>VDFB02000008.1:155690932-155756965 GCA_007258455.2 Sequoia sempervirens
CCCCGCCCGGGGCCTGGCCCGGCCCTGAACCCCGACAAGGATAGGGGCTGGGGTGTACAATATACCATGGGCTATACAGTATAGCATGATCAGTCACCACATACCAACATATGTTGTGTTATTGTGTCTGATTTTTTGAATTAATTTATGAGTTTTACATCTAATCATAAAACTAAAAATAATGATGACCTAATCCAAAATCAAGAACCCTTGGAATTCATTATATACGAGTGTAGGTGATTTTTTTTCTTATGATATAGTCATTAATTTTATTACCACTTAGATCATATGTGGTGGAGAACACCATTTATGATCATTGATTTAAGTTGATCAAAGGGTGCACATAAATTTTGAAGTGTTGTTGGAGCATAAATTACCAACCAAATATTTTTAATCATTTGATATATTAGAATCAATGGTGTTTGGGATCTCTAAGTACTCATGCTCCTCCATGTATGATTTATTTGACTCTTCTTTACTAATTAAACCTTGTTAAGAATCCAAAATCTAGCAAAATCATGTTAAGGGTCTTTAAGTTAAATACACAAGATAATTTATAATCTATTTAATAATATTTTTTTAACTTTATACATCATATTTTTGTAAGATCAAAAATTGTTAGGAAATATTTGTCAACCTTTCTCCTAATTTTGAGTTTATGAAGAATGTATTTGTGGACTACAAAACATAAAAACTCAGTTTCAAGGATATATAATTTTTTGTTGGGATCTCAAGTAGGATTAGAGCAATATATAAATGAATTAAATAATGCAAATCAGTAAATAATTGATAAAATAGAAAACAAATTCACAGACAACAATTTTTTTTAATATGGTTCACCCTTTGGGGTACATCCACAAATAATAGTCTAAATTTTATTAAAAACTTCTAGCAAAATATAAATTACATTCATGCAGTAATTTGTTTTTATTAGAGGTAAAAAAATAGGTTTTATGGGGCCCTGAAACCCAGTACAAGCGGTTTTGATGGGATCCACAACCCAATCAAAAGAGGGCAAAATGCTAACCGAACATAATCAGCAAATCATCAGCAGCCAAACAACAACAGCCATTAAAGATCAACAATACAACTTGGGCTGCAAACAACAAGAAACAAAGGGACCTTTATCCCAAATAACCCAGTTTATACAACAGTAACCACCTGAAACAGTCAGGCACCAAAGCAACCAAGCTGCAACAAACCATCTACTCAGCAGCCATATCTGAGCCCAGAAAAATAGAAAACTTAATGGTGTAACCACCAACTTAACCCTAATTCTCGAAAGAACCAGACATAACAAACACCCCACCTCAATAGGGGTTTTGGATAGCATATAAGTAGAAAGGGACTTATCAGCCTCCCTACAGCACCATCCCACTCGAATAGCCAACCCAACTTCTACCTTTAAAGGAGAGGGCTCCCCTCTAACAAAGAGAAAGAAATGGAACACCCTCCCACCAAAACCGCTACACACCTGCCCACAAAAGCTTCACCTCAACAGGACAGCTACCACCTTCACCTCAATAGAAGAGGGTTCCACCTCAAAAGGAACAATTTTCCCCTCTATAGGAGACTTAAGCTGAAAAACCCATCGACAACTAACTTTAGTAGGAAGGGCAACCACATCCTCCCTTAGCATCATGAGCATCAGGAACTAATAGGAATGATCAAGACACATAACAAACAACAAATAAAGTTGGGCCAACAGAGATAACCCAACCACTAGAGAATCAACACCAGCCAGAACAAAGATCATTAAAACCACTAGCATCTTCCACCAGAACCCCAAAACATCCTTCGTTAAATAACAAACTCTCAGCCTAAAAATAATCTTCACCAACTCTGGGAGCTTCACAACCAAAAGGCCATACAAAAACATCTGTACCCCCAAACAATGCTTGAGGGGGAACAAAAAAAATTGCCAAAAGGCCACCAAAACACCAAACAACAGAAAACTTAGCTGGGACATAAACAACAAGAGGAGAAACCCATGCAACAACTCCTCACAAGACCAAGAGGAGGTAGCACACAACAACAAAAAGAAGCACAGGACAAAATACCACCAGAGACCTGAACCTAAAGAGAAAAAGCAAACAATCCCCAAAAGGGAAAGAGGAGCCCAAACAGGAAGGAAACATGGAGAAGGCCAAACAATAAAACCATCCAGCTACCCTTACATGCCAATCAGAGCAATAAATAGGCCACAACTCCATAGAACCATCCAGAAGAAGACACCACCACTCCACAAGAGGGAAACCAGAAGCAACCAAAACTCTCCAAGAGAAAGAACCCCCAAAAGAGCACCACCAAACAAATAGCTGAAAGGGGCTAAGGGAGACCAAGAGGAACCAAGTAGTAGAATAGGCGAGCACGAATATCACACAAACCTTCCTATTATGCTGAATAGGAGAAAAAATTGCCCATCCTTCCAACAATCCACCTCAGAGAACCCAAAGCACACATGCACCAACTGCAAGGAAAGCATAAAACACATAACACCGGGTAGAAAGAGTAAATGCAGCCAGAACATGAAGAGGGGAGAACAACCTCCACCCACGCCAAGAGCCACAACACCAAGCTACCTCAAGAACAAAAGAGGGGGAACAAAAAATGCAAAATTGCCAACCCCCTCAACCAAGCACACCACCAATAGAAAAACAAGGAACTCAACCCGCAACACAGCGAAGGAAAAAATCCACCCAATCTTGCCTACCTCCAGAACGGGAAGAGGATCCACCAAAACACCCAAAAAATTAGCCTCGTCATTGAAATCACCATCTTCATCATCCGCAAATTTTAAAACTCCACCTCCATGCCTAAACTCACTTGCTCCTACTCCCACTCGCTCCATGCTAGAAAATTTGACTGTTATTTGGATTTGTACAGACTTTACTTTGCATTTAATGATCTAAAATTGATTATTCACGCAGTAATTTGTTGTGTGTTCTAAACAAAATGCAATCCACACTCACAACTATGTGATGTTGCTCTAATTTACCTCCACACAATGTTGTGTGTACCTCAAACAAAATCATGACTACTCTACCTTCACTTGTGTGTGACTTGATACTAATAAAATGTATTTCCACATGACAATTGTCTTTCCAAATCCACAACAAAGAAACTATCAACCATTTTAGGCAGTTTTCAAACTAAATTTTAACTGAAACTACATTCAAATTTTATAATTGAAATATATGGAATTTTTACCTTGGGGGCATTTCCCCTAAGCTCCTAGACCCCCATTGTGGGCTTCACCCCTTGCACTCCCCTGTTAATTAATTTGGGAGGGAACTATGTCTGACAAAGTGACCAAAATATTAACCTGAACCATGATCAGGATACACATACCAACATTTATTTTTGAGAAAATAAAAATTCCAAATTGTTTGGCATTGCTTATATAGATGCCTACTATGTAGATATTTGTTTTCTTTACAATTTAAAAAAATGTTGGTGTGTGCTTGTGGTTGTTACTATTGCTTGTTTGGCCAGTGTGGTTGTTTGTGTTTCTTGTGCTCTGGTTCACATACTTGCCTTTGGTTCAAGGTTTTTGTTTGAGCCCCCTCTCATACATCTTTCTAGGTTAGATCAAAATTGTTACCCATGTTAATATTTCCTCATTTTTTCTTGGATTGCACATGGGGTCTGTTCATGTGGGTGTTGTTTTGTGTTTTCAAATTGATTTGGCCTTTCATTTTTCTTTTTTGACTTTTTTTTTTTACATTTTCTCACTTTTCATTTTTTTCCAAATCAATTTTTCCTTTGACACACCAATAAAGAGTGTTTATGATGTCACCTAATCACATGTCAGGCCTCAACCTTGTCGAGGTTTTCTTTTCCTTGGCATTTTTTGATCCAACCTGTCAAGTGTCAGTAATCAGATGATAGTCTTAATCATTCAGTCAATGACCTGACAAGTGATATGACAAATGTCAGAATCTTGATTCTTGATCATTTCTAAATAATCACAAGTCTCAATTACCAAAATATTCAGATTGTGTATTTCAGTTGTGTTCCTTATCAAACAAGTGAATAGATGAAATATTGAAACTCCAAACCCAAAAATTTGATTTAAAGACTTAGTTAAAATCTTTACTTTGAGACCCCCCTTTTGTTTATCACTTATCAGGCGTACACCAATGAGATGGTTTCTTATTGAGGTAGAAGGTAATTGGTATCCCTGATCCCCAATATCATTTTTAAAGACTTAGTGAAGTTACTTGCTTTGAGAGCCTTTTTCAGGCATCGTTGCTCGTACATCACTTACATAATTTCTTATTGAGGTAGAACGTATTCCAAAAGCCCAATATCCAACACCTGAACCCAGAAGTGAAAGTTATCTTTGTATTGAATAGAATGAATAATTTTGAGAAGTTTACCTATGAGGAATCCTTATGAAAAATCAAACAAAGTCAAATGTAATGTTATTTGGGCATTGGGTTGAAAGATTTTCATTTACCCCATGTTGAAGTCTTAAGACAAATGTTAAGTAGCACCCTCGGTTATTAACTCCCAATGGATTTAAAAAATTTAGGTGTCACTAGTCAGACGTACCTCCTAAGTCTGATAAAACACTACAAATAATAAGTAGATGACATACTCGATACCTAACCCCTGAGTACATTGCAATCAAACCTTCAGACATCGCTAGTCAGTGTTCTCACCTAAACAACGATGGTGCTATGAAAACAAGAGGTGAGAGGTAGACCTGATCCTCAATTCTTGATGGATTGGAGCATGAAAATTGAACTCTTAAGAGATATTATAACCTCTTAGTATGAGGAAAAGTGGAGGCTCGAGGAGTGATCCCTAAAAAGTATGCTTGGTTTCTTTCCTTCTTTCAAACAAGTTATTATTTTGTAATACAAAATATATCTTGATTAATATAACTTGGTTTAAATGAAGTTTTGCTTTCTTCTGAGATAGATGAATGGTAACACATGGTATTTTTCATATACAAGAGATATGGCACCAAAGGATCTTGTGGAAATGAAGTACCAATACAAGGGATACCATCCACCTTCCAAAATGTTCTCTTTACACAAAGATCGGAGACACTGACCTCGGTCAAGGGTTCAATTAGGGTTAGGGTTAGTACTAGGGTTAGATTACATTTAGGGTAAAGGTTTAACTTGGGTTAGGGTTTGATTAGTATTAGGTTAGTGTTAGTGTTAAATTAGGCTAAGAGTACAATAAGCGTTAAAATTCAATTAGGGTTGGGGTTAGAGTTCTATTAGGGTTAAGATTAGTATTAGGTTTAAATTAGGGTTAAGGTTGGTATTAGTATTAGGTTATGGTTAGGGTTTAGTTAGGGTTATGGTTTTAGTTCAATTAAGGTTAGGGTTTAATTAGTATTAGGGTCAGGATACAATTAGGGTTGTAATTCAATTAGAGTTACAGTTAGGGTTCAATTGAAGTTAGGGTTAGTATTAGGGATATGTTAAGGTTAGGGTTGGGGTTAGTATTAGGGTTACAATTAGTGTTAGGTATAAATTAGGATTAGGGTACAATTAGGATTACAATTAAAGTTCAATTAAAGCTCAATTAGGGTTTAATTACGGTTAAGGTTAGTTTTAGTGTTAGGTTACCTGGGTTAAGGTTAAAGTTCAATTAGAGTTTAATTAGGGTTCAATTAGGATAAGGGTCAGTATTAGGGATATGTTAGATTTTAATTAGGGTTAGGGTTAGTATTAGGGTTAGGGTTAGTCTTAGGGATAGGTTAGGGTTAAGGTTAGAATTAGTATTTGGATTAGGGTTTAATTAGTATTAAGGTTAGGATTAGGATTAGGGCTATGGTTGGTGTTAGTGTTAAATTAGGGTTAGGGTAAAATTAGGGTTACAATTCAATTAGGGTTAAGGTTAGAGTTCAATTAGAGTTTAAATAGGTTTTAATTAGGGGTAGGGTTAGGTTTCAATTACGATTAAGGTTAGTATTATGGGTAGGGTTAGGGTTCACTTAGGGTTACACTTAGAGTTAGGATTAGGTTTGGCGCTCAAACATAATTTGGGTTAGGGTTTGATTTGGGTTAGTGTTACAATTATGGTTAGAGTTCAATTAGAATAAGGGTTAGTGTTTAATTAGGGTCAACTTTAATTAAGTTATGATTTAATCAAGGTTTAGGGTTAAGGTTCAATCAAGCTTCAATTAGGGTTATAGTTAGCATTAGCATTCAATCAAGTTTATAGTTTAATTAGGATTAGGGTTCAATTAGGCTTAGGTGTAGGTTTTAATTATGATTTTTGTTAGATTTAGAGTTGTTGATATGTGGTGACTGATCGTGCAAATATTGTACACTCATAACATATCCATGTCGGGGTTTGGGGTCAGGTCAGGCCCCGAGCGGGGGATTTGGGAGCGACAACCCCCAACAGCGGGGGTTCGAGGTTAGCAACCCTTAACAACGAGGGTTCGAGGACGGCAACCCCTGATAACAAAGGTTTGGGGACAACAGCCTTTGATAGAAAGATTTTGAGGGTGCAACCCCTAAAAAAAAATCGTTAACACGTCAAGATTTTCCCACTAACATGTCAAGTGAAAAAAAAACAACTTTGTAAAACCCTGATTCTAGAAGCTTCCAAAAAGCTTGTTATAAGTAGTTGTAATGTATGTTGCAGTATGGTATTCATGAGATTGTCATTTTATTTGCATAGGATAATAAAATCATTAGGTGGCTGAGTTTTTGTAGATGTAGCTCATATTGGGTGAACCACATTAAATTTTCTATGTTGATCTTTTTTTTGTGTTATTCTTCATTATTATTTCTAGGTTATTTAATCTACATATAATTGTTAATGTTTATTGCTCCAATCTGTCTGAACCCTAACAACTTATATAGAAGCCATGTGTATTTCAATTGATTGGCAGGAAACCTCTAGATTTGAGTGGGAGCAATGGAAGAAGGCAAATTCAAGGTTGAGAATTTCAACGGCCAGAATTATCAATTATGGAAGATGAAAATGGAATATTATTTGTATCAAAAGGATCTATGGTGGCCATTGCAAGGAAAAGCAAAGAAAGACGCTACTATTTTTTATGAAGAATGGGATATTTTGGATAGAAAGGCACTAGGAACCATTCGGTTGTGTTTGGCACCATCTTTGACGTTCAATATAATAGAAGCAAAGACAGTAGTGGATTTGATGGAACATTTGGCTAAATTCTATGAAAAACTCTCAGTCTCAAATAAGGTATTTCTCATGAAGCATTTGTTTAATATAAAAATTATTGAAGGTGGATCTATGACACATCATTTAAATGAGTTTAATATGATTACCAATCAGTTAACTTCTATAAAAGTGAATTTTGATGAAGAAGTGAGGGCTCTCTTGGTTTTACGTTCTTTGTCAGAAAGCTAGAATAGCTTGGTAATGGTTGTAAGTAATTGTCTTTGGTTTAAATACATTGAAATTTGATGATGTTGTTGGTGTTATCCTTAGCGAGGAAATGCAACGGAAAATCACAGGTGAGACTTCAACATCGGGTAATGCTTTGACTGTAGAGAATAGAGGAAGAACAAAGGAGAGAGTAAAAATCCCAACAAATCGTGGGAAGTCACAAGGGAAGTCGAAGAAAGGTAGATCTAAATCTAGAGGAAAAATGGATTGTTGGCATTGTGGAAAGCCAAGACACTTGAAGAAGGATTATTGGTCTCGAAAAGGAAAACAAGGAGATGGAAAACATGATGAAAGTAAGGAAGCCAATGTTGCAAGTAATAAATTACAGGATTCTTTAATTTTATGTTTAGATAATGTTAATGATTCTTGGGTAATAGATTCAGGGGCTTCATTTCATGTCACACCCCATAGGAAATATTTTGTAGATTATGTTCAAGGGAATTTTGGACAGGTATATTTGGGTGATGATGAACCCTGTCAGATTGTTGGAAAAGGAATGATAAAAATCAAGCTGCAAAATGGAAATGAATGGTTTCTACAGGACGTAAGGAATGTTCCAAATTTGAGAAGGAATTTAATTTTTTCTAGACAACTAGGTAGTGAAGGCTACATATTTACCTTTACAAACAAAGTCTGAAGGTCACTAAAGGTGCACTAGTAGTAGCTAAAGGTGAAAAGGTAGGAACGTTGTATTTGTGTACTGGTAATACTTATTCTACCTTAGTTGCTACTAAGATAGTTAGAGCACCTACTACAAGGATAAAAACAAAATTGTGGCACCATAGACTTGGGCACATGAGTGAGAAAGGGATGACGATACTTCACTCCAGAAAGTTACTACCAAGTTTGAAGCAGATTGACTTGGAGTTTTGCAAAAATTGTGTATGGAAAATAGAAAAGAGTTTGGTTTCTCAAAGTAGGGAAAGAGAAGAAGAGTGAGAAATTAGACATTGTGCATTTAGATGTATGGGGACCCACTCAGGTATATTCTCTTGGTGGCCCTTGCTATTATGTTACTTTTATTGATGATGCAACCAGGAAAACATGGGTGTATTTCCTAAAACAAAAATTAGAAGTATTTGAAACTTTTAAAAAGTGGAAAGCTTTGGTTGAGAATGAAACAGGAAAAAGGTTGAGGTGCCTCAGATCTCATAATGGAGGCGAGTATTGTAGTAGAGAATTTGAAAACTATTGTTCATATTGTAACATGCCAAACATTCACTGAAGTAAATTTCTTAAGTTTTTATTGTATAAGATAAACTATGTAACAAGCCATTGCAATAAAAAAATTTCCTTTCTTTATTGAAAATATATGAACAGAGATGTTATAGCAATGTACAATAAGGATTTCCATTTCATTACAATATTTCACCAAGTACAATTTTTCCAAGAAAGTACAAAACTACATACATAGATCCTTCGAGCTTTCATAGCTTAAGATAAAGATGGTCCAAGAATCCGCCTTTTAAAACCTTGGTCTTTTGTTGCCTGCTAAGGAGGAGAAGCATCACTCAAGAACTTTTTTGCCAACCTCGGACTCATATGTGGTTCATCACACATCTATCAATGATAGATGGCCCTTCCCTTCGATGAAGGTATTGGTTGGGTAACCCCATACGACATACCATTCTAAGCTTAGTGATATGACCTACATGACTAAGATTTATAACCTACGCTAGGTAGCCCTCATGCATTTAAATGTATATGGTGAACTAACAGTGGAGTCTTGGCATTCACACTATCCATAGTGGAGTCTCCGTACATTCACACTACTTTAGCTAAAGTGTTCTCACTTAGTATAATCGAGCAATGGTCTACCATTCACCTACACTATGGCAAGCTCATTTTGACTTAAGGCCATTATATCTATGCTTAGGAAACCCCTCTCCATGAGCAAGCTACTCCCCAGGATAACCTATCTCTTTAACACAACCTAAGGTATCACAACTCAATAAGAAAAGTACAAGTTCCCTCCCTTCACTAGAAAACATTCCCAAGAGTAACCTACTAGCCTTCTAGCATAATTAATTATCTAGCTATGAGTGTTCCTTAAGCTTGTCTATTTTTTATCATATCTAGTATAGTAGTAATACCTATGATAAACATATTATTTTACCCATATCTACCCATGTCTAGTATAATAATAATACCCATAAAAAACACTCTCCTATCATGGAGTACTTACAAGCAAAGCACAAACAAAGTAAATAGTTTCTACTTTTCTTTCAAAGCAAACAATACCTTCCTCTATGTGCAAGTAACATCAAGACTAGTTTAATCAATCAAGACCTAGCTCATTCAAAAATAGAATAAACAAAAGTAGAATATCCTCATGCCTGTATTTAAGCTTTCCAATTCGATTGGCTTGCAAACACAACACTTTTAGAACAATAACTATCTCGATATTCATCCTCCAACAAAGTCTCACAACTCTTAACCCTCAAGTTGGCAAATGCTTCTTCTCAAAGGATAATAAAACTCTCTTAATACTCAAGGCTCTCACTCACTGTTTTAACATAATATTGCAGATAGAAAAATATACAAAAATTAGGGTCTTTGCACAAGAAATAACACATATAAGAAGAATAATGATGGGTCCAAACAAATGAACTCATGTTGATATTTATACAACAAGTAGGAGATCATACATCCTTTAGATTAGGCATGTATAATGACAACAAATTTCATGCACAACAACACATCTAATTCACCTAAAAGGTGGAAAATAAGAAAGCATTTAATCAACTCAAACAACAATAGATCGACTCGATTAAATGACAGCAAATAGAGACTATTTCAAATCTCCACATGATGGAATTCAAATGGCAACTCAAAGAATACTTCTACAATTTAAGATTCAAAGGTAGTGCCAAGCATTATAATGCTTTCACAAAGGTGGCGTAGTTTCTTCCTTCGCAGAAACAGTCAATAAAAAAAGTGTGCCATCAAACTAAACTATTGACTAAGTCATGTTGAGTATTGATTTACTCATTAAATCAGTTTAGACAAAGTCATTGATATGTTTCCATATATTTATAGTTGTTTGGTTGATGCAACATATCGTGGTAATTTTGTTGTCTAAGTCCATGGTTCAATAAGGCATCAAATTATTCTCATTATCAACTTTAATGGTTGTTGATGGAACCTTCAAAAAAATTATATTTTGAAGGCCCATGTTGGAAATTTTGCTTTTGCACACTCAGAAGTGCACCTGCAAAATCTGCCCAAGTGACCTACTTTGGAGGGTCACAATTCGGAGCCAGTTGATTGTCATGCTGAAAGGATTGTTGCTCTCCATTCTCCTCAAATTAATGTACTCCTTGGTCTGATTTCAAAGCCCCATGGTTAGATTTTCTATTTTTACCAGGCCAAAAGCAAATGCATTTTGCTCTGTTTTGCACCTACATTTTCAAAATGTTTCAAGGTCATGTTTGACCTTTAATATCTTGTGATGAATGATAATTCAAGGAAAGTCCTCTTCCACACATACTCAGTGCACCTAGATGAACTTATGTTTCCATTGGTAGGCCCCCAAAAAAAAAATTGATATTTTTTCAAAGTGGTGACTTTGAGAGCCCTGATTGGTTTCTGATGGGTTAAATTGCAAAAAAGTTCAAGTAGGCAACTTTGGTATTTAATATCTTTCACCTCAAGAAGAATTTTTCCATTCCATTTGTTGCAATGAATTCTTGGGTCAAATGGTAACATTCATACTCATTTTCAGGCTCCCAAGATAAGTTTTGATTGGTTAACTAATCATTTTCTAACTACAACATGGCCAAAAATGGTGTTTCGAAAAGTTTCAAATTTTAAAATAAAAGGACAACCCATTTCTTTTTTTTGTCTAAAACCTCTACAGCTCTATTTTCATCAAAAATGGAGGTCATATGATGCATCATTTTAATGCATTTCAGGTGTGGTAAACACATCCTAGGGGCCAATTTACAAAGGAGGTACCTGATTTTTTATGGCTAGGAAAAGTTTGAGGAAATGGGTTTTCTCTAAATAATTGATTATGGCTTCACGCAAAAAATCTTGGCTCCAAGCATCACCGTTTGTGCGTAATGAAACTTCTTCGTTTGGGTCACAAGCATAATTAAAATTTGCCTATGTTCTAATGTTTTCAAATGTTAATATTTTAAATATTGGGCAAATGCAAAAATGCATTTAAGGCAATTATAAAGCACAATTTCAAATGTTCTTCTGGAGGACAAGCAAGTTTAATTCTTTCTTTTGATTGGTCCAAAAGCGGCTTTTACGACTTTCAAGCTTCACAGAAAACTCATGTCAGTTGCTTGTTTTGATCAGCAATGGCGGTTGCCTCTCATCGCCCATCATGGATTGGAGGCCTCTTTTCCAAATCAAATATGTGATGAGCAATGCCATTTCCTCTTTGTTGCATATCATTGATTTATGCCTTCACTTTTTTCCTGCATTTGCAATACGCGATGCTTGTGCAAAGGCATCTGGAAATTTTTGTGTACGGCGATGGTGGATCCAGAAAATCATCCATGGCAATATTTGATGGAATTTTAATAGAAAGGTAAAAGTTCAAGCACGAGCAAATGGTTTCTACAGCTAAAAGAAAAAGAATTAAAAAATTTTGTGCACAACCACATGAGAAGAAGATAAAATTGCAGGTTGAACTACTATAAACATCTGCTTAAATGCCACTAAGGGCTCCTGACAAAGCAACAAAATTGGTGAAGAATGCAAGACTCAAATGGTGGAGGCATCAAAATCAGGGCATCTTCTACTCTTATCATGCATCACCATTTTGTTTTCTCTTTTCCACTTTGGATCAGCAACGAGCGAGGTGCTTCGTTTCCATCGCAAATAGAAACCTCCATTCCCCAATGCATCTGCAATCAACGATGGGCTGCATAGTTTTATCCCGTATCGCTAATTGATTTTAGCTTTCCTAAATAAAATGGAGATGTGCGATGAAAAGGATTAGTAAAGAGCATGGTGGGCCCGGTAAAATATAAAAAGGTGGAACATTTAAGATTAAATGTTGTCAGATGCTTCTTGGCAAATAAAAATTAATAAAAAGGTGAGCCAGATTGATTTTTTAAATGAGTGACTTAAGTAAAGTTTTAAATGGGAAATTAAAAACATATTTTCCCGATAAATGGAGATGAGAGTTTTTTTTTTTTTAAGGGTAAAATATTTTAAATGTGGAGTCAAAGTAAAAGTGTCGATGAAGTTTTGCTTGATGGTAAAATAATGAAAAGCACGGGTAATTGTTTTATTATAAAAATGAAATTAAAGTCTTCCTAATAAAGTTAGAAACTTTATTTGTTGGGCATTGAAAAAATGCATTTCACAGAGGCTAGAGGTTGCAGGTAAAAGTGAAGGATGAATTGAACAGGTGAAGGGGAGATTTTCATTTTTACAATGAAGGGTTTTTACAAGCCAGCAGAATATTCTATACAGCAGGGCATTTCTTCAACGTGGGTAAAAGGAAAACAAAGAGAATGATGAGTTTTCACAAAGAGGAATATTTTTCTATTGTAGGGCAGTGGAGTGAGGAGCAAGAAAACTGAGCGCAGGTTGAAGATTCTTGAGCAAACAAAGGCAGTTGAAGATCAGCGAATCAAAATGTGCCAAGTGTCTTCTTCAGATGAGCATTTAGGGTTTTTGTTTTTCCTTAAGTGTTGTCTTTTTGCCTCATTTTAGGAGAGGTTATTTTGTAATTTAACATGGAGAACATTGTAATGTGAATATAGAGCATTTTAGAGTTAAGTTTTAAGATATGAGTCTATCAATATTTATGTAATTTTGATTACAATACTGGCAAAATAATGCTAAATGTTTCAAGTTTGAGACTATTTTACTCTCCTATGTACTGGTTTTACAGATTATGAATGATACAATCAAGGTTGTCTTATTTGTCTCTCTCAATTTCAAATAGATGTATGGCTCTATTCTTATTTATTAATTAAAATAATTAATGTAGGTGCTTGAATATGGCTGTAAGTTTGTATTGAATTGAGTGCTAGGATGCTAGTAAGAAGTAAAGGTTAAGACACAATGCTAAAATGTCGTAATGCAACATTTTAGAGCTTCATATGCTATCAGGTGAAAATTGTTATCAGATTATGTATGTGTTTGAGTTGACTCCATTCCTAGGATGAGGCATTGATCTAAGTGTGTTATTCATGTTACATTTGTTAGTTAATACATCAGCTAATCATCTTTTAAATCAAATATCAATATCAGCTTGCTTGTGTCAGGAGTTTAATGAGTCACATCTCTCATGTTTAAATTAGGCATTACTGTAGAGGTCAGCCAAGCCTTTATAGTATTGTGCCTATAAAGCATCTAAAGGAGAAACATTTGTTTACAATGTATTTGGTACTTCAGCACACAAGTATCTATAAATATACTGTCGGGATCACCCTCCCAGGTTTAACAAAGCCTGAAGTGCAGGGGAGAAAGGGGTATTTCATTCACTCTCTCATTCATTGGCCATATCAACCCATTGAGTCTGAATATGAGAGAGTGGATACTCTTTAGGACTCATTGCATCTATTGATTTGGGAACCAACTGTTGCAAAGTTTGTAGATTCAAACTCTCTTTTCGTTTGACAACAAGAGCAGAAAATGCGGCACAAGAAATACAATCGTAACCATCTCAAAGTTTGGCCACTAAGTTGTCCATGATAATCGACTTCACAGCTAAATGTATAAAGCATTATAATCTGCTTAATAATCATTGCTATAGATATTTGATCTCAAATCAAATAATATTTAAATATAAATACATAACTTATACATATATATTTACTTATATATATATATATATATATATATATATATATATATATATATATATATATATATATATATATATATATATATATATATATATATATATATATATATATATATATATATATATATATATATATATATATATATATATATATTAACATACACATATATATACCTATACGTATATATGTATATGTTAGTATATATCCATATTTATCATATGTCAATAAAGCATGTATATATAATCAATATACAAAGGAATACATCAAAATAGCAATCACATAGTTATATTAATATATTGGTTGTGTATATATATATATTCATATATATATGCCTCTATTTACATGTATGCATATGTGTACATGTATCTATACATTCATATGGGCATGTCCATTTGCTACCATATGTGCATATGGATACATATATACATATGGATATATGTATATACATTATATATATATACACACACATTCGATTCTCACACCAAATCATTCACAATTACTACGGTATTGATAAGAGATTATGAGTGATATGTCTATATGTATACATATGCATACCATTGGTTCCATTGGGTAGTTCCATGTGCATAAACAACTTGTGCATGAGTGTACATAGGTGCGTCTACCTATGTACCTTTATGTGTGCATTTCTTTGTATGTATGGTCTATGATCGTCGTGCATATGTGTACGCATACACATACCTTGCATGTTTCACATATCAATACAAGAATAGTAACAAGGAAAGAACTCTCAAGCTCAAACATATAAACATCACCCACTAATGTACTCAATAGTAAACTAGACTCTTACTAAAGAAGACATACATACTAGGGATGACTTACCAATTTCCCACTTAATAACCTGACTCAATATTCAATTATGGTGTGTGTAAGCTCAAATAGATTACATTACTGGTTACCTGACCAAGACCTTCTCCTAAGTGATACTTCCCCTCCACCTGGAGGAATTGAACATATACCTACAACCACTAACACATGCACATGACAATCAGTTGTTCACAAAATATACAGTATATGTATTACATCTCCAAAGTTAGAATATTAACACAATATTTATCCAATCACATAAATGCATTTTGTCATGCCCAAAAAAAAAAAATGCCAAGAAAACCTAACAATTTTTTTTTTTTGCAACACATTAATTAACATGGAAGCTATAGCTCTAGCAGCCAACACAATCTCAAATGGTTTGTTCAGTAACCCTATCACCATTTGACAGTTCAGACACTACTCTTAATATTACTAGTAAGTTGATTATTAAATTTAATGTTATCCTTGAGTCCTAAGGATTCATTTCATTGATGTACACAACGTGTTTATTTGATTATAATGTGGCTAAGATTGAACGAATGTTTAATAAATAACTTTGGTTATGCCAAAGGTTTCCATCCTAAATTGAAATTAAATGGCATTCAATTGTCCCACCATGCATTTTGTTATTAATGTCATCTTCAACAAAGGATGTATGAACTTACATGGATATTAATCTTATAGGTATTTAATACCACCCCTCTATATTTACACTAATAATAACTCTGATCTTTGGGTGATGTTATTATTTAATTAGTGATTCGCATCATTTATTTCCTTACTCATTCACCATATTAGTAACATTGTTACAAGTTATATTATCACCATTACTTCGCATTATTAATTAATTATTTAATTAATTAATTTTATTACTTTTATTATTATCTTTATATAGGTAATACCTTTAGCTCCAAATCAAATTTATTTGTAGCTTATTAACAAAGTGGCATTTACTTTCATTATTAACAAAGTTAGATTGTAATCAGTATTAATTTTAACTTTGCGGATAAACGTTCTATCATTTTACATTAATATCGTTCTTTTTTTTTTTTACCCGCTAATAATGTTAGATTATAAGCAACACTATTATTATTATTTCACTTCTCTAGTTAGTAGCAATATTATTTCCACTATACCAAGGCGTTAATTTAATATCAACTTTGTTATTTAATCATATATTAGCACTATTACAACTACCCTCATTATTTAGTATGATAATATCAATAATTGGTATTTATCTTTTCGACCTTGATATTACCTTCTCTACTAAAAGATTTAACAAACAAAAATAATGCCATGCATTTGGTATGCAATCATCATCAATATCAATAAATCACATAAATATTAATGTTGCCCCACTAATTCTTAAGATATTGTCATACTTATTCCTAGATACACCTTAATCACAAGTATTAATATTTAATAACAACTTACCAAGAACATATTAATATTTAAGATTGAAATTATTTTCATGAATAAAATTTATCATAATTTGTGATATCAAATTGATACTAAAAAAAACATTAATAAATTAACATCCTATTAAATTAATTAATGAAATTATTAACAAATTATCTAATATTAACAGTTTGCTAACTTTATTAATATTTGAGTAACTTTACTAAGAAAATTAGTAAAGAAGATTTAGATAGATTCCCTTAAATGGACAAAAAAATCTACATAGAAGAATTTTCCAAACTTTAATTTCTTTATAAAATATAGTGACAATTTTATATCACTAATTTGTCTTATATGAAGTCCTTTTTCTTTTAAAAACAAAAAGGTAGGGAGATTACCTTAAAGAATGTTAAAAAGCATAAGGTGAAGATAATTTAATCCTTAAGAATTCCCTCGAATGTTTTAAGTTGATAAGGCGTAGACTTTATTCTCATGTTCTGAGAGTCTTCATTTACTTATTGAATTTTATTTTATTTTTGACTTTGATGTTACCTTTCTAAAACATGATTCTATTCTATTGGGGAGTGGATGGCGATGAATATCGAAATTGAGAGGGGATTTATTTCGTGCATTATTACAGAAATCGGAGGTGATCAAACTTAATTTAATGAAACTTATATGACCATTTTTTAATGTATCTGACCACCTAATATAATAACACCGTCAATGACTAAAGATAGGAAGGTAACAAAGTGCCTAAATTAGTCATGGAAATAAGGTAGGTTTATTAATTATCGAACGACATTCTTCTTCAAAAGAACAATAGATTGAAGGCGTAAGGCGATGTTGGTCGCTTGAAAATGCTCGACGGGAGGAAGCAACAATGAAGTCTACGTAAGGTGATTTTCAAATTTAATGTTATGATTACATTGCTTTTGGACACCGAGGCATAAGGGAGGTGGCAGTCGGCAAAGAAATGATTGTCGATGACAGAAGCTTCAAGGGGCCATATGGAGTAAAGACAATGGTCAAAAGAAATGAACGGGCGCCCATGGAGGAGCTTGGGAACTGCATAAATGAATTCTTGATAGTCTGTCAAAAAGAATTACAACACTGTCAAATCAGAGATTCTTCTGCATGCCCATGAAGCATCCATACTTTTCGATTGATAATAGATTGGATACGCATGCATGAATTACGAGCAGTAAATATGGTGGAGTTTTAGACACGAATGTACGGTGTCCTTTGGGAGGGTGAAATGGGCAATGACCGACGCACATGAATTTGCAACAGTCCATTGCTATTGCCGAGACTAGACAGACGTTTCAATTTATACAACAATATATCTATAGCTGCTAACAAGTTACCATGCTGGCAATTATCAGAAGGACATGAGACGACTATACACTTCATAGGAATTTTAATTTCCTATTATCTATAAAGCATGTTAAGATGTTACTGTATCTATAGGGTGACATAACTAGAACGACTCATGAGTGGCACGATGGACTAGGATGAGAATAAGTAAATAGTTCATAGTTTCCTCTTCTAGAGTAGTACGATCTACATTCCTATCGATAGCCATCTTTAATCCAGCCATACTATGACTTGACTTTTTTTTTTTTTATATATATTTTTCTGTTGGATCTAACATGTCATATGACAAGGCCATAACTGTTAAGGTATTGATTAGCTAGAAAAACTGGGCTCAAGCACAATGATCAGAAACCACAGGCTTGTACTGTAAAGAAAATTTAATGAACGTCAGAATCCCCAGCATACGTCAATTCTAACCTATACGCCTCCCTTCATAGCTGCGTGGAAGAACGAAGGAAGGGTGCGCTGAAACTGACTTCTTTTAGATCAGAAATCAATTTATTTTATTATTTTCTTTAGTCGTCTTCTTCTTTTTATTTATTTATTCTTTTGGGTCTCATTTCCATTTTATACTGCTCCTCACAGCTTCAAACCCTAACGTGTTTTATTCCAGTTTCTTTCTTTTTGTTTTGTTGTTGTAGGTGCGAGGAACTTGGGTGGAGGATTAGGATTCTTATTACCAGCAAGGGATTATTGAGCAAGAATACAGCTACTCTCTTTTTTTTATATTTATTTTTATTCCTTTATTACTGGCTAGCGTGCAATTTCAACTCTGCAACCTTATTTCCAGTATTTTCCTTCCATTGTTTCATATATATATATATATATATATGTCCTATAAACCAATAGTAGTTATTGTAGCTTTTTTATTCCAACTGAGATAAAGTTCTCTTACCGTAAGTTCACATTTTGTGACCATATTCATCTTGAATGTAAATATATTTCCTTGAACAAGAGTATTTGGAATGCATATAATTTTTACAGTATATAACTATAATGAAATAGGTTAAATAGACTTACTTTCCTCTTTATTTCCAAGAACATATTCTTCCTACTGTGTTTTAAGTTAACTTGATATATAAAAATAGGTTTCATTTATTTATTTTTTTCTTGCTTTCCTAATTATAGAAGAAACTAACCATTTTCATCCAAATATATGTTGTCTATTTATAAATACAAGGGAGTATACAGCCATGCATCTAAAACTTGATAATACACTTCATGTATTTTAAGGAAGGTATTTTACTACCAATTCACAAGGTTTCCATATTTTCTTCATTGTAACAATACATAAAGCTTTCAATACCACACTCATTCATTAGGCATATAATGGGCAACACACAAGGGAATAAGGCTCTCCCTTTCCCCATTTTATTCCATGTTACAACAATCACTAACAATCACTAGCTTCACATATTACAACTAGTTTTAAGGAATGCAATGAAAGTCACACAACTGATTAAGGCTTACTCTCCACCCTACCGTAATGGCGTCATGGAGCCTCGTGGGCTCTAGCCATACCCCCGAGCAAGGAATTATTTTAGCTCCATGATGATAAATGGAGTCTTTTCTCATTTTTACAAAGAAATAAAACTAACATAGCACAAACTTAATGTATCTAAGTTCTCTACCTTCCATTCTCCACCATGATTCATTCCATATTTCACATCCTTACCACCAATAACAAAGGGAAATAGTAGTAGGAGAGAATACTTATCTCTTTATATGAGGAGGCTAAATCCTTGAACCTTCTTTCCTCTGCCAAGCCATCTTGATCATTCTCTACTATCTCCATTAGAGTTCTCCAAGAGGAGAAGTGGGCAATGCCCAAATCTTCCATCTTCTTGAGGTATATAGGAATCTTCCAAACCTACACTCTTTCCCACAAGTGCTCACACATGTGTGAGTCTTGTGCCAATTTCAAGAACTTTTGGGGAGTGGGAAGTTGAGAGTTACAAGTCACACTTCCCAAGCCCCAACACTTTTTGAATTCATCACATTCATGAATGTGGACTTTTGAGGGGTCTTTTCACACTCCAAGGACAAGTTCACATGTCAAAAAGGTTTCAAACCCATAAGTATAGGTCCTAGGGGTCTATTCTTTTTCAAAAACCAAGGAAATTGACTCAATAATCCCTTTTTAAAACCCACAAAAGAATCCATACGAATTTTGATCTTAACCAAGGGTTCCAACCCCAACCAAACTCACATCACATGTCCTACAATTGGATTCTACTCAAACATAATCACTCAATCAAAAATATAACCTCAAACCCTTCTAAGTCAAATAGGGCTACACTTAGAACTTCCCAAAGATATATTTGATTTGATTCCAATATTTATCCATCCTCCTATTTGCATATTTGATTCCTTAGCCCTCCAATACATTTACTCTACTTGTTTTTAGGTCTTGGATGGAGTTAAATTTATATCCTCAACAAGAAGTCTTTTTGATTTGCACTTGATGGTTATCCCTTCTCATGCTAGCACCATTATCTTCTCGACCTTTAATGTTAATCCCACATCGACTCATTTAATTTCTTGCACAACATAATTAAACACAGTTAGACATATTAATAAACAAAATTAATCGTAAATCGAATCTTTGTAACTTTATTCATGAATCATTTACATAGCTAATTACTCTTCCAATGTAATACAACACAACAATTATCTTATTTCAAATTCATCTTATAAGTTTGAATCTCATACAATAATTCGCATGCACATACATCTTCATTAAGTAAAATAACATAACGTAAAACTATAAGGCTATTGTTAGACAATCATCTTCATATCGCTTGCAATATATCTAACCATCTATTTAGTAGGAATATATAACACTTTAAGATTGTATTAGTCACATGCAAAGAGAGGCCTTACACATTCCTTCATATAACATTAAATGAGATGACATTCATTCATAAAGTAGTGAAAACAAAGTACACACACAATTTATTCATCCACTAAATTCACATTACATTCATATTTTACCCTACATAGTAATAGTAAATAGTAATTACACAATTGGGGTGTAACATACTACCCCCTTGTGAACCATCATCCCCGATGATTTTATGTAGCAATATAAAACAAAACAAACAATCAACATATTGTTCAAGCATTCTAATAAGCATCTAAAACATGAGGAAACTTTTTTTGAATTTCAGCATAATCTTCCCAAGTGGTTGAGTCTTCTACATACTGATCCCACTGGACTTTGTACTGTAGAACCTCCCTATTACGCAAGTGAAGCTTACGTGTTTCGAGCACCTTGGTGGGCTTGAGTGTTACCACTTTGGAGTCTTGTACCTATAAAGTAGTCCAATCAATCACATGATTATCACTAGGTACATACCTCTTAAGGTAAGACACCTGGAAGATATTATGCATTATGGCAAGAGCTGGTGGCAATGCTATTCGATAAGCTACCAGATTCACTTCCTCTAGAATCTCAAAAGGTCCAACATAATGCGGGGTTAACTTGGAAGGCTTTCCAAATTTAATAGAGCTCTTGTGAGGTTTCACTCTCAAAAACACTTTGTCACCTACGACAAAATTTTGGGGCACTCTCTTAGCATTGGCATAACTTTTCTGACTATCATTAGCTTCAACCAACCTTTGCTTCATGATCTTAACTTGCTCATCCATTTCAGCCAAGATCTTTGGCCCAAGAGTCACTCTATCCTCAAGTCTATCCCAACTTATAGGAGTTTGACACTTTCAACCATACAATGCCTCGAAAGGAGTCATCTTTATCATAGAATGATAAGAATTGTTATAAGTAAATATGACTAAGGGTAAGTAGTCTTACCACTTGTATTGTTGATTCATACAATACATTTTTAGGGCTTCGAAAACCTGATTCACCCATTTTTTTTGTCCATCTGTTTCTAGATGATATGCTGAGCTAATATTCAACTAAGTGCCTAGTGCAGAAAACAATGTTTTCCAAAACCTAGAAGTGACTCGTGCATTCCTATTTTGAGATAATTTTCTCTAGAATTCCATGCAACCTAAACACTTCTTGCACAATTTTTTTTGCTATGACAGGTGCTCCATTAGTTAAATTCCCAGATATAAAATGTGGGACTTTGGTAACCTTATCTAGCACCACAAGAATGGCATTGTGCTTATTTCTTGACATAGGCAATCCTTGCACAAAGTTCATACTTATGATCTGCCACTTCCTCTTTGGTATGTCATGTGGATATAACAATCCTACAAGATGATGATGCTCCACTTTCACCCTTTAACATTCAAGACACCTAGACACAAAATTAGTAGCATCTCCTTTCATCCCTTTCCAAACATATAATGATTTCACACCTGTCATCATTTTGGTCACTCCAAGGTGTCTAGAGTATGGTGCTTCATGTACTTCTTTACATACCAAATTTCTTAACTCCACTACATCAGGTACATACATCCTACCTTTATATCTAAATAATATGTTAGGTTCAAAATGAAAACCCTCATACCTAGAATCTTGTGGATTATTAGCGAGTGCCTGCTTGACTTGCAAGTAGTACTCATCCTCTTTCCACTTTTGCAACACTTCTCCCTTAAAGTCAGTTTGAATCATTACTACTCTTCGACTCAAGGTGTTGGAAACCCTATTCTCTTTCCCTTTTATATAATTGATACTGAATTCATAATCAGCTATTAACTCCAACCATATTCTTTGCCTAGCATTTAGATTAGGTTGAGTGAAAAGGTATTTTAACCCATTATGGTTTTTTTTCATTTCAAAGGGTTTCCCTAACAAGTAGTGCCTCCACATTTGTAAGGTGTGAACCACAGCTACTAACTCTAAATCATGCAATGCATAATTTTGCTTATAAGGTTTCAGCTTTCTAGATTCATAAGCAATCACTTGCCCATCTTGCACTAACACACCTCCTAAACCTTCCCCGCACACATCTGTGATAACTGTAAAGCTACCCTCAAGATCTGGTACTTTCAAGATCAACGCAATGGTCAACTTCACTTTAAGTAGCTCAAAGGCTTCTTGGCACTTTTTGTCCACTAAAATTTCTTCCCTTTTCTCTGTAAAGAAGTAACTGGAAAATCAATCTTGGAGAAGTTCGCAACAAAATTTCTATAGTACCCTACTCGACCCATAAAACTTCTTACCTCAAACACATTCTTGGGTACAGGCCACTCAAGTACTTCCTTGATCTTAGTGGTATTTGTGGAGATTTTGTCTGCTGAGATTGCATGCCCTAGATAATGCACTCTCCTTTGGAAGAAATTACACTTAGAGAGTTTACCATACAACTTGTGTTCTCTTAGATGTTGTAGAACTATCTCTAAATGTCTACAGTGATCTTCCTCATCCTTGGAATAAATCAGGATGCCATCTAGAAAAACTAAGACAAATTTATCTAGGCAATCTCTAAATACACTATTCATCAGATTCATAAATGCAACGAGTGCATTTGTTAACCCAAAAGGTAAAACTATGAAATCATAGTGTTCATATCTGGTTTTGCACGTAGTCTTAAACATATCTTCATCTCTAATTCTCAACTAGTGATATCCAAATCTCAGATCTATCTTCGAGAATATGGCTGCTCCTCTCATTTGATTGAAATGATCATCAATGTGTGGCAATAGATACTTATTCTTTACCATGGCTTTGTTAAGCATACGATAGTCAATGCACAAATGCAAAGTATCATCCTTTTTCATAAAAATAACCAGTGCTCCCCAAGGCGAAACACTTGGTCTTATCAACCCTTTTGACAACAATGCATTCAACTGTGCCTTAAGCTTTATTAGCTCAATTGTTGTCATCTTGTAGGGCACCTTGGAAATAGGTTCAAATCCTGGAATTATATCTATAGAGAAATCAAATATCCTCTTCAGTGGTAACCTAGGTAACTCCTCTAGAAACACATTCAAAAAATTAATCAATATAGGATATTTTTCCATGTCTGACATTCCAGTGTCATCTATTTCACCATCTTCCATCTCTTGGAAGCTTTGGGAATCCAAGTTATCCAAATCTTCTTCAATTTCTTCAAACTTAATGGAAAAGAGTTTGCACCCTTTCTTCTCAGCCCCCACTAGTTGCATTGTTGAGATTTGACAAATCTTAACTTCTCTAGGTATCCCTTGGAACTTCACTTAGTTTCCAAAATCATCTAGGCATTCTATGATTTTCACATGGAAATCTACCTTAGCCCTATGTCTCCACAACCAATTCATACCTAAGATAACATCATAGGATCCTAATGGTGCAACATTGTGTCATAGAAAAAAGGACCCTTTGCTTGACATGAGATTAATTTGTGATAAATTGGCTTAATGAGGCCTTGATTCAGGTGTTGTGAGGCATTTTATGCATCCACACTAGGTCTTGAACCCTTGAAAACTAAATAAAATGCTTTTAATGATGTCTTGTGAAGGTGTTGCAAAGTGTTGTAAGACATTTCTACACTTTTCTAAACTCTATTTATTACAATTTACCTAAAAATCACCTTTTCATCACTAAACAAGTCCTATTTTGAAGTGTTGTAAAGTCTTGTAACAAGATTTCACGCTTTTCTAGGCATGACTTCACTATTTATCCCTTTCTTATGTTTTATTTGGTCCCTTTATGCCCTCATATGTCTTAATTAAGTGTATTTTTTAATGTAAGCCTAACAAACAACATTAAATACAACTTAATTCTCGACACCCATTTTTAGGTCTTAGGTGGGGCCCATTCACCATGGATGGTGAATGAGTCCCCCTTGGCTCCAAATTCAAATTTTTAAAAATTTTCTTTGGGGTTTTTATTCAAAATCACTTGATGTTAGCCTGTGATGAGGTATGAGTGGGTTACTAAGGCACAAGATTGTATAAATAAGTGTTTTTCTCCTCATTTTATATCTCCCCCATTCAATTTCATAATCATTCTTCATTTTCTTATCCGCCAACCTTCTATTTCAAGTCAAGCAAGTTAGGGATTTCACATTGCAAGTCATCAATTTAGCTTCCTAAGACATCCAAGGGCATATTCTACATGTTTTGTTGTAGACTTTCAAGATCAATCGTCATGGCAAGGTAATCTTTTCCATTATTGCATGTTTCATTACATTCTTTCTCTATTTTGGTTTAATTACCTAAATGGGGTTTGACCAAGGCAAACCCCCCATGCCCTAACATTCAACATTTCTTCTTCTTTCCTTGTGTATTTGTAGATTTAGGTCCTTTGGAAGCTCGTAAATCATCGTAGATCAAGTTGCAAGGTTGTTAAAGTCCTCTCTTCATTCAACAAGTCAAAGAATCAACAAAATCTCAATTTTAGACCCGTGAATCAGAGTTATGGAGGTAGACACCTGTAGAAGTCTAAAGTGCGGATCAGAAGCTCTGGAATCCACTGTTGAATATTCAAAAATTCAAAAGTGGACTCATTTTTCATGGGTGGCGAATGAGTCCCATTTCCAGGTCATTTTTATGTTTTAGGCATTTTCTAACACCCTTTTGACAGAAACATATTCTGGCTTAGTTTACTAGAACTGGGATTGATTTGTCCAGAATGGTGAATGAGTCCCTCTAGACTTGAAAAACATCATCAATAGCATTTCAAAAGCAATTTCCAGTCTTCATCAAAGTTCCAAGTGCACACTTTTAGTCTAATTCATTTCTGCTGCAGTTTACCATCCATCATTTGTAGGTGATTTTACAATACACAATGTGCTTTCAAATCTATTGTTCTCTTTTAGTTTGTATTCATTAGCCAATCAATCCTATTAGTTTCTTGCATTCAAACATCACATCTAGGCATTTTGCATCCTTTTTCCATCCATATCACACTAATCTTTGAATGTAAACATAAGCATTTTTAACCCTATTCCTTCCCTTTTAGGTGAAAGATCTTAGAAGGGTAAGTGTCCAATAGGGTTCCAAAAATCTATGTTTCAAACATAAAGGTTTACTTCAGTAGAGAAACAAGGTAGCTCTATCCTAGCCTCAAACAAACATTGTTCCACCTTTGCTCTAGTCTGGTTTTCATACTCTACATCCCAAGACATTACCATGTGTCTAGCCTTTCTAGATAATTGCTTGGCTAATCTAGGTGAAATGAAATTCCTAGTTGCAATAGTATTAATGAGAACTGAAATAGGTAAACCAAACAAAATACCTAGAGTTTCAATGGGAGTTGTCTGATACTCTGCTTGGTGGTCATCCACTGCTACATGTATCCTTTGTTGGAACATTTCTCATTGAGTAAGTAGTGAACTATCAGAAGGCTTACTGGGACAATCTCTAGCAAAATGGTCTCCCCCACAAGTATAGCATCTTGTAAATGGTACCTTCTTCTTTGCAGGTTCTCCAAATCCACTAGTGTTTCCACCTACGTTATTGGTATTTCCTCGGTTCGAACCATTCCTTCTTTGGTCCCTCAACTCTTTTCCACTATAGCAGTTATCTTTTTCTCCTTGTTTAGGTACATTTTGCATAACCTCCACCTTCTTTGGAGCTGGCTTATTAGGAATTTCTACAATCTTCTTACAGTCTTTACTTTCCTGTTGGTTGGAGATAGCCCTAAGCTTTTGCTCCTACTTAATTGCTTTTTCATATACAAGATCCATAGTTGTAGGACCATGCATATCCACTTCTCTGATTTGATTGTTAAGTCCCATTATAAATTTTATAATGTGAAAGCTTTCATCCTTGTGATATATAGGAACATAATGTAGAATTCGGGTAAACTTCTCCCAATATTCATTGATAGACATATTTCCCTGCTTCAAACTTTGGAAATCCATGAGTTTTTGGTCATAGTATACTTGGGGCAACCATCACTTGCAAAAAATCTCAAAAAATTCTCCCCATGTCAACTTCCATGAGTTGATATTGAGTTCCAAATTTTTGTTCATTCACCAGGTTGAAGCTTCTCCAACTAACTAGTACACACCCCAAGCAGCTTTAGTGGTCTCAGTATAATTTTGGATTTCAAAATACTTTTCCATTTGAACAAGCCACGCCTCAACTTCATCCTTGTTGGTGCTTCCCTCAAACTTTGGTGGAACAATCTTCCCCATATCTTTAGAAAGTTCGAAAGCCATACACTTCTTACTTCTATCCTCAGATGGAGTTGGTGATCTTTCTTTTTCATGATCATGGGTTTCGTCTTGTCCATGAGAAGAGTTTCCACGTTCATTCTCATTAATGAGAACCTCTTTCTCAACCCTAGCTTGTGTCTTTTCTTGTTCAAGGTTATCTAACCTTTCCAAAATTTGGTCAATTCTAGCTTCAATTCATGTTGGTCCTTGCCCAACTTATTGGCTACGACCAAGATTGGTTCATGTCCTCACCATCTTCACAAGATTGGGTTTTGCCTGAATTTTTTATCCATGTTAGACTAAATTATGTTATCAACTATCTTATGGAAAACATTAGAAATGGCATTCATATGCACACAAAGAATTCCACATAAGATTAGGCACATGCTTTTGATAAACAAATAATTTTATTCATTTCATAGGATTTCAATATCCTTTGATTACATGGAATGACTATTTAGATAGTCGAGTGGAGAGTATCCCTCTGATTCACTCTCTGACGCATAACTTAATGGAGTATATCCTACAGACCAAGATTGATTTTCATCCCTTAATTGCACATATCTATCCCAAAATGGATAGTAGCCTTCGGATTTATCATCCGATACATAGTTACGAGTTTCAATGCCAATATGGTGTTCATCAACAATATAGTCTACCCTTTTCACAAACATTTATTCATGATACCATTTCACATTTGGCTAATCTCGAGGTACATATCCCTCAGACTCATTACTTGAGGAAATTATTATTACTTATGCTAATGGAAGAACTCTAGGGTCCCTAAAGATGAATTTCAGGTTGACACTTCCTTTTGAGGGCATATCCTTGGAAAGTGACAATGACTCAAACTTTTTTGGTGAAATGGAAGGAGGTTTTTATACATAGCCTCCATCTTCATCTTCCTCTTCACATCATTGATCCCAAAAAGTGCATGACTAAATGTTTTGACATGTCACTCAACCAGATGAAATTGTCATAGTTGGTCCCCTCTATGGTTTCAATGATGGCTTCTCTTTCCTTCTTGGCCTTGAGGTAGCGCTTGTTTCCAATTAATGACTTTCGAGTCGTTAATCTGAGACACACCATCCTGGCATAAGAATTCACAACATTAGATAAGATTGGATGAAAAGATGATGAGCTCATAGGTTCTAGAGCTAAACTTGGTAGCTTTGATACCACATGTAACATGCCAAACGTTCATTGAAGTAAATTTCCTAAGTTTTTACTATATAAGTAAGATAAACTATGTAACAAGCCATTCCAATAAAAAAATCTCCTTTCTTTATTGAAAATATATGAACAAATATGTTATAACAACATACAATAAGGATTTCCATTCTATTACAATGTTTCACCAAGTACAATTTTTCCAAGAATGTACAAAACTACATACATAGCTCCTTTGAGCTTCATAGCTTAAGATATAGATGGTCCAAGAATCCGCCTTTCAAAACCTTCATCTTTTGTCACCTGCTGAGGAGGAAAAGCATCACTCAAGCACTTTTATGCCAACCTCGGACTCATATGCAGTCCTTGCACATCTATCAATGATAGATGGCCCTTCCCTTCGATGAAGGTATTAGCTGGGTAACCCTGTACGACATACCATTTTGAGCTTAGTGATGTGACCTACATGACTAGGATTTATAACCTAAGCTATGTAGCCCTCGTACTTAAATGGACACAGTGAACTAATAGTGGAGTCTTGACATTCACACTATCCACAGTGGGGAGTCTTCAAAAATTCACACTACTTTGGCCAAAGTGTTCTCACTCAGTATAATCGAGCGATGGTCTACCATTCACCTACACTATGGAAAGCTCATTTTGACTTAAGGCCATTATATCTATGCTTAGGCAATCCCTCTTCGTAGGCAATCTACTCCCCAGGATAACCTATCTCTTTAACACAACCTAACGTATCACAACTCAATAAGCAAAGTACAAGTTCCCTCCCTTCACTGGACAACATTCCCAAGGGTAACCTACTAGCCTTCTAGCATAATTAATTATCTAGCTATGAGTGTTCCTTAAGCTTGTCTATGTTTGATCATATCTAGTATAGTAGCAATACCTATGATAAACATATTCTTTTACCCATATCTACCCATGTCTAGTATAATAATAATACCCATGACAAACAATATCTCCTATCATGGAGTACTTACAAGCAAAGCACAAACAAAGTAAATAGTTTCTACTTTTATTTCAAAGCAAACAATACCTTCCTCTATGTGAAAGTAGCATCAAGACTAGTTTAATCAATCAAGACATAGCTCATTCAAAAATAGAATAAACAAAAGTAGAATATCCTTGTGCCTATATTTAAGCTTTCCAATTCAACTGGCTTGCAAACACAACACTTTTAGAACAACAACTATCTCGATATTGATCCTCCAACAAAGTCTCACAACTCTTAACCCTCAAGTTGGAAAATTCTTCATCTCAAAGGATAATAAAACTCTCTCAATACTCAAGGCTCTCACTCACTATTTTAACAAAATATTGCAGATAGAAAAATATATAAAAAGTAGAGTCTTTGCACAAGAACTAATGCATAGAAGAAGAATAATGATGTGTCCAAACAAATGAACTCATGTTGCTATTTATACAACAAGTAGATCATACAACCTTTAGATTAGGCATGTATAATTATATCAAATTTCATGCATACAAACACATCTAACTCACCTAAAAGGTGGTGAATAAGAAAGCATTTAATCAGGTCAAACAAAAATAGATTGACTGGGTTAAACGATAGCAAACAGATACTATCTCAAATCTCCACATGATGGAATTCGACTGGCAACTAAAAGTAGACTTCTATAGTTTAAAGGATTCAAAGGTGGCACCAAGCATTATAATGCTTTCACAAAGGTGGCGCGGTTTCTTCCTTCGCAGAAATAGTCAATAAACAAAAGTGTGCCACCAAACTAAACTATTGGCTAAGTCATGTTGAGTATCGATTTACTCATTAAATTAGTTTAGACAAAGTCATCGATATGTTTCCATATATTTACAACTATTTGGTTGATGCAACATATCATGGTAATTTTGTTGACCAAGTCCATGGTTCAATAAGGCATCGACTTATTCTTATTATCGACTTTAATGGCTGCAAAGTTTGTAGATTCAAACTCTCTTTTCATTTGACAGCAAGAGCATAAAATGCAGCTCATAAATATAGTCGTAACCATCTCAAAGTTTGGCCACTAAGTTGTCCATGATAATCGACTTCACAGCTAAATGTATAAAGCATTATAATCAGCTTGATAACCATTGCTTTAGATAGTTGATCTCAAAGAAAATTATATTTAAATATAAATACATTTAGCTGATTATCAAGCTTTATACATTTAGCTGTGAAGTCGATTATCATGGACAACTTAGTGGCCAAACTTTATAATTCTTTATATATGTATAGATATATATGTTAGTATATATCTATATTTATCATATGTCAATAAAGCATGTATATATAATCGATATACAAAGGAATACATCAAAATAGCAATCACATGTTTATATTAATATATTGATTGTGTATACATATTCATATATATATGCCTCTATTTACATGTATGTGTATGTTTACATGTATCGATACATTCGTATAGGCATGTCCATTTGCTACCATATGCGTAAATGGATACATATATACATATGGATATATGTATATACAATGTTATATATATGTATACACACATTCGATTCTCACACCAAATCATACACAATTACTATGGTATTGATAAGAGACTACGAGCGATATGTCTATATGTATACATATGCATGTTGTTGTTTCCATTAGTGATTAGATAGTTCCATGCACATAAGAAACTTTTACATGAGTGTGCATAAGTACGTCTACTTATGTACGTGTTTCTTTGTGTGTATGGTCTATGATCATCGTGCATGTGTGTACACATACACATACCTCGTATGTTTCATGTATATCAATACAAGCATAGTAACAAGGAAAGAGATCTCAATCTCAAACAGATAAACATCACCCAATAATGTACTCAATAGTAAACTAGACTCTTACTAAAGCAGACATACATACTAGGGATGACTTACCAATTTCCCACTTAATAACCCTACTCAATTATTCAATTGTGGTGTGTGTAAGCTCAGGAAGGTTACGTTACTGGTTACCCAACCAAGACCTCCTCCTGAGTGATACTACCCCTCCACCTGGATGAATTGAACATATACATGCAACCACTAATGCATGCACAGGACAGTCAGTTGTTCACAAAATATGTAGTATACATATTACATCTCCAAAGTTAGAATATTAACACAATATTCATCCAATCACATAAATGCATTCCTTCATATAATATTAAATGAGATGACATTCATTCATAAAGCAGTGATAAAAAAGTGCACACAATTTATTCATCCACTGAATTCACATTACATTCATATTTTACTCTACATAGCAATAGTAAATATTAATTACACAATTGGGGTGTAACACATACAATGGAATCCATAGGTAGAAAATGGTTCCTAGAACCCCACGAGAAAATGGTGTATCTAATAGGATGAATAGGACCATTATGGAGTGTGCAACGAGCATGATATTGCATGTTGGACTACCCTTACGCTTTTGGGAAGATGTTGTACATACCACTATTTATTTAATAAACAAGGGACCTTCAAATCCTTTGGATGGTGGCATTCCAAAGGAGGCATGGATGGGTAAAAAGGTAAGCTATTTATTTATGAAAACCTTTGGTTGTGAAGATTTTGTCCATGTTGATATTGAAAATAGATCCAAGCTTGAGGCTAAGTCTAAAAAATGTACCTTCATTGGATATGGAGTAGATGAATTTGGTTATTGGTTATGGGATTATGAAAATCATAAAATCATTAGCAGCAAAGATGTTATATTCAATGAGAAGGTCATGTATAAGGATCAGCTATAGTCCAAAAGAAGCATGAACAGGCCAAAAATGAATATGTGGTGCTGGATGAGATTCTAGGAAATAAAATGCCAGTGGTGCCTGATGCTCAACAAAAATAAGTTATCCTACAAACTCCTACAAGTGTTAGATGTTCTACAAGGATAACTAGACCTCCAAAAAGATTTTCTCCATCATTATATTCTATATTATTAACTGATTCTGGTGAACCTGAATGTTATGAAGAAGCAATGCATGCATATACCAAAAAGTAGTGGGAGCTAGGCATGAAAGAGGAAGTGGATTCCTTGTTGCAGAATCAAACTTGGGACTTAGTCCAATTTCCTGTAGGTAAAAGAGTACTGCTAAATAAATGGGTTTACAAGTTGAAGGAAGAAGATGGAGGCAAGAAAATATATAAGGCTAGACTTGTGGTAAGAGGTTTTGCACAGAAAAAAGGTATAGATTTTGATTAAATATTTTCTTTGGTTGTAAAGATGAATTCTATTAGAACTATTCTAAGTCTTGTGGTTGTGGAATACTTGCATCTTGAACAACTAGATGTGAAAACAATATTTCTCCATGGGGATTTTGAAGAGGAAATATATATGCAACAACCACAGGGATATGAGGTCAAGGGCAAGGAGGAATTTGTGTGTAGGTTAAAGAAGAGTTTGTATGGCCTGAAGCAAGCACCTTAGCAATGGTATTTGAAATTTGATAGTTTTATGGTTGAACAAGGCTAAAAAAGATGTCATTCTGATTATTGTGTTTATTTAAGAAATTGGATAATGGCAGCTATATTATCCTATTGCTTTAAGCTGATGACATGCTTGTTGTTGGGTCTAACATGTAGCATATTAATGAACTTAAGTAGAAATTAGCAAATTCATTTGCTATGAAGGATTTGGGTGCAGCAAAACAAATCCTTGGTATGAGAATCACATGGGACAGGACAAACAAAAAATTATTTTTGTCTCAAAGTGAGTATGCAGAGAAGGTGTTGAAAAGGTTTAACATGTAAGATGCAAAAGCAAATAGTACACCTTTGCCTAGTCATTTTAAGTTGACTAAGGAGATGTGTCCAAAGACACCAGAGGATGAAGAAAAAATGTCTAAGATACCATATGCATTAGCAGTTGGTAGCTTAATGTATGCAATGGTATGCACAAGGCTAGATATTGCACATGCAGTGGGAGTTGCGAGCAAGTATATGAGCAATCCAGGAATGGAACATTGGAATGCAGTAAAATGGATTCTCCGATATTTGAGAGGTACTACTTCAAAGAAACTATGTTTTGAAGGAAAAATTTTTGCTCTAAAAGGATATATTGACTCTAATCTGGTGAGTGACATTGATAGTAGAAGGAGTACTACAGTGTATTTTTTTACTGTAGGAGGTACTGTAGTTAGTTGGATTTCAAGGTTGCAAAAGGTTGTTTTTCTTTTAACCACTAAAGTTGAGTATGTGTAGCTATGGAAGCTAGCAAGGAGATAATTTGGTTACAACATTTTCTAGAGGAATTAGGACAACAACAAGATGATAGCCCTTTGTACACGGGTAGCTAGAGTTCCATTCATCTTGCTAATAACTTAGCTCTACATTCAAAAACTAAGCACATATAGCTCATATACCACTTCATTCGATTAGTTTTGGAGGATGGATAGTTGAAGCTAGAGAAAATTCACACCAGTGAGAATCCTGCAGATATTTTCACAAAGGCAGTTACACGAGAGAAATTGATTTCCTCATCAGTTTTTGTTGGCCTTCATGACTGATAATGGTGGATATAAGAAACTAGCCAGACCTATAATCCAGTGGGAGCTACAAGTGTAGTGGTGTCGTCTAGGATCATTCTCCAAGTGGGAGATTGTTTGGTGTGGAGCCTAATCAGTCTCCAAGTGGGATATTGTTGATATGTGGCAACTGATCATGCAAATATTGTGCACTCATAACGTATCCTCATCAAGGTTTAGGGTCGGGGCAAGGCTGGGCACTGAGCGGGGGTTCGAGAGCGTAGCCCCTAAATTTTTTTTTTTCATTAACATGTCAAGGTTTTTCCCCATTAACACGTCAAGGTTTTCCCGGTAACATGTCAAGTGAAAAAAATGACTTTGTAAAACCCTAATTCTAGAAGCTTCCAAAAAGCTTATTATAAGCAGCTAGGATGTATGTTGTGGTATGGAATTCGTGAGATTGTAATCTTCTTTACACTAGATAATAAAATCATTGGGTGGTTGGGTTTCTATGGATGTAGCCCATATTAGGTGAACCACATTAAATTTTCTATTTTTATCCTTTTTTGTGTTATTCTTCATTATTATTTATGGGTTATTTAATCTGCATATAATTGTTAATGTTTATTGCTCCAATATGCCTAAACCCTAACAAGAGTTATGATTCAATTAGGGTTAGGATTAAATTAAGGTTTAATTAGTGATACAATTTAATTAAAGTTACAATTAATTAAGGTTAGGGCTTAATTAGGGTAAGGGTTAAGGTTAGGGTCATAATTTAGTTTTAGGTTTATGATTTAATTAAGGTAAGGGTTCAATTGAGGCTAGGATTAAGTTTAAGGTCATGGTTCAATTAGGGTTATAGTTTAATTAGGATTAGGGTTAAATTATGGTTAGGGTCAATGTTAGGTTTAAATTAGAATTAAAGTTCAATTAGGGTTAGGGGGTAACTATTAGTGTTAGGGCTAAAGTTAAATTAGGGTTCAATTAGGGATAAGATTCATATAAGATTACAATTTAATTAGGATTAGGATTTAATTTAGGTAAGGATTGATGTTGGGGTTCAAGTAGGGTTACACTTGGATTAGGGTTGTGTTTGGGTCCAAATGTTAGGGTTATGGTTTAATTAGGGTTAAGGTTAGGGTTATATTAGGGTTCAATTAGCACAAGGGTTAGTGTTAGATCTCTAACCCTAACCCTAATCCTAATTCTAACCCCAACCCTAATCCTAATTATATCTCCAACCCTAACCCTAACCCTTATTTTATCTCTAACCCTAACCCTATCCCTGATCTTAACCCTAACCTTAATATTACCCCTAGTACTAATTCTATCTCTAACCCTAACCCTACCCCTGATCCTAATTTTATCTCTAACCCTAATCTTAACCCTAATCCTAATGTTAATCCCAACCCTAATTCTATTTCTATCTCTAACCATAACTATATCACTAACCCTAACCCTATCCCTAATCTTAAATCTAACCCTAATCTTGATCCTAACCTTAAACTTAACTCTAACCCCACCCCTACCCCCAATCCTAATTTTGTCTCTAACCCTAACCCTAATCCTAATTCTATCTTGAACCCTGATCCTGACCCTAATAGTGATTGTCTTTAACCTTGACCCTAACCCTAATATTGACCATATATTTAACCCTAACCTTAATCCTAATGCAAACCCCAACCCTAATCCTAATTCTATCTCTAACCCTAATGTTAACCCCAACCCTAATCTTAACACTCAACCCAATGGTAATCCTAATTTTATCTCCAATCCTGACCCTAACCCTAATCCTAACACTATTTCTAACCCTAACCCTAGTCCGAACCTTAATCCTAACCCTCATCCTAATGCAAACCCCAACTCTAATCCTTATTTTATTTCTAATATTAACCCAATCCTAATCTTGACCCTATCTCTAACCCTGACCCTAACCCTAATCCTAATTCTACCTCTAACCTAGCCTAACCTTAACCCTAATGTTAATCTCAGCCCCAACCCTAACCCTAATTAATTTAATGTCTTGCACGTTGCACTGTGAATATTACTAGCATATATCTATTTAATAATATATATAAAATATGTCGAGAGATATCCTTCTCGAGGTGCCTATTGCATTTTTATGTGAGAAATTGATTAAAAAATAGGTGCCTTGAGAAGGATATCTACTAGTGCAATATATGTGTGTGTGTGCGCGCTAGAACTTCATAGGCTATTTTGATAGCTCTAGGTAATAATACGAGAAACACTATCAAGGAGGACAAGATTGCAACTAAGCTAGAGCCATCAAATGAGAAGAAATTGAAGATGCTATTGAGCAAGCCAAGTAACCCTTATCCTAATTTCTCCATCTAGTATTATTACTATTTATAGTCCTAAGTATAAACTATATGAATAATTTCTTTTGTTGGAGTTGATGTTTACTATTTATATTCCTAAGTATAAATTGTATGAATAATGCCTTTTGTTGTAGTTGATGTGCAAGATAAAGTATTTGTTTTCTTGAGATTGTTTTGCAAGGGTAGAGGCTTATCTGCATCATTCTTGCTGTGACAATCAATGTTGAAAAGTACTGTTGAAGAATATTTTTTCCTTTTCTTGCACTCCTATCACCACATATTTATCTACATGGTCACATTTGTCCATGTCCCGTAATCATTGTATTCATTGAGAGCACATTTCTTAGGGCATTGATTACATAGATATGAAAACAATGTCTATGATTTCATGTTTTGTATGAATGTCATTGAAATATTTTTCTCTTAATGGTTGTCCATACCCCATTCCAAGTTCTCATTATGGTGCAAATAGGGAGGATGTTGCAAATTGCAAAATGAGCTTTACCTTGTAAATTCACATTTGTTTGAATGTTTTTTAAGCTCTTTAGACAAATTCATTTGTGTGTATCATGGGTCATTGTTTTTCATGAGATCTTGAGGCATTAAGGTAATGTTTATGTACCCTAAAATTCACAAGATCATAAGAAAAAAATCCTAATATTTTTTATGCATATTGAGGTTATGGATTTTAGACTAGACGATAAAAGAATTGTGATTGGATAAGTTGGCCTTAATAGGAAGTTCTTATTTTAGGGATATTTTGTTAAAACGTGCCCCTTTTATTGTGGAATTTACAAACATGACTATTTCCCAATGAAAAATTCATTGGAGGTAAGCATGAATCCACCAACTTCAACTTTTTTACACATGTAGCTTGAAAATATTTCTTTTTAAAACTATTATATATATTAAATTATATGTTATAATATAATTTTATATTATTTATTATATAATATATAGTAATATTTGATAATGTACATATTTAATATTATAATTATTTAATTACATAAATTAATTTTAAATTAAAAATATATAAAAAATAAATTATACTATATAAAATAAAATTATAAAATAACATTAAACTATATAATATAGTAAATTATATCTAGTTATATTATATAAATATTAAATGTAAATATTATAAAATTATAGATTAAAGTAAATTAATTAATTAATATTTTTAAAAAATATTAAAATAAGTAATTATTTAAAAACATCAATAAATACTTGACCCCTCCACACAGGTCATTTACATTTATAAAAGGTTTTATGAGTTTTTTTCGAAAATGGCTACTAAGGATTGCCTATATTTTTTATGTTTTGTTAAAACATTAATTAGCACCTTATAAATTATTCATATCAGCTTATAAATTATATTAGAAATGCTACTTTTTCTATTATGATTTTAAAAAAAAATTATGGATAAGTTATTCAATTCATTATTTTAAGTTACAATATGTCTATTTTTTAAGCAGTTTCATTGTTTTTGCTTCTTTAAGTGTGTTGATTGGTCCACCATTAATTTGCATTAATATTATGTAATTATAATATAAGTATAGATATTTATTTATATACATTATTTACATATATATTTATTTATATACATGTTATAACACACACATTTATCTATATTATTTTGTTATGTCGATTATACACACACACAATATATGTATGTATGTTTGTATGCATGTATGCAAATATATTGAGAGTCATGTTATAGTGATAGAAAGGAGTCTCCTATCATGATCATGTACATAAAAACCCCTTAACTTAATTTGGTATCTATTTATGCATCAAATAATTAATATTTAATTATAAACATATATATTTTTTTACTAAATAACTTAGGCTAGGCACTTAAGGGTCACAAAAAAAGCTTGTTTTTGAAATTTAGGTAATTAATTAGCTCACTTGATCCATTCAAAAAATGCATCACTGTTCCTCAAATTTCTCAGAATCTCTAACCCTCTAGGTCCTCATAACACCTCATAACCACGTTGATTCATGAATATAACAACTATCTTTTGGCCCTCTAACCACAAAAGAAAAAAACATAGGAATATTGATTTTAATATTAAGCTTATAATAGTCTATAGTCCAAGCCAAATTTAGTAAGAGTACAAGCTAACCAAACATGATCACACCAACAACAAATTATAAACCAAGCAATTTGAAAGATACAAAATAATAGGGAGGTGAATTAGTATAGTCAATTGTATATCAAAATCAAAACTACAAAGAAACCAAATAGGAGAAGAAAATGAAACAACCCCCCCTCACCTCCCAACATATACTTACATTTATCATATTTCCCTCTATCTTAGCCCCTATTCATCCTCAATCTCAAAATCACATCATTTAAAAGAAATAACATAAGCATCAATATTGAGATTTACCTTGAGGCCCTTCATAACTTTGGCAAATGCTTTGTGGGACTTGTGTAAACTATCCGTTAATTCATGAAAGTGTTCCAAGTGGTGATTAGATAATTCCTTTGGTTTCATATCAACCCTAGTAATATCATCATGAAGTAGATAAGAGCTCATTGTCATATACAACATAGAATCACAACTGAGGGATTCGACAACATCGATCATGTTTCTTATCTCAATAGGTTAGTTGATATACAATATAAAATTTGACATGAATTCCTTGATTTCCACATGGGGAGTGCCATCCATACTTTTGGCTAAGTCTAAAATGTGAATCGCCTAATAACATAAATCAAAATTCTATATTTCTTTCTCTAGATATTCTATTTATTTTTATCATATCCTCACCAAATTTCTTTTCCTTCCACATATTTCCTCCCACATTGATCTTTCTCTTCTCCTTTGAGCTGAAATGTTGTCCTTTACAACCATTGCTAGAGGAATTCATTGTAGTGAGAGTTAAAAATAGAGATGTAACTCTTAGAAAATTCTCCTTTAAGCTAGAGATCTCATACTATCACTAATCTAGTGTTTCACTTCATAATTTCTCACTAGGGTGATTAATTATGATGAAAATGCTTACTAAAAAGTGACTTGCACCTTGATAAATATGCCAACACTGTTGAGTGAGCAAGATAGAAATATGATTTGATAATAATGAGAAATCTACCACCTTCTTTCTAGTCGTTAACTCCTTGCTACATCACTATTGAGATATTATAAGCCCGTTATTAGGCCCATGGACCTTGAAGATCCTTGACCACCAAGCTAGTGTTTCACATCGCAATTTCTTGCTAGGGGGATTAATTATGATCTTTAAGCTTACCAAAAAGGTGATTTAAACCTTAATAAATGTTCCAACTCCATTGATTGTGTGAGATAGAAATCTAATATTAGATGTTAATGGGAAATATACCACCTTATTGATAGTCATTAACTCCTTGCCACATCACTATCGAGCTACTACAAGCCCATCATTAGGGTTGAGGACCTTGAAGATCCTTGATCACTAAACATCTCACCTTTATAACTTAATTTTAAAAAAATATCCCCCTCCTCCCATCTTCAGATAATTGGTTGAATCCCTAGTTCATTGCCCAATCTTGAAATTATCACATTTATTGATCAACTACTTCACCTCCACAAGAATTATATCCAATAACCATGATCCACACTTCCTCCCTTTCAAATTATTTATCATTATTTTGAAATCCTCATCAACCTCCAACCTTCTCCTATTATAGGCTCAAGCTAAGCATAGACCCCAAAGAGAATCCTAAACTTCAACCACATTAGTATCCTTGTTAGATTCAATTTCTCTAGCGAGCATTAGTTGGCCTTTATCATTCCTAAACATTGATCCTCGTCTTATTAACCCTAGGTTTCCCTTGGCCATTTCACAAAAAATTAGCCTAACCTAGCTCAACTTTAAGGAAATCATTGAACCAATTGCTTCTTTATTACCAATGAGGGTATACTATTATAATAAAGTCAATTGATCCTTAACCAAGCCTTAAGATAAGGACATTTCTTGTTATCAAAGGTTCGATTATAGCTTTCCCTAGCTCTGGTAATATAATTTTAATATTATCCTGTATGTGTTCCTCCTATATATTCTTTTCTTGGAAGATCCATTTATTCCTTTCCAACAACGAGTTCCAATTTATAAAAATTGGAAATAAATCCTAGACCACCTGAGGATAGTCCTAGGGATCTAATTTTTAGGCTTTCCCTCTTAATTAGTTCCATCAAATCTCCAAAAAGAGGACTTATCCATCCCATATTTGGAAGAACCGATTCTAGATTCTAATAGCAAAGGGGTAGTGGATAAAGTTACGACCATTGGTTTCCTACTCAACTAAACAAAGGCAACAAATTGAGTCCTCAACCTCTTCATCTTCCTCAACCTATCCTAGGTGAGAGATCTCCCCTTCATGGTAATCCAAATATAGTCACTAGCTTTCGGTAATCCATTTGCACTCTAGGCTCTATTGACAAGGAAGAACCCCACTTCACTTTCTTTTATGCTAATAAATCAATATGTTTCTTTGATTATTACCTTCCCTAGACTACTTTTGTTCCAAATCATTATATATTTCATAAAGTTTGAGAGGATGGGCCAATTTTTTAGAATTATATCTATACTACCACATGCTATATATAACTTTGGGTAGGAGAAGTAAGAGTGATCCAATAATTTTTTGTACTATATTTTTCCATATTGTTCTCCACAATTGCTCCCAAAAATTCCTCAAAATGAATGAACAAGGGCCCATCATCCTCACTTTTTATGAGAGATTGATTATCAATTTGTTTCTCCCTCTAGAAACTAACCTTCTATCTTGTGCAAATTATCTATCTTGATATTTTATTCATCCAATCCTTGTACATATACTCAAGAAATTCCAAACCCCTAAGCCCTTAGGTATTAAAACAAGAGAGAATAAGTTCATCACTAGTCACCTCCAAGTATTTATGTTTAAGGAATTGACTCTAAAATCTATCCTTCTCCAATTATAATTGATAAAGGATTTTCATTATAGGAGCTCAATTCATGAGTTTTCACTCTTTAAATCCCAATCCCCCCTCTTTCATACTAGCACACACCTTTGACCATTTAACAAGGTTATATTTCTTTTACTCCCCTATATCGCAACACAAGAAATTTCTTTGTAGGTCTCTTATAAATTTTATCATTTTATCAAGAATATAGAAGATAAACATGACAAAAATTGAAATGTCTAAGAGTGAAACCATGGTAAGTGTAATCCTTCCCACGAACAAGAGCCACTTTAATTTCTAAGATGATAACTTGTTTTTTGTGTTGTCAACTAGGGATTTTAGTTCCACATTATACGCCTTATTATCTATAAGGAGCATACCCAAATTAGAACTTGAGAGACAACCAAGATTAAATCATAGGATATCCTAAATGGAAAAGGATTCTTCAATGTGCTCTTTAAGAAATAAATTATTAGATTTTTTTGGATTTATCTTCTACCTTGACACACTTTCAAATTCACCTAACACTTTCTTGAGAACTATAGAACCCTTGGTTACCTTGATTTTCCAAATAGTAGAGTGTCATTAATGAATTATAGATGAATGATATTACCTAACCTTGAAGTAATTTACAACCCTTGAAGATTCCTTGGGGTAGCTTCAACCTTCAATGACTTCTCCAAATCTTTTGCAATTATGAGAATGTGAAAGGGAGAGAGAAGACCCTTTTCCTAAGACCCTTTGCCTAAGACCCCTCTTGGCTGCAAATAAGCTAGAGGAAGAGTAGTTAGCCAATATTGAAAAGGAGGTGCTTGCTAGGCAATTGCAAACCCATGTGCATTGATAACTTTTAAAACTAAACTTGTGGAGGACTAGAACCAAAAAAAAACCCAAGACACTCTATCATATGCCTTATTCAAACCATACTTTGGTAACATTCCATCCTTTCCCATACTCTTGTTAGAACTTATGGCTTCATGATCGATAATGATTCCATCTAGAATTTACCTTTTCTCCAAACCTTAGTTCCTTTGAGATGATGTTGTTTAAGACCTTTTCAAACCTCAAAGCTATTTCCTTAGTCATAATTTAATAAATCGTATTACTTAAGGAGATAGGCCTAAATATATCACATACTTGGGTTCCTCACATTAGGAATAAGAGCAAAAAAAGTGGAATTCAAACTTCTCATCATTACTCATCTCTTTAATCTTCAATCACCTCCCAAATGTCTAATCCTACAATATTCTATAACCTTTTTAAAAAGCCAACCTAGAATCCATTTGGGGGGACTTCTTTACTCCCATAGGGAAGGTTGTCACCTTAATCTCATCCACTAAGAAGGGGGCTAAATGGGAATTATTCTACTATAGATAAATCAAGGAAAGATGTGCATAAGAATATTTGTCCTTGCTCAAACATCAATGACCTTAGTCCTTGTAAATAGATCCAAGAAAATCTTACACATTCCCCCCTAATCACCTCTATGCCACTTATCTCTTGCCTAAAGGGAAGTATATTTTTTTCAATTTTATTAATGTTTCTTCTTAGGTTGGTTGAAATATGATTTTTTTGTGTGTTGTAATCACCTTATTTTAGCCACTTGACCCAATATTTCTAGATCCAAAATTCTTCTCCATGATAAGAATCTATAGTTCAACTCATTTATTTTCACTACTTCCATCTCCCTTCTATCCATTGATGGACTCTCTCTTGCTATCTCTTCTTCAACTTCATCCAATATGTCTTCCACCTCTCTTTTTTGTTGAAGATATTTGTGACTTACCTTTTCACCACCCTTAACTTTGATTGTAAGATGAATTTTTTACAATCTTTAAACCTCTTGATTCCACTAGTTTATAAGACATGATTTGAACTTAAAATGATCAAACTAAAAATAAATCCATCTTAAATGAACTTCTCTTCAACTTGATATCCTTTTTCACTCCTAAAACAATCGAGTCATAGTTAGATCTTAAAGTCAATGGGACCCAACATCCACTCTTCAGCTTCTCTCTAAGTTGATAGGGAATGATCTAATTTGCTCCTCATATTCACCTCTTTAGCTTGCCTACTATTCAAGGTGAACTGAATTTCCTTTATATTAATGTCCCATATATTAAAATTGAAGGATCCTTTTGACAATCTTGGAGAGCCCCCTCTTTATCCTCAAGACCTAGAATTGCATTGAAATCTCCTTTACAACCCAATTGAGGTCAGACTTAAACAACACACACTAAGTGTTGACGCTTAATGTGGGTCCCTCTTAATTGTAACTCTATTTTTTCATTTTTGTTTCTGTTAATTGCACTGACATCGTGATGTAACAATTGTTAATTTATTATTATTGATTTTTAAACAATTAAATCATATTTTTATATAAAGTATTATATATATTTTAGATTATATTTATATGTTTATTATATAAATATTTATATATGTAGATGTAAATAATATTATATTATATATTAAATAATAAGTGTAATATAAATATAAATATATAAATAATAGCTTATAGTTTATAATATATATTTAATTAAGGTTAGGTAATCATTATAATTTAATTAGGATTCAATTTAGGTTAGGTTGATTATTCAATTAGGGTTATAGTTGAATTAGGGTTATTGTTAGTGTTTGTAATCAATTTGGGTTCAATCAAAGTTATAATGAGGGTGTTGGTTATAGTCACAATTCTATAATAAAGCATTAGAATATGGTTATGGTTATGGTTATAATTATAGTTAAGGTAAAATTAGGGTCGATTTGAGGTTAGGGTGCAATTATAACTAGGGTTAGGGTTACAATAACAATTATAGGTATGATTAATATTTGATTTAAGAAGGATTAGGGTTATAATTGAGGCACAAATTAGGGTTGAATAAATGTTAAAATAAACTTTACTATTAGCATTAAGGTTACCATCTTGATTAGTAGTAGACTTAAAGTTACAGTTAGACTTACAATAGAGCTCAAGACCTACATCCTTAATATGATCTTGTGACATTAGTTTGGAAGACCTTATTCCTTATAACCCAAACACAACCCTAATTCTAACTTTCTTTCTAACCCTAATCCTAACCATAATTCTAACCTTCACACTCATTGTTAATAATATAATTAATATTAAACACAATTATTAATTAATAATATTAATATAAATTTATATTATTTAAATTAGATTTATTTAAAATTATTAATATCATTAAATTTAAAAATAAATGTAATTAAAAATTAAGTTTAAACTTAACTTTATTATATAATTTTAAAATTATTCATATAACATTATTATCACTTATGTACATTTATTTTCATCAAACACATCATATTTTATTTAGTTTTAATTAAAAGTAATACTTATATTTTTTATTAGTTAAGCAAGGAAGGGACTTGATCCCACGGTAACACAGCCATAAAAGCAAAAAAGGGAGAAGGCTAGGAAGAATAGCACCAACCTATAGCACAAAACAACAACAAACAGAACCAAAAACTAATACGGTTCGTAGGCTGAGTATCCAAAATTGTAACTAGAGGACCATAATAAACTTAATCAAAAATAGAATACCCCTACTGATCTAGCTAATAATACATAGGCCATTAATAAGGTCAACCAAAGTCCAAAAATAGTTTAACCATAACAAAGCTATATTATAATAGCAGTATGAAATTATAAAACAAAAAGCCAAAAAATGCAGAGCAACCATTAACAACAAAGAGAAATAATGTCATTACTTGGCAATGGCTATCAGGTCCTAATACTCACCAATTTGGGAGACAAACTCCCTCCAATCAGGTCCCTCTTCTTTGGCCTAGTCCTTTTCCTCGCTCTTCCCCATCTTCTTGAGCATTTTCCTTATCTTGGTTTGACCCGAAACAACACCTACCATGGCCCTACACATGAGCCCATTGGTAACCCTCATCAAGTTTATGATAGCTTTCTCCATATCATCCATCTAGAACTACATATAAGTGATCCTAATTTAAAAAAAAATCAGTGTCAAATTCCTCAAGAGAGTTAGTAGCAATGGCATTGTTTTCAGTTTCAATATCTTTCCTCATTTCAACCCCATGCTCCTCTTCTCTTCCTATTTTTTCCTCCTCTTTATCTTCCTTATCCTCCACCATTTCTTCCTCTCCAATATCATATGTAGTCTCTCTCAAAATCATTATCCTCACTGTCATCATCCACTTGTGGCTCAAAATCTTCAATCTCCAAATCCTCCTTGTCTTGAACAATAACCTTTTGTTTACCTTTTTTTTCCTGAAAGGCAATCTTTGCAAGGTGTGTCGATCTTCAGCCTCTGCTTAACCAACCCAGCTTCCTTCCTCCAAGAATTCCTTTTGACGACCCTCTTTGTCTTCATTTATTGTAATGACCACCTTCTATTTTTCATATCATTTTTTAGATTCTTTGTCCTTAGAGGTTCTAGGAGAAGCAACGAGTGTTTCTGCTTCTCCAAGGTAGCCTTAACCAATTTGAGCTTAAGGAATTTTTTAACTAGAGCCTTCTTACCCAATGAGGTCGAGGGGGTAGAGCATTTAACAACGGAAGAAGAAACAATAATAGGGGAATTCGTCTTGAGGGTTATAATTTTGGGTGGAGGACTAGGGTTTAGCTCCACAATGGGATTATTAATAGCCAGGGGTTCATCCTCCTCCCCTGCATTTTGGTTCAGGTCATCCTATCTAGCTACCAAAGGATTGCTGTGGGGGTTAAGAGAAAGGGCATGTTTATAGAGAGCAAGCATGAGGCCTTGGTGCATAGGATGGTTCACACCATTTTCTATGTTTTTTTGCAACGAGGAAAGTAGGTAAAAAGATATGTTTACACATTCATTATGACGAATGTGATTGAGCAGGGGAAAGTGATATGCATGGACAGTCATATATCTACCCTCTAATGTAAAGTATCTCATTATGAACATACTAAACATAGCAAAAGGTGGCGAGAGTTTGATTCTTGCATACCCATTCTAAAATCTCGTGAGTTTCTCGCCATGATGGAGGAAGTTGTTCATGAATGCTTGATAATCCGCTCCTCTTCTTCACCACCTTAATTCCCTGGTTCTCCAAACTCGTTGCCTCCACTATGAACTGAGCAATAACCTCAAACTTCACAACTCTAATAGCTACTTTTCCCTTCCTCCATGAGTTAGTGAATTTTGTTGAGAGACTCTCATTATACCCTTTCATTGCCTCAAAAAAAGAAACCATACCCGCTCTATTAAACAACCTCCAAAGATAAGCATTTTGTTTGAGAGCTAAGCAATTTGGAGGCTTAGTTTATTTTCGAGGCCCACCCATTTTAGAGCACTATAGATTTTTTGAATTATTCTACTGCAAACCTTTCCTCATACCATCGCAACATCTAGACCCCCAATTTAGCTTGTAGAGTACACACCAACTTGTGTTTTGATGATAAACTCTCTTAGAAATGAAATTTGAGAACTCTCTTGGAGAAGTGACCCTTAACACATTTCCCCGTGCAGTAAAATTATTATTGCCTTTACAAATAATAAATGAATCCAAATTTATCGTAGCAAGTTGATCTTCTATGAAGAGGTGAGATTTGACATTAGGCACATCGAAACACTTTGATTTCATGTGAGCCTTGGCAACAAGATAATCCATGCGATTCTTTATTTTCTAGGGAATGATGTAAAAATTAAATTTCACCCGGGGAAATCTTCTTAGTCCTTTTTGTACCCAGATAACCATCATTAAAATAATAACCTTTTTTATCGTAAGATCACATAGTTCCCCTACAATGATCCCTTATACCCACTTTATAATTTATAAACATATACATATTTTTCTTTAAGCACTTTATCCTTCATTGTTGAAGGAAACTAGTGGTGCTCCCATCAGGTCCATGTGTCACAGTTGAGTGCCTCGTTGGCAACACAATCAACAAAAATATTACCTTCCCTGAACACATGTTGAATATGGCAGTGAGTGAAAGATTTCATTAGGACCTTGCAATTGTCAATAATGTCTTTTAGTTCCCAAGGAGCCGCAACACCACATTTCAAGATGTCCACTATTAGTTTGGAGTCTCCTTCCAACATTACCTTTTGAAAACCAAAGTTTATAAGCATCTTTATTCCTTCCCACGCTTCCATAGCCTCAACTTTATTGTTGGTGCAGATACCTAGTTTTTTCCCATATCCAATTATGCAATCTTCCAGGTAATTTCTCAGCAAACCTCCTGCCCCTGCAATTCTAGGATTACCTTTTGAACACCCATCAAAGTTGCATTTGTTCCAATCCCTCTCAGGAGGAGTCCACACAGTAGACTTCCTAGCAGAAAGCGTGGACCAATTGAGATTCATAATCTCCTTTATTCCCCATAACTGCTTGATCCTCAATTCTTTATAGGCTAGCCAGACTTTTGAGTAGTTGTACCCTCCAACTTCCACATTTTCCTATATTTGGGCCTTTATAGACATACTTAGCTCATAGATATCTCTCTCTACATCCTTGAAAATCCTATTGTTCATTTCCTTCCAAATTCCCCATGTTATGAATGATGGGGCTTGGTTCCTGAGGTCCATTATAATCTTATGGGAATAAGAACAAAAGGACCACCTTTGAACAAATAACTGCATAGTAGGGGGGAACACCTAATCCATAAACAACAAAGGGAGGAAAAAAGACCACACTTCTCTTGAGTACTAACATTAGAAGAATAAATGCATGATAGACTCTTCTTCTTGCTTACATAGGATACACCTGTTAACTAACTGAAACCCCCTCCTAAAAAGGTTGTCAATAGTTAGGATTTTGCCATGTGAGGCTTCCCACCAGAAACACTTAACTTTTAGAGTAAGGTTTTTTATCCAAACTTTATCCCAATCAAGGTCTCTACTTTTAGTTAGATGTTCCTCTAGTTCCTTATAGGCGTTTTGATCGAGAAACAACCAGATGGGTTCTTAATCCACAACTATTCAGCTTTCCTATCTTTTGAGAACCAATTTGTCTCCCCTACTAGGCTATGTAGCCTATGAACCACCAGATCCCAATTAAACTGTCTTTGACCTCTGAAGTTAGCACTTCTAAGAAATCTATTAAATTCCTTCCACTTTGGTTCATTAGACTCCTAGTTGATGTAATCAACCATCTTTTTTCCACAAATTATGTTCATACTCTATTTGAGGGGATTGAAACCATCTAAAGAAGAGAGAGGGGGTTGAACCCCCTAAGGGTCCTTCCAGAAATCAGTGTCCTTCCCATTGCCAATACGCTTTCTAACACCTAACTTCAACATGCTTTTGGTTTTGATTAGGTGGTTCCAAAAAACAAATCCATAGGGCATATTAGAGGAGGAGAGGAAACAACTAGGATCTTCGTTCTTAATATATTTTGCTTGGAAGATCTTGACCCAATCCTTAGCCCCTTCCAAGAGACTCCATCCCATATTGGCAATGAGAGCTTTGTTGAAGATTTTAATTCTCCTTATCCCAAGTCCTCCAACATTTTTAAGGGTACACACTTTCTCCCACCCAACCAAAGCCAATCTGTTTTTCTCTTCCATTCTAGACCACATGAATCTTCTCTATATTTTTTCAAATTTTTCCCCTATAAAGGCCAAAATTTCAAAGAGAGACAAATGGTAGACCAAGATGTTTTGAACTAAGGCTTTTAGCAATTGAATCTTCCTCGCTAGGCTCATAAGTTTACCTTTCCAATCTGCCAGCTTCTTTTGGACTCTTTCAATTAAGTGATTCCAATAGTTATTGTCTAGTTTTCTTGATATGAGAGGGAGCCCAAAGTAAGCAAGAGGTAGAGCAACTTCCTGGCAGCCCAAGATTTGCACCACTCTTTCTTTCACTATTTGATCAACATTGAAGAAATATAACTTACTCTTATCATAATTGATATGCTAACAAGAGACAAAAGCGGAGTCATTTAAAATAGATTTCCATTGTCTGACTTCACCATTTGAGGCTTCTCCAAACAATATAGTATTATCAATAAACTATTGATGAGATTCAGGTGGGAGAGATAAAGCAACTTTAACTCCTCTTAGGTTTTTAGAATCAATGAGCTTTTGAATATTCCTTCCAGGGGCCTTAATAACAATGATAAAAATATAGGGGGAGAGGGCGTCTCCTTGTCTAAGGCCATGACCACATGAGAAGAAACCCTAGGGGAATCCATTCACAAGAATCGAGCACATAGGGGTGGTAACACAGGCAGTGATCAACTTGAGGAATCTACCATCAAACCCAAATTTTTTGAGAACAGTAAAGAGAAACGACCAAGAGACTCTCTCATAAGCCTTTGAAATGTCAATTTTTAGGGGCATCCTTGGGTTTTTACTTAGGTTCATCGAGTGAAGGACTTCATGGGCGGTGATAACAACATCTAAGATGATTCTACCTTGGACAAAGCCTTTCTGAGCATAATTATCTTTAAAAAAAATTTATACATAGTGTAAAAGACACTTATGAGTCTAAAGTCCTTTATGGATGAGGCTTCTTCCTCCTTCGGGATTAGGGATACGAAGGTTGCATTCGTTTGATTAAGAAGCCTTCCAGATCTAAAGAAATCTCTAGTAGAATTTATCAAATCAATTTTAACAATATCCTAGTATATCTGAAAAAAAGGCAAGAGGGAACCCATCAGGCCCCGGGGCTTTGTAAGCCCCAAAGGAAAAAACAACCTGTTTAATCTCCTAAATAGAGACAACATTAATCATTTCCTTAAGGTCTTTCTCAGTAATAACTTTATGAATTACTTCAAGGATATCATCAAATACCTGTTTTACATTCACTAGAGCATTCTAGAAGGAGGAGTAGAAGTTCACTACTTCCTCAACAATGTCTCTTTTAGTAGTCACAATTGTGACATTTTCTTTCTTAAGCATTCTTATCCTATTTCTGCTTCTATGTTTCATAGTGGATTGGTGGAAGAATTTGGTATTTTTATCTCCTTTAGTGAGCCATTGCAATTGAGATTTTTGCTTCCAGAAAATCTCCTCCTGTTTGTTGAGCTTAAACCACTGAGATCTCAAATTACATTCATGAGTGCAAATCTCTTTGTCCACTAGACTAGCCTCCATTTTTTCCTGCACTTCCTTTAAGTTGTTCCCCAAGATTTTCTTATTTTCAAAGATATTTCCAAAAGTTGATTTATTCCATCCTTTCACTCTTTGCTTAACTCTTCTAAGCTTTTCCACCAAGTGAAACATGGGGGTACCCTCCGTAGGTTCAACCCACCAATTTTGGATAAGGGAAACAAATTCAAGGTAGTGAGCCCACATTAATTCAAATTTGAAGGGGAAAAGACCATTGTTATGATCAACATTTCTCTTAAGCAAGATGGCATTATGGTCTGAACTAGATCTTTAGAGGGCAGAGAGTGAGAGATGTTGAGAGATATTCCAATTAGAATAGATAAGAAACCTATCCAACTTAACTTGATTCAGTTGATTGTCAAGCCTTCTATTAGACCATGTGAATTTGGAACCCAAAAGAGGGACACCAAATAGCCCAACAAAGTTAAAAAAACCAACCAATTCCATCATACTTTCAGTATAGTCTTCCAACCCCCCAACTTCTTTGAGGGTAAAATAGGAGAGTTGAAATTGCCTCCCAACATCCAATAGTCATCCAATCTACTTTTTATGACATCATTCAAAAAGTCCCATAGCTGTAGTCTACCCCTATTAAAGTTAGGGGCATAAATATTGATTAAATTACATTCTCCAAAGAAGACAAGTCTTCCAAAGACACCATTAAACTGTTCTTTTAGCAAATCCTAAAGTCCCTTTAAATTTCAAAGGATTCCATAGAGTAACTATACCCCCCAATGACTGCTCAGCCTCACTCAAAAAGTAATTCACACTAGGCCATATTTTCAACTCAGCCTCGTTAAAGGTCTCTTTCTTCATTTTTGTCTCTTGAAGGAGCAGGACATCCACTTTGTTATCCAAAATACACATTTTGACCAAAAATTATTTATAAGGGCTATTAAATCCCTTGATATTCCAGGAGAGAATCTTCATTATCAGCACAAAACTGTTACAAAAACCTCAGGAGCCCGTTAGGAAAACAATCGACATTACTTCTTTTTAGACTTCAAACTCGTGATCAAGTCCAAAGTTTTTTGTCTACCATAAGCCACATCCCGCACAGTAACTTTATTCCTTGAATCCTTTTGGAAAGGTCTTCCAACCTTATTTCCACCACCAACATCCGATTTCTTTTTCTTTTTTGACTTGCTTGAGGCTTGTACCCATTCTTCCTCTTCTTCTCTATCACTGGGATGAGGGGGAAACCCCAAAATAGCCAAAGAGTCATTTAGGTTTGCCCCCTCCTTTTGAGACAAGAAAGATATTTCCCCCAAGGCCGAAGAAGGAGCATAAGACATACTATTAGGAATTTCCCATTCCTCCATCCCTTTCATTACATTAGTACCAAAGTTAGCCTTATCTTGAGCTAGTTCGTTGGCCCCCCATGAGACCTTTCCAACTCTTCATTTGAATTTTCAATAGGAGTCTCCTCATTTTCATTTGGCTTCATACCTTGCATCAAACTCAGGATTGGGAGTGCTTCTCCTGAGGCTACTTCCTTAATTTCCTTGCTATCCAATATCTAAGAAACAACATGAGAATCAAGACAAGCAACTTCCCTGTCAGAGGATAAAGCATCATTCCCAAGGGGGGGATTTTTTAGGACAAAAATTCCCTCCTAGACATAGTCATCCTTGTGGGGGGAAACAACAACATCAACCTTAGAATCCTTAATCTCTGGCTCTAATAGGGCTTGCACTTCTTCATAAGGCATTCCTTGAGACCTTTTACTACACAAATCTATGAGGTGGCCAAATTTCTTGCAAAACTAGCAGAAAAGTCTTGCATTTTCATACTCAATAGGTTGGGACTAGTTACCAAACTTTAACTTAAGGAGAACCGAGGTTAGTAGAGCCGTGTTAACGACCACATTAACACAAATCCTAACATAAACTAGCCTTGAATTTTCTTGGGTTATCCTGTTAACCGCCAAGATGCTTCCAAAAGAGTTAGCAATCCCTTTTAGGATACCCAACTCCCAAAACTCTAGGGGTAGCCCTAGAAGACGTACCCAAAAACCATTGCACCCAAGTCTGTAGAAGGGTCAAAGGTCAATTTCTATTTACATAAGGAGAGGAAATTCTTGAAACCAACATCAAAATCCCAATGACCACCCATTAAAACCTTTAACATGTCTTCATAAACCTTAAAGGAAAATAGGAAGATACCTTTTGGCATTACATTGATAGAGAAATTTCCTTTTAAGTTCCAAACTGAAGTAGCCTAGAGTAGTACCTATTCAATGTTCGGCCTATATATCAGGAATTTTCCCACCAATGATAAATTTAGGCCATCCATTGCCTTCATCATTAACGCCTTAGGGACATCAACTTCCCAGCCAATGACAGAGTAGGAAGCAGACTTTGTGTGCATTCTTCCCTTAGTTGGCGGGCTGGCACCCACCAGTTTATCCACAAAAGAGATCGGTTCTTCTTCAGAGAAGAAAGAGTCTAAGCCAAAAGACGGGGACAAAGGCATTTTTCTAGAAGTACCAACTGTCCTTCCCATAGGAGAAGAGACAGAGGTACGAGACGGGTAACCGACATGGGGGACAATGACATTGGAAGCAACAAAAGTAGACACAATGCCAAATAAAGGGACAACATTTTTGGAATGGGGAGCCTTCCCGACCCCCTCGCTTGACCGACCCATTTAGCTGTCAAGTCAGAGCAGAAACAACAAAAATTCAAAAAAAGCAAGGGCAAGAAGAAACAAAGCCGAGAAGTTGCAAAGTTATGTTTGTTGTAATCCGAATTAGAAATGTGTTAGTCAAATGTTGCTTCCAAAGAATGCTTATGTTTTTTATTGAGGAACAAATAGGTTTTAAAGGGGTCCTGAAACCCTTAATAGTCAAATAACGAAGGATATAACATTAACAGAGCATAAACAAAAACAAGAAGCTGCCCACTAAGAAGAAAACACTAGAAACTAGGGCAGCATAGCCAAAAAACCAACAAAAAACTACAAAACAACCAGCCCCTAGGCCAGGTTCCTGAGGATCTTTGTCGCTTCATGCTCCAAACTGTTCATATTATGCTTATGTTATATCTCTAATGAGAATTCAATTAATTTTTAAGTTGTATATGCTAGTATTTAAAATATTATGTTTATATATTATAAATTATATTTATGTAAATTATAAAATATATAATTTTTTTTGGTAGGTGAAGGCAAGGAAACCCTGCAAGATTTTTATTCATTTGAAGAGTAATGCAACCAACAATTATATCTGTAGCAAGCTTCTAGCTAAAATTTAAACAACCCTGACAAAGACTACCTAACTTATGCCCCCCTCCAAACAACTAAACACACTTAAAATTTGGAAAACAATTCAAAAACTTGCAACAAATTAATTCAAACATCTTATTGCTACCTATTTTCTACTTTTCCTTTTATCATGGGATCACAAAATCATGTTGAAAGTGGTATCCCTCTTCTTCTTTTTCCTCTATACCTTGTGCCATATTTCTTCTTGATATTTTGTCCATAATGGCTCTCCTACATCCTCAGCTGGTATGCTACTCTCCTCTGAAGAAGTCAAATTCAAACACTCGGACCTTCCGCCCAACACACCTTTAGGGACACTGCCCTGTTCCACCCCAGATGACAAACCCACTGTAGGCACTTGTTCCTTTTGTGGGGGTTCAAATAAAGCTATTGTAATCGGGTTCTTATTTGGGGCTTTACCAACCAAATCTCCTTTTTCCACTGAATAGTGATGGGGGGCAACTTCTTTCCACTAAGTAGCATGATGAACCCACTTTCGTTTGGAGCAATGCTCAATAATATGGCCCGTGTTGAAGCAAATGTGAGAACAAAAAGGAAATCCTTCATAGTCAAGTAGCTGTATCCAATCCCCCCTAAAATATTTTAAAGAGACAACCGCAGAGAGGTCTTTTGTAATGTCCATTTCTATTAAGATGTGTGCATATGTGGTGTGCAGAAAATTGATTGAACCCTCATCAACTCCCAAAATTTTTCCCAGTGTGTTGCCTATGGCTTCAAAGCACGATTCAAACTAGAATTGTAAAGGGAGGTTAGGAAGTCTTACCCATAGAGGAACCAACCCAAAGGATTCTGTGTTTGGGTTGAAAGCTAGATGCCATGGTTTTATCATGAGCATGTGTTTGTCCTCCCATCTCCATTGATAATTAGAGAGCACTACTTTCCTATCTTTTTCACTGTCAAACACAACCATAAAGAACCCTTTTGCATTGGGGTAAATCTGTACATCCCCCTCCAATATTGGGTGCCACGTCTCAAAAATCTAATAATGAAGCTTTGTAAGGCCTAGCCAAAAACCCCTAAATCTACCAATCGACCCTAACTCTACAAAATATTTTTCATTCTCCACTACTTCATTTGTTATATCTTCTTCCAAGGCTACAAAAGGAGTGTCTCCCACACAACACATGGGTTTGTAATTCTTCTCTAAGCTCAAACTCTTTGAACCATCCCCCATACACCATGAATGCCCCCCACACTCCTTCCATCCAACAAACCTCATGTTCATCTTCCCTTCACCATTTACCACATAGGCCTATCCATACTGAGTTCCAACAACAAGGTTTCGAGGGTGCTTCAAAATTTCATGCTACACCACCACATTCTTCCCCCCATCCATCTTCATGAAAGGTCCATTCCTCACTACATCTGTGAAAGGACGTTGCTACCAACCAACAACACTTGCAAAGGCAAAAGACTTCTTCCCCGAGCTGCCGTAGGAAACCCTAGCCACAACATCAAAGAAAAATTGTAGAGACGACATCTCAGCCTCTAACAAAGTCTCTAATTATAAAATATATAATTATATATAACATAAGATAAATATAAATTAATATATAATTGTAGTATAAAATATAAACTATTATTTATGTATTTATATTTATATTATATTTATTATTCATTATATAAATATAATATTTATATTTATTATATAATAAAATAATATTTATTTATTTATGTTATAATACTATAAATTATATTATATATATCATAAACTATTATTTATATATTTATATTTATATATCATTTACTATTTATTATATAAATATTATACTATCATATTTAGATATTATATTATAATTATATTTATTATATAATTAAATATATTTTTTATATAATATTTATATAACAAAATATATAAATATAATATAAGTGTCATGTAGTGGCTAGTACTTACCCTTATTAGTATTGTAATTATTGTTTTTTCAGATTTGAAGAAAATAAATGTAAGTTTTATTAATGTGGATAAAAATAAATGTAAGTTTTGTTAATTAGATGATATTGATATACGAGTGCAATGCCTTAAATCAAAAACTGTTTTGTTAATTAGAGTGTTTTAGTATTGTTAATTAGTTTTTTTGTATGACCTAACCCTAACCCTTTTGTATTTATGTATGTTTTGAAGTTAATAAAATTTGGAAAATAGTTTAAATTTAATTTAAATTTTTATTTTAGTTGTGTAACTTAGGAGATTATCTTTATATGCAATTTAAAAAAAGGTTAAAAAAATAGTTTACCTTGCTTTCCCACAAAAATATTTTTTTACAATTTTTAAAATTCAATATTTGTCAACTACATTTTGCTCTCAAATTTATTGTTACTTCATTGTAACCTTTTTACTTATTTTGACATCAATTCCTTTTTTTTGCATAGAAGCTTTTTTTTACTGTTGAGTTCTTTAAAATTTAATTGATTTTTTGTTGTCATTTCCATTCTTTTTGTTTCAAAGGTGGAATAATGGATGAGAATCATGGCTTTTATTTTCATTGTTTAAATTTGGTGGTTAATAATTAAAATAGTTTTTTTCTTAAATTCTCTTTACATTTCATTTTTTGTGTTTTCCCATTATTTTTGTTGGAGCATTTAGATGGATAGTTTCGAGTAGAAATCGATTTTTTAATTTCACTGCACTTGAAAGTAGATAGTGGCTTATCATCAATTGACTAGTAGGATGGATGAATCATGCCTTTTCCCTTTTTATCCTTTTCCACCCATGTATGATATTAGAAAGATGGTAGGAAAAAAAAATCTATGTTTCTTTTAAATAAATTTTTAAAAATCTTAATTTTTTTCTTCATACATTGGCTAGGCCCAATGAGTTAGGATTGGTGGTTTTTTTGCTCTCTGAACTTCATAGTATAAATTTGCATGAATAGAAAGGAAGATTAGAAGTAGGTTTGAAAATTGTTTGCTTCCTCCCAAAAATTTGCATGAATATAAATGAAGATTAGAAGTAGGTTTGAAAATTGTCTGCTTCCTCCCAATTCAGCATGTCTATACTTTTGTGAATCTAAATATAGATGGTGTGGTAAACAAATGGATATGTTTTTATGAAGGGAATACTTTTTGGGAAGTGAGGAGTGATTGCTATAATTAGGGATTTAGGGGAAATTTTTCTATTTATCAAACTGAGATGTAGTGTAATTCAGTATGCATGAATATTGGCGGGAAGAGGGTGGGGTGTCTTCTTTATGAATATTGGCAAGAATGGGGTGGGGTATCTTCTTTCCTTTCTTTCTGCTTTTGGCATGCTAGAAACTAACATCTCTAGATACTAGAGACAAGGAATATATCAATTTCAATCCAATTTGCATGAATTTTGTTGGAGCTTGAAGACATGGTTTGCATCATCAATATTTTTGAGTTGGGAAAGGTAGTTCAAACAGGAGAAAGCCAATCAAGTTATATTTGCTTAAGTTTGGTTTTTGTTGATATAAGAAAAATAAATAATGAGAGTCTAAAAATATTGAGCTAGCCCGATTCTACCCTCATTCATCTACCCCTTAGATAAACTAATTTATAGTCTCATTGCATGATTTGGCTCTAATATATGCCAAATATTTCAAATATTTCTTGTGGTTGGGATGACCAAAGGGGCATAAAGTCTTGTTTTAATGGTTTGCCAATTCAATATTTTGTTAGCCTATTCTTTGGCATCAAGGCCACCATAGACTTGCTAAGAGTACATTGCATGTTTCGGCATGAACTTGAAGTTCCAATGACCTCCAATAAGATTCTCATGTGCCTCTTGAAGTACATTCCCAATCTCTTACCGCACCACACACTTTAATACCTGGTTGGGCCCCAGCTTGAACAACAATCCACTAATCAGTTGGAAAGCCTTGGTTTCCCATGCTAACCTTTAGTGGTTTCTTGCTTGTAATTCAGGTATATTAAATGAGGTTCAATTAATACTTGATAGAAAATAGTGATCAACATTAATTAGAAAGATGCAACAATAAATATTGATAGAGGAATCCATTCATATTTTTGCTCATCAGTTTCTAAACTTATTGAGTTTTGCAGACATTAGGCACCTATAAGAGGACTTAGGACTATATGCTTTCATTTTCATTTGTGTAGAAAATTGTAACATTTAAGCAGGGTGGTTATACATGACTCTATGTACAATGAAAGTTCTAAAGATCTTTGCTTTTTTAAAGAGGATTTTTTATCATATATGTTGAATGGTTAAGGAAATATTTGAACTCATAAATATTTAAATAATGCTGACAACATGTAAATTGTGCTTTCTTCATGGCCTAAAAGCACAACCAGAGCATCTGAGAATTTTGAAGTGAGCAAAATTCTTTTGTTATAAGGGTCATTTTATAATAAAAGACAAAGTTGACTTTATCAATGATCAAATTCCTAAAACTATTCTAAAACTTTCTGGCAGGAACTTCGCTACTTTGCAACTCTTGTTTTAGTTGTGTAACTTAGGAGATTATCTTTATATTCAATTTAGAAAAAGGTTAAAAAAATAGTTTACCTTGCTTTCCCACAAAAATATTTTTTACAATTTTTAAAATTCAATATTTATTAACATGTTCACTTGAAAAAATTAAATTATATTTGAAAAATATAAAATTCTAATTTTTAATTGATTCAAAACAAAATGAGTTGAAGAAGTACAATAATACTACTAATAATATAATATTATTTATATCTTTAAATATAAAGATTTATATAATAAATATATAAATATAATCTAAAATTAAAATTAAAAATATATAAAAATATGATTTGATTGTTTAAAATCCCACAAGTTAGAAGTCAGAAGATCACAAAATTATTAAAGAAAACCCACCACATGTGCAGTCGAGACTGGATTTGATCCACATAACATCGATTTATTCCCGAATGAAAAACATTATATCCATTATGCTGATACAGTTTGTTTGCTTTGATGCTTTTTCATTCCTGCATATTAACGTTCAATCTAGAAGACTGACTTCGAAACGTCTATATATATAAGAATTAATCTGCAGAACTACGCCCGACAACTGTTATGTCACAAATTTCCACGGATGTAAAGAAAGCATAGGATAAAAAGCTTTAAAAGCCCATTCACAGCGAGAACTAGAGAAGTTGAGCCCATTTTGCATATGGCATGTCACTCTTTTCTAACGGCTCTATGGTTTAGCATATCTAATCCAAATCCATTTTATGCAGTCCTTGTAGTCTCGTTCATCACCTCATAACGCAGAGTGGCGTAACGCGAAGGGAAAGAGCGAGAAGCAGAGTTTGAAAGTGTGTTCAGCATGGCGAACAATGCGTTGGCGACGAGGGCGACCATGCAACCGCACCTATTTCATCCCACAACCAAGCCAGTGCGTGCCTCTTCATTAGTCGAGGGTTTTCTAAGGGTTTTTCGAGGTTTTTGATGCCAAGGTCGTCTGCTGTGTGTTGTGCAGGATGTTCTAGGAAGGAGAATGCCTGGCATTTACGGGGGGTTGATTAGAAGCTATGTCAGTATTTCATTGAAAAGTACGACGAGGAGAAGAAAACAGAGAATGCCGAAGGTGGTAAACGACGGAGACACCATTACTGACTCCATTGATTTTCCTAACCCCACTGAGAATGGAGGTGCTGCTTTATTCCCGAAGGTACTTATTCTTTCATTTAATAAGGGTTCTGTTGGCGGGCAGGATTTGGCATTATTAATTTTTAATGGGTTTGAATGCAAAAGTTATAACTAATCCGGTGGCTGGGCATAATCCAAAAGCAATCGAAAAAAAATGCTTGAAAGAAATTTGTACACTCCATCCAAGTTTTTAAATTGATTCAATTTACGAAACCTGGACATTTGGACTTCTCATTGTTAAACCACATTAGAAAATTAGGAATTAAGCATGGTAGCTAGAGTTTGCATGGCAACTAGAGTTCATCTCAATTATTACATAGTAATGAGTTCATAATATGTTATGTACTACTGTTGTAGGCACATGGATCTAATCTTATTACTTCTGCATATTAGTTTTATAGAAGATAAACAAAGAGCTTCTCATGGCTAAGAGGATTGGCAACGTTAGGAGTAATGCCTGTTCTCTTCTGGCAATCGGTCATTTGATTTTGAAACATAACGAGATGCCTCCTGTGCATTAGAGGGGACCTCGTAGTCCCAAAAAGCATGCTGACTAAGTTGTGGCCTAAAAAATAACCCAGGGTCTTTTATTACATTGCGGAGACGACTTTCATGTACCACCCTACTCTACCAGTTCTGTCTTCTCTTCCCAATTTTTTCAATGATTGTGTCTAACAAAATGAGTATTGCTAAAGCCTAAAATATTGACTAATGCTTACAATTTATTAGAAAACACTTTCCCAATGTTTTATAGACTCATTTGGTACATTTTGCATGGTTTTTTTTTTTGTTTAAGGGAATTTAAGTATTTTTTTATGTTGTTGAGTTTTGCCAAGTCGCAGAGTCTGAGTCAAATTTGGGTCTGCTGAGTTTTTGTCTAATCTGGATTTGTGATCTATGATGAGTTCTTAATTCTTACAAAATTGTTAGAGAAAATTGAGCTGCTTGTAGAGATCCTCAAAAGTTCTTGCAAGAACACTAATGTCATCAACATATAGTATATGGATGACTATGAACCCAACCATGTAATACCAGCGTATCCTTCCTCTTCATCCGATGCTGTATTTTATAAGCTCAAGGGTGATACTGATTTTGTCAAATCTTTTCTATAGATTAGCTCTTCGAACAATCTAACAAGGCTTTTTTGAAGTTAACAAATCAACATATGCACCTCGTTTTGTCTCTAGAATCCTCAATCATAGCTCTAGAGGTGACAAACTGATTGGTAATAGGTTGATTTCTAAGATTATCTTGTCCTATAGCCTTTTATTGTTGTCCTTAATGCCAATTATTATTCATGTATCAAACCATACAAATTTGCCAAAAGAGTGACAAATGATTGTTTAGTTGGCTGAGTCATTTTGATTTTTGAACTTGAAAATGGGAACAACTAAACTTTCAAACCATTCTCTTAAGAAGCCTTGTTTGACGTCTTGGTTGAAAAGATGTTGATGTTAGGCACAAAGATTAGGCTCCCAATATTTAAGATCTTAGCTTGGTACCTGTCAATGTTCTTTGCTTTATCTTTTATGAGGTGCTTAATGCCAAGATTTATATTTTTGTCCAAAAATCTTTAGTGTAGAGTTGAGTAATTTTGATGTTTTTAGACGCTTGAGGAGAAACACAAAGGTTATTGAGATAGAAGCTCTAGTTTTGCATATTCAGATTTATTTATTCCTTAGATCTTCTAGGAATGATGTGAGCCCAAAATCTTTTGGAATTTCGCTTAAATAAAATGAGAAGCTTCTTCTAGCTCTAAATTATATACTAGTGTTTATTATTTTTATTCAAGTCTTGTAGTATTCACCCCTAACAATAATGAACAGAAATATAATAGATTTGCAGCAAGAAATAACTCAGGAAATTTCACAGTTTTCCAAATACAAAGAGCAAAAAATTCCAGATTTGTTTTACAATTATAATATTGAGTTTTTCTCGATTACAACAGCAACCCAGCTCATAAAATACCACTACATATCTAAATCCAACATACCCAGAAAAAGTTGGCAACTTTGTCAAAGGGTTGTAGTTGCAACCAGCAAACTGGAACCCTCAATTTGGGATGCTACAACCAAGAAATGCTTCTGCTGTTGATGAGATTGAAATACCAAGCAATATGAACCCTAGGCGCCACCTCCAGGCCAAACTAATAGCTATTGGAAGCTCCCAAATTCAATGCCACACCCAGAATGGTATGGCCAGCAAATGGAAACCCAAACAGCAAACAAACTATCACAAAACTCCTCCAATCTTCCACTATAAGCCTAATATGCAATAGCCTCCTTAAACTGAAATAGAAACTTCACAAACCTTTAAACTCCAAATAAAACTCTAGGCAAGGCGTCCAACACCAAGAGTTTGCAATCTAATCGGAATACCTGCAAATTTGTCTCTAAAGAGACTTTTACAAATTTGTTGAATCCAACTATGAATACACTGTGAAATACCTGTAAGATATCTCCAACAAATACCAGCCAGAGTAGATCTTTCACTACTGTAGCTAGTCTTCTTCAAGAGGGTTTTCGTCCTAAGGAAGGTTGAGATGGATCAAGTCCAAATCTTCAGAACCACGTAGGATTTTCTCAAAGAGAAATATCAGAAAATAATGAACTCCACATAACCAAATGAGCTCTCATAACCTCCTTTTATACTTTTCCCACCAAACTCTCCAGAAGCTTCTATTTAAAATTCACTTTTTAATTTAAACTCCCCTTTAGCTCTGAAAAAGACCTTTTTATTAAAATAATGATAATTTGACATGCAAGGTCCCTGTTTAATACATCCATGATTTAAAACATTTCACCCCAATTTTGACGAGCTATAACACTAAGGTGTCTTTCAAATATTTTAAATAATATTTGGCAACTTTAGTAAAATTATTAAAATAAAACCATTAACATACTCATTTTGCGGAAAATGCCGGACTGCATCAGAATTGGAAATTGACTGCACTAGAGTGATCCCGATGAAGAATAATGATAAATGGAGCCTACCAAGCGACTTACTATAAATAGAAGCTCCCTCCAAGAATCTTGGAACCCAAACCGGAAGTCGAAAATAACATCCGAAAGCATCGTACAACTCCTCTAAACCAATTGAGCTCACTGGTAACATCAAATTGCCCTTTTGATCAGGTAGACACAAACCCAAAAAGTCATCTCCAACAAGAGAACCCTAAAATGGGGACATTACAGAATATGAGCAATATTTGATAGATGTGTACCTTTAGAATAAATCTCTCCAAATATAAAATAGACTCTAATAATATTCATGTTCTCCTTAAATAGCCAAAATATCTCCAATGTTACAAAAAATCAACTCCTTATGACTTTGTTTACAAAGATTTGTGTTTCTTTTTCATAATCCCTTAGTAATTCAAAATCCCTTACATCTCCCTACTAACATTCCTTAAAACTCCCTCAGTATTATAATTGTTGAAAATAATAGCCATTAATGTATAACATATAGTTTAAAGGGGGATCAATAACTCAATCTATTGAATATTCTCAATGCTCTCAACTGATTGGACTACTACCATGTATGAATTTATTAACCAATGACAAGTAATTAATTTTAACAACTGCCAATTGGTAATATTACCTTACCATCATTTATTGATCTTCGAGGGTCATTAAATGAAGATCAACAAGAATTATAATATGCTGGATGTTACTTCCAAAGTATGGCTCCATTCATCTCTTGCAACAGCATTCTCAAAATTGCCCATTTCTCTTCAGAATTCCCTAGTCACAAGTTACTGTTCATTGAAGATCATGCCACATTACTGTTGCAAATGATGCCCAACTTCAATCTTCTCCATGATAGAGGCAACAAATAAAGATTGACAGTGAAAATGTACTATTCACAGGATACTTCTGACTCCATATATGTTTGCCGGATTTATTCCTCATACACTGTACACTGACTTGTTCTGCTACAGACTGTTTAAAATCAATCAACTTTAAAGAATCATTTTTTATGGATCTTACCAAAAAAGTGCTCTTGATCCCTCGTTCGGAATCTTGAGAAATTCTGGAAAATCATGCAATGGTACAGAGACACCCAGGCTTTTTAAGCAGTAAACAAGTATTCACTACTATTATAATTCAAGGGAACTTATGGATGGCTTTGAAAGTTTTTTAGATTGGATCTTCAGCTTGCTAGACCAACAGAAGTGGATCCCTATTAACAAAGAGCTGAATTACAATTTCCAGCAACAATGGACAAAGAGGCATTGCAAAGGATTAATGTATAGGTCTTCAATAGTATAAATTACCACAGTTGCTCTTCAAGACAACTTACTCTGGAAAATGATCATCTTCAGAAACAATCATTTAATAAGGAGGAACACCCCTGCTTACAAATATGTCGGTGAATTATGCAGACTGCCAAGTGGAAACAAGAGATAAGAGATGTCTCATCATCAGTGTCACACAGAATATTCGTGTTTGGTTTACTCTTCTCAAAACAGCGAATATATCAAGCATAGAATATTATGCTTCTTCCAATCCTCTTTGTTTCATATAATCACTACAAAATTAATCTGCAGGAATACTCAATATAACATAAGCGCCTTGTAGAAATATTGTTAGACCAGTTTTTGCACTCTAGCAACATTCCAAGTATTGTAATGACTGCCCCTGAATTTTTTTTGTTAGTTTTCTATTTGCTGATTGTGACGTTTTGCTGATGATTGTTTGTTGTGTTTTAAATGCCATTCATTGTTTTTGCATACATGATATAGATATAACATAAAGTACTGAAACAAGAGGAAACTTGCTTGCAAGAAGACTTCCAGTAATATATTTCATTTGATAATCATAACAGAAAATTTTGAGACTTTTACAAATGCATATCAGACTCAGAGAAAAACAAATCAGACCTGGAATAGAAACTTGAGCAGCAATATTAGGTCTTCAAACTTGCAGCAAACAATACCCGAATGACGGGCAGCAACCCCCTTGCAATCCTCAACGCCACTGACCACACTTTCAGACCCCACTATGGCAGAGAAAAAGCTTTAACACAGCAGACCTGAAATCTGGAAAATCACCTCAAATATGGCGGCCACATGAGAAGGGCGATCTGCTCTATAAATTCAGTCTTTTATCAATAAATACATGTGAATACATGCTATGAGACTCCTTGATGAGGAGCATCAATAGAAACAACACCCAAAATAGAATCTTAGGCCAATAGAAAGTTATGAAACGATTACCAACTTCTTCCCTGGATATGAAGATGTCCAGAAAACTCAAGAAAGGCTTCCAAACCACTGAAAAAATCACTTTGAAAATCGAAACTCTACAAAACCAGAATGAAGACACGCTTCCACATGCCAAACCCCAAAGCATCACCTCAAAAATATTCAAAAATCTTCATCTTTCCTTGCCCAAAACACTGAAAATCAGAATATCTATGAAGCACAAAGTGACCCCTGAGTGGAGTCACTCCCAAACTGACTAGGGTGGATCTCTCACCACCGAAACCAGCTCCCAAATGAAGAGGGTTTTCGTCCTCAACACCAAATTGTAGACCTCTGGAGAAAGTCCAGCAGCATCCTATTATGCAACCAACTTAGACATAAACAAATGAGATTCAAAATGAGATTATAAAGAGTCAATGAGAAATTAGGGCAACTCAAGTTTGAAAAAGCTTTCCCTCCAAAACATATGACCTTTTGCATTGGCTTTTTTAATATTTTGCTTTATACTTTAAAACATTATCAAATATTCCTCAAGGGAGGTGTCCTTGCTCATAAGGAATCTATTTTACCTTATTTAGCCTTCTAAAACAATTTAAGTTATCTCATTAGATACCAAGGTACTTTTCGATGACCACCTGCTCCTTCACTTAAGTTATTAAATTATTTTGTAAAAATAACTTAAGTGACTGATAAAAAACAAATATTAAATAATCCAACCTTAGGCTCTCCAATGCCACCATAGAAATAACACTGCTGAGAACACTATGGGCCTGAGACCAGTTTCCCAAAATAGACTTACTATAAATAGCAACTGCTAAAAATAGTAAGTACTCACCAATTATCAAACTGGCACAAAACATTAAAGAACTTCCACACACTGCCCAAATAGGAAACCCTACATTGCATTGCCGCTAGGACCAGTTACTAAATATAGTACTTATTAAAATAGTAAGTGAGTCAGAACTACACTAGCCCAAAGAAGGACATAAAAAATGGGGACATTACAAGTATCCTCATAGTCCATGCAATGGCTGCTAAAATGGATTCAGGATAGCTCTAATGATCCAGATGGTATAATATTATTTGGTTTGGATCTTCTATGACTGAGTGGGAGTAAAGTATCATTGCTCTGATACCATATTAATTTGGTAGAGCAAATACACACAGATTACACCATGATTCCAGGCCATAGCGAAAATGATTTAATGATTTCTTCTGGATAACTACAATATTCATATGTTTTGGCTTATAAATCCATTTTTTTTGTGCCATTCAATAACTAACCTTATGGGAACTACCCACACAAGTAACCTTCTAACTAATTTATATAACACTTGTAAGGCTTATTTATTTAACTAACATTTATTTATTTATTTATCAACTATACTAACTATAGTTGTAATAAAATATTTCCAACACAAAGGACTAAATACCAAATATATTTGTAAATGTTGTTAAATACCCCATTCATCATTCCTATTTAATTGGAAGAAGAGAGTTTAATGCTTCAAATATCATGACATATGCTACTGAAGTTTTTCCATTGTCGATGTCTAATACTTGAAATTCTGTTTTGAAGAGGAGAGTTTAATGCTTCAAATATCATGAGATATGCTACTGAAGTTTTTCCATTGTCTATGTCTAATATTTGAAATTCTGTTTTGTGGTTGATAAATGCCAGAAAGATTTGGATTACTTGAGAAAAAACTGGAGAAAGATGACAAGTTTAAATTATTGGATTGTACGGGATTATCATGTACTTGTAAGTGCTGTAAATGCTCTAGAACCTGATATGCAGAGACTCACAAATAAACAGGTCAGTGTAAGAACTTTCTTGTTAGAAACTTAGAAATATACATCTTATCGTTGTAATCTATAGAATATAGTTATCACCCAAGCTAGAGGCATTTGCAATGTGCCCATAACATACCAGTGAGATTTTGTTTCCTTATTGTGGGACAGCTGCAAGATAAAACAAAAGAATTTCGTTATCGACTTCGTGATGGAGAAACTTTGGATGATATACAAGCAGGTAAGCTGATTTATGATTTAATTTTAGATTGCTTATGGAATTAGGTGTTATGTGGAATTGATTTACATGTTTCTGGGTAAACAAT
>VDFB02000008.1:155757065-155785205 GCA_007258455.2 Sequoia sempervirens
TGCATTTGTTTAAATATCTCCAAGGCTTTCTCAAAAAACCCGTTTTGTGCATATCCTGCAATCATTGTAGTCCAAGAAACCATGTTCTGTTGAGGCATTTCTTGGAAAAGCCTTAGAGCCTTATCAAGGACACCTTTTTCGACATATCCTGCAATAATTGCATTCCATGAGACCACATTCCGTTGCGCCATTTTGTTGAAAATCCTTAAAGCCTGGTCAAGGTCACCATTTTGTGTATATCCGGAAATCATCCCATTCCATGAGACCACATTCCGTTGAGGCATTGTGTCAAATATTTGGCATGCCTTCTGAATCCTTCCGCATTTGGCATACATGTCCATCAGAGCATTGGCAACGATAATATTTGACAAAAATCCTCTTTCAATTATTCTTTGATGGATCTGTATACCCTGTTCCAAAGCTCCCATTTTTGCACACGCGGGGAGTATATTGGCAAACGTAGAAGGATCAGGCGTGATCCCTGTTCTATTCATTTGGTGAAACAATGACAATGCCTGTTGAGGAAATCCACGCTTTCGGTAAGACGCAACTAACATATTGCATGAGGAGACGTCTTGTTCTCTCACGTGGTTCCGAACATCCACTAAACTTCCGTACTGTGTATGTTTCGCAGAAGTAAATCCCCTGTCATTTCTAAAAGAGCGGATTAGCTTACCGTCTCCACAGAGTGCTCTAAAATGGCCTATGGACAGCATTTTACGAACGAAGCATGTTATGGGGGATGAATTTTTGTTTTCAGCTTTGATTCAATGGGAATTGCATCATAAAAATGAATGGCATCTTGTTTCATATACCGAACCATGTTGTGCCCAAGGACGTGGACTGTTCAATTTGCCGATATCTTTCAATCTTTTCAAACCTGATGGGATCTGTAATTTAAATCCACTGCCCCTTATCATTTCTTTCTGGTTAACAATTCTCCCACAAAATTTAGATCTAAAATAAATTATCAACCACTCAAATCAGTTCTCTCCCTGAAGAGAACCTTGCGAAGCTGCACCACGCAGCGTGCTTCAGCAACGATACTGTAGTGTTCGAAGAACTTTTCTTGCATTGATGGCATGCCCAAGGGAGCATTTGTCCTTTGGTTGAAGGGAGAAATCTGACAGAGGGTCGGGAAGAGGAGACATTTGGCAAGAGGGTACCAATGCTGTTGACGACGAAGCTGAAAAACTTATGCTCCAATCTTTGAATTAGGGTAGGGTTGTGTAAAAGAGTAAAATTAGCTAATCTATTTTATTAAATAAGTTATATAAATAATTTCGAGAAATATTCTTTTGGAACATTTTTTATATGAGTTAGCATTAATTAAATATAAACAAATTTATTGAAAAAAATAAAAATTAACAAGTGTCACGTAGTGGTTAGTACATGTTTTTATGGTATTGAAATTATAATATTTTAGATTTAATAAAAATTATAAAAACTTACATTTAATTATATAATTAACAAAACTTACATTTATCTTGTTAAATAAGTTATATAAATAATGTTGAGAAATATTCTTTCGGAACATTTTTTATATGATTTAGCATTAACTAAATATAAATAAATTTATTGAAAAAAAATAAAAATTAACAAGTGTCACATAGTGGTTAGTACATGTTTTTATGGTATTGAAATTATAATATTTTCGATTTAATAAAAATTATAAAAACTTACATTTAATTATATAATTAACAAAACTTACATCTATCTTATTAGTTCCTGCCATGGAACTATAGGCGACCCCTTGAACTTAACTAGTGATTAATTGTTTTGCTTGCAGCCAATCAAATTATATTATTTTCTTTCATTTACATTATAATTTAATTTTAATACATTATATTTTATTTTTATAAAGTTAAACTATTCTATTTACATTTACAATCTAAATTTTACTAACTCTAAATGCTAATTAATTCCCCTATACTTTTACTTTTAACTTAACTATCCTATTTATGTTTGCAATCTAAATTTAACCAACTCTAAATGCTAATAAATTCCCCTATACTAATTTCTTAAATATTCTATGTAATTTAAATTATATAGATTAATTATTCAAATTATTTTTGCAATACAAACCTTGCTAGTTCTCAATATTAATAAATTCAACTATGCTAAATTTTTTGAAGATTTTTTTTTTTTAAATAAATGTATCTATACATTCAAACTATATTTTAAGATTAATTTTTAATAATATTAATTTTTAAGATTAATTTTTAATAAATTAAAATATATTTCTTGAAATCTATTTTTGTAATATAAAATCAGTTAATACTAATTTCTTTTTAAATTTGATAAATTGAACATAACTAATTTTCTTTAAAAAAATAAAAATATGAAAATAATTAATTTTATAATTACTTTTTAAATAATTTGATTATTTTAAAAATTAAACTATATAATTTTTTGCTAATTAAATTAGATGCTAAATTAAGTTTGATCTATTTTATTTAAAAATAAATTCATTTAAATCTATTTACTTTGTTAATAAATGTCAAATTCCTTTATAAAATGAAATTTTAACTAAAATTTATGTCTAAATAAATCATTCAATTTTAAATTTTCTATATAACTAGAAACAAGTACTTTGCATTTTTTAATTTATTTCATACTTATGGGTGTGCACGTGCAATTGAGGTACAAATTTTCTAGATTTAAAATTGAGGCTCAAAATTTTTGGATTTGAAATAACTATTTTTTAAACCGTTTCTTGCATAACTGTTTTCTCGTTTGAATATAATCAAACTATATAATTTCTTCATAGTTCATTGTGAATACTTCTTCCTCTACAATTCATCTTCTAACCGTTTTATTCTTTGATGTTTCATTTCTTTCTTTTGTCCTCTCATATTCTTGATTGTAACAAACTTCAAGATGCTCTCTTTGGAGTTGGATAGTTGAAATGTGAAAAGGATAGTAGTGCTTGAGGTGCTAATATTGTATTTTATCTGAATTAATAGAGTGCCCTTCTTCTAAAAGTGGATGTAGTTTGTATTTTCCATGAGTACATTTTGCAAATTTATTACCATTCTAAGCATTTATATTGGTCATATGCTCTTTTTTGCCCTTTAGTGCTTTTGAAGTGTCTTAGTGTATTGTTCTATTTTGAATAATAGTCAAAATTGAAGAGCAAGGATACCATGGGTGCAATGTAATTTTACATATTTTAAAGGTATTGTCAAGTTCTCTTTTGTCTTGCTTGCCTGCAAAATTTGTTTAATTGTTTTTTGTATCTTATCAATAATCTTTTTAAATACTGAAGTCAAATGAATATCAACAGTAACATTTAAAAGAATGAAGTGTACTTAATATTTTTATTAGTGAATAGCATACATTTACAATACAATTCTGTCGCATTCTTTCAAGCACTTTGTTAAATAGATTACATGTATTCTCCATGTCAATAATTGAAACATCTTCTCATTATTTTTTATGAAATCCAATTCTTATTGTCCTAAACAACATAAGTTGTAGATAAAATAGTTAATTCAAATCAAATATGTAGTGTACAATTCTTTATGGGTAAAATAACAAAATCTACTATTGTTAGCACCCAATTTTTAGAACACAACAAAAAAATTTAACAAATATAACAATAATTTTAATTATTTGTGAATAAAATAAATATAATATAAATTAAAGTAAATTATATCAATATAATATACATAACTATAATATATAATAATAAAATAGCATAAAATTTAATTTCTTAAAATAATTAATAATAATAATAAATTGATGGAGGAGCATCTACTTCGAGGGTGTGTTTTGTGTTTGCAAAAAAATTCATGATTTTGTTGTGCCAACATAAAATTTGGAAGCTAGAAGTTATTTAATAACATTCAATTTTAAAAGCCAACCAACATCAATGTTTATAATGGAAAGACAAATTTAAAATAGTCTAATTTTCCATAGTGTTGGGACGATTCATGTGTCGCTATGGATTTTGGTAGGATTTGAAAACAAACAAAAAGTATTGGGTTCGACCGACGCGGGAATGTTGAGGGGGCAAGAGAGGAGTCCAAAGAGAAGTTGGAGGAGCAAAACAACTTCAGAAAACAAAAAAAATAATACACAACAAAGGAGGGAAAAACATGCCATGAGAAGGAGATGAGGAGAGAGGCGTTTGGTATGATGAATGTGTGCACAAAAAATAGAGAGGGGTGCAATATAAAGGAAGCAATTAATTTTATTTTTTAAAGCAAGATAGAGGAGCTGCTACAACCATGTTCAAATATTTCAAAATTCAGAACTGCAGATAGAGATAAAGAGAGGCATAAAATTATAAATTGTTGATATCACTAGAGGTTGGAGAAGATCGAGAGAGGGGTTGCCTATTTGAAACAAAATGCAAAGATAAGTGTAGAAAGAGGTTGTGTACGATATGTTCTGAGTGGAAAAGTTGTGCTAGATACAAAGAGGATGTTGTAATATAACATCATAAATTTAATGGTATAAAAATGCAGATTTAGAGACTAAAAAGACTTAGGGCTGCGTTGAAGGAAAATTTGAGAAAGGAAGAGGGGGGCATAAATTAAATCAGTGTGCAGATTTTAAATGATAGTGAATTGAGCTTGTTAAGCATAGCATCTGGTAAATTGTATGGAAATTTCCAATTTGAAGAAATAAAACAATTTTTCACTATGAAGCTTGTGTGAATTCAAATCAATTTATTTGTCAAGTTGGAATAAATCCAATGCCACATTGCATGCTAAGTTCCATCATAGGCTTCTCTGCAACATCATCCCTTAACCATGGACCTTCATCACAAACCTTATCTTACATAAAAGGATAATTAACTAAATGTAGGTTGAGGTTGTGCAGACTTTCTATTGCATGATGACCCCAGTTACATATGTCATAAACACAAGGTCATAAGTTTGTTGCAGACTATCAACATCCCATTTGAAGTCATCAAACTTAGGAAAATATTCAGGAGAATAGGAATTCTATAGATAAACTTTCTAATTACTCATTCTTAGAAGACAAAACCCTAACCTGCTTTTGTTATTTACAGACAGTTTCTTTAATCTCATCCTTATATTTCTTTAGAAAATTATAACTCGAAGAGGCCATATTGATAGCATGACCATCATTTGGGGGGAAGTAGAGGAAATCCCAGAAAAGAAAGTATGAGGTTTGAACATAAAGTTAGTACTGTGATCTTTCAAGATAGAGAAGTCCTCAACATCTAGTTTAAGTTCCTCTTAATAAGATCCCTGACATTCATCCATTTTTCATTACAATTCCTCTCATCCAAGCTTGATTGAATTGAGTGATGGTAATAGTATTCTCATAGACATGTGTTTGGTCTTGGTATCCATGACACTAGGGGGAATGGGGATGGGAAGTGGGTTGGAATTAAGAACAACAAGGATCATAGAATCTTTAACCAAACCAAGAGAATCCACATGTTATAACTAAAATGAGGACTTTGTTTGTGGCCTCGACTTGGCCTTTCTATTGTTTTACATGGCCCTTGCTTGAGCTCACTTTGTCACATACTTTAGTGGCAAAGACAATGTATTTACATTGATGTGTCTGGCTAAAATTTAATGGGAAAATGAAGTTCAATCCTCATATTTCAAATATTTCTTGTGGTTGGGATGGCCAAAGGGGCATAAAGTCTTGTTTTAATGGTTTTCCAATTCAATATTTCATTACTTATTCTTTGGCATCAAGGCCACCATAGACTTTTCAAGAGTACATTGCATGTTGCAGCATGAACTTGAAGTTCCAATGGTCTCCAATAAGATTCTCATGTGCCTATTGAAGTACATTCCCAATCTCTTACCGCGCCACACACTTTAATACTTGGTTGGGCCCCAGCTTGAACAACAATCCATTGACTAGCTGGAATGCCTTGCTTTCCCATGCTAACCTTTAGTGGTTTCTTGCTTGTAATTCATGTATATTATATGAGGTTTGATTAATACTTGAAAGAAAATAGCAATCAACATTAATTAGAAAGAGGCAGCGATAAATATTGATAGAGGGAATCCATTCATATTTGTGCTCATCAAAAACTTGTTGAGTTTTTCTTGCAAAAACTTGGGATGAAAAAAATCTCACAAGTAGTTAAATTGTGTTACAATAATGTCCAATGAGATGGTAGAAGATTTGGGTTTGAAAAGGATAACACACCCAAATCCTTATAAGTTATCTCAACTTCAAAATGGTCAACAAATATTGATAAATGAACAATGCTTAGTTGATTTTTAGATTGCTTGGTATAAGGACAAAATTTATCTCTGAGCAAAATACATATCTATAAATTTATAAGTATAGATGTTTAGTCTATAAATAAATACACATTGATTAAGGGTGGACTACATTATCTCTTCTTTAAAAAGTTTTTGACATGTTAGAATATGGGCCATATTCTATTGAATAGCTCTAAAATTTAAAACATAGTAGACTATCTTTATTTAAGTATTAATTTAAAGTTTTAAACCATGTTTCCAAAAAAATTATGTAGACTAGATAGCTACTCAAAACAAAAAGAATTTTCTATGCAGATTTTACTCATGAAGTAGATATTCTTATTGTTGCAACAGGTGTGCCAAATTTGGTTCGTGGTCATTAGCTAAAACCTGGTGTAGTACTAGTTGATCTTGGCTTAAATGCAGTAAAGGTATGGCACCTTCTAACTTCCTTTTTCAAAAAAAATTTGTAAGTAAAAGATGGTTAATATATAGCAAATTAAAACTATTGCTTCCACTTTTGCATGATCCTAGTGCTAAAAGAGAATACCAAAATTAGTCAGTCATGTTTCCTATGAAGAGGCTTCAAGAATAGCTTCAACAATTAATCGTCTACCATGTGGTCTTGGTCCAATAACTATTGCAATGCTTTTTCCCACTACGCTACAATCATCAAAATGGGCATATGGGTTCAATTGATATTTTTGATGTTTGATTTAGGCCTTTTGCAATAGACTTCACATTATAAGTTTTATTAGGCTTATAAATGAGTTATCTAAATTACTGAATGAAATAAAAAAACCATTTTCTATTGTAAGCCATTTTTTGGAGACATTAGGAACCTATAAGAGGACTTGGGACTATATGCTTTCATTTTCATTTGTGCAGAAAACTGTAACATTTAAGCAAGTTTGTTATACATGACTCTATGTACAATGAAAGTTCTAAAGATCTTCGCTTTTTGAAAGAGGATTTTTTTATCATATATGCTAAATAGTTAAGGAAATATTTGAACTCATAAATATTTGCATAATGTTGGCAACATGTAAATTGTGCTTTCTTCATGCCTAAAAGCACAACCAGAGCATTAGAATTTTGAAGTGAGCAAAATTCTTTTGTTATAAGAGTCATTTTCTAATGGAAGACAAAGTTGACTCTATCAATGATCAAGTTCCTAAATTTAGGCGACAATTGCTTTATCTTCAATTCAATCAGAACTCAACAAATACAAACAAAACTATTCAAACTTTTAAGGTGAACTTCGCCATTTACAACTCTTGTTAAATAAGTTATATAAATAATGTTGAGAAATATTCTTTCGGAACATTTTTTATATGATTTAGCATTAACTAAATATAAATAAATTTATTGAAAAAAAATAAAAATTAACAAGTGTCACATAGTGGTTAGTACATGTTTTTATGGTATTGAAATTATAATATTTTCGATTTAATAAAAATTAAATGTAAGTTTTGTTAATTATATAATTAAATGTAAGTTTTTATAATAATAAATTATCTTATATGAAAATGACTCACTAAAGCTAATAAATTGTCTTATTTGAAGATGGTTCCTTAAATTATGGTTTGTGGTAGTAGAGGTACATGAGTCATATACATAATCTTTTATTAATGAATAAATTACATGCCTATATTATAGGAGTAGCATGCCTATATTGTAGGGTTGGACTTAACCAACACACTTTAAGTGTTGATTGTTTAGGTGGCTGGTGTGGGGCCCATGTAATATGTTGCTTCCACCAACTCTCGTTTTTGTTCCCTAAACAGTCTCATAAATTGTAAAGGTCACCAGTCAGCCACCCAATTCTTGTGCAAAAGCAAATTCAAATCACCATTGTCATGTTGTAGAAGTTCAAATGGATTAAAAGAAAGAGACCCTAGCATGGAATATGGTTATTGTAGCAAAATGGAAGGGGAATTCTCTTATAGACATGTATGCAAAATATGGAAGCATAGACAAGGCACGTGAACTTTTTGACCGGATGCCTCAAAGAAATGTGATCTCACGGAATGCCATTATTGCAAGATATACGCATAATTGAATTTGTTGAAAAGGCTTCAAACAAATTCAAGCAAATGCAACAGGCAAGTGTAAAGCCATACTTCACAACCTTTGCATGCAACCTCCCTGCCTATGCCAACATGCGAGCTTTGTAATAGGGTATGGAATCCATCAAAGGATTAAGGACAAAAATTTTGTCAAATTTTGTAGTGGCAACTACCCTAGTAGACATGTATGCAAAATGTGGAAGCATAGACAAGGGGCGTGAACTATTTGACCTGACTAAAAAGGGTAAGTTTTCCCATCGATTTTTGTTTTCAAACCAGTCAACACATAGTATTGCTTGCAAAATATTAAAGATAATTTTCCCCATCCTAATGATGGAATAGGAATAGAGACTGTGATCCCAAAGGCTGATAAGAAGATTTCACATATTTTCAGAAGGATGTTAACATTGTCGATGATAAATGTGAGACGAGGTGCAAGAAAGCTCAACTTAAACGGTGCTTAAATTACTGTAACAGTTGTTGTATGGTGTCCAACTATGTTCCAAGCAGGTATTGTGGTAATAAGATGAATGTCTAATATCAATAATATGACTTACTAATAATTCGTACATAACTTGAATTTTTCATTATACACAAATTCTCAACACGACTAGAATAATTTACAAATTAACAATACCACCCTCTAATTAATGAATCTTAAAACTAAAACTATTTAAGGCGTATCATGAAATTTGGAAATTTATCAGATGAGTTTCATATTATACTTCTTTATGAAACCAATCAAGTACAAAAATTGATAAATATCTACATCCACTTCAAATTAATCAAACTTAGAAATAAGAACATGTTGGTAATCTCAAAATAGATAAAATAATATCAAATAAATATACATTCATACCTCATGAGTGCTAGGAACTATATCGTAATATTAATACATGACACTAATCAAGTGATTGTTGAAGTCAAAGGAGAGGAAGTATATCATGGAAATAGCACACCAAGAGAGAATCAAATTGAGTACATAACATAGGGAAGCTACATGTCATAACAAAAATCAAGAATAAATTAAGTATGTACTTGTAATGTTTCCTTGGCTTAGGTTTTGGTGTTCGCTACATAATATATTTACCTCTATAATTTTAATAGTTAAGATGACACAATACAACTATATACATCTAACTACCATGTGGGGGCATCTAACCAAAACATAATAGTATAATACTATTGTATAAAGAGCGATAGGGGCACTATCTCACCTCCTACCTTGAGTTCTTTGTATAGATAACCCCTCAACCTTGATCCACTAGACTCTCCACATGATTTGCACTTAACTAGATATGGTTATCAAATTTACATGCATAGGGTGACTAAGAACATATGAGAATAGGTGGCACTCCATACGATTCATCTATTACAACTATTTATAGCTAACCTATAAGTAACCACTTAGAAAACAAGGTGTCCTTATTAACTACTAAACTCAATAAAATTTATCCCAAGGGTTAAAAGAAATTAAAAATTTATTGAACTATAAGGAGTCTAAAACCTCTGATTATCAAACATTTTTTATAAGTTACCATGTAGTGATAGATTAATGACTAAATAAAAGTAAAATACTAATCTTAGGATAGATACATTAGCTATCAAGAATTGTGACCTTATGATAATTCAATTAGCAATAAGTAAACATGATAGGGTTTGACTCTTTCATTATCACAATGCAACAATGATAGAAAGGTGAAATTTAAAGATAGTCAAGACTAAAGTAAGTACAATAATAATAATTCCAAAAAAAAAAATCATAGCTAGTTTTCTTAAAAAGAGTAGTGATAGTACAACTAACTCAATTTTCAAGTTTAATAATGTGACCATGACACTTATACATGTGAATAGGAATGTAACATGTCAAACGTTCACTAAAGTAATTTTTCCTAAGTTTTCACTTTGCAAGTAAATAGACTATGTAACTAACCATTGCAATAAAAAAATTGTTTTCTTTATTGAGAAAAAATGAGCATAGATGTCACAACATAATCAACATGGATTCCATTTCCAAAATAATAAATTCACAAATTACAACATTCCAAGAATGTATTCAAGTACATACATAGCTCAACTGAGCTTCAAATCAATAGATATAGATGGTCCAAGATCCTCCTTTCAAATATTGGTCTTCTTGTTGCCTATTGAGGAGGAGAAGCATCACTCAAGCGCTTTTCCGACAACCACAGACTCATATGTGGTCCCCCGCACATCTATCATTCAATAGATCACCCTACCCTTCAACGAAGAAATTGATGGAGTAACCAAGTAACGACAACCAACTAAGCTTAGTTTTGTGTCATACATGACTAGAACTTGTAAACCCACAATCTAGGACCAGCATGCAAATAAATGGATCACAGTGAATTGACAGTGGAGCCAAAGGAAGTCACACTACTTTGGTCAAAGTGCTCTCACTCAATACTTCTAGTGATGGCCATCCTACTCACATACACTACTCAAGCTCAACTTGACTTTAGGCCACTATAATCTATGCATAGGTATTTCCTCCTATGGATAATATTTAACCCTAGAAACATCATATTCCCTTTCCCACAAACTCTATGATATTTCTACTCACAAATCATATAAACAAGTTCCCTCCCTTCAATGGACAACAATTCCAGGAGAAACCCACTAGCTATCTAGTATAATCAAATATTTTTAGCTATGAATAACCCTTAAGCTATCCTTGTTTAATCATATCTAGTATAACATTACCTATGACAAACAATTCCTCCTATTATGGAGTAATTACAAACACTTTCACAGGAAAGCATAAACAACTTCTTTTTTCTTTCTAAAGCAAATGCTATGTTTCCCTAGTGCAAGAAATCTCAAGTAGTTCAAACAAAGCATTCAAATTCAATCTTTCATAAACAAAGACAAATAAAAGAAGATAATATCCTCATGCCTATATTGTGCTTAACCAATTGACTGACTTGATGCTCAGCCTTCTACAATAGCTTCCTAGCTTCAATTTATCAACCCAAAGCAAGACTCTAACTCAAAATAATGCAATACTCTCACAAATAATTCTTAGCTCTCACAAAACAACTCTCAACTCTCACAGTATAATGTAGCAAAGTAAAATAGCAGAATAATGTTGTAAAAAAGAGAAGTGTGTCCCAAATGAGAGCACTAACCTCTTAATTTATATAGAAAAAGGATACATTGCAGCCTACAGAAAAGGCATGCAAAATGATAGCTTAATCCATGCAAGTCAACTCACTTCACTTAGCTTAAAAAGTGGCAGCAAACTAAACACAAACTTAGCATATGAAGCTACAGGTCAACCCATTTATTTGATAGCAGCAAGATACTTATTCAATTGTGCTCATGTTAAAATGATGACAGTTAAATAGCATTAAAGATGGACTTCTACAGCAAATAGAACTTCATATTCTGGTGGCAAGTATACAACCATTCTCCCTATTGTTTGGGTGCGGCTTTACCCTTTGAAGCAGTCTTCATTCTACAAGCAACACTCATTCTATGTCGACTTAGTCACAACTTTATTAAGCAATATAACAGAAATGAGTCACTTTTCAAAGATGGTGTATTTATTTGGTACTTTGACCAATTCACATCTTATTGTACGCTTTTCCTATTCTCATGCATTTCACTTTATTTTGCAGTTGGTATCTATTTAATCGCTTTATATAATAGCATTCAATGTTGAGTAATTTATTGTTTAATAATTCCAAAATGCATTGTCCATAATATCAACAATGGTTTAATATCCATATCGACCATATTGTTGTGCAATACATAGCATATAATTCGACCTTTACTCAATGCCAATATATGTTATGCATAGCCTTTAAATGCTTTGTATATGTTACATACAAATTGGCCCATGTTTATGTAAATAAATCGACCTCTAAGCATTACTTATGTTAATCTATCTCCAAGCATATATTCATATATGTGCATATACATACATATATATATATATATATATGTATATATATATATATATGTATATCAATAGTATCACACACACACACACACACATATATATATGTTAATATATATATCTCATGTCAATAAAGTATGTATACATTCGATATGCAAATGATACGAACAAGTTAACATTATCATAGTAATAACAATTATATCAGTTGTGTACATATATATATTCCTCTATGTACATATATTGATACATTTGTATGGGCACATCCGTTTTCCAAACATACATGTGTATCGATACATGTATACATATGGATATATGTGTATATCATATATACATATATATACATATATATATACACATTTGGTTGCACACCAAGCACATACACTATTACTATTGTGTTGATAGAGAATAGATGTGTGATGTATTTATACATATACACATTCATGTCATATTGTCTATTTGATAGCTCCATGCTCACAAGAAACTCGTTCATAAGTGTGCATAGGTGCATCTACCTATGTACTCTCATGTACTTGTTCATGTGTATCGACTATCATCGACATGCATATGTATACATATACATGCATTCCATGTGTGTTCAACTCATCAATACTAGCATAGTATTATAAGGAAGAACTCATAAGCTCTAAACATAGATTAACATCATCCAAGCATGCATTCAACAGTAATTATGACCCTTACTAATGCAGACATTCATACTAAGGATGACTTAACAATTCTTGATACAATAACTTGACTCAACCATTCTATTGTGAGTGTGTGTGTAAGCTCAGATAGGTTACGTTATTGGTTGCCCAACCAAGATCTTCTCCTGAGTGATACTTCCCCTCACACCTAGAGGATTGAACATATACCTACATCAACTAACACATTCCCACGGTAGTGAATTGTTCATCAAAATATGCATTAGACATAATATCTCTCCATAGTTAGAATATCCAATTCAATAACTATCCATTTCACATATATGTATTTCTTCACATATCATTAAATGAAATAACATTCATTCATAATTCATTGATAAAAAAAGTGCAATCACAATTTGTTCTCATTTAGAATTCAAATAACATTCACATTTACCCTACATAGTAATAGTAAATAGTAAATACACAATTGGGGTGTAACATACTCCCCCCTTGTGAATCATCATCCCCGATGATTTTTATGTAGCAACATAAACTAAATAAACAAACAATATATTGTTTTACAAGTACTCTTAAATGCATCTAAAACATGAGGAAACTTTTCGTGTATCTCAGCATAGTCTTCCCAAGTGGCAGTCTTTCACATATTATTCCCACTAGACTTTGCATTGCAAGACTTCCCTATTACACAAGCGAAGCTTACAAGTTCCGAGCACCTTAATGAGTTTGACTATTACTAATCCTGGGCTCTATAAATGTAAATCATTCCAATCAATCACATGATTATCACTTGGTATATACTTCTTTAGGTAAGACACATGGAAGACATTATGCATCTTGGCAAGAGTTGGTGGCAATGTAATTCGATAAGCTACAAGATTCACTTCCTCAAGAATCTCAAAAGGTCCTACATAACGTGGAGCTAGTTTGGAAGACTTCCCAAATTTCATAGAACTCTTGTGATGTTTCACTCTCAACAACACCTTGTCACCTATCGAAAAATTTTGAGGCACTCTCTTAGCATTAGCATATCTTTTCTATCTATCGTTAGCTTCAGCCAACCTTTGCTTAACAATTCTTATTGGCTCTTCCATCTCAGTCAACATTTCTGGCCCAAGACTTACTCTATCCTCAATTTTGTCCCAACTTATAAGAGTTCGACACTTTAGACTGTATAACACTTTGAAAGGAGCCATCTTTATTGTGGAATGGTAAGAATTGTTGTAAGAAAATTCCACTAAAGGAAAGTAGTCTTCCCACTTGTACTGCTAATCCATGCAATACATTCTAAGTAGGTCCTCCAATACTTGATTCACCCTTTTAGTTTGTCCATCTATTTTTGGATGATATGTTGAGCTAATATTCAATTGAGTCCCAAGTGCAGAAAACAAGGTCTGCCAAAACCTAGAAGTGACGCGTGCATTTCTATCTGAGATAATCTTCTCAAGAATCCCATGCAACCTAAACACTTATTGCACAAATTTTCTCGCTATGATAGGAGCCCCATTAGTTAGGTTCTCGGGGATGAAATGCGTCACTTTGCTGAGCTTATCCACAACCACAATAATGGCATTGTGCTTATTCCTTGACATAGGCAATCCTTGCACAAAGTCCATACTTAAATGACTTGCCACTTTCTCTCAAGTATATCATGCGGGTATAACAAGCCTGCAGGATGATGATGCTTTGCTTTCACCCTTTGACATTTGAGACACCTAGCCACAAATCAAGTGCCATCTCCTTTCATGCCCTTCCAAAAATATAATGGCTTAACATCTACCATCATTTTTGTCACACTAGGTGTCAAGAGTACGGTGCTTCATGTACTTCCTTCCATACCAAATTTCTTAACTCTTCCGAGTCAGGTACATACATTCTCCCCTTATACCTAAGTATACCACTAGGTTCAAAATGGAAACCTTCATACCTAGCATCATGTGGATTGCTAGTGAGTGCTTGCTTAACTTGCAAATAGTACTCATCCTCTTTGCATTTCTGCAACACTTGTCCTTTAAAATCAATTTGAATGGTCAATATGGAAGCAATATGACATCTTCAACTCAAAGCATCGGCAACATGATTTTCTTTCCATTTAATATAATTGATATTAAAGTCATAATCAACTATTAACTCTAACCATCTTCTCTATCTAGCATTCAGATTAGGTTGAGCGAATAGATACTTCAACCCATGATGATCAGTTTTTATTTCAAAGGGTTTCCCTAACAAGTAATGCCTCCACATTTGCAATGCATGAACCACAGTTGCTAACTCCAAATCATGTGATGCATTATTCTACTCATAGGGTTTTAGTTTCCTTGATTCGCAAGCAATTACTTGCCCTTCTCGCATTAACACACCCCCTAAGCCCTCTCCTGATGCATCTGTGATAACAGTAAAGTCACCCTTAGGATCTGGTACTTTCAAGATCGGTGTCATAGTTAATTTCTCTTTGAGTAGGTCAAAGGCTTCTTGATACTTCTTTGTCCACTCAAACTTCTTCCCTTTCTTCTGCAAAAAATTAATTGGAAATGCTATCTTTTAGAAATTTGTAACAAACTTTCTATAGTATCCTACTAGACCCATAAAACTTCTTACTTCTGAGACATTCTTGGGTACTGGTCATTCAAGCATCACCTTGATCTTAGCTAGATCTACCAAAACTCCCTCTACTGAGATCACATGTCCAAGATAATGCACTCTCTTCTGGAAGAAGGTACACTTAGAGAGTTTCTCATACACCTTATGTTCCCTAAGTCTTTGTAGAACTATCTCTAAATTCCTACAATGATCTTCTTCATTCCATGAGTAAATCAAAATGTCATCTAGGAAAACTAAGAAAAAATTATCTAGGCAATCCCTAAATACACTATTCATAAGGTTCATAAATGTTGCAGGTGCATTTGTTAAACCAAAGGGTAGAACTATAAACTCATAGTGTCTAAATATGGTTTTGAATGCAATTTTAATGATGTCTTCATCCTTAATTCTCAATTGATGGTATCCAGGCCTTAGATCTATCTTAGAAAATATGGTAGCTCCCCTCATTTGATCAAAGAGATCATCAATGTGTGGTAACGGGTACTTATTCTTTACCGTACATTTTTTAAGCATGTGATAATCTATACATAGACACAAAGTACCATCCTTCTTTTTCACAAAGATGACCGGTGCTCCCCAAGGTGAAACACTTGATCTTATCAACCCTTTAGACAATAGTTCATCCAACTATGCCTTAAGCTCCATTAGCTCCATTGTCATCATTCTTTAAGGTACCTTGGAAACAAGTTTGAATCCTGAAACTATATCAATTGAAAAGTCAAAAATCCTTTTTCATGATAACATAGGTAATTCATCTGGAAACACATCCAAAACATTTCCCAGTATAGGATACCTCTCCATATCCGGCATTCCAGTTTCTTCCATTTCACCATCTTCCATCTCTTGGAAGCTCTGTGATTCCAAGTTATCAATATTTTCTTCAAGTTTTTCCATCTTGACTGCAAAGAGTTTACACCCTTTCTTCTTAGTCCTTAACAATTGCAATGTTGATATTTGACAAATCTTGATCTCTCTAGGTATCCCTTGAAACTTTACTTGATTACCAAGATCATCTAGGCATTCTACTATTTTAGCATGTAAATCTACCTTAGCCCCATGTCTCCATAACTAGTTCATACCTAGGATAACATCATAGGATCCTAAATGTGTGACATATAGGTTCACTTGAATAGAAAAACAAGGTAGCTCTATCCTAGCCTCGAACAAACATTGTTCCACCTTTGCTCTTGTCTAGTATGCATACTCAACATCCTAAGACTTTGTCATGTAACCAGATTTTCTAAATATAAGTATAGAAATGGGTAAGCCAAACAAAATACCTGGAGTCTCTATTGGAGTCACTTGATACTCCACCTGGCGATCATCCACAGCTGCATGTATGTTTTGTTGGAACATTGCTTGCTAGGTAGGCAGTGGATTACCATAAGATCGTGACCCAAAAGTCTTATTTGGACATTGATTATCATAGTGGTCTCCTCCACATGTGAAACATCCAGTAGTCGGTCCTTTCTTCCTCGCAGCTTCTCCAGACTTGGTAGCATTTCCACCAATATTGTTGGTATTCCCACCACTAGAACCATTCCTCTTACATTCCCTTCTTGATTCTTTCCCACTATTACGAGATCCTTTTTCCCCTTGCTTTTGTACATTTTGCACAACTTCAACCTTCTTTGGAGTTGGTTTGTTCTAAGCTCGCGCAATCTTCTTACGATTTTTGTTTTCCTAACGGATGGAGATAGCCTTGAGCTTTTGCTCATGTTTAACCACTTTATCATACACAAGATCCATAGTAGCTGGACCGTGAACATCTACCTCTCCTCTAATTTGACTATTAAGTCCCATGATGAACTTTCTTATACGAAAGTGTTCATCCTTCTAGTACATAGGAATATAATGCAACAAATGGGTAAACTTCTCCCAATACTCATTAACCGTCATCGAGCACCTTTTTCTCAAACTCTAAAAATCCATGAGGTTTTGGTCAAAATAGAGTTGGGGTAACCATCTATTATGAAAAATTTCAACAAATTCACTCCAAGTCAGTTTCCATGAGTTAAGATTGAGTTCCATCTTTTTATTCATCCACCGGTTGAGGCTTCTCCTACTAACTGGTATGCTCCCCATGCTGCTTTGGTGACCTTGGTATAATTTTGAATTTCAAAATACTTCTCCATTTGGACTAATCAAGCCTCAACTTCATCTCTGCTAGTGCTTCCCTCAAACTTAGGTGGGGTGATTTTCTTCATATCTCTAGAGAGTTCAAAAACCATACGCTTCCTATTAGTTTCCTCAAATGGAGAAGGTGATTTTTCTCTCTCATGGTCATTAGTTTGATCATGTTCATGAGAATATTTTTCTCCCTCATTCTCATTATTCAAAACTTCCTTCTCAACTCTATTCTTTATCCTTCTTTCTTGCTCTAGGTTTTCCAACCTTGGATTTGGTCTAGTCTAGCTTCAATTCTTACTGGTCCTTTCCCAACTTCTTGGACTCTACTAGGATTGGTTCATGTTCTCACCATCTTCGCAAGAACGGATTCTACCTGAAGGTTCATTCATATTAGATTTAATCATGCTTTCAATTATCTTACGGAAAACATTAAAATGAGCTATCAATCATACATAAGACTTAATCACAAGCTTTTTGATAAACACTCACTCTATTCATTTTTCAAGGATCTCAATATCCTTTTGATTACATGGAGTGACTCTTCAGATGGTTGAGTGGAGAGGTCCTTCTATCTACTCTCTAACACATAACTTAATGGGTATACCCTACTGCATTGAGATTACTTTCATCTCTCTATTTGTTCATACCTATCCCAAAATGTATAGTAACCTTCGTGATTTGTCATTTGATACATAGTTGTGAGGTACATAACCCTCGACTTTTTATCACTCAAGGAAATTACAATTACTGCCATTGGAAGAACTCTGTGGGTCTCTAAAAATAAATTTCAGACCGCATTCCCTTCCGAGGGCATATCCCTAGAAAGTGATAAAGATTCAAACTTCTCTAGTGAGATCGAAGTAAATAGTTGTATTGAGCCTCCCTCTTCATCTTTCTCTTTGCATCACTAATTCAAGAAAGTGTGTGACTGAAGGTTTTAGTGTTGCTTAACTAGATGGCATTGTCATAGTTGGTACCCTCAATTATCCTAGTGATGGCCTCTCTTTCCTTCTTGGCCTTTAGGTAGCACTCATTCTCAATTACTGACTTCTTGGCAATTAACCTAAGATACACCATCCTGGCACAAGAATTTCCAAACATTAGATAACGTTGGATAGAAAGAATAATGAGCTCATAGGTTACAAAGCTAAACCTGACTCTAATACCAAATGTAACATGTCAACCATTCACTGAAGTAATTTTTCCTAATTTTTCACTTTGCAAGTAAATAGACTATGTAACTAACCATTGCAACAAAAAAAATATTTTCTTTATTGAGAAAAAATGAACAAAGATATCACAACATAATAAACATGGATTTGTATAAGAGTGAATTTGCACCCTATGTGCAATTCCCCTTTTTTCCTTTTTCCACCTTAGAAAATCAAGGTCGAAGGCTTAAGCCCACTTACGTCCGCTGTTGGCGGTCCACTTGGAGCCTATTTTGAGTGTCAGTGGAGACCTTCCTATTGAGGATGCCTACGTAACGCACAGATGTCCACGCGGGGCACTTATGTCCCTGGAAGATTCTTGTGGTTGAACCTGCAAATGCATTATTCTTCCCATTGGCGATGAAGTTGTAATGCCCCCTTCGGTCGACTGACCCGAATATGGCCATTTTTCTCCATCCTTTCTTCAAATTCATCTCTTCAACAAGCATTTCATCCTCTAAGCATTCAATTGAACTCTTCAGAACTCTGGAAGACACTTCACAGCTTCTAGAATTCAGTTGAACTCCATTCTATCACTCCACAAGCTCACTTTCACTCACTTCAAGCATCCAAGCATACCATTGCAACCCAAGCTTCACTCTGTCACTTCGGTAGAGCACATTTGGGACCACACCATTACAATAGAGGCTTGAGCTCCTCTCATTCCTCCCCCAAGCAGCCTTGAGTGCTCTTGGTGGAGGTGGTAATCTTCCCTCTCCTCTCCTCTATCACTTGGTTGAGTAGCATAGTACTGCTTTGTAGTGTTTGTATTCTCTTTATTTTATTGCTTCTTTATCTCGCTTCCTTGGCTGCCCATGGAGGTGGAAACACTTAAATGAGGGTCTGACTAAGGTAGGCCCCTATACTTCCACCCAACATTTTCCCTCTTTCTGTGTGCAGGAGTACATGCTCTTGAAAGGATCAACTGGTGAACAAGTTTCTCAGTGAGGTCCTCCTTGCCCTTGTCACTCTTGCATTTCTACTTTACAACATTAGAGAATACTTTGTTTATTTGTTAGTGTCATTCTGGCCCTTTAGTTAGTCAGCTGGGTCGTTAGTCATTTTAGCAGGTTTGACCTTTTCTCTGTTGTTGTCTGGTCATACGGACGCCAATGCACTTTAGAGACGCCAGCGCGCCATGCTGTCATCCAAAGACTGTGCTTACATCTTCAGACAGAGAGCTCCCTAAGACACAGAGTTGAACCTAAAAACTGTCTCACCTAGCCCTGCATTGAAACTCAAGATTGTAGAGTGGTTGTAGGATATCATAGTCCTCATCATTCTCACTTTATAACCCTAAACATTGCACTTAGCTAAGGTAAGTTAGGGTAGCCTCTCGTATCTTGACCCTCTGTGACCTAGAGTCTTGCATGCGGTGGTCCCCCTCTCTTACATTTTTGGTGAACCTTATGTGAACCAACATCTATTCATATGTTGGTGTTGGGGCTTCCCTCGAGTATTTCACAATAGTTGTGTCCTTGGGTCTTGTGAAATTTTATGAGAAACACAACCCAATCCACAACTTCTTGGCATATCATGAGGAGAAGTGTATGACACCTCCCGATGGATAGGACGAAGATCTCACTTGGTCTCTCTACAGGCCTTTTCTTTAGTCCTGTTGTTAGTTTGGTTGCACATGAGCAGCTATCAAGGATTGAGACAATATTTGTTAATGAAACCAATCACATTCCCACTCCTCCTGCATCTCCCACACCATCATTAGAGGATGAGCATGAGGCCATTCGAATCCCTGTTGAATATGTGTCCACCCTTGATAAAGGGTTGGGTGACCTAGAAAACCATTTGGAAAGGAACCTGAAGATGGCTAGGGCCGCTTGGGTTGTTAGTGAATGAAAACATATGATGGGTAAATATCGAACAGGCATAGAGCTTCTTAGTAGTCTCCTCGGTCTTGACAAAGCATGCACTCCTTCGAGCAACCCTAGCTTTTCACAAGGGGTCACCTTCGAAGAGTGTGAGGGAGAGTTAGTGGTATCAATGCCTCCCACTTTCATTTACATGGCCGATGCAGTCCCTCCCATCAGTATCCCTTTTATTCCTGAGCAACTTGGAACTATCAAAGTGAATTAAGTCCTGTTGGGCTTTAGCTTTACCCCTTCTATCACCTCTAGTGGTGGAGGTCATGGTAGATTGGGTGGTGGAGGCTTTGGTAGTGGTGGTGGATTCGGTAGTGGAGATGGTGTTGGTAGAGGTGGTTCTGGTGGAGGTCATGGCAGTGGCTCTAGCGGAGGCCCTACAAGTGGTGACGACTCTAGTAGTGGTTCTGGCAGAAGTCATACTAGTGGCGGTTCTAGAGGTGGACTTGGCAGTGGCTCTAGAGGAGGTTCTTCTGGCCCTATTTCTTCCAATGACCCTATTTTGAACACTCTACTTCAGAATATGGGTAAGATGCAGAGCCAGTCAGCAAGCCTTTCCCAGGCCTCAGCTCAACCTATCTTCCAACCTTTCTTCCAACATAGTCCATTGTTGGTTGCCATCTTGAATACTCCCTTCCCTTAATGAATGGAGATCCCTAAGTTCGAGAAGTTTTGTGGCAAGGGAGATCCACAGACACATGTGTCTTCCTTTACCCTTCTTTCACACATTTGTGTGCAACTTTACAAGAGTACCAGTAAATAGTTTCTCAGTTTGGGGGACCCTCTTTGCATTCTCATTTTGAGGGAAAATCCATCGTATGAATCTCTAGGAAAGGTAAAGCCATTGTGAATGTAGTAGCTACTGTCGATGACAATGGCCTCAAATGCAACCGAAAGTTCACAAAGTTGTCAGAATCTTATACTTCCATCTTACAAAATTTCTTGAAGGATAAGATCATAACTTTTTTGACCCCCAAGCCTATTAAGGAACCTTACCCTAATTGGTATGATGGGAAAACTTATTTTTAGTACCATTGTGTTAATGGACATGATACTGAATGATGTATACGGCTGTGTCATGAGATATAGGACCGCATCAGATGGTACCATTCATCTCAATGGGAATAAACAGAACACTAACAAATTAGTGGTGAAGAAAAATAGTGAATTGTAGATATACACGGACTTGTTTTTGTCACACTTTTTTATCATGATTGTTGATCCTACTTATTCTATTACCTAACCCGAGGCCTATGTTAATATGGTCATAGTAACTTCCACTGTTCCACCTGCACTCGGTTCACTGGATATTACATTTACATCACAATATTTTCCCTTAAACAAAAAACCTTCACCTCTCTACATTCCCACTCGTGTCAATGGTAACATTGTGATAGGAGTCCTGATTGACCCTGTGAGCTTTGTGAATGTTATTATTGAAGAAACATTAGTATTAAATTCACTGCAAAAGGAGAAATATGAAGAAACAAGATCTATCATCTGCACACATGATGGTATGAGTCTTAAACCCTATTGCTTGATTACTTTGTTCGTCCTAGTTGGACCTAAGACTATTGACACAGTCTTTAATGTCATCCCAGAGTAAGATCTATTCAGAGTGAAGCTAGGCATTACCTGGTTAGCTTCCATGAATGGGATCACCTTCGTTATTCACAAGTGTTTAAAATTTTCTCATGAGGGTGTCGTGCATGTAGTACATGACATCAGATATCAGCCCTTGGTATCTCATGGTGGATATTTATTGGATCACTTCTGGCTCTCCCTAGGAGTTCTGCTTCCTCCAAGAATGGACCTACTTTACAAAAACTATGTGAAGTATAAAACTAGGGGCAAAGGGGAGCTAGAGCTGACCCTTCCTAAGATGGAGCAATCGGTTGCCTCCTCTTCCTGAGAAGAGAAGAAGCCCATGCCGACTACTATTCCTTCTCTGAAAGAGAAAGAGAGGTCCATGCCAACTCCCTCTCTTTCCTACAAAGGTAAAGAGAAGGTTATACCAACCATTCCCTCTTCCCTGAAGGAAGAAGAGAAGCCTATGATGGCTCCCTCCCCTTCTCGTAAAGGTAAAGAAAAGGTGACTTTTTCTTAGACTGCCCCATCCTCTCCCCTTTCTTGGGAAGAGTATTAGATGAGTAGACATGGTGGCTACCCAATGAGTCTGATGATCCCTCCTTGGTGTAGGCACAAGATTAGGATCAGAGACCTCCCTAATGAATTTCCCAGACCATGGCATTATTTATATGACAGAAAGAAAGGTTCTCGTAGAGAATTCAATCTGTAGCCTCCTACTGCTCCTACTTCTAAGGAAGTGAGTAGAAAGAGGCCTACTGCCAAGGCTCTCGAGTTGACTCCTCCTGTTGCTCCTCAGCCTATTCCCCTTACTCCCATATAGGAACTTGTTCCTATGCTTGAAATGGTTGTAGTGGACATTCTTATGGTTGAGAAGGAACCTCTTGTCCCTTCACAAACTCTAATGTCTAACTCCAAGAGCCATAGAAAATGCCTTGCACGTCAACACAAGCACTGGAAAAAGGCTCTCCTAGATGAGCAGGCCGCTTCACAACAGAAGGAGGAAGAAATGGCCACTCCTACTTTAGAACCTCCTGCAATGTCTTCTTCCTCCCTTCCTTCTATTTCTATCCAGTCTGGTCCACTCCCGACTTCTGTTGTGAGCACGAATGCACCTAACCATAAATAGGTGTAGGTGTTCATCACTCCTTTGGCAGATCCCCCTTTGTTGATATCTGTTCTGGATATTCAGCCCTTCCCAGAGCCCATGTATATGGTCAATACCTCAGTCATGTCCATTGCGGTTCTTTCTTCCTCTTCCTATGCACCCCTAGCTTCATCTATGGGGAGTTCATATCCTCAAATGAAGAAAGAGGCAAAGGCTAGTCCTTCTAGTAACGAAGGGCATAAGAGGATTCCGCCTTCCTCACAAGGTAGTCCTACATTGACTTGTTATGTACTTGTAACAAAACTAGTCCCGGATTCTCTTGATTTTGTCACCACTCTCGAGTCATTCAGTGAGCTTAGCGGTGAATCTTAGGCACAACCTTTCCCATCCACTAAAGTAAGACATGGAACTCTTGTGGGGTGCATGTTTAACTCTATGGATGAGGTCCTGACCCTGTTGGTGATCTTCACGAAATAGTCGACTTTGACTCCACAGGAGCTCAGTGGAGAGGACCTTGAGGGGACCTCTTCCTTAGCCCTTGTTGTGGGAGGGTCAGATGCTCCTCCTCTTAACATCCCACCATTGCAGGCTCATCTTTCTTCCCCTTATGAGGATTTAGATTGGGAAGTGGATGACCTCTTGGCCGATTAATGTTAGGAGGAGGCCCTTTCTTGATCTTGTGTGTGTGTGTTTTGTGATGTGTTCCCCCCGTGCTTGTGTTACATGTGTCTAGATGACCCCCGTCACCCCCGTTGGTGCATGGATATAGGCATGGTTTTTATTTCATAAACCTTCTTCTATTTGTATAATCATTCTTCCATTTTTGTGATTGATTTTTGATAAATTAGGGACGATGCAAAGCATTGGGGGAATTTAGGCTTCCCTTCCATGTTGACCCAATTTTTAATTTTTACTTTGTTTTCTATGCATTCTTCCTAATTTGGTTGGGGATTGATGATCTTTCACCATGCATTGTAGTTACCTATTATTATATGAGCTCATACAAGTCTAACCTCTCACTAAACAAGACCCCCTATGTCCCTTTGTTTGTATCTTTTCCCTTTTCTTTCGGCTTTTATCTCTCTTCTTTCGTCTCCTCGAAGCTGTCCTTCTGTGTGACAATGCTCTTTCTTTCTACGTAAAGCTTCAATTTTTTAGAAAATGAATTCGCTACAATCCACCTTTTTCTCAAAATTCTTCACAATTTTTTTCCTTAGAATCAAGATTTCGAACCCTAACAGTAAACATGTTCTCTCTCCATCACAGATTTGTAAAGAAAGGGATTTGAGGACCCTTCCGGCGGGAATAGCTTTTTATTTCCCTCACATGGGGCATATCCTTCCTTTGAATTATGTGATGAGTGAACATCTTTCGAAGGATTCCCTGATGATCTAATCACCTAAGATGGATGGTTTTGAATCGCGGTCCCCTTGAGTGGACGCCTCCTTCCTCACTCAAGTGGATTCCTTCAAGGACCCTTCTTTCAGAGCCTCTATTCCAAATGGAATTATTTCATGACTAGCCTAGGGGTAGCCCGACTAGACTCATTCAATTCTCTCTTTCATGTCTAACTTGGGGGTAGCCTGACGAGACCTTACTTTTCAAATAGCACGTCCCTTGAGTGGACCTCTCTCCTTTTGAAGGGTTCCCAAGGGAGCCCTTTGAGAATTTTACTTATTGATGGTTTGCGTGACCGTACCACTTTTTGACATGTCCTATCTCAGGTAGACATGTCACTACTTCCTGACTCTATCGAGTCCACTTTCTTAGGTTCCTCCATGTGAGAAATCTTGGGGGGGTACCTCCTTGCAAGACTGAGAACTTGTAGGGTGCTTTCCTTTGAGCTTCCTCAATGTGAGAGATCTTGGGGGTGGCTCCCCTATAGGACCGAGAACCTATAGGGAGCTCCTTCGAGTGTTCTTCATGCTTGAGTTCATGGAGAATACCTTCCCTGCAGGGCTGAGAACCCGTAGGGTGCTTCTTTCGGTATTCTTCATGCTTGAGTTCATGGAGAATACCTTCCCTATAGGACTAGGAGCCTATGGGGCACTTCCTTTGGTATTCTTCATACTTGAGTTTGTGGAGAATACCTTTCCTATAGGACTAAGAACCCTCAGGGAATTTCTAGCTTCCCTTCATGGTAGAGACTTTGGGGGTTTCCCTTTGCAAGTTCACAGTCTGTAAGATGCTTTATTTTTCTAACCCATAGTTCTCGGAGCAGCTATGTAGTTCTTTTCTTTTCAGACCTTGAACGCGATCTCCTCACCGCTCAAGCCTTTAACCTTATACCCTCTGATCTATTCTTATCGCAATCATGTTTACAAGAAATGAATTTCCCCCCCTATGCAAATCCCTTATTTTCTCTTATCCACTTTAGAAAACCAGGTTTGGAGGCTTAATTCCACTTAAGCTCATTGTTGGTGGTCCACTTGATGCCTATTTTGAGTGTCAATGAGGGAATTTTTGTTAGGGATGCCAACACAATGCACAGATGTTTGCACGACGCACTTACATCCATAGTAGATTATTATGGATGAACTTGTAGAGGCATTACACTTCTCATTGGTAGCGAAGTTGTAATACCCCCTTTGTCCAACTGACCTAAATATGGTTGTTTTCTTCCTTCCTTCTTCATATTCAGTCCTTCAACAAGCATTTTAACTCTTCAGAATTCTTCACAACTCTTCAATAGATCAAGTCTTCACTCTTGCACACTTCAAGCTTCCATACTCACACCCTTGCATCCATTCTCACCCACTTCAAGCACTCAAGCATTACATTGAAGCAAAAATTTTCACTATGTCACTTCAATAGAGTACGTTTGGGACCATGCCATTGCAACATAGGCTTGAGTTCCTCTCATTTCTCCCCCAAGCAGCCTTGAGTGATCTTGGTGGAGGTGGTAAGCTTCCCTCTCCTCTCCTCTATCACTTGGTTGAGTAACATAGTATTGCTTTATTGTGTTTTTGTTTTCTTTACTACACTATTTCTTTATCTTGTTTTCTTGGTTGTCTATGGAGGTGGAAACACCTAAACGAGGGTCTGACTGAGGTAGGCCCCTATTTAAACACCCAAAAATTTACCTCTTGTTGTGTATAGGTGTGCATGTTGCGAGGAAGATCAACTAGTAAATGAATTCCTTCGTGAGATCCTTCTTACCCTTTTTACACTTGCTTTTCTACTTTATAACATTAGAGAATACTTTGTTTATTTAGTCATTTCATTCTGGCCTTTTAGTTGAGTAGCTATGCCATTAGTCATTTTTGGTGAGTTCAACCTTGTCTTTGCTATTGTCTAGTTGTACGGACTACATTGTACTTTAGAGATGCTAGTGTGTTGTGTTGTCATCCAGAGACTGTGTTGATGTCCCTAGACAGAGAGCTCCCTGAGGCACAGAGCTGAACCTAAAAATTGACTCGCCTAGCCCCACCTTAGAACTCGAGATTGTAGAGTGATTGTATGACCTCATAATCCTCATCATTCACATCCTCAACACACACATTGCACTTAGCTGAGGTAAGTTAGGGAAACCTCTTGCATCTTGATCCTCCGTGACCTGGGATATTGCACGCAGTGGTCCCTATCTCTTACAAGGATAAGTTCAGGTTTGTTTTGATTTGGAGGTTTGTGTGAAATCTGGTCAAGGATAAGTTGAGGTTGAATAATATTAACATCCCCTAGTGAAGGAGAGTCTAATATTACTTCATCATCTTCACCTAAGGAAACTATATCACTATTGTTATCATTTTCTTGCACCATGATATTCTCCCTAGGAGGAGAGTTTTTAGGAGAACTACATGCTAGATATTCATGGCATTCAAAGGTTGGTTTTTCTAAAATAGCTTCATCGCAAGTAGAGGAATGATCAATGGTTGAATTTACTTTTTTACCAATGATGGTAGTCTCTTGTTCAATAATGTTTTCTCTAGGGGAGACAAGCAACTAAGATTCTCATGACTCTTATTGCATTGATCTTATGACATAAAACTATGTTCTTTGCCAATAGTAGATATATTTGGAGAAGGTCCAATTTGATTGTTGTGATTTTCCATGATTTCATTCTTGTTTTATAAGGTTATATTCTCTTGTGCAAGAATATGTACCCTAGTAGGAGAGCTTTTAGGGGAGTAACAAATAAGATGTTTATCACATTCCATGGTTATGTTTTGTAAAGTAGCTTCATCACAAATAGGGGAATCATCGAGAGAAGGAGAATCATACATTTCAAAGATTGGATCCTTTCATTCAAATAGATCTCTCAAAATGGTAGAAGCATTAGGAAAGGGAGAAACAATATTTTCATGACTTTGAAGTGTATCTTATAACTCTAAACTATCCTCTTCATTACTAGGAAGGATATTAGCAGAAGAACCAATGTAACTATCATGGTTGTCTACAATTACATCACTATGCTCTATAGTGTCTTCCCAATTGGGAGAGGTGTGATTGTGATAGCTCTCAATCATTAGATCTCCTACAACCAATATGTCCTCCTTATAAATGTAATTTTCATGGTCATTGACAATTATATCCTTTTTCACTAAACCATTCTCACAAGTAGGGGAGGTGTTGGGAGAGGAATGTAAACTGTGTAAAGTAGTGGAAATATTTTAATTTTCTGTTGTGATAATATCTTCCCAAGGGGGAGGAGGAGAAGGACAAGCAAGAATTTCATGATTCTCAATGATTGCATCTTCTTTCACCAAGATAACTTTTTCACTAGTAGGAGAGGTATCAGGAGAAGAACAACTATGATCATCATGA
>VDFB02000008.1:155785305-155878787 GCA_007258455.2 Sequoia sempervirens
TACTCAACCTATCCTTTAGGTCCTTGTATTTCATCATGTAACTTTTGTTGGGAATAATTTTAATTAGTTCATAAAAATCATTCATATTAGGAGGAATATTTTTTCTATTTATAATTTCCTAATCCTGGCTTTCATATTCAAATAAAACATAAATCTTTGTACCAAGATTTGACTTTTTTGGAAAATTTGTAGCATAGCGAGAACCATTACAAATAAAGTAAAGTTTTATTCCTTTAGGTGCTTGTTTATTTCTTTTCTTGAGTAGGTATGGTGGAGGTTTCCTTGAGAATTTTCTTCTTCTATAAGGAACAACCTTATATCTTTTATTTTGATGTTTTCCATGCATACTTCTTTTGAAGGTATATTCTCCTTCATATCTCTCTTGGAGCACCCTTTGCATTTGCATTTCTTTGAAACTATTTGAGTTGTGTGATGTCATTCAACTTATTAACAAGGGTAGATCACAAAATTCTTTTAGATTACAAGTATAATTTTATTCATCTTGATTGGATTGTAATGCGCCTAATAGGCATTATTTTTCTAGTTTATAGCCAATAAACTTCTTTACTTTAGTAAATGTACATTTTTATAATATTGAATACTCTTTCCTAATTATATAGTTTTTTTCCCGTCTCCCTAAACCACAAGGTAGGGAATTAAGATAATACTGCTTTGTGTTTAAATCATGCAATTTATCAACAATTATCATATACTTTTCAAATACTAAATTATATGCATGAAATTTAGCCAAATTCTTAAGTTTCATAGTGTGGTAACTAAAAAAGTATTCCTCTACATTTTTGCACTTGTTTGGGCCCTCCCTCTTAAATTGAGCTTAATGGTGCCTTTATTTAGTGTTGTAATGTGTTTAACACACTCACAATAGGTTTTGGGCCCTCATAAAATAAATGGCCTTAATTTTGCCTTATTTAAGGTGTTGCAAAGTGTATCCTAACACTTTCACACTAATCTAGGATTTTCATTATTAATTAGGCTTCTCTATTCCTTATTTGGCTTTATTTTTCATCCACAAACCTTAACTAATGCATCTTTCCAAGATTAATCCTGACATAAACCAACATCCAATCATAATTAAAGTGTTTTTGGATTGTATGGCCCAAATTTAGTGATCTGGCACTCATATGCCACCTTGGGTGTATGGGTCCCACCAAGGTTTCAAGGCCCCTATCTAGATTTCACATGAATCTAAGCATTTCTTGAAAAATATGTACCAAGCTTAGCCTAATGGGACTCATACACCATTTTTGGCATATGTGTCCCACTTAGCTTAGACCTAAAATTAAATTCAAATTCTTGGTAGGATTTTATTCTCGTAGATCTTATGTCAGCTTGTAGTGTTGTAATTATGGGAAATTGGCATAAACAAGTATAAATACAAGGTTATTTCACATATTTTCTCCTAGCAAGTTTACAAGCAACCTAGCAATTTGCATGAGCAAGTGTGACCTAAGAATTCAATCATTCTAGCACTTACAAGAGCATTTAAGAGTGATTATCAAGCATTTTAGAGAATTATTCAAGTATCAAGCATCAAGTCAAAGTCATCATGCATCATGATTATTTTTGAGCTAACATTTGTGATGTAGGTTTTTATGATTCAAGCATTCAATTCAAGATCTACTACATTCAAGCAAGATTCAAGATCCACATCCATTGGATCCACCTCATACATGTTTGCAACACTTTAATTCTAGCGTTTGGTGAGTTGAAACATATCATTTTGTCCATTCATCATTCCTCCTTTCCATTTGATTTCATTTCAAGGTTTGATTACCAAAATGGGGTTTGACTAAGGAAAACCCATTTCTACTAAAAAAACAACATTTTCCCCTCTCTTTAGTGTGTGATTTGCAGATCTAGTTCGAAGGAACATCGAAGAGAAAGATTGGAAAGAAGCTTTCAAGTGTGCAAAGCTTTCAAAGTTGTCACCTTATTTTTAAGATCACTAAAAGACACCTATAGAGGAAAATTTGCTATTTCAAATCCAAAAATCAGGCTGAGAAGATAGACCAAAGGTTGAAGAGTAGATTCAAACATTGACTTTCCAAAAAGGCCAAATAGGATTGATACACCACTTTTGGCATATGAGTCCTAGTATAGTGGACTTTCCAATTTTTAGGTGTTCCAGACTTGTCTTTGCCAGAGTTTTGTTCTTGCCTAGAAACCCTAATCTAGGACTTAATCATCCAACATAGCATATGAGTCCCAGTGTGGTTTAAATTTAGTATTTCTAGGATTTTAGGTATTTATTCAAGATTCTATAGGTTTCTAGGTGCACATCTCTGATTTCCCAACTTGTTAGTCTCTTTTGCATTCATTTCTAGGTCATTTATTGTAATCTTGCATATCATTGAGTTTCTTGCATGTTACTTGTCTTTGCAAGAGCTATCTTGGTGGTGAAACCTTCTTTATTCATTAATCATACCCTAGGATAACCTTTAGCAAATATCTTTCTCTCTTTCTATTATAGGATTGAGATCTCTAGGGTTTCCTTGAGTGAAACTTGAGTGAAATAGGAGGAACCCTAACCCTAGTGCTCCATCTCCTAAAAAATTATTAGAGCCCCCTATTTTCATTATTTCATTTTGGTGAACCTACATTTAGAACACCTTAATTCTAATTTGGAGTGCATTATAATCCTAGATCTAGTTTGCATTAACGTTGCATTAGGTTTTGCATTAGTTAATTTGCATCTAGGGTTTCTAAATCTTGCATTAGTGAAGGTGCATATATAAGTTGCATTTTTGAATCTTGCATCACTGAAATTGAATTAAAATATGCGTTTTCACTTAACCTATACATCATACAAACCAGAAAACATAACATTTACACAGAATTTACTGAAAGCAATGCAAAAATCCTAATTTGGGACTCATACAACCCTTTGGGCAATTTAGTCCCAGTACAGGTGGTTTTTCCTAATTTATGGGTATTTTGTGGTGAGTGTCATTCAACATTCAAACCCTTGAAAAACCCTGATCAAGAATCATATACCCCTTTGGGCGATTTAGTCCCATTTCATATTTTAAACTACATTTTCCAGCATTAAATTATTTGTTTTGTGTTTCTGTTTGCTTATCTAATGCTGGAAAATGTAGTTTAAAATATAGATGTAATGAAAGAATTAGATAAGCCTTGTCCTAGTTTTGGTACATGTTGTTGTCCCTTGGGGTAGTTTTTTGCCTTTTGTATACAATGAACATGATAGGGATATAGATGGCCTACTAATAGGTTGACTCATATGTGCCTTACTAGTCTTTTGCATCATTTTTATGTTTCTTTTGTGTGATTGTATGTGCGTAATGTGATCCCCCGTGATGCTTTTTTTGATGTATCTCTCTCTTTTTGTGACATTCCTATATTTGTACCTACATTCTTCTCTATGTCCTAAATCGATTACCTTGTCATTTGCCCTTTTTTTTCTTTTGAGGATGACACAAAGCATCAAGACATTCATGTCTCTTCCATGTTGACCCAAAAGATTTTTCTTTATCTTTATCATTTGTCTTGTGTTTTCCTTTTGGGGATGACACAAGGCATTGAGACGTTCATGTGTCTTCCATGTTGACCCAAAAGCTTTTTCTTTATCTTTTTCATTTGTCTTGTGTTTTCATTTTTGGGATGATGCAAGGTGTTGAGATATTTAGGTCTCTTCCATGTTGACCCAAAAAACAAAAAAAAACACTCTCTTTGTGTCATTCTTCTTGTTCCATAAGTATTTTGGGAATAATGATAGCTCTAATCTCTTTTAAAAAATTGTAGCAAGAACATACTAAACCTGAATCCATGGATCCCTCATGTGTTTAGAGTTTTACTCCAAGGGAAACCCCTTCCATTTTCACGACGTAGCTTTATTTGGAAACATATGACTTGGCATAGGGCTTTCTAAATAATCTCTTGTCTTCTTTCTTGTTAGAATTTATCATTTTCTACTTTAAAGTAATTGCTCATAGCATGGTGTTTAGCAATTTCTTTAAAGTGGGGGCATACATTGGCATTATTCTTTTGCATTTCATGTTTCATTATGTAGTCTTCTTACTTCAAGTGATTTGTCTTTCACGTTGTGGTTGACATTGAGTGTGATGTCCTTCAACAGCATGATCTCTCTTAGCAAATTATATTCCTCTTAGTGTCTTGATGTGGCACACTACATCCCCTAAGTTGTGAATCTCTTATTCTTTGATCGGTCCTCTCTTTGAGACATTAGGCACAATGTTCCCTAAGTTAAGACCTTACATGAACTAAGAAAAGCTCCTTTGAATGTTCCTTACACTACCTTGCATTTAAAATTTCGGTTATATGGCCACCTAGCATAACACACTTTGCTTGCCTATGGAGACATCTTATTTGTTCATGGGTTTCAAGCATATGAAGCTTTAAATGCCTCATGAAGATTGAATTTCATTGTTGTGTGGTGACTTATCAAAGTTATCAAGAGGTTTCTAAGCTTTGGTCTAGTTGAATAAGAAGCTAAACTTAGGCATGACTTTCCCATAGCCACTTGCTCATTTGTATGAGTGCATGTCGGTTGTGTGTGTATCACACCCTTTAGGATACTCACCCAACGGACAGCCTAGAGTTCTACTGCCTTAGAGTGAGTGTACATTTTTTGACAAGCAACTTAGATCTAATCCACAACATGTGAGACAAATGGTCGAAGCTTGATCAACCCTTTAAATGCTTTCTTTTTCTTTTCTCTTTGTCTTTGGTAGTGTATGCTTGTGCCTTTTGTTGCTCCTTATATCATGTTCATGTGTGTTCTTTTGTGCCTATTTTGGTTTTTCATAGGATCATGATCTTAGGGGCTTATTCATCCCTCTTGATTGTTGTTGTCCTATCTCACTAGCATTGGTACATTTGGACCCATCTTGATATGAGTTTTTCTACTTTAGTGTGATTTTGAAGCAAGTTCCTCCTCTCACTAAAGTGGGGGCTACATGTCGCAATGGAAAAAGTATCCCTCTACATTTTTCACACTTGTTTGGGTCCTCCCTATTAAATTGAGCTTAACGGTGCCTTGATTTAGTGTTGTAATGTGTTTAACACATTCACATTAGGTATTGGACCCTCATAACTAAATGGCCTTAATTGTGTCTTATTTAAGGTGTTGTAAAGTGTATCCTAACACTTTCACACTAATCTAGGGTTTTCATTATTATTTGGGTTTTTTTATGCCTTATTTGGCCTTATTTTGCATCCACAAGCCTTAATTAATGTATATTTTTTAGATTAATCCTGACATAAACCAACATCCAATCATAATTCAAGTATTTTTAGATTGTATGGACCATATTTAGTGATCTGTGACTCATACGCCACCTTGGGCGTATGGGTCCCACCTAAGTTTTAGGACCCCAAACTAGATTTCACATGAATCTAAGAATTTCTTGAAAAATATGTCCGAAGCTTAGCCTAATGGGACTCATACGCCACTTCTGGCATATGAGTCCCACTTAGCTTAGACCTAAAAATGAATATAGGTAAAGCATATTGAAATGATTCAAATAGGCATGCATATGAGCCATTTTTTTTGGGTAGACAACATTATTGAAAGAATTATTTAAATTATAGGACTAATATCAAACACATTACTTAGTTAATATATTTGTAGACATCCAAATTTGACCACTCCCACATGTCCAAACCCTTCTACCTTATTCGTCTATTTCATCAATATTAATTAAACAATTTATTTAATTAATATTTCACCTTCTACCTAAGGTTCCTAAAGTATTTAATTTAACAATTAGATACTTTACCTTTCATTTTTTCTCTCTAAATTAAATAAAAATTTGACCTTTTTGAATTAAAGCAATTTTAAATTCTTTTTTTTCTTTCTGATTGTCACATCCTCCATAACCCTCTTCTAATCTAGATTAATTTAATTAATCCCTGGTTAGGATGTGCACACCTTAATCATTATTAATGTCACATCCTCCATATTATCCCACTTGCTTCTAATCCCTCATTAAGTATCTTAATCACTTATTTGCACAACATTAATCTAATCCCCTTGCTACATTTAGCATATATTTTTGGTCAACCTTCACATTTTCCACATTTGGCCTAGACCCTCTTTCCCATGTGAATTTAAAATTCACTTTTATCCCTCCAAGGACTCTCCTCTTCCCCATGTGATCATTGAAAGGTCACATCAATCACATGGGTCAAGAACCTTCTATTACAAGAAACTTGTCTTATCCACAAGGTACTTTTTAGCTTTCTTCATAAGAACCTTGTCTTATCCACAAGGTGTTTCTCATATGAATTTAAAATTCATATTTATTCTCCCAACCACCTTATCCATTCCAATCATGTGAATTTAAAATTCACATTTATTTCTCCAACCAATTATCTCTTCCCCATGGAGATTTTTGAGGAATACTAAAATTCCTCATATGTCACTTTCCTTTCATATGAGAACAAAAAGTTCATTTTTGAGGAAATCTTCTCCTCATCCCAAGGTACTTAAAAGTACCTCCACCTCACTTGTACCCTCTCCACCTCACCATTTCCTTTTTCCATATCATTTCCACATGGAAATATGTGAGGGCTTATGAGTCCTCAACTCACCATAGCCCTCCATCTTGGCCATGTTGGCTTAATCTTGACCATTAAATTCTCTAGAGAATTCCTCTCTTAAAATGAGAAATTTTCATTCATTCTCATTCATTATGCATTCATACACTTGCATTCAAGCTCTCAAGCACTTGACACTTTCAAACCTCCATTATTGAACACTTGCAAGCTTCATCCTTTACATTTTGCATTCACTCATCCAACAACCCACATAGCCCATTTGAATCCTCATCTCAAAGAGCATTTTGTATCCACTTTCATCATATCTTTCCATCAAAAGAAGCACACAAAGCATTAAAGATCAAAGGGCCAACCAAGGAACAAGCTTAAACAAGGTATAATCAACTTCTTTTTTATCTTTGTTATGTTTAAGTTTAATGTAGCCCTATCTTGAGGTGTTAGTGTTGTTTTTCTTATTTTTGCATGTTGTTTTGCATCACTTAGAATAGGATAACTTCACTTTTTCACATTTTTGGCACACCCGGTGGGACCCACAGACAAGTCTCTTGTTTTTACATTTATTTTTTTATTTTTTGTAGGTCCAAGTCACAAAGAGGTGAATCTGCCCTTGAACAGGGGTGAACCTGACCTGTAGAGTCACCCTTTTGAGCATCTGAACCCCCATTTTCTCACTATTTTCTGTAGAGGGGTGAGCATGCCCTTAACAGAGGTAAAATAGCAGTTTAAAGTTCAATTTTAGTCTTTTTTCTCATTATTTTCTATAGAGAGGCAAACTTTCCCTTACAAAGGGGTGAACCTACCCTTAGCAGAGTTAAAACAATAGTTTAGAGTTTAGTTTTAGTATGTTTTCTCACTGTTTTCTGCAGAGGGGTGTACCTACCCTTAACAAAGGTAAAACAACAATTTAAAGTTTAGTTTTAGTCTATTTTCTCACTATTTTCTGTAGAGGGGGGAACCTTCCCTCAATAGAGGTAAATAGTAGTTTAAAGTTTAGTTTTAGTCTATTTTCTCACTATTTTCTATAGAGAGGTGAACCTTCCCTTACAGAGGAGTGAACCCGCCCTAAACAGAGGCTTCTACAAGATAAAAATAGTGTGTAAATTTCATTTTCAAACTCTGTTTTGGTTGGTTTTTATTATTAATAACCCTCTGACCCATCTTGTTGGTGTTTGTGTTAGTTTTTCTAACATTTTTGTAGTTTTCTTAATGCTTATTGAAGATTAAGAGAAAAACTTCTAACATATTTGTTGTAGGGTGGACAGGTCTAGTTGTTAGTTAGTTGTTTTCCTTTTCATTTTTTTCTAATATTTAGGCACATATTTTAATTAGGGGGAGTCAAATCTTTTGTTTTCATGTTTTTAAAGTCCCTTGTCTCACCCAAGAGAACACTATTTCATCTAGGCTTTCCCTTTGCACTTCGTGTGAGCCTGGGGAGTAGCCAAAAATGGTTAGTGTTTTCTTCTTTAGTGGGACCTATTTGGGGATTTCATCACCCCAAGGGATGATCCCAACCATGTGTACCGACAGGGTATACAAAGGGGGGAGAGAAAAAGTTGTACCTTAATCCAGTCACGTCGTGTCTAGCGGAGTGTCGAAGCTAAGGTGATACCTAGATAGACATGAAGAGTTGGTCTAAGCCTTTAGTATCTCATTGGGGTTCCTGACTCACGCTTGTGATGGGCTGGTGTTCACGGTTGTGCCTCATGTATCGAGAGTATATTGAGGACTCCCTAGTTGCCTTGTTCATCCTAGATTAAGGACTGTGTTGGCCATACCTTTCATACTAATTGTAGGATTGTGTTGTCTGATCTATTTTCTTGTGTAAAACTAGTGAATTTCTGTCAAATCAACCTTTTTTCTTGTTGTTTGTTGTGTTTTTGGTCCTTGCCATAACTATTTTCACTTAAGCCAGGTCCAAGTTTGTTACAAAGGGGCAAACCTGCCCTGAAAAAGGGGCAAACCTACTCTTAACAAGGGTGAACCTGACCTCTATTGCAGTCATTCCTCAACCTATTTTTATCAAAATTGTCTATTTGTTTACTCAATAGGTGAACTTGCCCTCAAAAGGGGTGAACTTTCCCTCTGCCTCATCCTTTGATCAACCTATTTTTGTTAGAATTGTCAAAATTTTCACCCAATAGGCGAACATGCCCTTAGGTTGGGTGAACTTGCCCCCCAAATAGCCAATTTCACCTCCCATTCGGTCATTCCAAGCACCTGTTTGCTCATTTTTAGCACCCATTTACTCGTTCCGAACACCCGTTTACCCATTCCGAGCATTTGTCTCTCATTTTGAACACCCGTTTGTTCATTTTGAGTACCTGTTTGCCTATTTCGAGTACCCATTTTCTTGTTCCAAGCATTTGTTCACCCATTCCAAGTACCTGTTTGCCCATGTCAAGCACCCGTTTTCTCATTCTGAGTACCCATTTTCCCATTTTGAGTATCTGTTTCCTAGTTTGAAGCATCTGTTAACCCATTTTGACAATCATTTCACTCAATTTGATAGTTTGTTTGGCCTCTTTTCTAGTTTAGACAAGTCTAAAAGTCAAGTTAGGTGAACTTGACCTATCCTTGGGTGAACCTAACTTGTCACTAGGCGAACCTCACCTATCATTTGGGCAAACCTGACCTAGTTTGGGCAAACCTGACTTGGCCTTAGGCGAACGTGACCTTGACTAGGCAAACCTAACCTTGTTTGGGAAAACCTGACCTCCCCTTGGGCAAACCTGACCTCTAATTGGGTGACCTTTCCCCCTAACTGGTCAATCTTGCACATTGGTTAGATGATTTTGATCATTATCCCATCATTCTAGATCTTCCATTCACCTGTAATTTGCATCTGCATTCCCCAAAGATCATTCGTTCATCATCTAAATCATATAGGAACATCATAAAGCATCTCTAGATTACACATCCCTCATCGTTTTCTAAATCCAAATCCTCTGAACTTCATTTGAAATCATTATCAAAATTGACCTAAGTGTCTAAAATTGATCGTCATCCTACAATGTCTACTTAGGATCACCATTCGTCTTGAGTCTATCATCATCATTCGGCCCTCTCAATCCACTTCCATCTTAATTTGGATTTGGCGCTACAATCATCTACCTATCCTTAATCTAATCAATCAGAACCTTAAGTCACCTAGGGTGATCTCTGAACCAGGTTTAGAATCCCGTTTATCATCCAATCTCATCTAATCATCCAATCTTAACAGTCATTTCATCAATCAACCTTATCCAATATAACCTAAATCATCCTTATCCAATCATCCAATCTAATCTAATCCTCATTGAATCACCCAATCAACTAATCCACTATCTACCAAATCAATCCTTCAATTGTCATTTAGGAATTTCATCCTAGAGTTTAAACGCATCTTAATTCACCTAGTAGTTTTGCATTTTCATGCCCGTTCTAACTTGGTTGCAAGCCAAGAAAAAAATGGAAGAACAGCAAGGTCAAGGTTCCTAGTCGAACATCCCACAAGATCCTAACAATGTTGCAAATACCACACAAGATCCCAACAAAAGTGAAAATATCCCTCAAGATCCCCATAATGGTGCATCATCACAGTCCAACTCCGACATCCAAAACACCTCACTGCCTAAAGACGAAAACATGGTCAATCAACTTGAAGTCACAGTTGATGAATATCTTAGCAATCTCGCTAATGTTCAGATGACGAATCACCTCCCCAATGAGCATGGGGATAAGATCCTTGCCACTTTGATCATGAAAGGGGTCAAACCACCACCCAATTTCAATGTGTCACAGTATACTAGCACCCAATCTCTTCTTGCGTCACAAGATCAACAAACTTCGTAAAACATTATAGGAAACTCTTATGTACCCGACGGTTGGTATCATCCTGAGTTTGGAAAAGTTGTAATCCATCAATTTGTCACTTATCCTCGCCTCCCATCCACTGCCTCTAAGGACCTTGAAGATATTTTTCCTTATCTGTTTGATCTCTCAATCTCATTGGTTCCTTTCCCAAAGCATTTTCAAATGCCAAAATTTGATAAGTATAAAGGAGCCAAAGACCCTAAAGCTCACCTTCAAGAGTTCTATGCCCACTGTCAAGAAGTCATGCACAATGACAATTACCTCATGAGATTGTTTCCTAGGAGTCTATAGGGAATAGCTCTTGATTGGTTCATGGGTCTTGAGAAAGGATCTATCAAGTCCTTTGCACAACTTTCAGAAGAATTTGTCTCCCAATTCTCTTTTAATCTGGAGAAGGATATAGACACATTAGACCTCCTGAAAGAAAAGTAGTGGGAAGGAGAAAATTTTGCAAGCTATCTTCAAAGATGGCGAGCCCTAGCAAGTTGCATGAAATCCCTACTAAGGGAAAAGGATATGGTCACCCTATTTATCTAAAACTCTCATCTAGATATGGCTCACAACTTTAGAATTCATTGTCTCATGACTTTCGCAGCCATAGTCAAGAATGGTCCTATTCTTGAGAGGGCCCTTATTGCTAAAGGGTTAGTCAAAATCTTCAATCCAAATAAAGAGAAGTCATCCGAAGATAAGCCTTGATATTGGAACAAAAAAAAAATTCATCAATGATGGTGTCACCAACACCAAACACGTCCCAGTGGCCAATGCTTCCCAAAAGAAACAATATCATCCTCCATAGCAGTCAAATCCTCATGATATATCAATGCCATAGGGGGCACCTCATCCCATCCAACAATCCAATTAAAATAATCAAGGGGGAAACAAATGTCATTTTACCATGTTAGGAGAACCCCTAAGTTTCATGTTCAATAGACTCCTGCAAGCCAATTACCTGATTACATATCCTATGACTAAGCCCCTTGATGAATCCAAGCCTAAACCGAATTGGTTCAAAGAAAATGAATATTGTGAGTTCCACAAAATTAAAGGGCATATGTTGAATAAGTTTCAAGGTCTAAAAAGATACATCTAGGATCTTATAGATCAGGGTGACATACATGTGGATGCCAACATGGCACCATCATCCAATGCTCAATTGCAGATATACCAAAATGCTTTCCCTAATCATAACCAAGGTCCTAGCTTGTCAAATTCAAACCTAGGGCCTAGCAATAACAATAATCAGAATAACAGCACCAATAACATCAGCTATAAAAATGTGCCATTTAACTATGAAGGCCTCATTATGCACATCGAACAAGTGGAACCATGCGTATCCATGATACACATAAAAGGAAAAGATCCTCAATATGTTGTTACCACCCATCGAACCCACATCACAGTCCCTAGAGCCTCTGTATCCACCTAGACATAGCCTATGAACTCTCAATACAACATCTTTGACCACCTAGGAAAGAATTCAACACAAATATCCATTTAGGACTTGCTTAAGTCTTCCCCCGCACACCAAGAAATACTTGATAACGCTTTATACGACACCCAAGTTCCTAATGACATAAACCCTACGCAATTCCAAGCATTGGTAGGGCACTTATCTACCACCTATCAACTAGGTTTCAATCAAAACAAAATGCCCTACATCAACTCTAATCATAATTGTCCCCTTCATCTAGAGGTCGTGATAAACCGTCACAAAGTAAAAGGGTCTTGGTAGATAATGGTTTTTCCCTAAACCTTTGTACATTGAAATTCATAAAACAGGTTGGATACACCCATGCTGATTTAAATAATCAGGTCATCACAATCAAGGTGTATGATAATGCAGAGCATGATTCTGAAGTTACAATATGTCTTCCAATTCAAGTTGGTCCAGTTGTGCAATATACCACATGTCATGTTCTTGATCTAGAATTTCCCTATAAACTCCTCCTCGGATGTCCATGGATTCATGTCATGCAAGCCATTCCATCCACATACCATCAATGCCTAAAATTCCCATTCAATAGGGTAGAAGTCACCATTCATGTGGATCCCCAACCATTTGAATATTTCCACACATTAGAAGCTTCTTTTCCTCATTCCCACTATTGTCTTGGAGTGGAAATGGGACCGCCACAAACGTCATCATCCCAATCATCTACAACCGCATTAGCCACCACTTCATCCACTCCATCATCCACATCTGATTCCACCCTCACTAAAGTCTAGATCATTGACAAGGGATGTGGTGAATATGAGATGCGCATAGCTTTGAACATGGAAACTATGCCACCTGCACTGCACACATATGGTCAACCATCGCAATCTACACCGAAACCATAAGACAAGACCATCACCTTTAATGTTCTGAATTTAGGATCCAACACCTTTCGCTCTCCTAGGTTAAGACAAGATGTGCCAAAAGATGACATAAGCCAATGTATTTATTGTGAGGAACCTGATCCCTCCCCTCCTTTGAAAGAATATTTCCAAGAGAATTATCCATGGCCCTCTAAGTTTGCAGAGAAGTATAATTATCAAGGGGGAGGCCTTGGCATTGAAGAGCAAGGAAGGAAACACCATATTGAGGCCACAATAAAACCAAGAAACTTAGGCTTAGGTCATGACACAAAACAAAAGGGACCTATAGCATCATCTAGTGCCTCTAATAATGTCAGTGAGAGTAATGGTCTCCTTGAAGACATACCAGAGGAGGATTCCATCATACACACATACGACGATGTAGTTCACACGAACCTCTCTTCCATGTTTGACTGCTTACACATCTGCACCATTAGCATATCTCTCAAACATCCTAAACTCATAAATTGGGACCTACATGGTAGTGCACCTATCGATACCTTTCCCATAATGGATTAGTATGTACATCTCATGGGATTGGGGGAAGATGAACAAGGTATGTGTAGGATCATCATGGAAAAAGCAGGCCCTTAAGTGGCAAAAATTTAGAAAAATCAGAGTTAGGCAACTTGATGTAAAAATTTGAATAAGTTATCTATATTATTTCAAAAATATGTAAGAATAGAATTTGTAGCAAATTGAATGTAGTTTCTAAACTACTAGGATTATTTTTTAAATCTATTTGGTGAAAATTTGAAATTTCAATGCAATAGTACTTAAATTTCAGGGAAAAAATAAGAAGTTGGTGTTTGTCTGACCACCCTAACCACAATAAAATGATAATATTTTTTTATAATATTTTAGATATAAGTATAAGACTCATGTCTAGATGTGATGCATATTTTTTGTATTTGTTTTCCAAGTAAATAATGAATTATGACTCTTTTATTACAACTTTTAAAAAATATAAAAACTTGTATGCCTAACCATGTTAACTTGGTCAAAACTTCATGAAATTCAATTTTTTTTAATCCTATAGTATGTGAAGCATTGAATGTGACACATGTTTCAGATTCAAAAAATGTGATATCGTTTGAAAGCTATAGATTTTTTCAATCAGCCTATCAATCAAGACTTTAGTCATAATTCAAATAGAAAATGAATAATAATTATTTATTAAATTAAAAGTAAAGCATAATTTATATTGGTGGAAAGTTGAGAATATCCTTTAAAAACCCTTTTTATTTCATCAATTTTGGGTTAAAAAAAAGTCGTTAGCCACATACCCTACACATAGCCATCATATCACCACTTTTTGGCCCATCATGATCCTGCACATACCCAACACCCTAATCGCAAAAGTAAAAAGAAACAAAATAAAAAAGGGTCACTTAGTGAAAACCTCCCTAGGGCACTTCCTGGCCTAGAAAAAGTAAAAACAAAGGGTGTATCTAATAGCGAAAACCTCGATGAGGTGCTAGAAGACGGGGATGTTCATCTTCCCCTTGTAGGGACTCAACTCTCTAAACAATCATCCATCCTGATAGAGGAAACTCAAGAAATAAATTTGGGAATTGAAGAGGATCCCAAAATCACTTATGTATCCAAGGCACTATCAGAAGAAGAATATTATACCATCACCAAGCTTCTCAAGGAGGGCATCATTGACTTCGCATGGACATATTTAGACATGTCAGGCCTTGATCCTACTTTAGTAGTACATCACCTAGATGTGCGTCCTCATGCCAAACCTATCAAACAAAAGCTTCAGAAAATGCACCCCCAAGCAGCTATACTGGTTAAGAAGGAATTAGAGAAGCTATCAGATGTTGGATTTGTAAGGCCCATTGACTGGGTATGTGCAGGATCATCATGAAAAAAACAAGCCCTTAAGTGGCAAAAAATTTAGAAAAATCAAAGTTAGGAAACTTGACATAAAAAATTGAATAAGTTATCTATATTATTTCAAAAATATGTAAGAATAGAATCTGTAGCAAATTGAATGTAGTTTCTAAACTACTAGTTCTTTTTTTTTTTTAAATCTATTTGGTGAAAATTTAAAATTTCAATTTGTAGTAGTACTTAAATTTCAAGGAAAAAATAAGAAGTAGGTGTCTATCTAACCACCCTAACCACAATAAAATGATAATTTTTTTTATAATATCTTAGATATAAATAGAGGAATCATATCCAGATGTGATACATATTTTTTTGTAATTTTTTTCCATGTAAATAATTAATTATGATTTTTTTATTACTTCTTAAAAATATAAAAACTCGTATATTTGACCACCTTAACTTGGTCAAAACTTCATGAAATTCAATTTTTCTTTTTTTAAACCTATAGTATGTGAAGCATAGAATGTGATGCATGTTTTGGATTCAAAAAATGTGATACCATTTGAAAGCTATAGATGTTTTTCAATCATCCTATCAATTAGGACTTTAGTCGTAATTCAAATAGAAAATGAATAATAATTATTTATTAAATTCAAAGTAAAGCATAATTTATATTGGTGGAAAGATGAGAATATCCTTTCAAAATCCTTTTTTTTCATCAATTTTGGGTAAAAAAAAAGTCGTCAGCCACATACCCCACACATACCCATCATATTGCCACTTTTTGGCCCATCATGATCTTGCACATGCCCGACTACTCAAATTGGATCTCAAACATAGTGCCTGTAGCTAAACCAAACGGTGCTATCAAAGTTTGCACAAACTTTCATGACCTCAACAAGGATTTCCCTAAAGATGATGTTCCATTGTTAAACATCAACATGTTGGTTGACCTCACTACTGGCCATGAGATGCTTTCCCTTATGGATGGCTTGTCTAGATACAATTAGATTAGGATAGCGCCTAAAGACCAACATAAAACATCTTTCACTACACCATGGGGCATGTTCTACTATAATGTCATGCCCTTTGGTCTCAAAAATGCAGGGGAAACATATCAGCAAGCAATGATTGTAATCTTCCATTGATCTCATTCATATATTAATGGAAGATTATGTTGATGATCTACTAAGAAAATCAAGAACAAGGGAAGAACACCTTGCAATCCTCAAGAAGATTTTTAAGCATTTAGATAGTATAAGCTAAGGCTAATTCTGAAGAAATGTGTCTTTGGGGTCTCATCAAGAAAACTATTGGGTTTCATTATCTCTTGAAGAGGTATAGAAGTTGATCCCACAAAAGTTAAAGAAATTGAGATGGTGTGTGATATTGTAGGTCCCACATCCCCTTAGTATCATGATATCTATACTTATCTTCACGATAACATCATACCTTCCAATTTGACACATAACCAAAGAAAATACTTCATCCAACGTATGTCCTGTTATACCATCATAGGTGATACTCTTTATCGACATGGTTATGATGGAACCCTCCTTCGGAGTCTAAATGAGACTGAATCCCATACTGCATTAACAAAGGTACATAGTGGTGTATGTGGGGCCCTCTCAAATGGCATGGCCCTGGCTAAGAGAATTCTCTGAGCAGGCTACTATTGGCCTACATTAGAACATGATTCCTATGAGTTCATCAAAAAATGTGTCCCTTGTCAGTAGCATGTTGAACTGATACATGCTCCAACACAGGATTTGTAGCCTCTTGTTGCACCATGGCCCTTCTCTCAATGGGATTTCCACCTAATTGGCAAGATATATCCCCCATCCTCCAATGGCCATACCTTCATCATCACCGAAACTAATACTTCACCAAGTGGGTGGAAGAAATGCCACTCTCACAAATCACAGGTACTCAAAGTTCCAAGTTTATCCTCTTCCATATTCTCTATAAATATGGAATACCATCAACCATCATTTCTGACAATGGAAATTCTTTCAAGAACCAAGCTATGAAACACCTTTGTGATACCTTCCATATCCAACATCGTTGGTCCATGCCTTATTACCCCTAGGGTAATGGTCAGGCAGAAGGCACCAATAGAACCCTCATGAGAATCCTTAAAAAGGTGGTCAATAGTACTGGTCAACATTGGCACCTTCACATTCATCCCACCCTTTGGGCATATCGCACTTCCATCCGCACCCCTACCAACACCACTCCATATTCTCTTGTCTATGGTGCCAAAGCCATCTTTCTGATTGAGGTAGAAATTCCCTCATTGAGAATCTCTTTGAAGAATCTTATCAATGATGAAGATGCTCGAGTTGTGAGACTCAACCAGCTAGAATTCTTTGATGAAAGATAGATCAAAGCATATGACCACCTTCAAGCCTATCAAAATTTCCTGAAAAGAAGCTAAAACAAGAAGTTATGTCCCCATCAATTCAATGTTGGTGATCTAGTCCTCAAGGAAAATTAGCGCACTCAACAGGACCAAGAAAAGAAGGGAAAAATTGAAGCAAATTGGCTTGGTCCTTATGTCATCACTGCCAAATATGGATCAAGGGCCTATAGACTTGCAATGCCTGAGGGAGAACCCCTAGAGGAGCCTATTAATATTATGCACCTAAAGAGGTTCTACACTTAAATCAGCTGGGGTATCCTCTCTTGCAAAAATATAAAAAAAAAATCAAAAATTATCAAAAATACAAAAAAATGAAAAAATCCAAAAAATCCAAAAAATAGTAAAGAGAAATAATTCATCCTATGGTGAAAACCACCCTTGGTGGTGCCTTGGATAAGTATGTTTGGTGAAAACCTAGTCACAGGAACCATTCATAGAGGGCTTAATCATTATCTACCTTGCGTCCTAGTTACTTCATGCTTCCATCCATCCTAATCCCACATTGTCCGCTCCCACTTGTCATCTCATCGATTGGTATATTTTGGTTGAGCATTGAATGAGCTTCATTTTCTATCAGTTATCCTTAGCTTTTATCCTAATCTGAGCTTATGTCATCGTTCTTGTTGTTTCATCGGTCCTTTGCTCCCATTTAGGTTCCTTTGTTGTGTCGGTCTCCATTTAGTTCCCATCATGTCTCATCTGTCTTTTTGGTCTTTGTCAAACTACATTGCCCCTATGCATTCACATAGGCAAGGCTAATCAGTTGATCTTCCCCCAAGGCATTTTTTTCATCCCGTTGTGGCCACCCCTCATGGTCTTCATTATCCCCTTTTCACTCTTATCCCCGGTCTGTCTTTTGTCCTTTTCAACCTATGTTTCCCCTGTGCTTTCATGTAGGAAAGTTGATCATTTGATCCACCCCTGGGGATTTGTTTTTGGTCAATTCTTGTCCTCATTTTCTAGTGCTTTTCTTTGTCATCCCTTTTTCCACTTTTATCCATAGTCTTTTCTTGAACTACGAGGGCTATGTGCTTTCACATAGGCAAGGCTAATCTTTGATCAGCCCCCGAGCCCCTAGGTCGTTAGGGTGTGTCATTCTTATGTCTCGCTTCTTGTGTCATGTTGTCAAGTATGTCCTTATCTAGCTGGTTCTTCAAAAATTATATCCACTTGTTTCATGAGATTCAATTAGTTCCAAAATTTCTTGCATCATTTATTGATCTTTTAGTCTAGTATCCATCTTTGGTCTCAACAAGATGCATCCTTCCTAACAGACCTCATCACCCCCATCTATCCTCTTGATCCTATGGAAAAGGATGTTTTGAAATTGATTGCAATCTTTTGATGCTTTTGGTTTTCATTTATCATTTGAGCTCCCTATCACAACTTGTCAAGTCCGCCATGATCTATCATATTATGGTGTGTTTTGACTGGTTAACCTAGGGGCATATCTTGATTTTTCTTGCTTTGTTGTTGTCTTCTAGGTTGACCCACATAGTACCCACCAAGATCCCCAAGGTCTTGTGTTACGTTAGCGACATCCTCCTATGCCTATGGCTATCCCAATACTTGGCTAGGCGACCAAAATCATTGCGACTTTGGGGTGTTGGGATAGCCTTCTTGTTTGTTGTGTTTTTTTTTTCATTAGACGCTAATTCACCTTGGTTCACATACCATGGTACTTGGTGTCTTATGCTATAGCAAAAATCAGTGCTCTGAAAATGGAAAATTACATTAGGATTTCATTTCATGATCATTCTCATAGCATTGCATTCATACCTGCCCTCTGACCTATGATTCTAGTTGTGAAAATAAACACCTTTTGTCTCCTGTTCTTCTCAGGATACCTACGATTCTTGACAAGTGTAGTTTCACACCCATCTACCTTCATTGTTATGCAAGTCCTTATTGGAACTTATGCTCATGTTGCATTACATCTCATGTTAGACCATCACACTCATACCTCACACACCTTTATTTTATATAAGTCAAAGATGGCAAAATAAAATTCATTTTCCATCCACATTGCATTTCATTCCACATTATAGGCCCATTGTGTCTCATTTAATGTAAATTCTCATCTCATATTATTTATGTTGATCAAACTAATCATATTTGTTTATTCTAAGAATCTTAGATTCATTGCATTAATTATTCATGTCCATGTTAATCCATAGCATTAACCCATTGCATACATCACCACCTGCATTACAAGTTGTTAGAACCACATCCATAGCATATAAAGTCATAAATCACATCCTACATCATACACGTTAGTCATCATACATATCATCCATCTCATCCATATAAACATCAACATGCATCATCATAAACATATACATATATCACATCATCATGATCATCCATCATAAAAGCATCAACACATACATATTCATAAATAAAATCATCCATCATAGGAGCATCACATAGTTTCAATAAGGGCAATCGCATATCATATATAAAGATCAAAATATGAATGTCCATCATATAGTTCATAATAATGTTCATCATATAACCAAAATACATATCCAACACATATGTCATCAAATAAAGTACAAATACAAGGCTCTAGATCAACTTTGATATATGTTGCTTTGTATTGTACATCCATGATGCACCTGTCAAAAACTAGAAACCTGTCACCTATCCTCTGTCATCTCTATTGTGAACTACCCACATCTGACCTCTATGGAGAGTCGGGCACTGTCCCTCTACACAGAGGGGTCACCTAATAGTCATTGTACCTGCACGTATGTGTCCCTAGTGACTGGGAGGGTGCAAGCATCTGAGTTATCTATCAGACATAGTGAGTTTTGTGTTGTGTCAGATCTGGAACTGCTTGCTAATAAGCACACATCTAGAAATTTCCCTCCCTCATATACTCATCTCTCTTCCTAGCCTAATATCTTATTGCATTCTACTCATGTCTATACCTATCTCGATCCCCACAAATGGATCTCCACTCCTGTTCCCATGCATCCTATGCCAACATCAGTTGATCTCTCTCTGTGCTCATTCGTGACCCTTGCTCAGTGGCCCTATCCCTATTAGCCTCCATAGCTTGTATCTATGCCTGCAATCACTGCACCTTTATCCCCGTCTTACCACCCTCACCTTGCGCTACCTAGGACTGAACCTATGATGCATCTCTCTGTTGCCTATGCTCGCACCACTACCATCTCTCTCTCCCTCTATAGGGTCTCCACCTTTATCTAAATTGCATCCCTCTCCCTTTGTAGGGTCTCCACCTATATCTGTGCCACATCCCTCTCCCTTTGAAGGGCCTATACCTATATCTATGTTGCGTCCCTTTCACTCTGTAGGGTTTGCACCTGTTCCCGTGCTACATCCCACTCCGTCCTTATAGCATCCTCCCTCTCTTACATCAGCCCCATGTCTCCCACTATCTCTTATGCTACCTTAGCTCAGTCACGGAACTCATCTCACTCCTGCCTCAACTCAATCCTCTCCCTCAATAGTCCCTCCACCTGTCTCCTCAAGTCCTCCATGTCCCTCTTTACTTGTGCCATGGTCTTTGATGATATCAAGTTTGTCACTCCCTCCTACCCCTTGACTTGTCAGATGGCCATCGCTAGCTCTAACGTATCTTGCTCCCATCTTGCAGCCGACATCTCATCATGCTCTTTCTACATCGCTACTCGCAAGCCATCAATATCGCCTCGTAATCCACTCCTCTCCCTCTCCACCTCCCATAGCAGCATAGATAAGTGGTCGAATAGAACTCCATAATCCCTTTATGCCTCTCCCTGTAATCTGGCTACCTCTACCTATAGCCTACTCACCTCAGCCCCAAGTCTGTGCCCCTCAGCCTCCACAACACAAAGCCTCTGCTCTATCACTCGTAGCCTCACCTCGGCCCCCCTTAACCAAATGGCAGGATCCTCTGCTACTGGTGGTACCATGGCCAATGGGGGAATATCATGGATGTCCATACCCATCACCTCCGCCTCTCCCTTCTCTCTCTCATCCATCATCTCCACATCTGCATCATCTCCCCCATCCTCTCCCCTGATCTCCACCCTGGCACTCCTCCATGGTCTCCTCCTCCTCACCCTCTCCTACTGCTCTACACCCCCAACCGCCATCTATCCTCTCTTCTACTGCCCGGCTACTCTGGCTACCTCCTGCCCTCTCCCATCCCCCTGCTACCTTGCTATCCCTACCTCCTCTACCTCAATCCTCACTCTATCCCTCCTCTATTGTATCCTCCTCCTCATCCTCTCTAGCTACCCTACGGCCCTGACCTCACCTTGTCCTCTATCCTATTGTCCTATAGCCCCCTCATCCTTCTGCTGCCCCAGCTACCTCTTGTCCTCTCCTTTGTTTTCCCCTCCTCCCTCTCCTCTGACCTACCAACTTTTTCTCATCCTCTGATCCAAACCCTAGGTCCCCCACAATCGGCTCCTTTGGAGTAATCTGTGGAGGTAGGTGATGTCTATGCCACCCGGCGTATTGCACGATCACTCTTGCCTCTATCTCTCCCCTGATCCTACCCAAGTAGGGCACCAACTATAATGTCTCCTAGTGTTCTCTAGCAAACCTTGGAAAAATCAGCTCTTCCCATGGCCGCTCTCATGTGATCCGTCGAAACATGTCTAGACTATGCAAAATATCATGTACAACCCCGAACTGTCTAGCCATTTTGTCTGGCCTATGCACCTCCATTATGCGAGGCTCCCTCCCAATTATAAAGCATATGGTGCTGAAGTAGCCTAGATGTCTCCCCTCATCACCCCTCCATCTCATAAACTTTCATGTCATATACGGCCTCCACACTATATGCTCCTCTTGCAGGTCATTCGCTATCCTCCTCCATCCATCTAAATCCCCAAGGCCCTCATAGTACAAAACACATCCCTCCTCCTACCCATACCACCAAGCTACTGGTGTTGTCTCATCCTCTCGTTCTACTCTCACCACTCCTAGCCTAGAGACACTGATGTGTTCCCAGACCCATACCTGCAATATCATCACATGTGTCACACCAAGCACCTCTCAGTAACAAATGACCTACATGTCTCTATAAAGATGTGTTAGTATGCATGTACCCCATGCAAACTGCCCCTCTCTCCCCTCAAAAATGTGTCGAATCACCTCCATAGACCTCAAGCTACAAAATTTCCCACTCCAGTCTAGAAGCAGTAGTCCACTAATCAGCCCACATAAATATAGTGGTAATGGTAGCACCCCCAATGCTAGGCATCGATCCACATCTAGCCTCTTCCTCTGTATCGGCAAGTCATCTCGTCCAAATAGCACCCACATGGTGTGATCCAACTCCACCCTCACTAATGTTGTCGCACTCACCAAATGGCCTGCTATGGGCAGCCTCAAAATTTGCCATATGTCCTTCAATGTCACTATCATCTCCCCTGTTGGGAGATGGAAAGTCAACATCTTTAAATTCCACTACTCTATCAATGTTGTCAATAGCGCATCTAATCGTTGAGTATCCTAATAGATGAAGCAATCCTGCCTACGCCAGAGCCTGGTGATCCGCTCCGGTCATGGACGCCATTGTCACTGCCAACAACTCTGAATGCCTCACGCATGTCCACACTGAGTCAAAAATATGTATCCATAACAACCCCACATGTTAGTCCTCTTGTCTTTTTATCTCTTTTTCTTTTCTCTCTCAACCCCAGTATATTTTTTACTAATTTTTCCTCTCCCCCTCTTCTGGCTCACATTTTTCTAATTTTTTCCCACTTTTTCCTCTTGTCTCCTTTTTCTTTCTCTTTTTAACCCCCTGGGTGATCACCCCTTGGCCTTGGGAGAACCTGCCCTAGCTCAAGGCGAGCCCATCCAAGCCCAAGGTGAATCTACCCCGACTCGGTGAGCAGACCCGCCTCGAGCTCGAGGCGAGCCCACCCAATCTCAAGGCGGACCTACCCAACTCATGGCAGATCCGCCTCAGCCTGGGGAAAACCCGCCCAGCAAGGGCTGGATCCACCCTGGCCTGGGGCGAACTTGCCCAGCAAGGGGCAGACCTACCCCGGGGATGAGCGAACCTACCCAGGCGAGGTCGCCCCCCGGTGGGCGAGGTCATCCGTCTTTGGGTAGGCTCGCCCCTCCATGGGGTGGGGTCACCCACATATGTTTAATCTCATTTTTCCTGTGGGCTTTACCCAACCCAAAGCAAGCCCCCCTTCCCCTTTCATCCCTTTTCCCTTTTTAGGCATTTATTTTCATTTTTTGGGGTGCATTTACCCTCTGGTTGGCCAAATTCACCCCTCCTTTCCCATGCCTCTAACAGGTGGTTTTCACCACCCACTTGACGAAATCAAAAAATTTCTCCTAGCTCATTTTTCTAAACTAGCCCAAAACCAAAACCCATCTTTTTGAAAAAGCATAAACACTAAAAAGTACATAAAAAATGCTTAAAATCACAAAGGAGGTTTTGAATCTAACCTAGCGTTGAACAACGTGCTTGTGGTAAAACCAATGTACCTCATCCCCCCAATGGATGATGTCTGAGTCATAGTCGTCTGGAATCATGTCTCCTCATCTCCTTCCTCTCCTCTTCTCTCTCTCTCTCACTCAATTGTCAGGTGTGCAAATGAGGAGTGGTAATTTCTCAAATTACCTTATATAACTTTTTCCCTCCATTTTTAACCTTTTTAAGTGAAGGGAATTTTTACCCTTTATTTAATCCAACTAATCCTCTAACTTCCCAGGGCCGCCATTTGCAAACTGTGTGTCCATTTGACTCTGTTCAAAAGCCAATATTCATGGTTTTTCGAGCTCTATCCAACCGTGTTTTTCATTTTCTCATATCGATAAGTCATCTGTGGCCCCTTTTTCTTCCCCAACTGCTCTCTCGAGGGGGCATACCCTACCATTCTTACCCATTCCTCTGTCATGGTCATTCCCTTGCAAGATTGGGGATTCTACCTTCATTTACCTTCGTTTGGGTACCTCACGCAACATCTCCCACACTAGGGCATCATTTTCTAGTCACTTCCTCTACAAATTCATCTACATTTTCTTTTCTTCGAAACACTGTTATTATAACAATATTTTGAAGAGGGTCAAAATGTAGACATCCAAATTTGACCACTCCCACATGGTCAAACCCATCTACCTTACTTGTCTATTTCATCAATATAAATTAAATGATTTATTTAATTAATATTTCACCTTCTACCTAAGGTTCCTAAAGTATTTAATTTAACAATTAAATACTTTACCTTTCATCTTTCCTTTCTAAATTAAATAAAAATTTGACCTTTTTGAATTAAAGCAATTTTAAATTCTTCTTTTTCCCTCTCATTGTCACATCCTCCATAACCCTCTTCTAATATGGATTAATTTAATTAATCCATGGTTAGGATGTGCACGCCTTAATCAAGATTAATGTCACATCCTCCATATTCTCCCACTTGCTTCTAATCCCTCATTAAGTCTCTTAATCACCTATTTTACCAACCTTAATCTAATCCCCTTGCTACATTTAGCATATCTTTTTGGTCAACCTTCACATTTTCCACATTTGGCCTAGATCCTCTTCCCCATGTGAATTTAAAATTCACTTTTATCCCTCCAAGGATCTCCTCTTCCCCATGTAATCATTGAAAGGTCACATCAGCCACATGGGGTCAAGAACCTTCCATTATAAGGACCTTCTTTTATCCACAAGGTACTTTTTAGCTTCCTTCATAAGAACCTTGTCTTATCCACAAGGTGCTTCTCATATGAATTTAAAATTCATATTTATTCTCCCAACCACCTTATCCATTCCAATCATGTGAATTTAAAATTCACATTTATTTCTCCAACCAATTCTCTCTTCCTGATGGAGATTTTTTAGGAATACTAAAATTCCTCATATGTCACTTTCCTCTCATATGAGAACAAGAAATTTCTTTATGAGGAAATCTTCTCCTCATCTCAAGGTACTTGAAAGTACCTTCACCTCACTTGTACCCTCTCCACCTCACCATGTCCTATTGCCATCTCATTTCCACATGGCAAGATGTGAGGGCTTGTGAGTCCTCAACTCACCATAGCCCTCCATCTTGGCTATGTTGGCTCAATCTTGACCATTGAATTCTCTAGAGAATTCCTCTCTTAAAATGAAAAATTTTCATTCATTCTCACTCATTAGGCATTCATACACTTGCATTCAAGCTCTCAAGCACTTGACACTTTCAAACCTTCATTATTGAACACTTGAAAGCTTCATCCTTTGCATTTTGCATTCACTCATCCAACCACCCACATAGCCCATTTGAATCCTCATCTCACATAGAGCATTTTTTATCCACTTTCATCATATCTTGCCATCAAAAGGAGCACACAAAGAATTGAAGATCAAAGGGCCAACCAAGGAACAAGCTTAAACAAGGTATATTCAGTTTTTTTTATCTTTATTTTGTTTAAGTTTAACGTAGCCCTATCTTGAGGTGTTAGTGTTGTTTTCCTTATTTTTGCATGTTGTTTTGCATCACTTAGAATAGGATAACTTCACTTGTTCACAATATGTATGATGAAAATATAAATTGAATGAATGAATTAGATTAGTTTTTATGTTATTCCCATTATTTTTTTAGTTTGGTAGCCCTATGTTTTTTTTGTTTACTTAAAGAATTTTATCCTTAAGATGGTTAATATTATGATTGTTTTTAAAAAGTGTGGTTTGTAATGTTTATGTGATTTTGTTTAGGCCTATTTCAAGTAGTGTTACATTTTATGTGTTCACTAAAGAGGAATAAAATTGTGAATATTGTCATCTAGTGTTCTACATCATGCAATAAGATTAAAATGTGTTTCATATAACTATGATAAATAGAGTAATCACATTAGTTTCATAAGGAAAATAAATATTACATTATGGTGAGAATACATATCACTATTATAATTATTATTGTTAATATTTCTTAGTTTGGTGACCATTTATTGATGTTTTTTGCTTAAGGTTATTGCCCATAGGATGATAATATAAAAGTGATTATTTGTCTTTTATGTTTTTTGATTACCCAAATCTTGACCCCATGATAATAAAATCAAGGATCACAATATGTGGTTGGACATATGTAGGCATATTTTTCTTCTATATTTCCTTAATTCAAATTATTTTAAATTATTATGGTGAATATAGATTATATGGACTAATTATGAATGGAACTTAAAAATATTAATGTTAATTTGGTTATCTTTATGTTATTTATGTAGCTTGACAATGTTGGACTTTATGCCCTTGATATAAGTGGAGGGATGACATGTTATATGATTTGAAGGGATTTTCCTTGAACTTTGAAGTGTTGTGATTCTTTTCTATATATCGCTAGTGTTTTCTATATTTTTCTCAAGGAATAATTAAGTAGATTCTCTTGATGGTCCAAGTCTACTTTTACAAACCTTGATATTGGAGGGATCTTTTCTATATTTTCTTAGTAGTTTTTTTTTTGTGCACATGAAATAATTGAGTAGATTCTCATGATAGTATGAGTGTATTTTTTCTAATTATTATATTTTATTATTTTTGGGGGTATTTAAGTATATGTTTTACGAGTAAGAATTAAAAAAATAGCCATTAAGACTACATATACTACATGCAGCTATCAATTGAAAATACTAAGAGTTATCAAATGAAGTGCATAAAAGGATTTTAAAAAGATATTTACTATTCTTGAAAGAACAATACTTAGTTGACACTAATAACCCTCTTAGGTAAAATAGCCAAAAACTATAAATCATGTGAGAATTCAAAATAGTTGCATCCATTGTTCTACATAAGATAACTTTCAAAATTTGAATAAAATTAAAGGATCTTGATCGTTAAATTTTTCGAGGAATAAAAACAAGAAGTAGATAATGTTAAAGTAAAGTGAAAACCATGATCGCAAATTATTATTATCCTTAATGTTGAAGATCATGATTGAGATAAAAGAAAAAAAAAATCAAAAGTAGATTTCAACTATCTCAAAATATGTCAAAACATATATAGTTTAGTTATTGTATTGAAATGATTTCATATTTTTAAGAATTTCTAATTTGAGCATCCATTGGATCTAATTACCTAGTTTATATTATAAGAAGGTTAAGGAATTATCTTGAATAATTGAGGGGACATGTGGAGTCTCTAGTGAAACCAAAAGGTCTTGATAGTAGAACAATCCAACAAGTTTACACTATGTAAATATATTAAAGTGTTTCTCTTTAATATTCTATTTCATGCAACAAACAACAATTATTCTTATGTTATTTTAATTTCTAAATTATTAATTGAATCATCAACTAATTTGTTTTATTGAAATTAAAAAATAATTTTCTAATAACACATATTTTTTATTTTTTTAAATATTAATACACTTATAACATACAAATTTATTTTCGCAATACAATTGAGACCTTTATTCTATTAATGAATAGTATATGATTACAAACATTTAGAGCTCAATATTTTTTCTCAATATAGAGCTATATATATAGGTATCGACCATTATATTTGAAAATGCTTCCATGGCAAAAAAATATTTTGCAAGGTTGCAGGGTACAGAATACCGTTACCTATTAATTTCAAGATATATCTGTTCTCAAAAAATTTGCGGTCCCTTCTTATCATATGTGGTCGCTTTTTAACTACCTTCCGGAAAAATGCATTTACCCAAAAGGGTTCAAAGAATAGTTCAGGAGTCGGTAGAAAAAGAATTGTTTTATTTTCTCTCGTGGCTAAGCTTAGGTCTATACTTTGTTAGCTGTAAATCTTGCCCATTACAGCAAACCAAACTAGAAGATATCTATTAAGAAAGTAGCAACAATTCATTACATGCGATATTGCTGAACCCTCCGCTTTCCATCAGCTCTTTAAGCTCACTAAACCCTGGAGGAACTATGGCCTGCACAACAGAAAAACAAATGATAAGTATTAACAAACTTCAAAATTTATAATATGATAACATTAAAATTATAATACATCTCAAAAGGATGAGATTTTGAACATAGAGGAGCTTCTCGGTGGAAGGAAATTTCTGGATTAAAATTGTCATGCAACCGGCGCATTTAAATTTTGTTCATGAACTTTCCTGCCAAAGAATTTATTTCCTATCTGTTCTACACAGTTTGTTTTCAGAAGGTATATTTGCAATTTTTTTATAAACTTATGTTGACTCACAAAGGTGACCCTAAAATGTAAAAATAATCTCCAATATATACACAGAAAAAAAATCTGAGTTCTTTTCCAAAATGATGTGTATTTAAGCAGAGAATGAAGCATAAAATTTAATGGATCCGAAGTGAAACCGCTAATATATTGTCTTTTTTAACTAGTAATGCAGCAAAATTTCAACTGGAATGGAATGCGAGAAGAATTCTGACCATGTAGACAAATGGATCGGATCTTCCTCCAGCTCCAAAGCGTTTAACCCGGTTTTGCTTCACAAGTCTGCAATAACAAATTCAGAAATGCCTATTTTACTTCATTCCTTTTCCCAGATTAAGTTTATCGCATAAAGCATCAGCATAAACAAATACTTCATTAACGGGATTAATAATCATCAGGCTTACAGTCTGAGAGCCTTGCTGGTGTCAGGAGTGTTGCCAAAAATTTCTCGAATACGCGTCTCAGAAGAATAGTTTTGATCGACAAGAAACTTCCTAATAGCAATGGAACGAAGCTCAAGCCGCGTGCTCTTGTTTGGAATCGCTTTACGTCGATTCCTTTCCTTTCTTTTCAGTTGAGGCTTCTTCTTTCGGGAAGAGAGATTATTCTGGCTGCTCGTGCGAGAGATAAGCGATGAGGAAGGAATTCCTGTAGAAGCCATGTCGATGGTGCCATCTCCGGGAGATCCGTCTTCAGAATTGAAAGGCGAGCTAACGGTCGTTGGAGTCTGCATCGAGATCCAACCTACACAGTTCGTTTTGTTATTCTTAAAGTTCCTGGCTGAACGGATTTTCTTCGCAGTCTGCACATGAGAGGAAATCAAAATTTCAATATAAATTGCAATAACGACCATCTAAATGCGTTGGTTAAATAAAAGCTCCGAATTTCTGGAAACTTGCAATTGGCTATCTACTGAGTGAATAAAGGCTCGAATAAGAGCTCTAAATTTGTTACTTATTCAAATTTTTGGAGCAATGGACTCAAATTGTAGCAGTTCATTTCCTAATATTGAGCTTTAACACAGTTTAGGCTGCAAATGATGTTCAGCCAATGCATTAATATTTAAATTACAGCTGAGAATTCTTTAATTGAATTTCTGTATGCGCTTGAATTGCAATACTTATTCTCAAGAAGCAAATGAGCATTAGCTATGTGCAGAGATGTTTAAATCTCGAAGTTCAAAAATTCCTAAAAATTGAAGTAATTCATCTAAAGGACTGAAGTTTTAAACACCTTTTCACTGTTCATGGAGATCTACTAAGCACGTGAATATTTAGAATTTGGCTTCAAAATTATGAATTATTTAACACTTTCTAAGCATTGCACTTAATTTGCATCAATTCATCTCAAGAAACAAAGTTATAGTACAAATTACAATATACATGCGAGAAATGCGAACTAATCTAAAAGATAACAAATCTCCAAAGCACGTCTGGTTACCGAGTAATTCCAAGCCTAGAAACTGAACTTTCATAACAAAACAATGAAGCAACAAATTATGTAAGAAGCTTTAAGATTTTTTGATAAAAATTGAAAGCTAACATGCCTTTAACGCCAACTAATTTAAAGGAGCTTAAGGATTTGTGATAAAAGTTGAAAGCTAACATACCTTTAACGCGTACGAATTTAAAGTACTAAATTCGCACAAGGCAGGAGTAGAGCAAGCAACTGTGGCTAAATGAGCGAGCCTTTCAGCCTTCGGTTGAGTCTTATGGCTTCCAAATGTCGAATTCCTCGCAAAGCTTGTTAAGCAAGACGATTCTTCGGCAGAAGAATCACTTATACGCCTATCGTACAAATTTTTGGAAAATATTTCCACCCCACAAGAAGCCTCAGAATAACTGCAAAATAAACTTAAATTTAACTTACTTCATTGAAAATACACAAAATTCAGTTTAAATTTCAACGAGAGCTGTATCAAAATTCACTTGGCAACAGTTTCTGCACTATTTTGTACAAAGCAAACATCAAAGAATAAGCGCAAATGAAATTCACAAAGTTCAAAAAACACTGTAAATGCTTTGTTCCATAAACTGTGGAATAACAAAGAAGCTATAAAGATTCTGAAATTCATGGTAAATATCTTGGTACGGATGCTTGCCTAGTATTAGAGGGTGAAGAGAAGAAATAATCTGAGGGAAAACAGGAAGAAGATTCAGAAGTATGTGAGGCAGTCCATTGAAGAAATTCAGCAGCAGCAGTTAAAGCAAAAAGACCTCTCAAAGGCTCTGTCTGTGCTAATTTATTTCTGGTTTCTTCCATTCTTTATTATTTCCCGGACGAATTTTCGGACCAAAAAAATAGGCGGCATTCTCATGGGCGGGGTGAAGTTTCATTTAAAATTTTGGCTTCGAACGATCTCAAATTTGCGAGTCAAATGACGCGAAAATTTTCCCGTCTATAGTTTCCAGTACGTCAACTCGTAGAAGCGACGGACCGTCTGTAAGTAGGATGTTCTAATCCCATCAGTAAACGTATACACGTATGTCTATCTACCGTATAGACACGCCCCCTTGAACCTTTCGTCTTATTTAAACGGTTAGTGCAGCGCTTTGTCTTTCGTTTATGTTATATTTAACTGCCACACATTAAAGAAGCTCGCAAGTCATATAAGGGGGTAAATATTTACCCGACCAAGCACATGTTGCAATTTCATCTCCTCTCTAGATAGGGGGGTCACAATGAACAAGAGTAATCGAAGTGGTTATGGAAAGAAAGGAAAGTTAAGTTCTTTTTTTTAAGATTATTATGGCTTGTGATCTAGTTTATAGAAGATGGAACTTATAGTATATGGGATTGTGTTGTACTTTCGTTATGTAGGAGGTATTTAAATTTGTTTCAATATGAAGTGTACATATTGTACTCATACATGATTCAATTTATGGCCTTTTTTTCAAGAGCAACAATAAATAAGGAGGTTTTTCATTTATATTAAAGAGAAAAAAAATTCTTGATTAGGATTGCCCTTTACTTTCTCTTTTTGCTTGACCATAGAAATTATTCAATTATCTTTATGAATCAATGACATGAACTTAGGCAGTTGAGATATTGTACTTGAGGTGAGTGAAGTTAATAAAACTACAAGAAGGTAGATTTGTCTTCTTTTTTTGTAATGATGAAAATTATATACACATACCTTTTTTTCTTATGTTTTGGGTTCATGATGATTAGGTTGTCTTGTATGCATTAACTAGTGTGTAAGATGACATATTCTACATGGAGGTTAGCACTTGTAACTTTATTTTTTAGTATGTCCCCACCATCACTAATGTCTAGGATCTAAATTCGATCTACACATTTAGTCGTTCATCACCTTAGTTCATATATGTGGGTGCGGAATTTATCTACATCATGTGTCGTCATAGACTTGAACCCTAAACCTTCAAGTTTGAATTTCTTAATTTAGGCCCATTTTATCCACTTACTAGCCATTATGAGCTAACTAAATGTAATTTATTTCAAATTGCATGCTAGGGTGGTATGTTTAAATATTAACCCAACATGATTTAGAAAATTCATCTAGGATTGGGAGAAGAATCTGTAAAGCACAATTAGAATTTGACTATAAATAAATAAAAAGTCTATTATATCAATATTGCATCGTCATGTTAGGAGAAAATTGTATGCTTTCTTATTGTTGTTGGCTCTAGTTCAACATCATCATTGAATTGATCTATCTGGGTGTATGAGTGGGGTCAGTGCAGGATCATGGGGGTCCAAACTAGGCCCTTAAGTGGTAATGAAAATTCAAAAAAACAGAGTTAGGCAACTTGACATAAAAATTTGAATAAGTTATTAGCATAATTTGAAAGATATGTAAGAACATATAATTTGTAGTCAATTGAATGTAGTTTCTAAGATATTATTCATTTTCTAAAAAAAAAAAAGTAAATCTATTTGGTGAAAATTTAAAATTTCAATGCAATAGTACTAAATTTATAAAAAGGTGTATGTCTAACCAACTTAAGTACAAGAAAAAAATAATATTTTGTTTGTAAACTTTCAATATAAGTAGAGGATGCATGCCCAAATGTGCTGCATTTTTTTTGTAGTTTTTTTGCAAGTAAATAATTAGCTATGAATTTTTATTAAAACTTTTGTTAAATATTAAAACTTGTTTGTTTGACAACCATAATTTGATCAAAAATTTATGAAATTCATTTTTTTTTATCCTATAGTATGGGAAGCATAGAATGTGTCACATCTTTCGGATTCAAAAAATGTGAAATCGTTTAACAATTATAGATGTTTTTCAATCAGTCTATCAATCAGAACTTTAATCTGAATGTATACATTAGAAAATTAATAATTATTATCTATTTAATTCCAAATAAGGAATATCTTATATTTTTAAAAAGATGACAATTTTCTCAATAAACCTTTTCGTTTCATCAAATTTGGATAAAAAAAATGGCCAGCCACTCTTTTGTCATATCGCCACTTTTTGGACCCCCATGATCCTGCACTCACCCAATGGGAGGAATATGACCCACACAATTAGTATATTTTTCCAAAGATATTTATAAACAACACCTATTCCTTATTAGATTCAAAAAAAATTTAGAGGTGAAAAAGTTCCAATTAACATAATTATATCAAATCATATATTTGAATCATGAATTTAGTTATATTCCTCAAGTTTGCACTTATGGAATTAAACCATCAATTTTCAAGTCAACAATGATCATCTCAAAGATTCCAAAATTATGAATAACATTGAGGATGACATGCTACAAATATGTAAATGCTCTAGAATGATTCTATATAAAATTAGATTTTTTTAGGTGTTGATGAGTCCAAGAATTTCCCTCATTTCCCTATTTTTAATTTCATATCTCTCATTACATTTTTTATATTTCCAAAACATTATCTAGAATTTCAATTTATCCTAAGTACTAAGGCATTAAGGTTGGTTTATATTATATTGTTGAATGATTGTGTGCCTTTATGAATGTCTATAAAATGTGATGGTGTTTTATGTTAATTATGGTCATTTATGTTGTAGAAATGATTTTTAGAAAAACTAACCCATGTGCAGCAAAGGAGAATCCACCCACAACAAAGGTTGTTTGTCAACCCGTAGCCAAAGGAATGAGCACCTACAACAAAGGTGCAGTCGCCCATAACTAAAGGAGGTAGTGGTTGAATACTTTAGAAATGGTTTATCTATAAATCATTCTCTTTTTCACTCGTCTTGTTGCCAACATTAAAAACAATCATGGAGATAAGAATATATTTATGAGAACAATAAATAATGGTTCATAAATGTGAATTATGCCCTCTTTTGCATGTTTTCATTTATAAATGATGTCTTATTTATAATACGGAGTTCTAACAAGATTATGACACTCGCACCTCTAAATGATTAGTTTCATATTGTTCTTAGGATAGGAATAAGTCATATCCCTATGTTTGTGGATGAGTTGACACTTGTTAATAATTTGTTTAGAGCACAAAATAATTAGACTATTTGAATCATGTATATATAGCAGATCTTGTATTCAAGTCAAAGATATAGTGGTAGTAGATTTTGATATTAGTACTTTTGTTTTAATACTTTGTTATCACTTGTGATTTATCATTTCAAAATGCAATAAAGAAAAGGGATTTAATCTATTAGATAATTTTTTGAGTTGAGATTTGAATAAGATATTGTGAGATTATAATTGCTCAAGCAAGGGCCACTTGAGGTAACTGTAGTACTCTTCATAGTTTAGATTATTTGTTAATGTTAGAATATATTGTTAAAGTTGTGTTACTTGATTTGAATTAATTTTATACATAGCAATCAATTGTTTATCAACAGTTACTTAATAATATTTGCATCCAAGTAGTTATAGCACAGTTGAATTTTTTAGTCATTGTCCCCATAGGAGTATCTACCCGTAGTAATTATTACTCAATCAAATTTGTTTTCATTTAATTCTTCTATACACAATCACTAGGACAACTTAGAATCCTTAACTATACATTTAGTGCCATCATCATCCAAGAAATTATGATTCTATGGTTGATAAATTAAATATAACATGTTTAAGTCAATAAGTTTGATAAGGGATCTTTTGGTCAGTTGATTCAAATCTATTCCCCTTCTACATCAATTTATAAGACATAGATGGAGTTATACAAGTGCTCCAATTCAAGTGTTCCTAGCATGCTTCTTTCATAAATATGAATATTTTTCTCTTGATATTTGATGAAAATAATTGAATACAATTGAATTCCTTTAAATACTTAATGATATACTAATAAATTATGCAAACATGTGTTGCATTCACTTAGTTGAGAAAAGGATGGGTAGAATCCAGCCAAAATTTAAATTTTAAATTTTAGCAAAATAAGGGTTAGATATGTGGGTGTGAGATCAATCACACGCCTATAGGAATAACCTAGAACAAAAGGGTATTAGAATCAAGGTAGCAATGGAATATATCAGATGGTATAATAATGAGCATAATAAATTAGAGATATATGAAAATATATGTAAACATGGATAAGATATGAATAAGATATGTATAAATATGTGAAATTGAGTGAATAATGATATAGAATAATTATCCTAACTATATTAAAATATATAATTTATCAATATATAACTTCATTAAATCGATTTCTTAAATAGACACAAACCTAAACAAAAATTGGCATGACATGAATACATAAATTTCATTATTATACTATTATAAATAGTATTAAGTTTAATAAGAACAATTTAAAAATACATAAAACTATGGTTATGATTTCAATGGGTTTCTAAAAGTAAGTTATATTAGTTAAAGGGGGAATATAGAATTAATAGAGAACATCTATTATAGTTTTTTAATTTAATTTAACCCTAATTACAAATATTACATAGAATAATAAAATAAATAAGAAAAATATTGTCAATACTTCATATAGAAAAGGATTCAATTAGAATAATTAAGCAATAAAAAAGAGACAATGAAATAATGAGAAAATAAATAAATAGCATTTCAAAAATTTAGATAGAAACTGTAGACACGCAAAATTGGCATAATGCATTCAATTAGGTCATACTCATCCATTCAGCAAATAAATCAAGTTTATTTATATCAATCTCCTAAAGTCATCAGTTTAAATTAAATAAATCAACTTGATCCTAACATCACCCTCCTTGATTAAATAAATCAATCCTTTATTTAATTAAGTCTGAAATCACCTTTCATCCCTTTTTTATTTAAATAAATCAAAATATTCAAGTCAAAGGGGTCAAAGAATCTAATCATCATTAAGTTAATCTAATCCTAATTATCCTAACCTAACCACCCATCACATCCTCTAGCTTTTCCCACTTGCACCAATAAATCATTTTAATTCATCTATAAATCAACATTTTCCATCAACATGGCATCTTTGAGGAATATTCCCTCAAGTTTGAATTCAAAAACAAGTGGACATGTACACCCAACAGAGCATTTATGAGGCCTTACATGTCTCTCACATTTCCCTTGCACAAGTCAAACTCAACATTAACTCTCAACTTCAAATTTGAATCTCCCCCTCTTTGGCACATTGACCAAAATGTGCTCATTCCTCACCCTATCACAAGATGACAAGTGGCATCATCTCATTGGCCAAATATTTATCCCACATTGCCCTCTCATAAGCATTCTTTCAACTTGAGAATATTTAAATAGAGACCATCTCCATTGATCAAATCCTCCACAATCTCCACAATTTGATCCACAAAAGCTTATGCAAAGTCACTCTCTTCAATTGAGAGCTGATTTTGTCCACCTTCAAAGCATTGCATCCTCATCATTGACATTATCAAGGGTTGAGAAATGGTCACTTCTCACAAGTGACACCAATCCACTATGGAATAGATTATTCACTATGCTCCTTAGGATTTCAATTAGTTTGTTTTGTTATGTTTGTAGAGCATAAGTGATTATTTCATAAAGAATACCTTTTTGTTTGCTTTCTTTTAACTAACTTCATGCTGATATACATGGAATAGAGATAAAAGTTGTAGATATTTGGTGTTTTAGAAACTAAAATAATTGGATATCCCATACTTGAATATCAATAGAATATGAATTATTGTGAGATGTTTATCCTTGTATATTTCCTCCATAACATAGAAACTAGCAATCACACCTTGGTGTGCAACAGAAATGCCAAAGACGTGTGGAAGGTCAAGTAGGAAAAAATGGTGTATTTTATGAATACATTTCTGCAATACATGAGGTCAATTGGCACATCATTTACATGACTAAACTAGAACCTTTAAACTGGGAAGATAATTAAGCTCCATTACCAATAAGCTCATGTTATTTCTACAATAGGGAGAGATGGAGAGAGAGGGAGGGATAGGGATAAAAAGAGAGATAGATAGAGGAGGTAAGAGTGAGAGAGACAAAGAGAGGGTTAAGGAGATAGAGATAAGGGATAAAGATAGAGAGAAAGATAGAGATGGAGATGGAAATGGAGGAGAGGGATATGGAGAGGAGAGGGAGAAATAAAGAGAGGGAGAGGGGAGAGAGGGATAAACAAAGATGGAAGAGATATATAGAGAGAGAAGGAGAGAGAGAGAGAGAGAGAGAGAGAGAGAAAGAGAGAGAAATATAGATATATGAAGTGATATATAGAGAAAGGGAGAGATATAGGGGTAGAGAGAGATGGAAAGATAATGAGATATAGATAGAGGGATAGATGGAAGAATAAATATGAAGAGATAGAGATAGAGGGATAGATGAAAGAAGAAATATGGAGAGATAGAGATAGAGAGGCAAAGAGATATAGGTATAGAGGTCTAGGGAGTTGGAGATAGAGAGAAAAGAATGGATAGAGAGAGAGATGTCTAGAGATAGAGGGGGGAGGAAGATATAGGTAAATATGAAGATAGAGGGAGAGAGGAAGAGGGAGAGAAATAGATAGAGAGCTAGAGGGAGAGGGAAAGATATAGATAGAGAGAGATAGGGATATAGTGTAGCATCATAAATTGTCACCCTTGACAATTTCACACTAGGTTTAGCTCCCCCTTATGTGCATGGACCTAATTGTGCTTATAATTTTCCCATTTTATGGTCATTTTCAAAAAATAAGATAAAATGAGAATTAATATTAAATATTTATTTAAAAAATAAAAATCCCCAAAATAGTTCTAGTCTAAGGCACCCACGCCCTTGAACAGCCTATTTTTTCCCAATTTTAAATATGTTGTCGATATTTTTATATTTATAAATTTAAATTTATTTGTCTATTTTTCATAATTAATTTTATGGGGAACCAATGAATACATATAAATACAAGTATTTTTCACCATTTCACATCTAATGAAAGTATTGAGTTAATTGACCATCCTAAAAGAAGTAAAAAGTAGAATAAGCATCATTAATACAACATAATTTGAGTCAAGCTTCATGTTAGAAATGCATCAAGTTCATGAGTAATATTATTCATTTTTTTATGAACATTTGTTTTGTGAGTACTAACACTTGTAGGATTATCCATCAAAAAGCTAATACTACTTCCATGAGATGTTCCCATGACTTCAATCCATCATTGAGATCACATTCGAAGTGGTAAGTTACAACACTTGTCAATTTATCACTTATTTTTTACCCATTTTCCTCTGCTTGGTCAAGGGTAAGAACTCTTTACACAATCATAATCATTATGGAGGTGGAAACACAAAAGTAGGTTTTGACTTAGGTAAGCCCCTATATGGAACAACCCTTTCTCCTTTTTCTTGTGTGTAGGTGGTAGATCTGAAGAAACTTTGGAAAAAGATTCGAGGCCTAATTACAAGATCAAGAATTCAAGTATCATCTTTCAAAGATTTAGGGCAAGGAGAACAATTTATGAATTGACAAGGCTTTAAAGCTAAAACTAGGAAGAAAGAACCTACAAACAGTCACTTACTAAGAATTGCTTAGAGATATTGAAAAGTAGCATTTCCCAATCTAGGGCGCCCATGCTCCTAACCAGCCTATTTCAATCTAGATTTGAATGTTGGGTTTTACTATCTCTGCACTCTACTTCTCTTCCATTTGTTTTGTATTTTAGTTATGCAATTTTCTATATTTCCATCAGTTTGTTGTAGATCCATAGTTTACTTAGTTTTACATTTGCAAAATCTAATTAACTTAATTCCTAATCAATCAAATCAACCCACAAACCATTAAGAGGACCAAATCCCTGATCTACCATTATGGCTCTTCTATTGAGGATGGTAGCCAATTGGTAGATTATATGATCATTTTTTGTTCCTCTAATGTAATATTGAGAAAGGTGTGATTTAGACCCTAGATCCCTTTTCCCACATCACATTTTAGTGAACCCAACATTAATTACATTTGCAAAACTTATAAAATTATATATTTTTCATTTTTAAATCTAAGTGCAATCTTAGGTTGTTGTCATTAGTCAAACTGCATGCATATTTTAGGAAAAAACATTGAAAAGTGAAAATTTGCATATTGTTTGTCATTTCAAAAAGTGTTAATATTTTACATTTTCAAGATAAATTCAATTAGTTACAACATCCTAAATTATGGAAATTTTATCATGTTTAGATATATTGCATTGTTCTAAAAATATAAATTTTTATGCATGTGTGTGCTTCACATAGATAAATTAGGTTTTGCAGTGATTCCAAAATTTTGTTTGATTTCAGAGTTGAACCTACACAATGTTGGATCCTCAAACAATGTAGTTTATTTCTAGAATTTTAAAAATTATTAAAAAATTTCACCTCTAGTCTAGGGCACCCATGCCCTTATCCAGCTAGTTCCTATCCAAATTTTAGTCACATTTCTAACTTTGTGATTCCTAGCTAGATCTATCTTATATTTCTGGAATTTTTTTCAATTTCTATCTCTTTAATCTAGTCTCTTTTTATCCTAAATTTTAATCCTATCATACACAAGATTTACCTACAAGTTATAATCCACCTTACATGCATTTCATTCCACAACTCTACAAAGAATCTACAAAGCCTATCATACCTTCACTTGACATGTTTTATTCCTCTCATGAAGAGATCCTTTATAATTCATCCCTTGACCATTACGATTACATACAAATGATTCCACTAGAACCCAGGTTGACCCATCTTACTAATCCCACACATGACACTTTTAAATTTCAAAATAGTCACTCACCCCATTTGAACCAATCTAGTAATACATCTCTTGATTGAGAGACACACTATGGGCATGGTTTCTAAATCCTATCTAAACAAATGGGTAAGTGCACTATTCTGTGACACAATTTAGGTGCCAAATTGGAAAAATTCGAAAAAAAAGGCTGAAATTGGCCATTTAGTGCACGCCAAATGACTTGAAGTCATTTGGTGTGCAAAAAATTTGGTGTGTGCAAAATTTGGTGCTCGCCAAATTTGGCGTGCGCCAAATGCAAAAGTTGAATAAAATCAAAAAAACACATTTGAAACCCTCATTTCACTTCAACCCACAGCTTGCCTTGGAGGATTTGATGTCTGCAACTCGCGCTCGCCAAATATCATTCATTATTTGTATCCTTAGCTTGCTATTTTTCACGAGGATTTCGCCAACACGTCAGAGACATCGAATATTGCGAAGAGGTGTGTATTTTTATTCTATTTATTTCAAATTTGATTTAGAATGCAAATTGAAATAGGTTTTTATGATAAAATTTTGTTCTAGTTCTCAGGGAATGAATCTCCACCTCCAAACATTGAGAATTCATAGTCACCCCCTCAGGAAGATCCTCCTATACAAGAACAACCTAAAACCCCTCCATCAATTCATATGCATCCTCAAGGAATACAAGAAAATATTCTAAATCAAATTGAAAATAATAAAAGAAACATTGAACAATTAATTGGAAGATTAACCGAGCATGCCGAAACCCACTCTTATAGGAGAGAGATTGTTGAATCATTGAAGTCAATTTTATCTCATGTGTTAGAACTGTAAAATTTTGAAATTTTTATAGTCTATCGCATCCAAGAGTTCCAACACTAAGTCCTCATCATAAGCATAAAAGTCGCTCTTTGTATTGTCTTGCTTATTTTCTATCATAAAATCCATTGAATCTATCAAGTCTTTCATATTTCATTAAAGGACCCAAATTGGCAACACATAGTAAAAGTCTCCCCGACCTGAATTTGCTCAAATGTATGTTTGTTGCAGACTATCGTCAAGACAATTTTCTTGTTTTGGCAACGAAGGGAGTCCTTTTGGCAAAGGGAATCATTGTCAGAGTGAAGTCATACCAAACACATTCTGTCTCACCGACCGGCGCATGTGAAAGTATATTGGTCAAGCTAAAGGTATTCGAGAGAATGTCTTGGCGAGGTATTTTTTCTTACCGACTGGCATTTAGAAAATATATATATATATCGGCATATGTTGGGGCATCGATGTAAGGTTAGGGCGAATACAATATGTCATGTTGACCAATGCACAAAGGGGTTGTTTCGGCCAGACTGATTGGTATCGGCATGAACTTATAACGAAATCATTTTGTCTTATCAACCGGCTTACAAGCAAATGTTTTGGTAAGACTTATGTGCATCGGGGAAAGGTCTTAGCAAAGTGGCTATTGTTTGGCCAAATCAAGTTCAAGGGTATTCAAAGGTTATCGGTGAGAAATCATAGAGTCTTGCCGATTCAAAAGTTTTGTCGGTAGAGATGTGCATCGCCAGGAGAAGAATTCTTCGGTATGAGCTTCATCGAGGTTTGAAAGATATATATCGATAGAATATTTTGGGGTGAGTCTTGCCAATAGGAGTAATCTGGAGGAGTGATTTCGGTAAGACATTTGTTTTCGATATGAGTCTTCCTGAAGGTTCATTGTCTTGCCGAAGGTATTGTTTTATTGGTTGGGTTTATTTCTTCGATGAGAAAGCTTGGTGGTCATGCTGAAATATGATTTCATTGGTGAAAGGGTGATCTTCTCTTAGCGACTAGAAAATGCTTCGAAGAATACATTTCAGTAAGACGCAAAGATATCTATGAGACATCTCCCTGACTCAAAATTGTTACAGCGACATGAAAACAGAAGCAGTAGTCATCAAGTTGATTCCAGGTGTCGCTAAGACCACAGAGTATCTTGGCGAAAGGTTAAGTAAATGTTGCAAAAGGGCTTCACTCCAGATTTGAAATTTTCTCACCGACGGGACATTTGATGCGACAGTACTAGTTTCAAATGAGCCTTCATTCATGCTTCATTAATGGCACGACGGGGTATAATAGTGAAGTTTTAATTAATTCTTCACTACCGAATTGATTGCAGGAGAATTGACACGCTGAACAGAGAATTGAGACATTTTTTGGTCTGAGGAGCTCGAGCAGAGTACTGTAAGTAATCGCTTCTTTGTTTTTTAGATTTTGATTCTATAAGTTTGAAAAAGGAGTCTTCTGGTTCTGGAAATGGTAAGGGTAGAAAGCTTGGTGAGAGTAGTCAGTCGAAGGAAAAGAAACAAAAGACTGATATAGAACATGAAGGCACTGAAAGGAGGTTGAACCAAGACCTTATTGATCAACTGACTGGCTCGGGGCCTAAAGCTAGAAGGTCCGCACAACTTAGGGAAAAAATTGATAAGCTGGATGATAAATGCAAGTTCATTGGTGACGTTTAGACTATTGTGAGAGGGTATGAGCTCTTCAATTTCCACTACCATAGGAGAAACCATTTTGAGCCAGTCTGTAATCCATGGAAATTGAATGTAGGGAAATTGGTGTGCCCTAATGTATTCGTAAATGCAGAATTGCTAAAACTGTTTGCTGATCATTATGATCCAAAACATAAAGCTATATGTGATCCTTCTGGAAAACCACAAATATATGTGTCAAGAGAAGAAATAGGTGAGGTTTTCAAATTGGAAGGGTTTTGTAATGAGGAAATAAATTGTGAGGAATTGCAGAACGAATTTTCAAGAATGGATACAACTTATAAGGGTTGGAGGTTACCAATTCATAGGGTCAAACAAGGTAACAAGCCAGAGCCTCTAGAAGATAATGACGGACCTCCATATCATGTTGATTTGTTTGAACCTTATATGAAATACACTTATTTTTCAGTGTGTCAAGTGTTGGGGATGGATGCCCTGGAATTCATGTTAATGGTGCCAATGATCATCACAGTAGATATTCAATATCACAACTCCAAGCCATTTGACTATGCTTCGTATATTTCTAAGGAGCTTGATTCATGATTGATGGCTATAAAGATTGGAGCCTCTATTGTCCATCTTAGAAATTATTCATTGTTGATGCACATGGTGTTATATTTTGGACAGGAGTTAGGGGTATGGCCTCCTGAAATGAGGGTTTCTCAAATTGGTAGGGAGGGTGAAGCATTTCCTGTTCAATTGTGGACTGCTATTTGGGACAGCAAGTTTGTTGGTTCTAGTTTTATTCATTTTGAAGAGTATTTTGTAAAGACATTGTATAAATTGTATCAGTGTCCCTGTAATTATTCATTGACTGATGAGATCAAAAGATTCCTTCGGCTAAAGGACTTCAATGGGCCAATTGATCATAATTGGGGAGACTAGTATTATTTGGACGGAGCTACAGTAATCAGAGTATATGGATTTGAAGATGCACCTTTCATTTTTCCAAGGACAATTCCAAATAGGGTTCCATATTTGGAAATTGTCAGACCAATGGATTACTACAGTGTGGTGCATTTCAGTTCTTTTGGGAAGCAAGCTTTTATTCCTAGTACTTTGTGTTTTGGTGATTTCACTGTGTTGGCTAAAGAGGGATATAATTCAATCCTTGATAGATTGTTGCATTATAATATGAAAAGAGAACCAACTAGGAAAAACTTTGATCTTGAAGGATATATCAATTCAGCCAAAGAAAGGATTAACTTTGTAGGGTATCCACATGTAGCCTATCCTTTTGATGATATGATCAAGAATATGGATGAAGATGAAGCAGAAATGGTGGTTGAAAGATATAACCATGGGTTGCAAGATATTGAGTTATTGTCTTCTAGAGATGAGGAAACACCAAGAGCTAATGTGCCACAGGATAGACCAGGAAAGGTATCCAGGATGAGGAGCAGCAGTATGTCTGCCCAATCAGAGAACAGAGTATTGAAAGTGGTGATGTTGATGCAAGGAAAATGGAACACAAATCATTTGTCTCTGATGATGAGTTTATACATTCCCCAGAGTTCAAGGCATTCTTGTACAAGCAGAAGGGGAAGGAAATTAGAGAGAATGTTGATAATGTTACTTCAAGAAATGAAGAACAATTGTTGGCTCAATTGAGAAAATGTGTGGATGATGAAATGACAAATATGACTCCTGAACTGGGGAGGAAAATGTTGGAGAGTGTTGGTGTCATGATATTTCCTGGTCTTGATTTGAATTCTGCATTGGTTTTTGATAGTTTCTTGAGGGACAATCATGCTATGCACAAGCTTGACAAGGAAAAGGTGACAGAAGTATATGCAAGATCCAAGTATAAAACTGATGAGGGATCATTGATGATATGGCCTTTGTACCCACCCCATAGGAAATCAGTGGTAATTGATACAAAGAAGGCATTTGGCCATGTGATGACTCTAAAAGTTGGAGAAGCTGATCCTATAGCTACTGCAGATATTGGAGTAAATATTGCAAAGTTGAATAAAGCTCAAATTCAATTATTGATAAAAGAAAGAGAAATGTACAAAGTGAATAATGAAAAATTACTGAGAGAAAATGATAGACTGAAAGACTTGGTTGGTGTTTCAATGGGGACAACCAAAATGATCACTAAAGGAGAAATCTCTTAGGCAAAAGGTCACTAGGTAGGATCAAGTGCTTATTCTCAGGGAAAGCATGATGCAATTGTTGCAATTGTCAAGAAAAGGCAGGATCATTTGACATCTTGGTTGAATAAATTGTGGGGAAAATACTCTCATACTCTTGCTGCATTGAAGGAGCATTCAAGGATGGATGGATGAATCATGGAGACGTTTCATGAACTGTCCCAAAGTAATGAGGCTAACAGTGTTGCACTTGAAGCTGCAAATCATATAATTAATCGCCATCAAAACTTCTATGATGAATTGCAAGGTGATGAATAGGGGCTAGTTGCTGCTGCCAAGAAAATTGTGATTGTATTCTCTGATGATAAAGGTGAATTGAAGGAAGCCACCAAGTGGAAAAATGAATGTGAGTCAATGCTGAATGAAATCATGAAGACCGCTTCTGCAGAGGATACAGCATTGGAGGAAGTGAGCGAGCAGAATGAGGAAATGGTCAAGATGGAAATCACGATCTGGAATGTTGTTGGAGATGCGGACACATATGAGCGTCGGGATTATTTGGACCACCTCACTAAGACTCACTTGTGGCTAAATAAAGCCTAATTATTATCTATCTTTCCTTTTGTAATTTGTATTTCCTATTTTTGAAAGGATGCATCCTTTCCTATTCTCAATGTATAAATGTTCATTTTGAAAACAATATACGCATAATAGGTAGAATAGGATAGAGAATAGAAGATACAGTGGAACACCATGTTTCACAGGGCTGAGATTCTGATGTATGTTTTGAAGCTATGGAGATATCAATGAAAATCTTTTGATTTGCTAGCGTATTCTGGTGTCAATTGTTGTGTTGTGCCTATTGAAAGAATTATTTAAGTTGTCTCTAAGATTGATGTTGCTTGGTTATTTAAATTAGCATATGTTTATGTCTGGTTTATCAGTACGAATTTTCTGTATTTATGTGGTTGGTTGATAGGCTCTTTCAAGGAAGGATTAAATCATTTTAATCAATCACAATAATCAGGGAATTTCATTTAGATCAATAAGAACTTAATAATCACAATCTTGCATGTTTATACTAGTTATAAACAAAATATGCCAAACAATTTGAATAATCTCCAGAAAGAAGTTAGTTGTTTAAGATTTCATTCAAATGACTCCATATATTATATAAGGCACTGGTCTCACCATTTCCACCATTTAGTTTCATTCATACATTTTACATTTTTTGATTGAGTACATTAGGGTTTAGTCTTCATTTTAATATTCAGTATGTACCAAACTTTTTTTATTTTGTCCATTCCAACCTGCCATCGTGGACAAATCATGGCATGAAGAAAAGATTAATAGTCAAGTATGCTTCATTTGTTATAGGTTCACCTGCCTAGGTCTAGCAGCACCTGGAGAGTAGAAGGTTTAATTATTTCAAACCTTGTTCTGTTACCCTAAAACATTGTGAAAGCTTGGCAACCTTTCATGGTTCAAACCTGCATTTTTGAGAGCTAACAAATTGGTGACTCTACTGGGGATAACAAAGAATCTGCACCTTAATCATAGAGTTAGAAGTCCTATATACACACTCCGATGGGGATAACAAGTAACAATTCATCTTTTTCTCACTTTCAAGAAAGTGAGTGGCGACTCTGATTAAACATTGTAATATGAATGGAAGAAGGTCTCAATTTAGGGGAGGACATTCTGGAGCTCCTCCTGGCAATAGTAAATGGGCACATAAAGATGATAAGGCTGATAAGGGTAAAGGGAAAAGTGAGGACATGTACTTCACAAACAAAGATAAATCATCGATACCTTTTTGTGAGAATTGTTTTGACACATGGAAAGATAATTCATCTGAAGACCCTTATACCTCGTAAGACCAGAAAAATCCTTTTTACAACCCTCAGAAACAGGCTAAGTTTGAAGCTAGACTCGAAGCTGAACGACTCAGGATTCAATATGAATATGACCAAAAAATGGAAGATAATCAGAATGGACCTACTAATCAGGAAATTCATCAAGAGGATTATGAATCTTTAAGTTATGAGGAAGTTAGGGCATAGTATGAATCTCAGAGAAAGGAAAGGGAAGAGCAAGAAAAATCCCAAATGATTCAAGCAATGAGAGAATTCAAACAGCAGAAAGCTCAGAACATTCCTCACACATCTGGTTTTCCCCCAAAATATGTACCACCCCATAGATAGGGTAATCATGGTGCTAGGTATTCTGAACCACCAAGGATTCCTCACCATCAAATTGGGAATCAACATAGATAGCCAAATCACCCACCTTATATTCCCACTCAACATGCAAATAATTATCCACCTCCTAGTCAGCGTCATGTGCCACAGTAAAATATGCATTACAATAACCCTATGTACCAATATCAACACCCACCTAATCCTCCTCCTTATCAATATACAACCATGATTAGACAGTTTGATCTAGCAGGGTTTCAATTATACCCTTATCCCATGGATAGCAGTTGGAGAGGTTTAGTACCCAAGTTTACAGGAAGTAATGCAATCACAGCCGAGGATCATTTAAGGAATTTCAATGCCTTCATTAAGGATTTGGATGTACCTTATGAAGATTTGCATATGATATTATTCATGATGTCCCTTATTGAAGAAGCTAGGGATTGGTTCAATAGCCTGGCAATGGCTTCTATTTATTCTCTCCAAATATTTCAGGATCAATTCCTTCAACAATTTGGGAATTTGAGTGCACCAGACGCTGCTCTCCATGAACTAATGCTAATTCAGAAAGGTCAGAATGATTCAGTCTTTTATTTTAACAGAAGATTCAATAAACTACAGAACAAAATACCTCCCAGATCAAAGTTACCAGATAGCATTAACAATTGAGAATAACAAAAAGGCTGTTGGGATAATGAATAAGAGAGACAACCCTAGAGTTCCTCAACAAAACAATAATTATCAATATAAGCAGGAGAACACATATAGGAATGAAAGGCCAAGGTTGAGATTGCATGACATGCCATATACCACAAACTAGAAGGATGGAAAACCTGTAACAGATAGGCCTGGAAGCAAAGAAACTCCTAATCCATTGAGGAAAAAGGGGACATATATGGTAAATAGTAACTATTTTTGTGAATTTTGTGATAAACGACACTCCCCTGATTATTGTGTAGTAGCTCAGAGAATGCAAGAAGAAGGACTACTAATTGGAGATGATGGAGAAGACCACAAGGTCTATTTAACTTCAAATTCTTTCCACCATGTTGAGGAAAGATATTCATCTTCAGAGGAAGGAGGTTATGAATATGATGTTTCAAAATAGAGATATAATATCCATATGGCTGAGCAACAGGTCTTTTCTGATTCTGAAGATGAATGTGCAAAACCACAACCTCTTGAGGTGCCTAATCAATGTAATGTGAGGAGACTCACTGAAGAGGAGATGGAAAGATTAACTGTTTCTGCAGTAGAAGAAGCCAAGAGTAAATACTAGTTGAGGAATAGGATAGTAAATGAGAAGGAAGGTGTCCCCGGGGGTATCTTTATGAAAGATCATAAAGTTGTACAAGGAGTTTCAAAGAAAATTGAAAACAAACAATGTGAAGAAAGTAAACAAAATCCTATTCAAAAGGATGTAGTAAAACAATTACACAAAGAAATTCAAAAGACAGAACAGTCAAGTAGAAGAGAAAAAGAAGAAACAAAGGGGAAATATCAAAACAGAAGAAAGTGATTAAGATGGAATGTTCCTCTTTTGATTTTTCTCAAGCTTTGTCTCGGGTAAAGATGTCTATCCCACTTCTCGAAATGATGAAAATTAAAGAATACAGAGACAGTGCAGTGCAATTGATAACAAATGAAAGTGGAAAACATGTAAGTTCTGAAAATAAAATGGCTGCTAAAAATAAGCAGGATAAGGAAAACATCCCAGAAATCTACTTGAGTAATGTATTGACAAGTCCGCCACAGGTTGATCCTTTCTTTATCACATTACTCATTAATAACAAATTATTAAGGAATTGCATGATAGATTCTGGTGCTACCATGAATATTATGCCAGTAGGAGTAATGAAACAACTAGGCATGTGGGTGGATACAAATGAAGGAAAATGTTATGCAATGGATAACCGACCTGTTCCTGTGGTTGGTATAATGAAAGATGTAGAAGTAAAGTTAGCTGCTTATCCTCAAGTAGCTTAAAATATTGATATAACAGTGATAGACACTCCTCAATTTGGTATGCTTTTATCAAGACAGTGGACAGCTGCTATTGGTGGAAATGTTCAGTTCGACTTATCTTATGCAACAATTCTGATAAATGGCCAAGAGGTGAAGTTGTATAGGGAGCTAAGGATGAATCAGCTCATTGAATGAGTGCCACAAGATCAAATCAACTATTTTTGTGATGTTGATCTTGGGAGTTTCAATATACAACCAGCACAGCCTGAATTGACTAATAGTGATCCTATTGAGAAGCATGTTGCACGGAACTACAATGGTGTGTGGAAAATGTATTTTGATGGAGCTTGTAGCCAAGAAGGCAATGGAGTTGGAATAGTATTTGTTTCGCTTGAAGGTACTATATTTAAGTATTCATTCTTGTTAAATTTTGAATGTACCAATAATGTGGCGGAATATGAAGCTCTATTAACTGGACTGAATATAGCGGTGAAGCTTAAAATAAAGTTGTTGGTTGTTCTAGGAGATTATGAGTTAGTTATCTCGCAAGTTAAGGTGAAGTATATAGCAAAAAACAAAAGACTAAAGCAATACAGAAATGTTGTGTGGGATACAATTGAGTTGCTTGATGCCTTCTCGATTGAGTGGGTAGATAGATCAAAGAATATAATGGCATATTTTCTAGCTAATGTAGCATTGAAGAGAGATGATATTACACTGGCAGGAGTGCCACAAATTGAATTCAAAACAAGGCCTGTTGTGCCTGATAATGTATATAGTTGGAAATTTTTTAATGATGACATAGATCTTTTGAAATTCCTCCACTGTATAGACCAATATGAAGCCCAAGAGATCGACTTCAATGCCTTTGTTGAAGAAGTTGATGGAAAAGAGACAGTATTTGGAAAAGAGATCTTACAGCTCAAAACAAATAAGATTCCTAAACGCTTGGTGGCATTAGAGAGGGTATATGATGGAAATGATCAGTCTTTAATGAAGCAAACATTAGTTGGAAGGGATGATATTGAAGAAATTAACTTGGGAACTGAGATGGCACCAAAAAAGGTGTACATAGGTAAAAAGATAAGTCCTGCAATTAGAAGAATGTTGATAGAATTGTTGAGAAAGTATAAACATGTGTTTGCTTGGTCTTATGAAGATCTGAAAGCATATAGAGAAGACCTATTTCAGCATGAAATACCATTGAAGCTAGATGCTAAACCATTCAGACAAAAGCAAAGGCCTATAAATCCAACTTCTTGAACCTAAAATGTAGGAGGAATTGGCAAAGCTCAGAGATGGTGGAATTATTAAGCCAATTAGACATTCAACATGGGTGTCAAATCTGGTCCCTGTCAGAAAGAAAAATGGATACATTAGATTATGTGTAGATTTTAGAAATCTAAACATAGCATCCCTTAAAGACAATTATCCTTTGCCTAATATGGAGGCCATATTGCATAAAGTGATAGGCTGCGAGTTGTTGTCCATGATGGGCAGATTTTTAGGGTATAATCAGGTCAAGGTTAAAGAGTCTGAGCAATACAAAACTACATTCACAACTCCTTGGGGGACGTATGTTTATCTGAGAATGCCATTTGGTCTCACTAATGCAGGGGCGACTTTTCAAAGAGCCATGGATGTGGCATTTGCTGATTTGATCAATATTCTCATGGTGGTGTATCAGGACGATCTCACTACTAACTCCAAGAAGGTTGAGGATCATGTTCATCATTTGGAAAAGGTATTTATAAAAGCCCTTGAGTATGGTATTAGCTTAAACCCCAAGAAGTGTAATTTTGCTGTCATAGAGGGTAAGCTTTTGGGGTGTATCGTTTCAAAGGAAGGGATTAGGATAGACCCTGAAAGAGTAGAAGCTATTGATAAAATCCCCGTCCCTAAAATTGTTAAGGCGATACAGTCATTTTTTAGACAAATTAACTTTGTTAGAAGGTTTATTTCTAACTTTGCTGAGATTATCAAACCTATATCAAAAATGGTAAAGAAAGGACATAAGATAGAATGGACTGCAGAAGCCTTGGAAGCTTTTGTATCTATAAAACGAGCCATCAAGGAAGCTCCTATTCTTAAGTCGCCTGACTTTTCAAAACCTTTTCAGATTTTTTCATTTCCCTCAATGCGCACTATTGCAGCTATGATGCTACAAAAGAATGAAGATAGTCATGAGTAGCCTGTATCTTTCTTCAGTAAGTCATTACAGGGTTCTGAACTAAAGTATGATATAATGGAGAAGCAAGCATTTATGCTAGTAAAGGCTGTAAAAGCTTTTAGGCCATACCTGGTTGGAGAAAAAGTAGTTGCATATGTTCCTCATGCAGCAGTTAAGGATATTCTAACACAGTCTAAAGTAACAGGTAAAAGATGCAAATGGATTAACAAAATCCAAGAATTTGACCTGGAGATTCAAATTACTAAACTAGTCAGAGGTCAAGGTTTGGCTAAATTGATGGTAGAGGCAAATATTCAAGCAAATCATATTTGCAATGTAGAAGAAGAAAATGTAATTGCAAGCATCAAGCACACTCAATGGTATACAGATATCATGTATTATCTTAAATACATGAAGTGTCCAGAAGGAATGAATGATAATCAGAGAAGAATGCTGAAGTTGCAGGCGTCTAAGTATGTTTTTATGGATGGGGATTTATTTTGGAAAAACAGGGATGGTGTATTATTATAAATAAATGTCTGGATGAATTTCAATCTAAACGTGTTTTGAGTGAAATGCATGGAGTGTGTGGAGGACATTACTCAACAAAGACAACAGCGCATAAAATTCTCATGGCAGGGTATTATTGGCCTAGGATTTTTAATGATTCCTTTGCATATGTGAGAAAGTGTGAAGCTTGCCAGATGTTCTCTAGAAAATTGAAATATCAGGGAGCTTTGCCACTTCGACCTTTGCAGGCTGATGCCCCTTTTCAGCAATGGGGAATTGATTTCATTGGATAAATACAAGAAAAATCAAGTGGTGGACATAGGTGGATATTGGTGGCCACTGATTATTTTACCAAGTGGGTAGAGGCCATCCCAACTAAACAAGCTACAAGAAAGGTGGTGACATAGTTCCTGATGGATAATATCATTACTAGATTTGGTACACCAATAAGGTTGATTACTAACAATAGGATGTGTTTTAGATCAGATGAATTCAGAGGCTTCTGTAGCACATATGGTATTTCCATTTCTTATGCAGCCCCTTATCATCCACAGGCTAATGGACAAGCGAAATCTAGCAATAAGAATCTTCTGAAAATTATACGAAGGATGCTAGGTCAGAACAAAAAGGCTTGGGATTCAAAATTAAGACTGGCTGTATGGGCTGATAGAATTATGGTGAAGAAGGCAATTGGGAAGTCTCCATTTGAGTTAGTGTATGAAACACAAGCCAGGATGCCTTTCCAGAATTTGTTACCAGTTTACAAGTTTGTTCTTTAGGAAGATTTGGATATTCTTGAACCTGTGGAGGAAAGAATGGAGCAATTGGCTAAACTGGATGAAATAAGGAGAGTGGCTCAAAATCAAAATATAAAATTGCAATCGCAGATGAAATATTTATTTGACAAAAGGGAAAAGGATAGGAAATTTGGAGAGAGTGATCTGGTACTGATGTGGAATGCAAGGTGCCAGGAAAAGGGAAAACATGGGAAGTTTGAAGCCTTATGGCTAGGGCCTTTTGTGGTGATTGGAAAGAAAGGTGAAGACTCATACTATTTGCAGAATATGGTTGGTGAGGATCAGGAATTTCCTGTACATGGGCAATTTTTGAAACATTTTTTCTCTTGAAGTAATACAGAGGATTAAAGGTTGCCAGTGCATGGACAACTTTTGATGATCCTCTTTGAAATTATTTTCCATGCACAGTAGTTTAGGAAATAAAAGGAGTAGGATTTGCAAGTACATGGACAATCCTGATTTTCCTTCTTTTGAAATAAATTTTTCCATGTACAGTAGTATAGGGTCTCATTCTTTTCCATTGCCATCTATTCCATCATTTTGAGTTTGGTCAGCACACCCAAAAATCTAAATCCTTGCAATGATCTCACTATCATTCATCCCCAGACAGAGCCACTGTTAGAACTATAAAATTTTGAAATTTTTACAGTCTATCACATCCAAGAGTTCCAGCACTGTGTCCTCATCATAAGCATAAAAGTCCCTCTTTGTATTGTCTTGCTTATTTTATGTCATAAAATCCATTGAATCTATCAAGTCTTTCATATTTCATTAAAGGACCTGAATCAGCAAGACATAGTAAAAGTCTCCCCGACCTGAATTTGCACTAATGTATGTTTGTTACAGACTATCGTCAGGACAATTTTCTTGTTTTGGTGATGAAGGGAGTCATTTCGGCAAAGGGAATCATTGTCGGAGTGAAGTCATAGAGAACACATTGTGTCTTGCAGACCGGCGCATGTGAAAGTATATTGGTCAAGCTAAAGGTATTCGGGAGAATGTCTTGGCGAGGTATTTTTTCTTGCCGACTAGCATATAGAAAAATATATATATATCGGCATATGTTGGGGCATCGATGTAAGGTTAGGGAAAATAAAATATGTCATGCTGACTAATGCACAAAGGGGTTGTTTCAGCTAGACTGATTGGTATCAGCATGAACTTATAATGAAATCATTTTGTCTTATCGACTAGCTTACAAACAAATGTCTCAGTAAAACTTATGTTTATTGGGGAAAGGTCTTAGCGAAGTGGCTATTATTTGGCTGAATCAAGTTCAAGGGTATTGAAAGGTTATCGGTGAGAAATCATAGAGTCTTGCCGATTCAAAAGTTTTGCTGGTAGAGATGTCCATCACCAGGAGAAGAATTCTTAGGTATGACCTTCACCAAGGTTTGAAAGATATACCGATAGAATATTTCAGGGTGAGTCTTGCTAATAGGAGTAATCTGGAGGAGTGATTTCGGTAAGACATTTGTTTTCGATATGAGTCTTCCCGAAGGTTCATTGTCTTGCTGAAAGTATTCTTTTATTGGTTGGGTTTATTTCTTCGATGAGAAAGCCTGGTGGTCATGCCGAAATATGATTTCATCAGTGAAAGGGTGATCTTCTCTTAGCGACTAGAAAATGCTTCGAAGAAAACATTTCAGCAAGATGCAAAGATATCTATGAGACATCTCCCTGACTCAAAATTGTTACAGCGACATGAAAATAGAAGCGGTATTCATCAAGTTGATTCCAGGTGTCAGTAAGACCACAGAGTGTCTTGGAAAAAGGTTAAGTAAATGTTGCAAAAGCGCTTCACTCTAGATTTGAAATTTTCTCACCGACGGGACGTTTGATGCGACAGTACCAGTTTCAAATGAGCCTTCATTTTTGCTTCATTAATGGCGTGATAGGGTATAATTCGAAGTTTTAATTAATTCTTCAGTACCGAATTGATTACAGGAGAATTGACATGTTAAACAGAGAATTGAGACATTTTTTGGTCTGAGGAGCTCGAGCAAAGTACTGTAAGTAATCGCTTCTTTATTTTTTACATTTTGATTCTATAAGTTTGAAAATGGAGTCTTCTAGTTCTGGAAAGGGTAAGGGTAGAAAGCTTGGTGAGAGTAGTCAGTCGAAGGGAAAGAAACAAAAGAGTGATATTGAACATGAAGGCACTGAAAGGAGGTTGAACCAAGACCTTATTGATCAACTGCTTGGCTTGGGGCCTAAAGCTAGAAGGTCCGCACAACTTAGGGAAAAAATTGATAAGCTGGATGATAAATGCAAGTTCATTGGTGATGTTTGGACTGCTGTGAGAGGGTATGATCTCTTCAATTTCAACTACCATAGGAGAAACCATTTTGAGCCAGCCTGTAATCCATGGAAATTGAATGTAGGGAAATTGGTATGCCCTAATGTATTCGTAAATGCACAATTGGTAAAACTGCTTGCTGATCATTATGATCCAAAACATAAAGCTATATGTGATCCTTCTAGAAAACCATGGATATATGTGTCAAGAGAAGCAATAGATGAGGTTTTCAAATTGGAAGGGTTTTGTAATGAGGAAATCAATTGTGAGGAATTGTAGAACGACTTTTCAAGAATGGATACAACTTATAAGGGTTGGAGGTTACCAATACACAGGGTCAAATAGGGTAACAAGCCAAAGCCACTAGAAGATAATGAAGGACGTCCATATCATGTTGATTTGTTTGAATCTTATATGAAATACACTTATTTTTCAGTGTGTCAGGTGTTGGGGATGGATGTCTTGGAATTCATGTCAATGGTGCCAATGATCATCACAGCAGATATCCAATATCATAACTCCAGGCCATTTGACTCTGCTTCATATATTTCTAAGGAGCTTGATTTAGGATTGATGGCTATAAAGAGTGGAGCCTCTATTGTCCATCTTAGAAATTATTCATTGTTGATGCACTTGGTGTTATATTTTGGACAGGAGTTAGGGGTATGGCCTCCTGAAATGAGGGTTTCTCAAATTGGTAGGGAGGGTGAAGCATTGCCTGTTCAATTGTGGACTGCTATTTGGGACAGCAGGTTTGCTGGTTCTAGTTTTATTCATTTTGAAGAGTATTTTGTAAAGACATTGTATAAATTGTATCATTATCCCCGTAATTATTCATTGACTGATGAGATCAAAATATTCCTTCGGCCGAAGGACTTCAATGGCCCAATTGATCATAATTGGGGAGACTAGTATTGTTTGGAGGGAGCTACGGTAATCAGAGTATATGGATTTGAAGATGCACCTTTCATTTTTCCAAGGACAGTTCCAAATAGGGTTGCATATTTGGAAATTGTTAGACAAATGGATTACTCCAATGTGATGCATTTCAATTCTTTTGGGAAGCAGGCTTTTATGCCTAGTACTTTGTGTTTTGGTGATTTCACTGTGTTGGCTAAAGAGGGATATAATTCAATCCTTGATAGATTGTTGCATTATAATATGAAAAGAGGACCAACCAGGAAAAACTTTGATCCTTAAGGATATATCAATTCAGCCAAAGAAAGGATTAACTTTGGAGGGTATCCACATGTACCCTATCCTTTTGATGATATGATCAGGAATATGGATGAAGATGAAGCAGAAATGGTGGTTGAAAGATATAACCAAGGGCTGTAGGATATTGAGTTATTCTCTTCTAGAGATGAGGAAACACCAAGAGCTAATGTGCCATAGGATAGACCAGGAAAGGTATCCAGGATGAGGAGTCAGCAGTATGTCTGCCCAATCAGAGAACAGAGTATTGAAAGTGGTGATGTTGATGCAAGGAAAATGGAATATAGATCATTTGTCCCTGATGATGAGTTTATACATTCCCCAGAGTTCAAGGCATTCTTGTACAAGCAGAAGGGGAAGGAAATTAGAGAGAATGTTGATAATGTTACTTCAAGAAATGAAGAACAATTGCTGGCTCAATTAAGAAAATGTGTGGATGATGAAATGAAAAATATGACTCCTGAAGTGGGGAGGAAAATGTTGGAGAGTGCTAGTGTCATGATATTTCCTAGCCTTGATTTGAATTCTGCATTGGTTTTTGATAGTTTCTTGAGGGACAGTCATGCTATGCACAAGCTTGAAAAGGAAAAGGTGACAGAAGTATATACAAGATCCAAGTATAATACTAATGAGGGATCATTGATGATATGGCCTTTGTACCCACCCCATAGGAAATCAGTGGTAATTGATACAGAGAAGGCATTTGGCCATGTGATGACTCTAAAAGTTGGAGAAGTTGATCCTGTAGCTACTGTAGTAAATATAGCAAAGTTGAATGAAGCACAAATTCAATTATTGATAAAAGAAAGAGAAATGTACAGAGTGAATAATGAAAAATTACTGAGAGAAAATGATAGACTCAAAGACTTGGTTGGTGTTTCAGTGGGGAAAACCAAAATGATCACTCAAGGAGAAAGCTCTTAGGAAAAAGGTCACTAGGTAGGATCAAGTGCTTATTCTCAGGGAAAGCATGATACAATTGCTGCAATTGTCAAGAAAAGGCAGGATCATTTGACATCTTGGTTGAATAAATTGTGGGGAAAATACTCTCAGACTCTTGCTGTATTGAAGGAGCATTCAAGGATGGATGGACGAATCATGGAGAAGTTTCATGAACTGGCCAAAGTAATGAGGCTAACAGTGTTGCACTTGAAGCTGCAAATCAAATAATTAATCGCCATCGAAACTTCTATGATGAATTGCAAGGTGATGAACAGGGGTTAGTTGTTGCTGCCAAGAAAACTGTGATTGTCTTCTCTGATGATAAAGGTGAATTGAAGGAAGCCACCAGGTGGAAAAATGAATGTGATTCAATGCTGAATGAAATTATGAAGACCACTTCTACAGAGGATACAACATTGGAGGAAGTGAGTGAGTAGAATGAGGAAATTTTCAAGATGGAAATCACGATCCGGAATGTTGTTGGAGATGCAGACACATATCAGTGCTAGGATTATTTGGACCACCTCGCTAAGACTCGCTTGTGGCTAAATAAAGCCTAATTATTCTCTATCTTTCATTTTGTAATTTGTATTTCCTATTTCTAAAAGGATGTGTCCTTTCGTATTCTCAATGTATAAATGTTCATTTTGAAAACAATATACGCATAATAGGTAGAATAGGATAGAGAATAGAAGATACTGTGGAACACCATGATTCACAAGACTTAGATTCTGATGTATGTTTTGAAGCTATGGAGATATCAATGAAAATCTTCTGATTTGTTGGCGTATTCTGGTGTCAATTGTTGTGTTGTGCCTATTGAAAGAATTATTTAAGTTTTCTCTAAGATTGATGTTGCTTGGTTATTTAAATTAGCATAACATGTTTATGTCTGGTTTATCAGTACGAATTTTCCGTATCTATGTGGTTGGTTGATAGGCTCTTTCAAGGAAGGATTAAATCCTTTTAATCAATCACAATAATCAAGGAATTTCATTTAGATCAATAAGAAGAACTTAATAATTACAATCTTGCATGTTTATACTAGTTATAAACAAAATATGCCAAACAATTTGAATAATCTCCAGAAAGAAGTCAGTTATTTAAGATTTCATTTGACTCTGTATATTATATAAGGCACTGGTCTCACCGTTTCCACCATTTAGTTTCATTCATACATTTTACATTTTTTGATTAAGCACATTAGGGTTTAGTCTTCATTTTAATATTTAGTATGTACCAAACTTGTTTTATTTTTTCCATTCCAACCTACCATCATGGACAAATCATGGCATGAAGAAAAGATTAGTAGTCAAGTCTGCTTCATTTGTTATAGGTTCACCCGCCTAGGTCTAGTAGCACCTGGAGAGTAGAAGGTTTCATTGTTTCAAACCTTGTTCTGTTACCCTAAAACATTGTGAAAGCTTGGCAACCTTTCATGGTTCAAACCTACATTTTTGAGAGCTAACATCATGTAGGAGAAATTGGCAAGAAAATATTTTTTTTGTCAAATAAGAGGCATGAAATGAGACAATATTATGCTAGTGGTTTGTCATATGCAAATGTTAAAAAACAAAATATTAGCAAAGCTAACTTGTGTGACCTATTTACAGACCTGAAAACCAATGTACCTTTATCTCATACATGTAGGAGGTTCCCCATCCATTGGTGCCACCATGAGTTAATTAAAAATAAATTTTGGGAGTGGTGGTGGATGGTATTTGACCAACCTCCATGTAATAACCATGAGGTACCACAATACTTTTTGAGGAAACTCTATTGTGAGTTTATCCTCAATAAGATGCCAAATTATTTTAACATCTTAGACTTTCAAGGTAGAGGTGGGGGCTCCACACATGATAGACCTATTGCACAACGTAATCCACATTTGGCACCAAGACCCTTGGCTTGACCCATGGTGGAGCATGTCGTCATTCCTTCCATTGTTAAGGATAGTGTAGAGGCAGACACGCTGGATTCGATTGGATCACTTGAACCTAGACCATTTACAGTGTATGAGGCCTCTAGTAGATCTTGGTGTGGAGGAGACGTGTAGGCCCTGAGCTCCACCCCACTATTGTGGTGCTTGTGGTGCAATTTTCCTATACGATTATCAAAGTGCTCAGGATGCAGCTACACAGCCTACATCAGTTGCCGAGGTGATGACTTTCAAAGATGATTTGTTGAATGATACATTCAGCATTGACACTCAGGAAAAATTCAGCAAGTTCATTTAATGTTGTTTATTAAATTATATTTTGAAATTTAAGAATAAGTAAATTATTAGAATTTTGATATGATGAAATTTCAGGGTAAGAGTGTTCATCAGACGTGCCCAATTCCTACAAACCCTTATTTTTTCTCGATGTTGATTCAACGGGTATGCAACTAGTATTAAAGATATTATTATTGCATTTGAACAATTGAATGTTATATTTGAATGTTTGTCTCATAACATGCTTTGGATTTCAAATAGTTTCCTTATGGACCTTCAACCTCCATAGCTTGCAATTCATTTCCTCAAACAACTTACACTCAGGTACAACCTTTATTCAATAATGGTGTTGTAAAACAATGTTAGCTAGTTTTCATAATTTTGCATATACAAATCTAAAAAATTGATGAGAAACACAAACATTGCATTTGTATTCCTTGATTGTGACATGTTATCTTCTCCTAATTCACTTTTTGTTCCCTTATTCCTTCCTAATCCCATCCCATTAACATTTAATATTTCACCCTACCATTTACTCTTTCATTTACCGTTTGCAAATGTTGACATCAAATAGCCCTGGTGATGTTGGTGGCATGATGGACCACGAAGTTGTTGCAGCAATAGCTAATTCCGATCCATTGAGAGAGGTATGCAACAGATTAGTCGATTTGACATTATATTTTCTCTTTTATGGTCTATTATAGAAAATTTTCATGATACTTTTGTCTACCTTAATTTTTATCTTGATGGTTTCTACAGGTGGTTGTCACTCCATATCATGGACGTGATAATGATGTAAATGTGAATGATGACTATTTGTATGTGGTAAGTGATTATATTTTGTTATATGTCATTCCACAATTCAATTTATATGTATTAACATCTTTACATTTTATTGTATCAGTTAAAGGTCCAGAGTGAAGAGAGGAGGACTAGTGAGCATGTTCGAAAGACTAGAGAACCAACAGTCACTCCATCCAGCCAAATTTTGAAGCTAGCACGAGATTTATTTCCTTCCCCTAGAGGGAAATGACTGTATTAGGGTCGTTTGTTGTATGCCTATGAGGCATTTTGGAACATATGTTTTGTATTATCGATATATACATGAAATTTTATGTCCATAATATGGTTTCTTTGTACTAACCTTGTATGGATTTTTTGGATATATTTTATATACTTTTATCAATATATATCATTGTATAGCCTTACGGTTTTTTGATTAAAAAAATCTTAGTTTGCTACTGCCATTCTTGAATGAGGTTATCATGCTTATTGTGTAAATCATATGCTTGTGTAAGAGAGGGGGACCACCGTGTGCAAGACCCCAGGTCACGGAGGGTCAAGATGCGAGAGGTTGCCCTAACTTACCTCAGCTAACTGTAGTGTTTAGGGTAGGAGGATGAGAATGATGAGGATTATAGAACCCTACAAAAACTCGTCAATCCTGAGTTTTAAGGTGGGGCTAGGCGAGTCAGTTTTTAGGTCCAACTCTACACCTCAGGGAGCTCTCTTCCCAAGGACATCAATGCGGACTTAGGATGACAATGCGACGCGTTGGCATCTCAAAAGTGTGTTGTAGTCCATATGGTTAGAACACAGCTGAGGCAAGGTTGAACTCATTAAAATTACTAACGGAATAGCTTAACAACTTCTAAGAGAGTAAAACAATACTATGAAATAAGAGAAATACAACCAAAGGTGATAAAATAGATATACCAAAGCTAAGGTGACGAAGATGATCTCATAGAAGAGCCTATTCACTAGCTAGCTCCACAAAGTGCGTCCACCTACACACAGCCAGAGAGAAAATTTTGGGGGGATGTATAGGGGCCTGCCTCAATCAGACCCCTGTTTAGGTGTTTCGACCACCATAGACAACCAAAACAACAAGATAAAGAAGCAATGTAATGAAAAAGCAAACACTACAATGCAGTACTATGCTACTCACCAAATGATAGAGAGGAAAGGGAAGCTTACCACCTCCACCAAGAGCACTCAAGGCTTCTTGGGGGAGAAATGAGAGGAACTCAAGCCTGTACTATGTATGGCGTGGTCCCAAACATGCTCTACCAAGTTGATGGAGTGTGATTGTTGCTATAATGGAGTGCTTGGAATACTTGGAAGTGAGTGAAAGTGAGCTTGTGAGAGTGAGAGTATGGAAGCTTGATCTGTTGAAGAGTGTTGAAGAGTTGGAATGCAAGTTCAAGGAGTGAATATGAAGGAATGAGGATGAAAACAGCCATATTCAAGTCTGTTGGCCAAAGGAGGTGTTACAACTTCATTGCCAATGAGAAGAGTAACGCTTCTACTAGCTCGGCCGCAGGAATCTACTAGGGACGTGCGCATCATGTGGGCATCCCCAACAGAAACGCCTCCACCAATATACAAAATAGGCTCCACATGGACCTCCAACAATGAGCTTAAGTAAATTTAAGCCTCTGACTTTGGTTTTCTAAAGTGTATAAAGGAAAAAAGGGGAATTGTGCCTAGGGTGCAAATTCGCTCTTATACATTTTTCCCCCACTTTAGCGAGCACGAGTACTAATGAGTGCTCAATAAAGTAGATCAAGAAGAAAGGAGAGTTAGAAAAGTATACCTAAACTATCGAGGAAGTAGTACTTGGTATGGTGTATCCAAGGTGCAGGAGAATCAAAGGACTCCATAGCTGCTCAAAACTATGAAGTTGGAACAAAGTGTCTTACAAGCCCGTAGACCTACAAAGAGGCAACCCCCAAGATCTCTCACATGAAGGAAGCCCCAAGGAAGTAGACTCTACAGAGTCAGGAAGTGATGAGATGTCTACCCATAGATAGAGCATGTCTAAAGCGGTGACATGTCTACCCACAGATAGAGTGTGTCTAAAGTGGCGACACATCTACCTGCAAATAGAGCATGTCTAAATCAGTGACACATCTACCTGTAGATAGAGCGTGTCTAAAGCAATGACATGTCTACTCACAAATAGAGTGTGTCAAAAAATAGTGAGATGTCTACCCACAAATAGAGCATGTCAAAAATTAGCGACACGTCTACCCACAGATAGAGCGTTTCTAAAAGTAGTCGGTCACATAAACTAAAAACCTTCAAAGGGGTCCCTTGAGAACCCTTCAAAAGGAGAGGGGTCCACTCAAGGGACACATTGTTCAAAAAGTAAGGTCTAGTCAGGTTGCCCCAAAGCTAATCACAGAGAAGTGAATGGAATGAGTCTAGATGGGCTGCCCCCAAGCTAGACGTGAAAAATTTCATTCATTACAAATGATTTTGAAGAAAGGGTCCCTAGGGAACCCACTGTGAAGAAGAAAGGGGGTCCACTTAAGGGAATTGCAATTCAAAAGTGATTGTTCACCTTAGAGTGATTTGTCATCAAGGAATCCTTTCGAAAGATGTTCACTTCATCAAGGAATTTGAAAGGAAGGTCATGCTCCCATGCGAAGGGAAGTCAAAGAAATTCCCATTTTAGAAGAAGGTCTTCAACTCCTTTCTTTACAAACCCATGATGAAGGAAACATGTTATGTTAGTGTTCTGAGTTGAGAATGCAATTCTAAGGAAAATGATTATTGTGAAGACTTTCATGAAAGGATTCATTGGCAACAAATTCATTTTCTAAAAATCGAAGTGCTAAAGAGGAGAACTTGGTCACACATGGGAGGGACAACTTAAGCAAAGAAGAGAAAAAGATAAAGGGAAAGTGATAGAGAAAAGAAAAATACAAATAAAGGGCACAGGGGGATCTGGTTTAGTAGGATCAGATCTATCCAAGCTCATATAGTAATAGGTAAGTGCAATGCAAGGAAAAAGATCATGAATCCCCAACCAGATCAGGAAGAATGCACGAAAAACAAAGTAAAAATTAAAAAATTAGTTCAACATGGAAGGGAAGCCTAAATTCCCCCAACGCTTTGCATCATCCCCAATTTATCAAAAATCAATCACATACATGGAATAATGATGGTACAAATAGAAGAAGGTTTATGACATAAAAACCACGCTTGTATCCAAGCACCAATAAGGGTGACGATGGTCATCTAGGAACACATAGCACGAGTATGGGGGAACACATCACAAAACATGCACACACACACACAAGATCAAGAAAAGGGGACCTCCTAACACTGATCGGCCAAAAAATCGTTTGCTTCCCAATCTAGATCCTCATAAGGGGAAGGAGGATGATCCTGCAAGGGTGGAATGTTAAGAGGAGGGGCATTCGACTCTCCCACAACAAGGGCCAAGGAAGAGGGCCCTTCAAGGTCATCTCCACCAAGCTCTTGTGGAGTCAAAGTCAGTGATTTTATGAAGATTGTCGACAAGGTCGAGACTTCATCCATGGAATTAAACATGCATCTTGTAGGACCATCATGCTTATCCTTAGTGGACAGCATAGGTTGTGCCTGAGATTCATCATTAAACTCATTGAATAACTCGGGAGTGATGATGAACTCAAGGGAAGCTAGGACTGGTTCTATCACAAGGACAGAGCAAGTCATCATGGGGCCACCTTGTCAAGAAGGTGGATTCCTCTTACGTCCTTTTCTAGAAGGACCCACCTCTGCCTCCTTTTTTGTTGTAGGAGGTGAACTCCCCACAAATGAAGCTAGGGGTGCAGAGGAAAAGGAGGATAGAACCACAGTGGACACAACCGAAGTGTTAACCATGTCCACAGGCTTAGGGAAGGGCTGAATATATGGGACAAATATCAGCAAAGGCAGCTCTACTGAAGGAGCGATAAACACTCATACCCATTTAGGGTTAGGTACATTTGTGCTTGCAACAAAAACTAGGAGAAAATAAGGATGAAGAGAAACAGAAAGAAGGGAGGAAGGAGACATGATAGGAGGTCCTGAAATAGGATCAGTAATTTCTTCATCCTTCTACTGTGAGGTGGCCTGCTCGACCAGGAGAGCATTTTGTCAGCACTTGCGCTCATGTGCAAGGTAGTTTATACGGCTCTTGGAGTTAGAAGCCAGAACTTGCAAAGGGATGGGAGGTTCCTTCTCAACCATAGGAATTTCCACTATGGTTGTTTTAAGTGGAGGAATGGGTTCTTGTACAGGAGCAGGGGGAGCAGGCTGAGGAGTGATAGGAGGAGTCAACTCAAGAGCCCTGATAGTGGGCCTCTTTCTGCTCACTTCCTTAGGAGCAGGAGCAGTAGGAGGCCGCGGCAGTCAAGACAAGGAGGACTCTCCTCGAAGGATCTTCTTCCTCTCATATCGAATGGGTCTAGTCTCCATTGGCAGAACAGGAAGCTTGAATGCGAGACACTTAGGCTTTCGCCAAGCAGGCACTAAAGGGTTCTCCTACAAATGAGGAGTAGAACTCGATGGTACCATAGCTGAGTGAGGAGAAGCATCAGACTAGGTAATGGAAGAAGCAAAGGGGGATCACAAGAATGCTTCTCTTCATTCCTCTTTCGGGCCTTGGTGGCCTCATTGTCAACCTTCAGAAAAGCCCTATGTGAAATAGCATAGGGCGAGGGAGGATACCTCACCTTCAGCCTTAGATGTCCTTTCTTATAGTTCTGATATGTCTTATGCAAAAAAAAATTCCTAGGCAGAAGGGGACCAATAGACGTAGGCCACAAGTTATCTAGGGAGTAGCTACCACGTGCAACCAGCGGTTGATAACTGGGGTCATTGATTACATGCCCAGAACCTTCATGGATAAATTTCAAGCATTTATGCACGACGGAGGGTACTGCATTCATCGCTACCAATCAAGGGATACCCAACTTTACATAGAAGAGATCAGTCCCAAGGATGATATCAAACAAGAGGTTTACATACTAAGACAGATAGGAAAATGCTACCCAAGGGGGGTATGGAAAGCCCGTCATGCATGCGAATGAAGCTTATAGGAGCATCGTATCCATCCTTATGTAAAAATTTAATTAACATAATCTCCTATGTTATTATATTCACTTGTGATGTCAGGTCAACAAGAACACCTGCTACGATGTTCCCATTGATTCATACAGGAATGTAAAGAGGAGATGGTTCCCTGTTAAAGTCCATTGGCAGGTCCTATGAACTAAAGGTTATACCAACACTACTATCCACAAGATGCGCAGAGGGGATGGGTTGATACAAAAAGGAGGCCATCACGCACACTAGACAATGCCTTCACAGAATCCCCAAAGGTTAATGGATAAGACAGTGACCCAATTAAGGTTTCGTCATGCAATAACTTTGGAACCTTCCAACTACGTCAACTAGGGGTCATAGGTTGGGTTGCAAGGTGATAGCCTTACAACACTCACACCTACAACACTCCTAGAGTACAAGGAAAGGAACTATCAGTATCACAAGAACGGAACCAAAATGGATCATTTCAGGTTCACCAAAAATGTAAGAGAGGGGGACCACCACGTGCAAGACCCCAGGTCATAGAGGGTCAAGATGTGAGAGGTTTCCCTAACTTACCTCAGCTAAGTGTAGTGTTTATGGTAGGAGGATGAGAATGATGAGGATTATAGAACCCTAAGACAACTCATCAATCCCAATTTTTAAGGTGGGGCTAGGCGAGTCATTTTTTAGGTCCAACTCTACACCTCAGGGAACTCTCTTCCTGAGGATGTCAGCATGGACTTTGGATGACAGCGCAGCGCACTGATGTCTCAAAAGTGCGTTGTAGTCCATATGGTCATAACATAGTTGAGGCAAGGTTGAACTCATAAAATGACTAACGGCATAGCTTAACAACTTCTAAGAGAGGAAAACAATACTGTGAAATAAGATAAATACAACCAAAGGTGACAAAATAGATATACCAAAGCTAAGGTGACGAAGATGATCTCGTAGAAGAGCCTATTTTCTAGCTAGCTCCACAAATTTTGTCCACCTACACACAGCTAGAGAGAAAATTTTGGGAGGGTGTATAAGGGCATGCCTCAGTCAGACCCCCATTTAGGTGTTTTCACTACCACGGATAGCCAAAAGAACGAGATAAAGAAGCAATGTAATGAAAACACAAACACTACAATGCAGTACTATGCTACTCACCAAATGATAGAGGAGAGGAAAGGGAAGCTTACCACCTCCACCAAGAGCACTCAAGGTTGCTTGGGGGAGAAATGAGAGGAAATCAAGCCTCTATTTTGTATGGTGTGGTCCCAAATGTGCTCTATCAATTTGGAGTGTAATTGTTGTTGCAATGGAATGCTTGGAATACTTGGAAGTGAGTGAAAGTGAGCTTGTGAGAGTGAGAGTATGGAAGCTTGATCTATTGAAGAGTACTAAAGAGTTGGAATGCAAGTTCAAGGAGTGAATATGAAGGAACGAGGATGAAAATGGCCATATTTGGGTTAGTTGGTTGAAGGAGGCATTACAACTTCATTGCCAATGAGAAGAGTAACGCCTCTGCTGGCTCGGCCGCAGGAATCTACCAGGGACATAAGCGCATCATGCGGACATCTATGTGCCACGCGGGCATCCCTGAAAAAATGCCTCCACGGGCACACAAAATAGGCTCCACATGGACCGCTAACAGTGGGCTTAAGTAAATTTAAGCCTCTGAATTTGGTTTTCTAAAGTGTATAAAGGCAAAAAGGGGAATTGTGCCTAGGGTGCAAATTCGCTCTTATACAGCTTGAATGTTTTAGGCATGGATTTTGTTTGCATATAATGCTTAATTAATTACTATTGATTGCTCAATAGCTCCATCTAAAGTGTATTGTGTAAATAAGCTCCATTCCTAGTGGTTTGAATCCTTTGGAATGCTTCAATTACTTGTGCATCACTTATTCGCATGTATGCTTCACTTATTCACATGTATACTTCACTTATTCACATGTATACTTCGCGTATATTGTGTGTATTCACATGTATGCTTCATGCTTCCAATGCATAGCAACAAAAATATTTTGGGGAAAATTTTGACAAACCAAAAGTATAAGAGTTTTTTAAAAAGTCGAGAAAAATCATATTTAAAAAAACGTAAAAAATTGTAGAACAAGAGATAAAATCGATTTATTTTGAAATTGATTTAGGTATTTCCATAGCATATAGAGATATAGAGAGAAAATAAAATAAATATTTTAACTAATGAATTGTAAAAAATATTTTTTGTAGTTTATATTCATATCATTGATTACATTTTACTGCACATCTTTCAAAGTCAAAGCATTACTTCACACTGCATAACTAATAACTAGATCTTGATAGATGACAAAATTTCAATTACAAAGTCAACCTAAGTAGTTATGCAATTACTTCACATTGCATAACTAATAAGTAGGAGCAACTGCCAATTGCATTTTCTTATCATGGCATTCTATGAGGCCAGATTTCTTTGACTTATTTTATCAAATAGTTCACTGCCTTGTCTATGTTACCACATTTTTCATACATGTCTACCAAAGTATTTTGTTAAAAAATTCACTGCCTTGTTACTATGGCTAAAATCATAAAACAAGTTCCTTCGAAAAAGCTATGGATGCTTGGAAAAAATCTATCAAAAGCATAATAGCAAGCATTACTAAAGACAAGGAAATGAACTGCTTGAAAAAAATGTTTGAAAGAAATGTGGTCTCATGGTGATGGAATGCCATAACATGCAAATTGCTATGGATTTTCATGCCATTCCATCACCATGAGACCATGTTTCTTTGAGGCATTTTTTCAAACAATTCATTGCCTTATTTATGAGCTACCACATTTTTCATACATGTTTACCAAAGCATTGTATCAAATAGTTCACTACCTTGCTGCTATGGCTAAAAGCTTAAAATAGGTTCTTCCAAACAAGCTATGGATGCTTGGAAAAAATCTATCAAAGCATAATAAGAAGCAATAGCATAGATAAGGTAGTGAACTGTTCAAAAAAAATCCTCAAAGAAATGTTGTCTCAATGTGCTTGTCATGGCATTCCATCACGAAGAGAACACATTTCTTTGAGGATTTTTTTTCAAACAATTTATTTCCTTGTCTATGCTACCACATTTTTCATACATGCCTACCAAAGAATGTTATCAATTAATTCACTGCCTTTCCGCTATGTCTAAAAGTCTAAAATAGGTGCTTTCAAACAAGCTATATGGATGCTTGGAAAAAATCCATCAAAGAATAATAGTAAGCAATAGCATAAACAAGGTAGCAAACCATTTGAAAAATGCCTCAAAGAAATGTGGTCTCATGGTGATGGAATTCCATGACAAGCAAATTCCCTAGATTGTCATGGCATTCCATCACCATGAGACCACATTTCTTTGAGGCATTTTTTCAAATATTTTATTACCTTGTCTATGCTACCACATTTTTCATACATGTCTACCAAATCATTTTATCAAACAATTCATTGTATTGTTACTATGGCTAAGAGCCCACAATAAGTGATTTCGGACAAGCGATGGATGCTTGGAAAAAATCTATCAAAGCATAATAATAAGCGAAAGCATAGACAAGGCAGTGAATTGGTAGTATGTGATGGATGCTCCCATGTTTTACAAATGAGGGGTGAGCTCAAATTATAGCCTCCTCAAATACAATTCAATGGCCAAGATTGATTTTGAATCAACGACCGAGATTACAAAATAAAACACTAATTAGGGTTTTTCACAACTAACTACCTCTCGACCAATGAGAAAATTAAATTTGGGGACACTTGTCTTTCTGCTAAATATAAACCAACAATAAAAAGTCATTGCATTATGGAGTGTCAAGTTCATTGAACGTAGACATACTGGCTTGGAACAATTTGATTGGTTGGAAGATGACAAGGCACCATCTTAGCGTGTTGGATGTCCCCCTTGACCACTTTGTTCTTTTTCATGTTCTTGCCTTAGAATATCTTTCTTTTCCAATGATTGTGTCCTTTGTGCTTACATTTGAGGTCTGGAAGTCTCCCCTTGGAGCAAATGTCTAGACTTAAAGTTATTAAACTTTTCTTTCCTAATTGCTTTGAAATTCCTTCAAGTGCCTTAAATTTGGAGAACTCTCATGTGCTTTCACCACAATGGAGGAAATTGGAACTTTCTCTGTGAAATATTTCCCGTACTTAGCCAAATTTTGGCTATTCAGTTTCATTTTGTAACACCTTCATGTGGACCATTCAACACTTAGCCAAGTTTTTGGCCATCTCTATGCTTAAATGAACTTTGCCTATGGATTTTCCTTCAATTTTGATTTTGGATTGTGCTAAGTAGGGTAGAATCCATCCGTGGACAAGGATTTTTTTCATTTCCTTTTTACTTTTCTTGTTTATTCCTCTTCATTGTTCCTGTTTTCTTTCCAACACCTAGTCAAAATTTGATTATTTTGTTGTAGGAAAATTCCACACTTAGCCATTTTTTTGTTTCCTCTTGGCGAACTTTACCAAGTTTATTTCTAACCTTGGCGGACTTTGGCACATGTCATGCCATTTTTCTATTATGCTTTAGCAGACTTCCTCATTGGAAAGCCACTTTCCTTGCTAACTAGGTAGACTTCATGATCAACAGGCCATTCTTGGGCAAACTTTGGACTTGGTAAGACATCTTCATTTTAGCCTTGGAAAACTTCATGATTCGTTGGCCATGTTGGGTAGAGTTTCTCATCACTTAGGGAATTTCCTTCACACTTAACCAAATTTTGAAATTTTATTCTCCAAGGTATCAACACAACCAATTTTCTGAGTTTTTCTCCCAAAGGTATCAATACTTAGCCAATTTTTGTGTTTTCTTTCCTTCTCTTGGCTAGGCAGACTCTACTTGTCATTTTCCAAGTTTGGAAATATTTTTACTTGTTTCTTGCATATTATTCATGGACTTGACTTCATTCACGAGTTGTAGAACAAAAATTGCACCACCTTGCAAACTACTTGCACTTGACAACTTTTTCCCCAAGTGAAATCTCACCACCACAGAAAAATGCTTCTGAGATAGAGAAAACTAAGATAGGTTATTGTAGAGGGGCACAACACAATCCCATAGGCTCATATGAGAAGTTTCTAAGAATCATGGTGTCTGAGTAAAGTCATATTGTAGTTTACAGCCATTTTGCACATCAGACTCTTAAGGGATTCAGGTGGTTGAACATAGCTCAGAGCAATTCGGTGTGTTTGGGTGCAAAAGAGGACCATTTCTAGTGTAAACCTACCCACTCAGATGTGTTGGAATGGTTATTTTGGTCACACGAATTGCAGAATGAAAGTTGCACCACTTTGCAACTTTGCACTACTTGCATTTGACAACTTTTTCTCCAAGCGAAATCTTGCCACCACAGAAAAATGCCTTCAAAATAGTGAAAACTGAGAGAGATTATTTTGGATGGGATTAACATGATCCAATAGGCTCAGATGATAATTTTCTAAGAATCACGGTGTCCGAGTAACGTTATGTTGAAGTTTGCAACCATTTTGCACTTCAAACTCTTAAGGGATTCAGTCGGTTGAACGTAGCTCGAAGTAATTCAACGTGTTTGGGTGCACAAGAGGACCATTCCTAGTATAAACGTACCCACTCAGATGCATTGAAATAGTTAGTTTGGTCACACGAGTTGCAGAATGAAAGTTGCACCACTTTGCAACTTTGCACTAGTTGCATTTGATAACTTTTTCCCCAAGTGAAATCTCACCACCACAGAAAAATGTCTTCGAGATAGAAAAAACTGAGAAAGTTTATTATAGAGGGGCACAACACAATCCCATAGGCTTAGATGAGAATTTTCTAAGCATAATGGTGTCTCAGTAACGTCAGGCTGAAGTTTGCAGTCATTTTGCACTTTGAACTCTTGAGGGATTCAGCCAGTTGAACGTAGCTCAGAGTGATTCGGCATGTTTGGGTGTGAAAGAGGACCATTCCTAGTGTAAACGTACCCACTCAGATGCATTGGAAAAATTATTTTAGTCACATGAGTTGCAGAATGAAAGTTGCACCACTTTGCAACTTTTCACTACTTGCATTTGACAAATTTTTCTCCAAGCGAAATTTTGCCACCACAGGAAAATGAGTCCAAGATAGTGAAAATCGAAAGAGGTTATTGTAGAGGGGCACAACAAAATCCCATAGGATCAAACGAGAAGTTTCTAAATGTCATAGTGTCTAAGTAACGTCATGCTGAAGTTTGCAGCCATTTTTCACTTTGAACTCTTAAGGGACTCAGTCGGTTGAACGTAGCTCAAAGTGATTCAACATGTTTGGGTGTGAAAGAGAACAATTCCTAGCATAAATGTACCCACTTGAATGCATTGGAATAATTAGTTTAGTTGCACAAGTTGTAGGACAAAAGTTGCACCAATTTGCAACATTGCACTACTTGCATTTGACAACTTTTTCCCCAAGCAAAATTTTGCCACCATAGGAAAACACCTACAAGATAGAAAAAATGAGATATTTTATTGTACAGAGGAACAACACAATCCCATAGGCTCAGATGAAAAGTTTCTAAGCATCACGGTGTCTAAGTAACATCATGTTAAAGTTTGCAGTCATTTTGCACTATGGACTCTTAAGGGATTCGGTTGGTTGAACGTAGCTTGGAGTGATTCAGTATGTTTGGGTGCAAAAGAGGACCATTCCTAGGGTAAATGTATCCACTCAAATGCATTGGAGCAGGTAGTTTGGTCACACGAGTTGCAGAATGAAAGTTGTGCCACTTTGCAACTTTGCACTACTTACATTTGACAATTTTTTCCCCAAGCAAAATCTTGCCACCACAAGAAAGCACCTCCGAGATAGAAAAAATCAAGATAGATTATTGTAGAGGGGATCAAAACAATCCCATAAGCTCAGACAAGAATTTTCTAAGCATCACAGTGTTCAAGTAACGCCATGCTAAAGTTTGCAGCGATTTTATAATTCAGACTCTTAAGGGATTCAACTAGTTGAACGTAGCTCAAAGCGATTCAGTGTGTTTGGGTGTGAAATAGGACCATGCGTAGCATAAACATACCCACTTTTATGCATTGAAATAGTTAGTTTGGTCACATGAGTTGCAGAATAAAAGTTGTACCATTTTGCACTACTTGCATTTGACAACTTTTTCTCCAAGTGAAATCTCGCTACCACATGAAAACACCTCTAAGATAGAAAAAATTGAGAGAGGTTATTGTAGAGGGGCATGACACAATCTCATAGGATCAAACAAGAAGTTTCTAAGAATCACAGTGTCTGAGTAACAACATGTTGAAGTTTTTAGTCATTTTGCACTTCACATTCTTAAAGGATTCAGTCGGTTGAACATAGCTCGGAGTGATTCGGCATGTTTGGGTGCAAAAGAGGACCATTTCTAGTGCAAACGTACCCACTTGGACATGTTGGAATAGTTATTTTGGTCACACAATTTGTAGAAAAAAAGTTGCACCACTTTGCAACTTTGCACTATTTGCATTTCATAACTTTCTCCCCAAGTAAAATCTCGCCACCATAGGAAAACGCTTTCGAGATAGTGGAAACTGGGAGATATTATTGTAAAGGGGCTCAACATGATCCCATAGGCTCATATGATAACTTTTTAAGCATCACGGTGTCTGAGTAACATCATGCTGAAGTGCCTAGCCATTTTGCACTTCAGACTCTTAAGGGATTCAGTCGGTTGAACATAACTCAGACCGATTTGACACGTTTGGGTGTGAAAGAATACCATGCCTAGCGTAAACATACCCACTCGAACATGTTCAAAAAATTAGTTTAGTCATATGAGTTAACGAATGAAAGTTGCACCACTTTGCAACTTTGCACTATATTAATTTGAAAACTTTTTCCCTAAGAAAAATCTCGCCACCACAGGAAAAATCCTTTGAGATAGCACAAACCAAGAAAGGTTATTGTAGAGGGGCACAACATGATCACATAAGATTAGATGAGAAGTTTCTAAGTGTCACGGTGTCCGAGTAACATCATGCTAAAGTTTGCAGTCATTTTGCACTCCGAACTCTTAAGGGATTTAGCTAGTTAAACGTAGCTCAGAGTGATTTAGTGTGTTTGGGTACAAAAGAGGACTATGCCTAGTGTAAACATACCCACTCAGATGAATTGGAATAGTTAGTTTGGTCACATGAGTTGCAGAACGAAAGGTGCACCACTTTGCAACTTTGCACTACTTGCATTTAACAATTTTTTCCCCAAGTGAAATCTTGCCACCACAGAAAAACACCTCCGAGATAGTGAAAACCGAGAGAGGTTATTGTAGAAGGGCTTAACATGATCCCATAGGCTCAAATGATAATTTTTTAAGCATCATGGTGTTCAAGTAATGTCATACTTAAATTTGCAGCCATTTTGCACTTCGCACTCTTAAGAGATTCAGTCGGTTGAACGTAGCTCAAAATGATTCGGTGCATTTGGGTGTAAAAGAGGATAATGTCTAGCGTAAAAATACCCACTCAGATGTGTTGGATCAATTATTTTGGTCACACAAGCTACAGAACGAAAGTTGCACCACTTCGTAACTTTGCACTACTTGCATTTGATAAAAAATTTACCAAGTAAAATCTTGCCACCACAGGAAAAAATATTTAAGATGAAAAAATTTGAGAAAGGTTATAGTAGAAGAGCACAACATGATCCCATAGGCTCAGGTGAGAAGTGTCTAAACATCATTGTGTCTGAGTAATGTCATGCTAAAGTTTGCAGCCATTTTGCATTTTAGACTCTTAAGAGATTCAATTGGTTGAACATAGCTCAGAGTGATTCAGCGTGTTTGAGTGTGAAAGAGAACCATTCCTAGCGTAAAATTACCCACTCAGATACATTGGAATAGTTAGTTTGGTCACACGATTTGTAGAAGGAAATTTGCGCCACTTTGTAACTTTGCACTACTTGCATTTGACAACTTTTTCCCCAAAAAAAAATCTTTCCACCATAGGAAAATGTATCAAAGATAGTGAGAACTGAGAGAGATTATTATAGATGGGCACAACATGATCTCATAGGATTAGATGATAAGTTTCTAAGCGTCACGATGTCTGAGTAACTTCATGCTAAAGTTTGCAGTCATTTTACACTTCAGACTCTTAAGGGATTTAGCTGGTTGAACGTAGTTCAGAGTGATTCAACGCGTTTGGGTACAAAAGAGGACCATTCCTAACATAAAAATACCCACTCAAATGCATTGGAATAGTTAGTTTGGTCACATGAGTTGCAGAATGAAAGTTGCACCACTTTATAGCTTTGCACTATTTGCATTTGACAACTTTTTCCCCAAGCGAAATCTCGCCACCACAGGAAAATGCCTCCAAAATAGTAAAAAATGAGAGAGGTTATTGTAGTGAGGCACAACATGATCCCATAGGCTTGGACGAGAAGTTTTTAAGCATCGTAGTGTCCGAGTAATGTCATGCTGAAGTTTGCAACCATTTTGCACTTCGGACTCTTGAGGGATTCAGCCGATTGAACGTAGCTCAAACTGATTCGATGCATTTGGGTGTGAAAGAGGACCATTCCTAGTGTAAAAGTACCCACTTAGATGCATTGGAATATTTAGTTTGGTCACACAAGTTGTAGAACGAAAGTTGCACCACTTTGTAACTTTGCACTACTTGCATTTGACAACTTTTTCCCCAAGCAAAATCTCACCACCACAGGAAAATGCTTCAGAGATAGAAAGAAATGAGAGAGGTTATTGTAGAGGGTCTCAAAATGATCTCATAGGCTAAGAATAGAAGTTTCTAAGCATCACAGTGTCCGAGTAACGTTATTCTAAAGTTTGCAGCCATTTTTCACTTCAATTTCTTAAAGGATTCAGCCAATTGAACGTAGCTCTGAGCGATTCAGCATGTTTAGGTGCAAAAGAGGACCATGCCTAGTGTAGACATACCCACTCAGACACGTTGGAAAAATTATTTTGGTCACACGAGTTGCAAAACGAAAGTTGCGCCACTTTGCAATTTTGCACTACTTGCATTTGACAATTTTTTCCCCAAGTGAAATCTTGCCACCACAGGAAAGCGCCTCCGACATAGTGAAAATTGATAGAGGTTATTGTAGAGGGGTACAACATAATCTTATAGGCTCAGATGAGAAATTTATAAGCATCACGGTGTCTAAGCAATGCCATGCTAAAGTTTGTAGCCATTTTGCACTTAAAACTCTTAAGGGATTCAGCTGGTTGAACGTAGCTCGGAGTGATTCAGCACATTTTGGTGCAAAAGAGGACCATGCCTAGTGTAAACGTACTCACTCAGATGCATTGAAAAATTTAGTTTGGTCACACGAGTTGTAGAATAAAAGTTGCACCACTTTGCAACTTTGCACTACTTTTATTTGACAATTTTTTCCTCAAGAAAAAAATCTCACCATCACAAGAAAATTCCTCTAAGATAGCAAAAACTGAGAGAGGTTATTGTAGAGAAGAACAACATGATACCATAGGCTTAGACAATAAGTTTCTAAGCATCACGGTGTCTGAGTAACATCATGTTGAATCTACTGCCATTTTGCACTTTGGACTCTTAGGGGATTCAGCAAGTTGAACGTAGCTCGGAGTGATTCAATGCGTTTGGGTGTGAAAGAGGATCATTCGTAGTGTAAATATACTCACTTAGATGTGTTGAAATAGTTATTTTTCTCACACGATTTGTGGAACGAAAGTTGCACCACTTTACAACTTTGCACTACTTGCATTTGACAACATTTTTCCCAAGCGAAATCTTGCCACCACAAAAAAATGTCTCCAAAATAGAAAAAAACTAAGAGAGGTTAGTGTAGAGGGGCACAACATAATCCCATAGACTTAGACAAGAATTTTCTAAGCATCACGATGTCCAAGTAACGTCATGTTGAAGTTTGCATCCATTTTGCACTTTGGACTCTTAAGGGATTCAGCTGGTTGAGCATTGTTTGGAGCAATTTGACACGTTTAGGTGTAAAAAAGGACCGTTTCTAACATAAACGTACCCACACGGATGCATTGGAATAGTTATTTTAGTCACATGAGTTGCAGAATGAAAGTTGCATGACTTTGCAACTTTGCACTACTTGCATTTGACATTTTTTTTCCCAAGTGAAATCTCGCCAACACATGAAAACACCTCCAAGATAGAGAAAAAAAAGAGATTTTATTGTAGAGGGGCTCAACATGATCCCATAGGCTTAGATGAGAAGTTTATAAGTGTCGTGGTGTTCGATTAACGTCATATTGAAGTTTGCAGTCATTTTGCACTTCAAACTCTTAAGGGATTCAACCGGTTGAATGTAGTTTGGAGTGATTCGGAGTGTTTGGGTGAGAAAGATGACCATTCTTAGCATAAATGTACCCACTCAAACGCGTTCAAACAGTTAGTTTGGTCACACGAGTTGTAGAACAAAATTTGTACCACTTTGCAACTTTGCACTACTTACATTTGACAACTTTTTCCCTAAGAAAAATCTCGCCACCATAGGAAAATGCCTCCGAGATAGCGAAAACCAAGAGAGGTTATTGTATAGGTTCACAAAAATCTCATAGGCCCATACGAGAAGTTTCTAAACATCACGGTGTCCGAGTAACGTCATGCTGAAGTTTGCAGCCATTTTGCACTTTAGACTCTTAAGGTATCCAGTCGATTGAACATAGCTTGAAGCAATTCGGAGAATTTGGGTATGAAAGAGGACCATTCGTAGCATAAACGTACCCACTTAGACACATTGGAATAGTTATTTTGGTCACATGAGTTGCAGAACAAAAGTTGCACCACTTTGCAACTTTGCACTACTTGCATTTGACAACTTTTTCCCCAAGCAAAATCTCGCCACCACAAGAAAACACCTCCTAGATAGCAAAAACTAAGAGAAGCTATTGTAGAGGGGCTTAACATGATCTCATCGGCTTAGATGAGAATTTTTTAAGTGTCACAGTGTCTGAGTAATGTCATGCTGAAGTTTATAGCCATTTTGCACTTCGGACTCTTAAGGGATTTAACCAGTTGAACATACTTCAGAGTGATTCGGCGCATTTGGGTGAGAAATAGGACCATACCTAAATATGACTAAGCAAATTTTAACTTATTTCCCCAAAAACTACAATAAGATGACTCCTGAACTTCCACCATTTGACAATAAGATGCAATTTTTACAATTTTTGCAATATTTTGCAACTTAGACCTTCCAACCACCTAAAGACCTATAAAATAATTCCTTACATCATATAATGGTCTAAATGACCTTATTTTTTGAACAAAAAAACTCAATTATAAATATTTGCATAAAATGCTCTTGGTGCCCCTGCACCAGTTAGTGCTTAGGGTGTCTTAATATTTTTGTTCATGAATAAGGTCCTTTGTGATGCAATGAAAGGGAGGTCCAAAACTATAAAAACTCAAATTCACTTGAATAAATCAAACTTCCAACCTTCAAACCCTAACAAGGGTGACTCTTTTCAACTTCACTGTTCAGTCTTGTAGGTGTGCATCCTAGGTTTTCCTCTCATAACTTTGAAGAGACCACTCAAAGCCACAAAAAAACTACCATTTTAGGAATCCATTGGGGAACTTTTAAACATATCACAAAATCACATGTACTTACTTTGGAATCACACCATCAAACTGACCTTAAATGCTTGAAAAGGGGCTCTAATTAGACCACTTTAACAAAGTAACTCTCCTTAAATATTGCTTCCCACTCAAAATACCATTGGAAAATCCTCAAACTACCTCCAAAACCTCACATTCTTCAACCACTGAGTCAAAACTCACTTGGTAAGACCCTCTTTCATGAAACCCTCATTTTTTACCAAATAAGCAGGTGTTTATGAAAAAACCCAACTCCAGACCTCATTCAACTGAAAATATTTTCAAACACTCTTATTTCACCTTGCACAAACTTAATTCACCTTCAAATTATGTTGTTCCCAAAATTTTCACACATTTCCTTCTTAAAACCTCTCAATTTCACCCATTTTCACTCTTTGTTCAACTAGGGCTTCAGGCCCAAACATCCAAATGACCTACCATGCCTTTGTAGACCTTCTATCACATCAAACTTCACCTAATAACACTGAAACAATGAGGTTCTAACCTTCTTCCAAACTATTGCTTTAATCTACTACTTCAAGCTATGCCTCCTAGGCCTAAATTCATGTTATTTCCACAGGGGAAGCATGGAAATTTCCACCAAATATTTTTTCCACCCATTGTATTCTACTTTAACTTGGTGGAATGGCATAATTAGGTGTAGGGGGCATGTGTGCATGATTTTAGGAGCAAGGGTGGCCATTTTGGGGTTTGCAGATGATGCCTAGTTGTCAAGAATGTGTGGTTTGAGTGAAATTTCTAGGTTAAGAGTAGGTAGTGATGGGAAACACTTGGGGCAACACTTTGTAAGAGTTAATTAAGCAAGGGCAGAAATATTTGAAGGTGTTGGAGGCATTGAAACAGTGAGGAGAGATATGGAGGTGAGGTTTTTAATAAACCCCCCTTGAAACTTGTCAAAAGTGAGGGTTTTGAGTTTTGGAGTGTTGGTGAGTGTTTCATTGGAAGATGATTGTTGATTTAGTGCTTATGTACCCTGTTCATGACTATCCAATGGTGTTTTGTGTCTGGAAGGAAGATTAAAGGGTAGTTGGTTTGTTGAGAGTTTTCCACCCTACTCTACATCACTTTGGCATGTTTATCAACATAAAACTATGATATTTTTTGAATTTCAATATGTAATGATAATGCAATATGAAATATATAGTGTGATACAATGACATTTGTGTATTTAAACTTTAAAGTTAAAATGTTAAACTTTACCTTGTTGTTGTCTTCAAAGTTGTTTAAACTATATAATTTAACCATAATATAACTAAGCAATTATGATATAATTTAACCATTAGTCATTATTCTTTATTGTCAACTATATAATATAACCATTATTTTTTATGCTTCTGTACATTGATATTTAACCATTGCTCAAGATTAAATTTTTGAACAATTTAAACATGCACATGACAAACAAATTATTTATATTCTCAACTTCTATATATCAAATTATCCAATAATCAAGTGTATGTCCATATACAAAAATGGCATCAACGCCAACTCAAACAAAGCTTTACAAAATGTGCATATGCCATCTCGATATCTATTCAAAATATACATGCCAAAATGTCTATCTCATCCTAAACTACTAGTGGATCATCAAAATGGAGCCTCTTTGAAGCACTCTTTGGCTCTGAAGATAACTGCACAAGAAAAATTCAAACCACAATTGGCCAAGTGCATGGAGATGGGTAGCCAATTTGTGGCCACTTTCAAAAAAAAAAATTGAAAATTCATAATGTGAGTACGTTATAATGCACTCGTGTTATGGCTTGGTGGGCTAAGCCTGAGGCTCAGCCACAACGAGCCCGTAATGTGAGTGTGTTGTAACGTGCTCGTGTTATGACATGTTAAAAGCAAAAAAAAAAGTGAAACTCATTCATTCTTCATTTCAACTGTGTTTTTTGTTGTGCCTATGGCCACAACCCTCATTTTTCATGCTCGTGTTCTAGGAGGAGGCATTGTACAAAAATCTTCACCAACAGTTGTTATTTCTTTGTAAGGACGGTGCCATGACGACGAGGAGGTGTGAGAGGTAAGGATTGTTTTCTTCTTTTTTTTAATTTGTTAGTTTTAGGTTGTATTTGATTTTTTTTTTTGAATTTGTAGGAGATGCAAATCAACCTGCAAACCCTCAAAATCCTCAACAAGAAGAGCAACCAAATCATCAAGAACAAAATCCTCAACAAACAAAATCAACCACAACAACAACCTCCTCCACCAATCACTCAACACCCTCCTAGCACTTAACAAAATTTAATGAGTGAAATTGAGAACAACAAAAAGAAAATTGAGGATTTAATCAGTAGGTTGAGTGATCCAAATGGTTGAACCACAGAAAGGCGGACCCTAGCAAGTTCATTGAAAGATATGTTAAAAAATGTAGATTCAATTAGCAAACAAATAATTGGATGGCAAGATAGGAGGCAGGCGGCTAGGGCTTATTATGCGGATAAACTATCATATAAAGATGTAAAGGATTGAAGAATTATTAAAGGTGATTTGTGCTCATTATTCACTGACCCATGCACAAATCAAAATCTTACCCTCAATGTGAAGAGGTTTCTTATAAATTAGTGCCACCACCAACAAATTAGGAACTATTTTTATGATAGGTGGTACATGGTCTTTGATTACCCATCGTGCAATAATTGTGACATCCCGCAATATTTCCTTAAGAAACTATACAATGAGTTCATATTGAACAAAATTTGAAATTATTTTGATATGAGGGACTTCTAGGGGAGAGGTGGGGGCTCGGCTCAAGATAAACCCGGTTCACAACCAGATCCTATGCAGCAAGGGAGACTAGCTCTCGCTAGGCTACCTCGTGAGAATGTTGTTATGCCTTCCATCATGAAGGAGAGTGCTAATGTAGAGATATTGCAGGTGATCAGTACTTTGACCCAGAGTGTCATCCATCATACTAGCCCTATTCTATAGCGTCATCTAGGGGATTCTTTGATTGGTGTCCTTTGAACCCATGTGTATCAATCTTAAAGGGCGACTTGTTCATATGACCCCACCAACACTCAAGAGGTTTCTACGCAGGATCCGTCTGTAGCTATGGAGATGGAGAGGGCAGCTGACATTTTGCATGAGGCATATGGCATTGATAGTCAGGAAAAATTTAGCATGTTCATTGAATTTAATTTATTAAATTTCAATTTTGAAATGCAAGATTAACTAATTTAGTTTTATGATTTTAATAAAATTGCAGGGTCATAGTGTTGAGATTGGATACATAGGCCCTCCACCTACTTATTTCTATAGTACACCTATTGGTGGGGTATGTAATTAGTAAAAAATTATAAATTTATTACATGTTAATAGCATTTTTTTACGCATGGTATTTTAATATGTGATTTTAGATGTTGAATAGGCTAATATTGGAGGTTTCGAGGGAACACCTCCCAGTGCCAGTGGATTTACTCAAACCTACACGCAGGTAATAGAATAAAGAGTTTAACTAATGAATTGTACTTAATAGATTTGTGTATTTTATATTCATATCATTGATTACGTTGCATTGCACATCATTCAAACTCAAAGCATTACTTCACATTCCATAACTAATAACTAGATGTTGATAGATGACAAAATTTCAACTACAATATAGTTGTTTACAAAGTCAACATAAGCAATGATGCAATTACTTCACATAGCATTTGTAATAAGTCTAGGAGTAGCTTCCAATTTCATTTTCTTGTCATGGCATTCCATGCGACCATTTTTTATTGCTCGGCATCTTTTCAAACAGTTCACTACCTTGTCTATGATATGGATGCTTGGAATGAATTTATGAAAGAATAATAGTAAGCAATAGCATAGACAAGGAAATGAGATTTTTGAAAAAGTGCCTCAAAGAAATGTGGTCTCATGGTGATGTCCATCACCATGAGACCCAATTTCTTTAAGCCACTTTTTCAAACAGCTCACCACCTTTTCTATGCTACCACATTTTCCATACATGTCTACCAAAGCATTTTATCAAACAGTTTATTTCCTCACTGCTATGGCTAAAAGATTAAAAAAGGTGCTTTCCAACAAACTAATACAATGCAAGGTATTCAAATAACTTAACTTCATCATTCAAAAGGATTCAATCCACTTTGCAACTCAAAAACTCAATTCTTTCTTTATTTTCAAACTTCTACCTAGTCTTCCTACTAGGTCAGGCAACCCACTTTTCCTGTCAAAACTTTCAATTTTCTCAAACAACCTTTTCAACAAATCCCAAAATTAGTAACCCATCATGGCCTACTTTCACATATCAAAAACTCAATACCAACTCCTTTGGATCAGTGATATTTTATTAGTTTTCTCCTTCAATCTCTCCAACAACAACTTACCTCGATGGATCATATCATTTTTAAACATTTCCCAACCTTTCCAACTTCCTACAATGACTCAATAACCTCTACAACTACTTTGACCCTTGGCGTTCCATGTCTTTACACCTTTTTTGCAGTTTTACAACATTTAAAATTGACAACTTTGTCAATATTTTGCAATTTTTCACTTTATGCCTAAATTAACTAAGACTATTACAACCTCCAAAATGGCTATTTAAGCCTTATTACATCATCAAAACACCTTAACCAATTAAAACTCCTAAATTTTCCTCATGGAGGCATGTGCTTGCAAAGGTGCACCTGCACGACAAACTATGGATGCTTGGAAAAAATCAATCAAAGTATAATAGTAAGCAATAGCATAGACAAGGAAGTTAGTAGTTTGTAAAAATGCCTCGAAGAAATGCGGTCTCATGGTGATAGAATTCCATTTCATTACCATGAGACCACATTTCTTCGAGGCATTTCTTCAAACATCTCACCACCTTTTCTATGATACCACATTTTCCATACATGTGTACCAAAGCATTTTATCAAACTACTCACCTCCTTGTAGCTATGGCTAAAATCCTAAAATAGGTGCTTTCCAACAAACTATGGATGCTTGGAAAAATATCTATCAAAGCATAATAGTAAGCAATAATACAATAGAAAAGGCAATGAACTTTCTGAAAGAAATGCGGTCTTATGGTGATGGAATTCCATGACATGCATTTGTTTGTAATGGCATTCCATCACCACGAGACCCCATTTCTTTGAGGCATTTTTTCAAACAATTCACTGCCTTCTCTATGCCACCACAGTTATCGTACATGTCTACGAAAGTATTTGATCAAATGGTTCACTGGCTTGCTGCTATGGGTAAAATCTTAAAAATATTTCCTTTTGAACAAGATATGGATAGGGAAAATAGTAAGCATGATAATTAGAAATATATAGTTTAATAAGTACTCCAAATTTTGTTCATTATAATCTCATACATTATAAGTCATGACATGGATCGCTATTGTAGTTTTTGTGATTGAATAATTTGTTGTTTTATTTTTAGATGTTGCAAGCCGAAAGACCTCTGAATGTGACAAGGGAAATGAAGATTGGTGGTTCATTTGCTATACAATCCTCAATGGCTCTAACAGGGGAGGTATGAGGCAAATTAGTAAATTTCAATTTACATTTGTTGTTATAGATGTTAGTTAGTGAAAAATCAAACCATTATTGATTCATAGCTTAATTTCTATTTGGATGGTTTACACAGGGATTGAGCATGCATGAGCATGGGTGTGTGAATATTTCCCTCGTGGAGAGAGATCATGAGATGGTGGTAAGTGATTATTTTGTTAAATATATCATTTTTTATAATGTAATTTTTATATATTAATGTCTTTACTTCTTATTGTAACAGTTAAAACTTCACCATGAACTAAATACTACGAGGAGCAGCAAGAGCACTCCTCGAGTGTGGCACAAACAAGTGATAGACCTATCACCATCTGATCGACAAGAAAAGGGAAAGAATTTATTTCTAGAGCATGGAGAGCAATGACTTTTGATTCCAGAGCCCTTTGTTGTATGCCTACATGGCAGTTTTGTACATATTTTATATTGGATATATTTGACATTGTATGCTTATATGGCATTCTCATAAGCCTATATGGCTATTTTGTACCTATATTTCATACTTATATCAACATATATTGATGTATGCCTACATGGCTATTTCGTTAATACAAATCTTTTTTATCGATGGTGTCCATATTTTCATTCTAAATTGATGGTTCAATAGATATGAGTTATGTGTATACAAGTGTATACTTTACAACTTACCTGTATACTTTATGACTTACGTGTGTTCCAATGTATACTTTGCGACTTATGTTTTTTCATGTGTATACCTTGTATTCGTACATATACTTTGTATTAATTTGTGTATACTATGTATTCGTGTGTATACTTCAAGGCTTACGTGTTTTTGAGTACTTGTGCTTCCCTTATTCACATGTACATGCTTGACTTATTCACGTGTATACTTATTAATTGGTTATCCCTAGCATTGATCCTTGTTTTCCTTCATGGTTTGTCTTGAATATTAATTGATTGATGCTAAAAAACTTTATCTAAAAGCAAAAAACACGTTTTCAATTGGTATTCCATGAAATGATTCATAAAAAAATTTCAATATATTTAATCATTTGATTGGAACAACTCAATTAAGCAAAGGATACATAATCTTCACAACACTTGCAAAACATAATATTCAGAGTAGATGAAGTAGTTAACTTCTTGACACATTATCATACAAACATTTATCTTCAATAGTCTTTAAACATTTTCATAGCATAATCCTGATAGTGCAAAATGAATTGTTATTTTCTTGATGTGTCACCATATAAACATGTCAAAAGATTCATATGTCAACTTTTTACAATATTATTTCTTGCATATGAAATGGACTCGGGAGAAAGCAAGTTATAATTTATAATACAAATAAGAAATGGAATCAATGTTGTCTTAGACCCCCGAATAGGTCTATTTAACAAAGCAACACACTCTCAATCACTCTTCCAATTAGAAAACACCATTGGGCAGCATTTACTAGTCTACAAATCTACAAAATCCACAATTTTTGGGGCATGATTGGCCCTCTAACCCCACTATCCTCTAAACCCTCACTTTTCTTAAATTTCACTATGGTTTATTGAAAACCCCATAGCCAGATGTCATACAACCTCAAAACCTCTTCCAACACTCTTCATTCTACCTGCATAGACTTAATTGACCACCAAATTATGTTTCCCCTTGACTTTACCCACTTGTACTCCCTACCTCTCTTTTTCATTCAAACCCCTTTATTCTCAATTAGGGCATCATGCCATAACATAATTTTGACCTCCCTTGTCCTTGCAGACCATTTAAACACATCAAACTCCACAACTTCACCCTATTTCCAACCTATTCTAACTTATTTTCAAGCAATTTCTTCTTTTCACCTCATCTAGCCTTGCTTTTAAGGCCTAAATTCTAGATTTTGAATAGGGGCAGCATTGGTAATCTCTTCCAATGGCTTTACCAATGCTATTTTCTTATTTGTACTTACATAATTGACTCAAATGACCCCACACTAACTAAAAACTAAAAGCAAGATTATAAAATGGCCTATCATGGCCTTATTTGACATTATAATGACTAAAACCACTGAACTAGACCTTCTTCATCAAATGGAGGAACAAGGTGCTCTACACCAACGATCATACACTTTTTGTATGGAATACTCAGACTTCTCAACCATTGTGGTATGTTTCTTTTTTCCATTGTTTTGCATGCCATCATAAGGGATCAAGCCAATTGAACGTAGCTTGGATCAATTCTGCATTTTTGGGTGTGAAACAGGACCATGCCTAGCGTAAACCTACCTATTGGGATGTGTTGGAGTAGTTAGTTTGGTCACACGAATTGCAAAATAAAATTTGCACCATTTTACAACTTTATGCTGCTTCAATTTGACACTTTTTCCATCAAGTGAAAATTGGACACCATAAGAAAATGACTCCAAGCTAACAAAAACTGAGAGAGGTTATTGTAGAGGATCCCAACACAATCTCGTAGGCTCAGATGGAGAGTTCGTAAGCATCACGTTTTCTGAGAAATATCCCATCAAAGTTTACTTCCCTTTTGCACTTTGGACCCTTAATGGATCAATCAGGTTGAACGTAGCTCAGAGCGATTCCGCGTGTTTGGGTGTGAAAGAGGACCATGCCTAGCATAAACATACCTATTCGAACATGTTGGAGCAGTTTGTTTGGTCATATGAGTTGCAAAATGAAATTTGCACCACTTTGCAACTTTGCACTGCTTGCATTTGACACTTTTTCCATCAAGTAAAAATCTGCCGCCACGGGAAAACCACTATGAGATAGCCAAAATTGAGAGAGGTTTTTGTAGAGGGTCCCAACATAATCTTGTAGGATTAGACAAGATGTTTCTAAGCATCACGATATCCGAGTAATAGCATGTTGAAGTTTGCATCCATTTTGCACTTTGGACTCTTAAGGGATCGATCTGATTGAATGTAGTTCGAAGCGATTTTGCATGTTTGGGTGCAAAATAGGACCATGACTAGCATAAACATCCCTATTCGGATGTGTTGGAACAGTCTATTTGGTCACACAAGTTGCAAAACAAAAGTTACACCACTTTGCAACTTTGTACTGCTTGCATTTGACACTTTTTCCATCAAGTGAAAATCCACCACCATGAGAAAACCACTCTAATATAGCCAAAACTGAGAGAGGTTTTTGTAGAGGGGCCCAACATGATCCTAGAGGATTAGATGATAATTTTCTAAGCATCATAGTATCCAAGTAACAACATGTTGAAGTTTGTAGCCATTTTGCACTTTGGACCCTTAAGGGATTTATCCGGTTGAACGTAGCTTGGAGCGATTCTGAATGTTTTAGGTGTGAAAGAGGACCATACCTAGGGTAAACATACCTATTTGAATGCATTGGAACAGTCTATTTGGTCACACGGGTTGCAGAGCAAAAGTTGCACCACTTTGCAACTTTGCACTACTTGCATTTGACCTTTTTCCATCAAGTGAAAATCTGCCGCCTCAGGAAAACCACTCCAAAATAGCCAAAACTGAGAGATCTTTGTAGAGGGGCCCAACATGATCCTGTAGGATTAGATGAGAATTTTCTAAGCATCGCGGTATCCGAGTAACAACATGTTGAAGTTTGCAGCCATTTTGCACTTTGGACTCTTAAGGGATCGATCTGGTTGAACGTAGCTTGGAGTGATTTCGTATGTTTGGGTGTGAAAAAGGACCATTTCTAGCATAAAAATACCTATTCAAATGTGTTGGAATAGTCTATTTGGTCACATGAGTTGTAGAACAAAAGTTGCACCACTTTGCAACTTTGCATTACTTACATTTGACACTTTTTCCATTAAGTGAAAATCTGCCGCCATGAAAAAATCACTCTGAGATAGCCAAAACGGAGAGAGGTTTTTGTAGAGGGTCTGAACATGATCCTTTAGGATCATACGAGAATTTTCTAAGCATCACGGTATCTAAGTAACAGCATGATGAAATTTGCAGCCATTTCGCACTTTAGACTCTTAAGGGATTAATCTGGTTAAACGTAGCTCAGAGCAATTCCGCATGTTTGGGTGTGAAAGAGGACTATGTATAGTGTAAAAATGCATAATCAGATGTGTTGGAACAGTCTGTTTGGTCACACAAGTTGCAAAACGAAAGTTGCACCACTTTGCAACTTTGCACTGCTTGCATTTGACACTTTTTCCATCAAGAGAAAATATGTTTCCACAGGAAAACCACTTCAAGATAGCCAAAAATAAGAGATGTTTTTGTAGAGGGGCCCAACATGATCCTATAGGATCAGATGAGAACTTTTTAAGTGTCACGGTATCCAAGTAACACATGCTGAATTTTGTAGCCATTTTGCACTCTGGACCCTTAAGGGATTGATTCGGTTGAATGTAGCTTGGAGCAATTTCGCGTGTTTGGGTGCAAAAGATAACCATTACTAGTGTAAACATACCTATTCGGATGCATTGGAATAGTTTTTTTGGTCACACGAGTTGCAGAACGAAAGTTGCACCACTTTGCAACTTTGTACTACTTGCATTTGACACTTTTTTCATCAAGTGAAAATTTGTTGCCACAGGAAAACCACTTTGAAATAGCCAAAACTAAGAGAGCTTTTTAGAAAGGGGCCCAACATGATCTTGTAGGATTAGACGATAAGTTTCTAAGCATCACAGTATCTGAGTAATAGCATGTTGAAGTTTGTAGTCATTTTGCACTTTGGACTCTTAAAGGATCGATCCAGTTGAACGTATCTCAGATCGATCCCTCATGTTTGGGTTCGAAAGAGGACCATTCCTAGCATAAACATACCTATTTAGATGTGTTGGAACAATCCGTTTGGTCACACGAGTTGCAGAATGAAAGTTGCACCACTTTGCAACTTTGCACTGCTTGCATTTGACACTTTTTCCATCAAGTGAAAATTCGCCGCCGCGGGAAAACCACTCCGAGATAGCCAAAATTGAGAGAGGTTTTTGTAGAGGGTCCCAATGCAATCCTATAGCATTAGATGAGAATTTTATAAGCATCACGGTGTCCAAGTAACAGCATGTTCAAGTTTGCAGTCATTTAGCACTTTGGACTCTTAAGGGATCGATTTAGTTGAACGTAGCTCAAAGTGATTTTGTGTGTTTGGGTGTGAAAGAGGACCATTCCTAATGCAAACATACCTATTTGGATGCGTTGGAATAGGTTGTTTGGTCACACGAGTTTCATAATAAAATTTGCACCACTTTGCAACTTTGCATTGCTTGCATTAGACTCTTTTTCCATCAAGTGAAAATTGGACACCACGGGAAAACCACTCCAAGATTGTGAAAACTAAGAGAGGTTTTTGTAGAGGGACCCAACATGATCTCGTAGTCTTAGAAAAATATTTTGTAAGCGCTATGTTTTCTGAGTAATACCCTGTCAAATATTGTTTCCCTTTTGCACTTTGAACCCTTAAGGGATCGAGTCGATTGAACGTAGCTTAGAGCAATTTTGAATGTTTGGGTACGAAAGAGGACCATGCCTAGCATAAATATACCATGCCTAGCATAAATGTACCATGTACTTAGAAGATCAATAAAATTCATTGTTTCCTTGCATTTTTATGTATTTTTACAAAAAATTTGATGTTTCCTTGAACTGTACAATTTCGCACAGGGTGATTGTGTTCTCTTTTTCAATCTCTTTGTGTTTCAATAGACCCAATACATATTTAGAAACCCATTTTGATTTTAGGGTCCTTATTTGGTGAAAGGTAATAAGTTTTATGGGGTTTGTGTTGCTGCCCTTGTAGATTTTGATGGAAAGGGCATGAAAAATGAGGTTTCACCTTAGGGTTTGATAAAATATTGCATGTAGAGGTTGGGTGAATGTCTTTTGAGTTTGTGTAGGTGATTTTAAGAATTTCTGAGGTGGTGGCATGTTCTGGAAAGGTTTGGAACCATTCCTTTCAATAAATCATCCTATATTAGCATAAAATAAGAGTTTTGTGGTTTGGCACATGGTGGAGTGAGTTTCTCCTGAGACAAATTGTAGATCTGAGGGTTTGGATACATGAAAATTATTTCCCCAACAATTTTAGGGGGTTGTTGAATGTTTAAAGGTATGTTTCTTTGTAAATTAGGCCTAGTTAGCCTAATGAGGACAGTGAAGGTCATTTTTTATGCACATGTTCCAAGACAGTCACTATTGATTTTGAAGTATGTGTTGTAACTCAATAATTGCTATCTAGATCAATCATTTGTTTGTGAAGTTATTTGAGAATTTTGTGAGAAAAGGTCTAAAACTTGGGTTTGCTGACCTACTAGACAAGGTAGAGTGAAGGGTTAAAATTGAAGAGATAGAGAGTTGTTGGATGAAACATTTTTTGAAACTCATTCATTTGAGGTTTTGTGAAGATTGGCACCCCTTGCTTACTAATGTAAGAGCATCTACCAGGATCCACAAACTATCAGGGTACTTTTGATCCAAACTTAACATGAGAAGACCAAATTAAACAAACATCATTCTTTTGCTCAACTTTCATGAAAAATTCACTTATCCATTCACCAAAATCCCACTTTTCCCATTAGAAATTATAAGGTAACCAACAAGCCAAGCACTTCATCAGTATTTCGTGTCATTATCAGATTCAAAAACAACCTTACCAACATCATATTGACTATATTAAATAACCTTTTACATAAATTTTACATTTCAAAATTTAATTTTTACATTTGAAAACTAATCAACAATAAAAGTATAAGGTGATATTCAATCCACACAAGCTTGAAACAAAAAAGGAAAAGTATTGCAAATACAGAAAACATCATCCTTTATTTACTAATTTTGCAATTGTGCAACTAATGCAAGTTTTGCATTTTTACACCAAATGACATCTTTTGTGCAAAATCACACCTCTAATCACCTAATGACCTCTTTGAGACTTTGAATACATTACATATGACCTTCACATGACCTTTTTCTCATCGTTTACATTTCAAAATTCAAATTTTGCAAATTTTCCTATTGAAGGCATTTAGAGAACAAGGTGCTACTACACCAAACATGAACTCTAAAATTACAATATTTGAGTAAATCTCATTAAAAATAAATCTCATTACAATGTCTTAGGTACTTCGTTCTCACAAATCTTTACAATGTCACTCATACATTTGAGATTCTCTTTACATGTCTACATCATAGGTGTTCATTATGAGGTTAACTTCAATTGAGTAACTTGAGATTCCCTCGCTAAGCTTCACACGATCTTTTATAATGGATTCAAATCATAATTGATATTTCTCAAGATCATAAAAATAATGATGTTGCATTGCTTTTTTGGCTGAGATTCTCTTCGATGGCTCATAAATCTACATTTTCTACAAGGGGACACCAATCAATTTGTAGTAGGCTACTTATAAATAGGAAAAATAAAAGAAGATGATATCATTTCCATCAAACAAATTGATGTGTATACAAGTATAAATTAATAAGAACCAATGTGCATACTTACAAATTAATCCAACAAACCATCTGAGTCTACTCTACTCTTTATTGTGTCAAGTATTTCTTCGTGGTCAAACTCACAGACCTCCCACAAGACCTTGTTCAAAGGTATACCCCCATATTTGGTCAAACGAACATTGGATGCCATGACAAGGTTCGAGTAATGAAGAATCATACGATGCATGTCAAAGTCTTGAAACAGCCAATGTTTAACACTCTTATGTGGGTACCTTCTAAGCCATGTTCCAGTAACAACAACTGAGCCTGTAAGGTACTTGATGTTTTCTCCATCTATAATTGGGGCCTCCAATCTCTTTTTGGCCTCAACACAACGATACAAGTAATATTTTGTTCCCTCTTTGTTGGCTTCATCTACAATAACTACATAAACTTTCCCTACATTGATATGTACAGCAAATCTCTTGAAATTAGTCAACATTATGAATACACTACAAAGTAATATAACAATATGGAATTTCAAAAACTAAGCAAGCAGCTATATTACCTGGTTGAACTAGATCTGATACGTGGTCGAAGTCAACCGATGATTCCATCTGTGTTAGTTCCAATGTCGTTGAAGGGCGATACGTGTGAAGTGGGTTGAGATAACTTGTCAACCATTTTTGAACCCACTCCCCCCACTCCCCTAACTCACAATCATTTTAGGCTTGCATTGTACATGAAGAACAAAAGCATGCCATCTTTCGTGTATCAATACTCCATGATCCTGCATTTGAGCTAACGAAAGAGTGTAGCTCACTCGATCTTGTTAGTGTACAACAATCCTCATATGGTGCAATGTTAGTATCATCCATCAACCAAAGATACCTACGAACTGAAGACATACCTTCATTACCTGGACCCATCGAAGCATTACACCACTTGATAATTGATCTTGCATTTTTCAACTTTGCACTGTCTTTATACTTTAACTCTTCTCGTGTTAATGCTCTTTTCATGCATGCTCCTAAACCATCATGCTCCCCCTTTCCATGACCGGCCTCACAAAAGTTCCACATATGTTGTACACTTGTAATGACATGCATCGTGCTCAACCAAGAACATGTGCAAGTTCTTGAATTTTGTTACATAATTATCCAACCATATTATATGTTGATTATATGCTATGCCACTTTGAGCCAAATCACTGTAGAACATCTGGAAGCAACCTTGCATGAACTCTGGAGAATGTGTGTGATCATCACTAATATAAAAGTGATACTCCCTCAATACCTTCCTTTGGTCCTTTGTACTATCATCTGCATGAATGAATGTTATTTGCACAAATATCTAAACTTTTGTGGAGTTGTAATACTGTGACTGCACCTCACATTGTGGCTATAGAGTGTAGTTCTCTACAAAGTCAACCACTAATACTATGCTGCCAACTAGAAAGGTGTCCTTGCATAGCTTGAATTGATACGTTTCCCCTACCTTCTCAACCCTACCGCATTGGAAAGCTAGTGGAGCGTTGGCAAGCTAGCTCACTCACTAACTTGCCAAAGTGGTAGGGTTGAGAAGGTAGAGGCAGCGTATGCCTCATAGAAATGGGGTGCCATGGCATTGGAAAGCTAGTGGAGCATTGGCAAGCTAGCTCACTCACTAGATTGCCAATGTGCTAAGGTTGAGAAGGTAGGGGCAGTGTATGCCTCATAGAAATTGGGTGCCATGGTCACCATGGCACCTCATTTATATGAGGCATATGTTTCTCCTACCTTGTAGACCCTACCGCATTGGCAAGCTATTTTAGCGTTGGCAAGCTAGCTCACTCACTAGCTTGCCGATGCGATAGGGATGAGAAGGTAGGGGCTATGTATTCCTCATAGAAATGGGGTGTCACACTGAGCTTCCTCATAGAAATGGGGTGTCACGGTGATGTAATCACCATGACACCCCATTTCTATGAGGCATACGCTACCCCTACCATGTCAACCATTTCTGAGATTGGCCTAAACACATAGTTTTAAGGTTTGAAAGTCATTTAAAATGGTTTTTTGACCCATTCCTCTCACTATTATAACTCTAACTCGAGGAATGGGTTTTCAACATCACTAAAAAGGTGTGGGAATGTTGAGTGTGTGCAGGGGAGGTCAAGAGTTCAGTTGGGCATGAAGTCCTAGAGTGAAATTTGGTGTTTTCCATGTGAATTTGAGAGGTTTTTACATGCTAAAGTGAGTATTGTGTTAGGGAAGCATTTTTTCTTGTTGAATTGAGTTTTTTCATGCCATTTTAGACCTATTTGAGGTGGTGGAATGTTTTTATAAGTTTGGGAAGTGTGTTTCCAATAAGCCCTAGGTTATTTGGCTTAAAAAGAGGGTTTTTGGTTTTGGCATCTTGGTGGATGAATTTCTAAGAACTAATTGTGAATTATTTTCTTTGAATACATATAAATTTCTTCCCACATGTTTTTGGATGTTTTGGTCAAGTTTCAAGATAAGTTTCTTTGCTAAAGTGTCCTAATTTGAGGCCTAGTTGGCGTAGAAAGCATGATTTGAGAAAGTTGCTACAAAGTAACCAGTGGTGGTTTGTTGGCATGTGATTTTGTACCCTAAAGGTTCCTTGAAATGGTTCAAGTTTTGATCTGAAAGAATCTTATCGAGAATAAATACTCGATTGAATGAGTTGGCAATGGTACAAGGAAGAGTGTTGATTTGGGGAAAAGTGAAGAGTTTTGAGAATTGTGACTTGTGAATTGTTGTTGTTGGTTGATTTTTTGTGTTAATTTTTTTTGCAAGACCTCCCCTGGTTGCATCACAATTCAAATTCTTTGTCCATGCTTCCATTTTGAGCCATGAATGCAAGATAGGTTGCACCTTTCCCCATGTTTCTAACTTAGCCTTCAATAAAGATTCTTCTAACAATGGAGAGAAGGGTTAGAATCCCTTGTAGGTAGTCTAATCAAGGAAACATTTAAAATATATCACAAATAAAAGTGATGAGGTAGGTTTCGTGATGAGGTAAATTTAGAAATAGAGATGAAAACCAAAATAGTTTCTAAGATCTATCAATGTGGAAGGAGTATATTCCAATTTTTTAGAGAGATGTATGGAAAATTCAGTAGCATAGACAAGGCAATGAGCTGCTTGGTATAATTCTTTGACAAAATACCTCAATTAAAGCTTTAGAGAGTGGTATGCACTTCCATAATAAAGGATTGAGAAATGATGTTTTATTTTACTTCCTTAAAACGTATGTCATGTATATGTGTATACAAAATGTGGAAGCATACACAAGGTAAGTCAATTGTTAAGTAAAAAAATGCCTCAAAGAGATGTGGTTTAAAAATGTAATTGGCAAGTGTATAGAATTGTGTAATTTAAAATGTGCATTGATAACCTAAGGTTATAATGACAAACAAACAATAATCAACATGGAATATGAAAAATAACAAAAATGAAAGCAAGCCATAATAGAATGAAAGAAAATGTGTAAGGACTTCACATACCTAAAAAAATAGAGTTTCAAATGGAGGAGTTCAACCCAATTATGTAGCCTTAGCTTCTTCTTTCTTCAAACTCCTCAACAATTTGACTTTTTCAAAATCTTTTTCCCCTCCAAACTTCAATTGTATATCAATTTTTAATGGAATTCAAACTTGAATTGATATTATATGTCTTTCAACATGAAAACTCTACTATTTCATGTAAAGGTGGTAGAAAGATCATGAAAAATGTGGTGGAATGTGAAAAACATGCATGCACACTTCACAACATCATCAAAAAACTACTTTTTGTCGGAGCACGTATAGAAGCATGAGAATATGCAAAATGTGGGCCTTGAGATCACGGGTATATTGAGTTTTTTTACCATTTTTATTGCAACACAAAATGTGCTCACGTTATAACACAAGTGCATTATTTCTTCCTAAAACAGCCATATCTCTACTTCTTCAAAATGTGCTCACGTTATGAGAAAGTTGGTTTTTTAATAGATTTTTTTT
>VDFB02000008.1:155881079-155989724 GCA_007258455.2 Sequoia sempervirens
GGAGAGTGAGAAAGGGGTTTGGAGTGAGATATATTTATTTAAATACCTAGGTGGGAGGGAAAGAGACCTGAGAGAGGGGATTGGACTGAGAGAGAGTAGTCTAGGTCATGTGGGAGGGAGTGATACCTAAGAGAGAGAGAGAGAATTTAGAGGGATAAAGATTTATCCAATTAGGGTAATGAGTTAGAGAGTGTCTGAAAGGTAAAACCTCAACTATCTATCTACGATCATAAACTGTGCACTCTAAGCATTATCAAAGTTGTCAACCAAAGAGAGGGGAAATTTAGGTTTTATTCAAAGCAGGTCATTTGGCGAGCGCCAAATTTGGCACTCACCAAATGACCTACTTTGGATGTGTTAATTGACAGGATTTGCCAAATTTCCTCATATTTTCATTCATGCTCCTCGTCTCATTTGTACGTATTTCAATGAAAGTTTATAAAAAAAACTGTGATAGCATTAACTTCTCTCTTAGTTATCTAAATATATAATTCTTTTTTCTTTTTGATTTAGTTAAGGTTTTGATCCACAACTTTTATTGTAAACGCCTCCTTTTTTGGTCAAAAACCAACATGTGCTAGTTTTAGGATAGATTTTTACTAATTCATTGAAACGTGAAACAAATTAAATTTTTTGAAACTAGACTCCATTCTACACATGATGAAAAAAAAATCAATTTTCGATTAGTTTTCAAAAAAATTAGGGGGGAGCGTGCGCTCAAATTTTAGCTTTTCAGGATGTGTCCACTTTGAAAATTCATAAAATATTATATATTCATTAAAAAAATTATTTGAAAGAACAAGGATAAACTACATGGTGTTAGCTAATTTCTCATGATTGGTATTTTTGAAATTCTAAAAAAAAGTTAATCAAAAAGGGGGGAGCCCTCAGGTGCTATGTTGTTTTTTGATTAAAAAATGACCTATTTTGCCCCCCCCCCCTTTTTGAAACCCTTAATATTCATTAATTTCAAAAAACAATAGTAGCTTAGAAACTAGACTCAGAGCACTTCAACTTTTGTTCTTGCTACATCTTGAAATTTTGAGTGTAACTATCTTCATTTTCTCATGCAAATCAAATTTTGTTGATTTCAACAAAAAAAAATGGCATCTTAAGAGCCAAAATTGTGTCATAGATCCATGCACTTACCCAAATCTTTAATCCAACTAATAAACAAGGAATTCAAAGCCATGTGAATCTCATGCCGCATCTTGCCACAACATGAATAGGATACAAATATCCTCTCCCTACACCTTTTGTATGAAACATTCATACTAGCCTCTACTCAACAACCAAAGCATCATTCACATAAAAGTTGATTACTTTCTACTCCACACCCCTTATTTGAGATAGAAAAGTCATTATGCACATTTCTTGAAATGGGTATAATCACCCTTCCTCCATGTAAATAAAATTCCAATAAATAAAAATAATGCATCCTTTTGTGCATTTCACCAAATATTTGGACATTCCATAGATGAGTGTTGGGCCTTCAAAAATAAAATACAACTATTTCAAGCATATGATGTCCCTATGGAACCAAATAATATAATAAATTAGTATGGTGTTGCTCCTTGCTATGTGGCATTTGTAGCATCATATGTTGCTCATTCCCATGCACGGGGGCACTAGGGTATTTTGTACAATGATATTTTCATCAATGAGAAGCAACACAATAATGTCTACAATAATTATATGTGTCTCTACGCTTGGGAGGCACAAATAATTATTTTTCTGAGGGGTGTATTCTTTCTAAAGGATCCCCTCTTCACCCTCTATTCCCTTAAAATATTAGCATAACAAACATGATAACATTTTAAGTGGGCATATCTCTCATACATTTCCATACATTCGTTATTTAGTGAAAATCAAGATCATGTGTCTGCCCCTTTAGTGGTGTTATTATGCATGATATCCTCTAAGGTGTGGCCTTGCAATTTGTTTATGTGCCCCTTTAGTGGTGGTATCACACATGATAACCCCCTAACGTGTGGTCGAGAAAATCATCAATATGCCCCTTTAGTGGTGGTATTAGGAAAAACACCCCCTAAAGTGAGGTCATTTTATTTTGTGTGCCCCCTTTGTGATATGAGAGGGAGAGAGGAAAAACACCACCAAGAGGAGAAAAACCCTAACCTTCCATTTTGGCTCTTCTGTTAAGGATAGTAGCCAAGTGGTCTTGTGTGATCATTTTTGGTTCCTCTCTAATGCAATGTTGGGAAAGGTGTGATTTAGACCATAGATCCATTTTCAACATCACAGATAGTGAGGGAGAGATAAAGAGGAAGAAGGAGAGGGAGGGGGAGAGATAGAGAGATATAGATGGTGAGATAGAGTGATAGAGATATAAAGATATAAGGAGATATATAGAGAGGGGGAGGTAGAGAGACAGATAGACAAATAAAAAGAGAGAAGTAGAGACAGACAAATAGAGATTAAGAGAGGGAGAGATGGAGAGAGAAATTTATAGAGAGAGGGAGATAGAGAGAAAAAGAGAGAAAGAGGGAGAGACAGAGATATATGGGAAAATAAAGAGAGATACCAAAAAAAACTTACCTAAGTCAAATCCTGATTTGGTAGAGGGGGGTCTGAGAGGGAGAGAGATAGGTAGAGGAGGAAGAGAGAGAGAGAGAGATAGAGAGATAGTTAGAGGAGGGAGAGAGAAGAGGGGGGTGGAGGGAGAGAGAACTAAGAATAGGGGAGGGAGAGATAGCAAAAAAAAAACTTGTGTTTTGCATATTCTAAAAAAATTAAGAAATTTAATTTTTATATCCATGTTGAATTATTATGGATTAAATATGTGATATTTACCCTTGAACTATAAAGGATAGAGGAATTTTGAGCCCCTACCTCTCTCATCCTTAATCTTGATGGGTGAGAGTGTCTCATGGAACATGATTATTACAATCACATTGACACATTGACCAATAATGACTAAATGCACTTTGTAGATATAGATGATTTATAAGATAACTTCAATTGTCTTGCAAAATTCCTATTAATTATAGATCGTAAACAGGTCTTAGGTATAATAAATCAATTAAAATATAAATTTATTTATTAAAAAAACATCAATAATAATACACTTTGAAAGAATAAAATTAATTACATGATTGATCCTTGTTTCCTACAAACTATAAGGTGAATTCAAGGTTGAAATTTATGATAATATTTATTCTTTTTTGTATTCTTTTTCTTTTTCTTCAAAATGAAAGTAATAATGTATTTGAATAAATATTTAAATTTATATAAAAAACTATATGCAAAGACTAAAGACTTGGACAAAAAATTCACTTACAAACAAACCTTTGTAGACTTAATTTATTAAAGTTGTCTCTTTTTAGATGTTTTTTTAATGGGTTTCATAGTAAACCTACTCTAGTTTGTGTGGTGTGCCTCATGACATGACCTTCTCATGTCTTTCATTGATTTTGTGTTTTGCGTAGTGTATTGGTGGAATGTGATAGAATTGGCATACCTATTCAACCATTGAAGACCTTCCAACAACCAGGATTATTCTATCTATTCAAGATATGCATAATTTGCATTGACTATAAATTACTAATATCTATGAATGGGCACATTATTGAATGGAGGACTACTTTCTTTTAATCGTGTTTTCGTCATTCATGTCACTACTATATTTATCTTGAAGTGTATTCTTTAACCCTATTATATTATTATAATATTATAAATATTAGTACTCATATATTATTTATTATATCTATATTACATTATAAATTATATAATATTTAAATTTAATATAATTATTTATATATTTATATTAGATATTTAAAATCATATATATAATATTATATTAGATATTATATTATACTTATGTTGTATGTTATATAAAATATAAATAATATATTATATATTATTTATATATTATTTGGTTTTTTTTTTTTTGAGCAAAAGACTAGTTGCCTATATATATTATTAATTAAAATAGGAAATACATATAGTCTTTACATTTCAAAATTGATCAAAGTCTAATCAAATCAAATTGCAACCATATTTACTATGATCAAAGTCTTTACTATGCATTCTATTTTATACATATCCAAACATACTTTAAGTATTCTGATAGTATCAATTTCCATTTTTTGCAGTTGACATAGACTGGATTTATCCTCTTGAGAAAACCAGGAGTGAACCTTAGCAAAACATTGTGCTTATGATCACCAAAATACTAACTTCATTTGAACACACCAATTGCATCTAAAGAACTATATTTGAACACACCAAAAAGTGACTTCTAAACCTGCATGTCATTTTACTAGCTAGCAGGACCAAAAAATCACACTTTACCTACTGCCTATTCTTCCATCTGCATGATTTCTAGTGAATTCTCTCCTTTCCCTCCATTACCTACATCCATATTCTCATAATTGAGCATAACATTCATATTAGGTATTCTAGTTGCAACCCAATGGCGATGAGAATTGACTCCTGTTGGAAGAGGCAAAGACATGTTTTGAATCAACATGTTCTAGGGGATTCCCTACAAGACCGAATGAGCACTAACTAGATGACATTGATTAGTAGAGGTTTTCGCATGGAAAAAATTATGGTGTTGCAAGAAGGACACATAATGGTATTTTTCCCTAAAATATTTAGACAATTCCCTTCCCAAATGGTGACTATATCTTGACAAAGCCCTATTGAGATGTCCTAGGTCACTAAGCTCCAAAGATTACTTGAAAGCATCAAAGACATTTACAAAAGCTCTATTATGTGGTAAGAGATGTGGTGGTAATTTTCCAACCACATAGCCCTCCCCCATACCAAAAACATACTTATGTGTGCAGACGACAAGGGCATCATTCAGAAGGAATATCTGATTAAACATTTTTTCTGCAATTACAGACACAGAGTCTAGGCATTGCAGCATATACATTAGATTAGAGATGAAAATAGACAAAATATTTGATGGATATATTAACCTCCTTGTCTTAGGATGAAGAAATTTCATCCCAATTACACACTTGAGATACCTATAGTCACAGGGGCACCGAAGCTTGAACACAAATTACAGATAAATTTCCTCCAAACTTCTAGTAAACGGATGCTCCCACCTTTGCACTAGAAACCACATAGAAATTCTTCAGGCGATAATCCATTTCTATTGTAGACCTTTCAAACATTACAAAATTAAGCTTTACCCTTAAGTAAACAGGAGATAAAGACTATTTTTTTGTTGCCATCGTTTGATTGTTGAGGGTGAATCAATAGAAGAATTTTTTGGCATAAATCATAAACTCTAATGATGTCTTAGAGTTCAAATTGTACAGAGCTTTGCCAGATCATCTTAAAAAATGACATGCAACACATTGCATCGTCCTCCCATGCCTTCAGAATATATGGATCTTTAATGCATAAGATGTTAATCATACTGAAATCCTTGAAATCATACAAAAAAATAATTAGTTCACTAAACCTACAATCATGATGCAAACATTAGTTTATTCATAGAGGATAGAAATGTGAAGGCAAAATGTGGCACACCTCAAAGGTGGCAACACCAATTCACTTTGAAGTGTATGAGGAGTACGAATGGGAGGATCCACACAAATGTTTGATTACATTAGCTACAAGCAATGCATAGTTGCTTACATCACCTTGAATTAGGAATGTGCTCTTAGCTAATTCCTATTCATGTGAACCTGATTACACAAAATTTGGCATACACACAAATTTGTGTGAACAATTAACACTAGAGCCTATGAATCTTTAATTTTGATGACAACCATTTACTTGATAAGACATACGTGCCACATCATTTGAGAAATATTTTCCATGAGTTTATCTTGTGTCAACATGGTGACCTGATTCTTCTTGAGACAACAAAGACACTGACAAGAACAACCTTTTGCCAAAAATACTTAGCCTTTAGGATAAAATTGCTTGTCATGTTTCCCCAAAATTAGAGTCACTTGCTCTTTCAACTATGTACATCCCCAAACTTGAAATTCTTATATCATAGTGCCAACACTATAAATATTTTTATAGCATTCGGTCATATATCTATCAAGTGTGAAATACACCATAGCCAACAAATAAATCAAATCTATTTTTTTTGTTACGTACAACAGTTGTATCCACCTTTGCAACTTAGAAAACAATTCTTTCAACAATTGTGCATAATCCATAACAATATTTGGCAAGGAATACAACTTTCTTACAACTCTCATCCAACATGGTCCTCTTTAATTTATAGACAATAAGTTGCCTTATGCATTCACTGTCATGTTTTAGTAATGCCACTATCTGCAATACTTATTGATCTTCAATAATGTTGTAAATTGTAATTTCATGTGTTACAATGCAACTTAATAAATAATTATCTTTCCTCTTTTGATAGTAGAACTTCTAGTGTAGGGTGCATCTTGCCCAACTCAGCCACATGATTAATTTCATTTACTACTTGGTCACAACCATAATTTTCCAAAAAATCTGCCACCACATTTTCTTCTGTGCATGTGTGTAAGATTTGATAATTACCTATCTTGTCAAGCATAGTCCAGATCTATTTAACAATATACCCCAACTTCCAATTCTGAAGTTTTCGATCCCGACATGCATTTATTAAGATCAATGAATCTCCTTCTACTTAGATGAAAGGAAGTTTGAAATTGAGGACTAACTTTAATCCTTGCAATAGTGCTTGAGCCTCAGCTGCATTATTAGTGTCTACTAGCAGCTTGAAAGACTTGGCACGTAACACTAACCCTTTTATGATCCCTTATAATCACCCCTACACCAAATAAACCTGGGTTTCCCCTTGAAGCTCCATCTATATTTAACTTGAAAGTGCCAACTGGAGGTGGTAACCAAGCTATGGAAGCTCTATTTACTTTTTGTGTATTCTGATAAAAATTTCCTTTGAAGGGAAGAGATAAGAATGTCCATGAGGACAACAACTTTGAATCCCAATCAGTAAAGAGGGAACCAAAAAAATTTGTTTTATACACATATGCATTTACTATTTCTGAAATTGATCTTTCCAGTAATAACAACACCTGATCGATGCACAACTTCTCTTTCCTGAAGATGCATCTATTTCTTGCCCACCAAATAGACCAAACAACTAAAGATGGAATTATAGACCAAATGCTTGCAAAAATGAAGTTTTGTGAAGTTGAGGCCAACTAGAAAATAGTTTCCAAATAGTATTTGGAAATGATGACTACCAATTCATTTTATCCACTACAATGTTCATCCAACATACCTATGCTACTGGACATGAAAGGAAAAGATGATTGACATCTTCCAGCTCTAGATCACATAGTACACATTTGAAAGGGTTTGCTATTTTTAACTCTGCTAATTTCTCATTTGTTAGGATTTTATTTTTAATTGCTAGCCATGAAAAGCATCCCACTTTTGGAAAAACTTTTGAGTTCCAACAAAATTGATAATCTCTTTGTTCTGTAATTTGTGAGGCAGCATGAGAAATCGATTTATACCCCTCTTTTACTGTGTAGCAGCCTATTTTTTCTCTAGACCACACTAACCTATCAGGGTTGGATGATAAATAAATTGTTCTTTCCTATAGGATAGATAAAATCTTAGCCTTATGATCATCATCTATTAGCTCATTTGAAAAATCCTTCCACTTGACTTTGCCTGTCAAAGAATCCACATGTTGGACATAATCTTTTACTTTTGGTCTCCAACCATGAGATAGTATATTTGAAGAATTCTCAAAATTATAAGAGACAACTAGATTTGGATACCCATTCCATGATTCCTTCTAGAATAGGGCATCATTATCATCATTTACCTCCCATGTGAGGTGAGGTAAGATGATTTTTCTACATGAGACTAAAACATTCCACATTGCTAACCCTGAAGGTGGACTTAACACAGTGAATATTCTTGAAGGATATAGATTATCCAAATACTTATGTTGCATAAGGCGACACCATTTGAGGGATGGCTCTGTATACATGTGTCAAACCATTTTAGCTCCTAATGCCAAGTTGCTTTCAATCAAATTATGAAGCCCTGCTCCCCCTTTTAACTTCTCCAAGCACATGGTTTCCAGTGATATCAAAGGGATTTTCTTTTTACTATCCAAATTACCAGACCATAAAAAATTTCTAATCATCTTTTGAATTTGAAGAATAATGGACTTTGGAGCTTTTAAAACTACCATATAGTAATTTGGAATTGTAGATTTAACATAGTTTTAATCAACAAAATTCTACCTAATAAAGATAACCATCTCCCTTTCCAAGATATAATTCTAGCTTGTATACTTTGAATGATATTTTTCCAATAATCCTACAAAAATGGGAATCCCAAGATATTTTCAAGGCAACTTTGCATGTTGAAATCCAAACAGCTTCACAATACGTTTCTTAATTGCAGATTTTGTATTGAATGCATATATTTTTTACTTTCCTTCATTTACTTTTTGGCCTAATGCTCTTGTATACTTATCCAATACTAACTTAATTTTCAAAGCTTCTGAGATGACAACTTTTCCAAAAAGAAAAGTATCATCAACAAAAAGAGAATGAGTTACTGATATGACTATGTTTGGTATACAAACTCCCTGAATAATACCTTGTTTGTGAGCTTTTTGAAATGTTTTGCTCAAAGCTTCTACCAAAATAATAAACAAGAAAGGAGACAATGGGTCACCTTGTCTGACCGCTTGAGTAGATCCAAAAAATCAAACTGTTGAACCATTTAACAACACAAAAAACTTTACACTTGATAAACATGACATTATCCATTTGCACCACTTAGGAGAAAAGCCAAACTTCAAAAGCACCTTATTCAAAAAAGACCAGTCAACCCTATCATATGCTTTCTGCACATCAAGCTTTATAATCATGGAAGACATTTTGTTAACAGTAATGGACTGCAAACCTTCATGAGCAATAATTGCACCTTCTGTTGTTTCGCTGCCAAGAACAAAAGCACCTTGTTCCTCTGAGATAATTGTAGATGTAAGAGGATGTAATCGAAGATAAATGGCCTTAGTAAAAAATTTATATATCATGTTACAAAGTGAAATATGTCAGAAATCAGAGAAAATACATGGAGAAGATATTTTTGGAATGATAGCAATATTATTGGCATTGAACTTTTTCAACATACCCCTTGACTTTCTTGACTCCTCCAAAGCATTTAAGATCAACCCTAATAAACTCCCAGAATTTTTGGAAGAAGATGGCAGTGAAACCATCAAGTCCAGGAGCTTTGTCAGGAGGCATGGAAAATACCACCTCTTTTACTTCCTTAAGAGAAAAAAGAAGCAAGCAATCTAACATTATCTTCCTGAGAAACTAGAGTTGGTATATTCTGGATCAGCTCTTCTCTTTCCCTTACTAAATGTGCATTATCATTATTTTTAATAGCTAGCAAGGAAGAGAAATTTTTGAATCCCTCATTTTGAGTCTCTTCCTCTTTTGTAAGTAGGACTCCAGACATTATCTTGAATCGAAAAGATAGTATTTTTTTCTTTTTTATTTGACTCCTTCATTCTGAATCATTACATTGTATTTTTTAATATATCTAAAAATAAATTCATTTCTTTCATATGTTTAATCCAATATGAATTTGGGAGGCCTTTTGAACCCTATTGGACAAGGCTAGGTAGAACGAAATTCATTGGAGGAGCTCAAATAGTTGTCCAAATTGTCTGGAATGTTGCTACATTTTTCTTAGTGAAACAAAATTCTCTTTTATAGTAGCCATTCACATTGCAGATGAATTGTCAACCTAAAAACATGACAACTTTAGCAGTAACATGTTCCCATTTTACTATTTTTTCATGTCGTAACAAAACAAAAATTGGCAAAAAAAATAGTGAATGATAGGAAAGACATAGATGGACGAGATTAATTGTATTATCTTGCATCTTTCTCCTCAATTCTCAATCGTTGATCATAAAAAATGGGTCATTCATTTCATATAAGGAATACCTTCGACATAATTAATATCAAAGACTATGCTAAATAATAAAAGAACTCACTTTTCATTGCATTTTGTAACAACTTGAAATAAGAAAAGACTTACATGAATTAGAAATGTCTTTTATACACTCACTAGTGCCTCTTTATTTTTTAATCTCAGGATAATCATAAAATAAGAAAGAATGTGATGGATATAAACTTAAAAAAAAAACATTAAATTTTATTTATAATAAATATATGATATTTTTACATTTTATAAATATAAATAAATTATTTGTATATTTGTTTGTATCAATATGTTAGATTACATTTTATAATATATAATTAAGATGAGAGAAGAAAGAAGATTAGATTATCTATTTATTGTTCTAAACCTATAATCTATATATTTTCCTTCTCTCATCTTAATGAAATTTATAAAATATGATCTACATAAATTATTTTTAAAAACAATTCACTAATTTTTTTTTGTTTTTTTTCCAAATAAAAGAAACACTTAAACAAGAACATGAGTTGTGATTTAGACTTTAATCAAAATAAAACTGACCAAAGTCAAGAACTTATTATTAATATATTATGTGATTAGCATGTTTAACTTCCCCTAAACGTTGTCACGTTGACTATTCATATTTAATATTTAAAACAATTGACGTAATAATATATTCCCTATATACAAACAAGATACCAATTAAAAAATTAAAAATAAAAACTTAGGTTGTCGTGTTAACTAAACCATATTTAAAGCACTAAATACAAAGAGAATGAAATCATGTTTAAAACGTTGGAAACTTTGGGTCGACAAATCTCGTCAGCTAACGGCAACCCAACCTAATTTCAGTTTAGAACGTAACTGTTAAATCGTCGGCATATTTCGATAATGATTTTCTAACGAAGTGACATATATCAATTATTTGACATTTCACGTGCAATGCGTGAGCAGTCTAACTGAATTTTTGCGAAGTCACACAGCCAAACTTTGAATTTGAATTTGAAGTAGTTTAGTTCAAACCAAATTGATGGCGGCTTAATGGTTTGAGAAAAATAAATTGTTCAAGTAGTAGGAGATGGGTTACAATTATTTCGTTTTTACACATTTAAGTCATCTTTATTATTAGGAATAGACTTTTAGTTAAAAGCATTCTATATTAAGAATAGACTTTTAGTTAAGAGCATTTTAGTTCAATCTTTATTTATTTGTATTTTTTCACAAGATTGATGGGAAATCTTGGTAGGAGAAAGAGTAATAGTTTGTTTTCAATGCTTATTAATTAAAATGTTTTTTTTACAGTCATTGTTCATTCTACATAAATATCACGCTTTTTGACAATCAAAATCAATAAAAAAGGTATACATCATCTTCACTAAAAAGTGATAAACAATAGTCCTACTTTTATTGGTCAAATTCTACCTTTGACCATTGAACTAGGTGATATATATGAATAGTCATCATTGTTCACATGAGTGAAAAGAAATAAAGTACTCCTTCCCAACTTCATCAGATCATTTAAAAATAATTAATATAACAACTAATTTAGATAACATAGTTGTGTTTAAAAATAATATTGAAATATGTAAAGAAATTAATAAGGGTAAATGTGTTTAGTTTTATCTGTAGCAAGTGGATAATCTATTATAGCGCATGCTTTATGATCTAACTCAAACTTTGCTACCAAATTTGGGATTGTTTAGCTCCAACAAATTGGAAACTAATCTTCACTCTATTGTAGTTCACTCACATACTGATGGCTCTGATTTTTACACTTGTTGGCCTTGAGTGAACCTATTCCTATGACCTTGAACTTTGCACTTCATGTCTTTACATTCTTGTTTTCCTCTATCATCTAAAAATGACGGTGCTTGAAAGCACCATTGGAATGTGTTATGTTAGGGAAATTAAGCCAACTAGATTCTTGCATTGCACCATAGTCAACTGCTTAATCAATTTAGGTCTACTAACTTTCCACTTTATACCTTAGCTAATTCCTTAATCAATTCACCAATCTGAAACAATTTTGAAGAAAGGCAAGAGAAAAATACAAATGTGTATACCTATCCTTATGAGTGTATATGCTAATAATTCTCTATTGATCAAATAATGTATCAATGCTAGATATGAGTGAATGTTTAAAATGAACTAGGGATTTCCCATTTTGTGTACAACACCCTAGCATGCAAATTTAAATGTTTCATGTTTGAGTATGGGAATCAACTAAATGAAGGAAGGTCAGGTTTGGCCCATTTTTAATTTTGGATTTAGATTTTGGGGGCAAGATTGCACATAAAGTCTTGAACTATGTTTAAGGTTCAACTAATATTTTATACCAAGACTAAAAAAATAGATTTGAGGGGTGCATCTAAATCATTAGATAATAAGGACTAAGAGTTATATTTAAGGTATACATTGAATGCTAGTTCTTACCCAAACATATGTCATTTGGACACTACATTATCACATATGGATAAAGGATCAAAATGAGTCCAAAATTAATGGAAATTTTTGTGAGGCATGCACTTACACCTTTACAAAAAATATCAAAACCATAAGAATCATTTTAAGATTTGGCTATGAAATCCACCCAAGATCAAGAGACTAATGACAAGCGTAATAGATCAAAATATCAATAGATTACAATATACAATATCAATACGTACATAATAATAATAATAACAATAGGTGGTGTGATACCACAAGATTTCAATCAAGATATTAATAAATAAAAATTAGATGATTTTTTTTATTTTTGCATTACAAGTGTGGCATTTACATGTCATATTGCACACTCACTCAAACAAGTGTCATGACAAGCACAATGATACCTAGGAGATGCATTTCTAATGCACCAAGGATGGTGATATGAGTGGAGGAATTTTTTAATTGTGTGACAAAGTCACCATGGCAACTCTATGAGTTAAGGAGTTTCTTACTCTGACAACCACCCATAGTCACATATGGATAGGAGATGATAAAAATGGTATGATGACACATCCCATAACCTCCAACACATAACATGCATTCATAAGTTCATGGAAATGACAGTTAATGCATTTGTACACACATACCAAATATTGGGTAGGAGGAGATAAATATATCGCAAAAGTAACCAAAGGACGACACAAATTAGATGTTAAGAAAAAAAGGAAAACCCACACAAATAATTCTTCAATATTTTTTTCCTTAAAAGGTGCGGGAAATGATCTTTATCCATCAGTCCATACTACACCATACTTCAAGACACCAAAACACTTTTTGGGATATCAGTGAACTTTCAAGGAACTATCACACATATGTTGTAGTCCTCCAGTTGTGATCCTATCCTACACTCTTATCCTAATTAGGAATTCACTAAATCTAACTTTCTAAATAAAAATGAAAACTTTTCAACAAAAGTTGATATTAAAAACTCAACTCTTCAATGGAGTGTGAACACAAACATAATTGAACACGTTATATGATTTTAACCATATATTCCTAGTTACTCAATATCTAAAAATTCACACTAAAAAAGAGTACATATCTATTAGGGTGTGGATAAAAATACAAATCTAAGGATCATGTGCTAAGAGGGCTAGAGAGATAGGGGAACCGAATGACGCACCCAACTCACTCTAGGATAGTTGTCCTACCACTAGGCATAAGTCCCAATACAAAATGTGTTGTAACTCACAAGCACACAAATCACTACTCAAATTTAGGGATAGTACTAGCAACATATTCATAAAGAATTCATTAAATCTCTAAAGCCACATACATATATTCACTTGTAGACATGGCTAGACACATGTGATAGGAATAGTAAGAAAGTTAGGATACAACCACCACATGGTATTTTTTAATGACAATTCATCACATATTTTCAATTAAATTAGTTATGCATACCATAAATTACATATGCACTAGTTTTCATGTTCATTCTAAAAGGATATTAAACTAAGTTTTATAATCATGTGTTTTTATCACATAGCTAAACATAAGAAAAATTATACAAAATTCCATGCACATTCAACACCAAGATCAAGATGTGCCAAGAGTAAAGATAGAACTTGTTGATTGCCCAACCTATTCATTAATTTCTAAAGATTTATTAGATTTTATGTTCATAATTTTTGGAGTGTTGTCTAACGAATGAGATTAATCCTAAGATCAACCACTCCTACACGTTAGGAACTACAAAACCAAGGTGAGTGGCCCTTTCACAATATTGAATAAAAATACATGTAGCAATTAGTCTATAGTGTTAAGAAGATACAAAATTTCATACATTGTGACAAGGATCTGTAACATTATAAAAATATCTAACATATTCCTTGTAACATTAATGTTTATGTATGAGGAAATAAATAATTAGAAATAAATTGTGTAATCTATTGATATTTTCATTTAAAATGTATTTTGGGGTTAGAAGGATACATGAAGACCTAGATCAATGCATATTCAGGGATCACAACTTGGTCATAACATAATACATCACTATATTCTAACATTGAATACTCCTAGTGGTCATTATTTCTCAACTTAATATTATTGTCTTACAATAATATTCAACCTATGAATGACTTGTACATGTGTGTAGGAGCTGAGATATAGCTCATAGAACATGTTTGAGTCACTCAAGGACTCAAGCCTCCAGGATCATCTACAAAAACCAACAACCTTCCACAAGAGGGGAAAGCAAGAACATGAAATTGCAACAATGGATGCAAAATATGGCCAATATGCAATACTCAAGATTGCAATGATATATTGGACTTACACAACACTCAACTAAGCTTTGGATGAATGAAATGTACATATGAAGCCTTGCTTATATAGGCAAGGAGAGAGATAGGATTAGACAAGGTCATGACAATTGTCTTAATCCTATCACATGAGACAACTAACTCATAACAACCTCAATGCAAATATTAAATGCATGAGAGAATTATTAAATGCCTAGATAACTAGAAGTAAATAATGAGACATGGACCCATTATAACTAACTTCTAGAAAAGACAACTAATTTTATTTACTCTAATCATTTAATTAAATAATTATTATAACAACTAATTTAGATAATGTAGTTGAATTTGAAAACAATATTAAAATATGTAAAGCAATTAATAAGGAAAAATGTGTTTAGTCTGCAACATGTGGATAATCTATTATAGTGCATGCTTTGTGAACTAACTCAATACTTTGCTACCAAATTTGAGATTTTTTAGCTTCAACAAACTAGAAACTAGTCTTCAGTCTATTATAGTTCACTCACATACCGATGGCTTTGATTTTCACACATTTTGGCCTTGAGTGAACCTATTCCTATGGCATTGAACTTTGCACTTCATGTCTTTACATTCTTGTTTTCCTCTATCATCTAAAACTAATGGTGTTAAAAAGCATCATTGGAATGTGTTATGCTAGGGAAATTAAGTCAAATATATTCCCACCTTGCACCCTAGCCAACTGCTTGATTAATTCAAGTCAACTAACTTTCCACCTTGCACCTTAGCTAATTCCTTAATCAATTCACCAATTTGGAACAAGTTTAAAGAAAGGCTAGAGAAAAATACAAATGTATATACATATCCTTATGAGTATATGTTCTAATACAATGCTTCTATAATTCTATATTGATCAAATAATGCATCAATAATAGATATGAGTGAATGTATAAAATAAACTAGGGATTTCCTATTTTATGCACAACAACCTAGCATGTAAATTTAAATATTTCATGTTTGAGTATGGGAATCAACTAAATGAAGCAAGTTTAGGTTTGGCCCATATTTAATTTTGGATTTAAGTTTTGGGGGCCAAGGTCACACATAAATTCTTGAACTAGGTTTAAGGTTGCAACTTTAATATCTTATACCTAGACTAAAAACAATAGATTTGATGGGTGCATCCAAATCATTAGATAATAAGGACTAAGAATTAAATTTAAGGTATACATTGAATGACAACTCTTACCAAACATATGTTATTTGGATACTACATTATCACATAAGGATAAAGGACCAAAACAAGTCTAAAATTAATGGAAATTTTTGTGAGGCATGCACTTACACCTTTACAAAAAATATTAAAACCATAAGAATCATTTTAAGAATTAGTTATGAAATCCACCCAAGATCAAGAGACTAAAAGCAATCATAATAGATAAAAATATCAATAGATTGCAATATACAAGATCAGTATGTACAAAATAAGAATAATAGGTGGTGTAATGCCACAATATTTCACTCAAGACATTAACAAACAAAAAAATGGATTATTTTTTATTTTTACATTGCAAGTGTGGAATTTACATGTCATATTGCACACTCAATCAAACAAGGTGTCATGTGACAAGAACAATGATACCTAAGAGACCCATTTCCAATATACCAAGCATGGTGATATGAGTGGAGGAATTTGCTAATTGTGCAACAAAGTCACCATGGAAAATCTGAGTTAGGGAATTTCCTACTTTGACAACTACCCACACTCACATATAGATAGGAGATGATAAAAATGGTATGATGAAACATCCCATTACCTCCAACACATAACATACATTCATAAGGCCATGAAAAGACAATTAATACATTTGTATACACATACCAAAGATTGGGTATGAGGAGATAAATATATCACAAAATAAGGTTCAAAGGACCACACAAATTAGATGTTAGGAACAAAAGGAAAACCCCTACAAACAATTATTCTTCAATATTTTTCCTTAAAAAGTGTGGGAAATGATCTTTATCTATAAGTCCATACTACACAACACTTCAAGAAACTAGAACACTTTGTGGGATATCGGTAAACTTTCAAGGAACTATCACACCTATGTTGTATTCCTCCAATTGTGCTCCTATCCTACACTCTTTTCCTAATTAGGAATTCACTAAATTTAATTTTCTAAATAAAAAATGCAAACTTTTCCAAAAAAAAGTGATATTAAAAACTCAATTCTTCAATGGAGTATGAACAAAAAGATAATTTAACACGTTATAGGATTTTAACCATATGTTTCTACTTTCTCAATATCTAAAAATTCACACTAAAAAAGAGTAAACATCTATTAGGGTGTGGATAAAAATCCAAATCTAATGATCATGTGCTAAGAGGGCTAAAGAGATATAGGAACCGAATGAGACACCCAACGCACTCTAGGATAATTGTTCTAACACTAGGCATGAGTCCCAACACCAAATGTGTTGAAACTCACAAGCACACAAAGCACTACTCAAATTTAGGGATAGTACAAGCAATATATTCACAAAGAATTCATTAAATCTCTAAAAAGCCACATACATATATTCACTTGTAGACATGGCTAGACACATGTGATAGGAATGGTAAGAAAGTTAGGATACAACCACCACATGGTATTTTTTAATGACCATTAATTACATCTTTTCAATTAAATTAGTTATACATATCATACATTACATATGCACTAGTTTTCATGTTCATTCTACAAGGAGATTAAACCAAGTTTTATAATCATGTTTTTATCATGCATAGCTAAACATAAGAAAAATTATATAAAATTCCATGCACATTCAACACCAAGATCAAGATGTGTCAAGAGTATTTAGATAGAACTTGTTGGTTCCCCAACCTATATTCATTAGTTTCTAAAGATTTAATATATTTTATGTTCAAAATTGTTGGGGGGTTGGCTAATGAATGAGAGTGTATAGGAGTGAATTTGCACCCCTTATGCAAATTCCCCTTTTACACTCCCTCACCTTAGAAAACCAAATTTGAAGGCGAAAATCCACATTAGCTCATTGCCTTCATTCCACTTAGCGTTTATTTTGTGTGTCAATAGAAGAATAACTTCAGGGACACTCGTGCAACATGCAAATGTCTACGCAACGCACTTATGTCCCTGACGAATTCCTACATCTAAAGCCTGCAAAGGCATTACACTTCCCATTGGGGTCGATTTGTAACACCCCTCTTCGACCAATCAACCTGAATATGGTCATTTTTCTCATTCTCCCTTCAAATTCACCCTTCATTCCTTCATTTGATCCCTCTAAGCTTTCAATCCATCTTCTTCACAAGCTCAAGCAACCTTTTAGAATTCACTTCTTGCACTCTCAGCCTTCAAGCAACACTTTTCACTCCATAACAGTAGCAACAACACTCCATCAACTCCATAGAGCAAGTGTGGAACAACACCATTGCAACAGGGGCTTGAGTCCTCTCATTTTCTCCTCCATTAGCTAGTGAGCTCTTGGTGGAGCTAGTAAGCTTTCTACTCCTCTCCTCTATGATTTGGTTGAGTAGCATAATATTGTTTTGTAGTGCCATTGTGTTCTTTGCTTTCATTTCTTCCTTTATCATATTTCTTTCTACAATTGCTATCTTGGCTATCTGTGGAGATGGAAACACCAAAACGGGGGTTTGACTGAGGCAGGCCCCTATACAACCCCCCAACAATTTTCCTCTTTCATGTGTGTAGGTGGACGTGCTTCTTAGAGCTAACTGGTGAACAGGCTCTTTTGTGATATCATTTTGGTCACTCTAGCTTTAATCTACATACTTTATCACATTCGTTTATATATTTCTTATTTCATAGTGTTATTTTGTTCTCCTAAAAACCATTAGCTAGGTTGTTAGTCTATTTTCTAGTGGTTAACCTTGTATTTTTAGTCCTCTGGTCATACGGATGCCAACGAACCTAAGAGATGTTGTTGCGTTGTCATCCCAAAATTGTACTTTTGTCCTTGGGCAGAGAGCTACCTGAGGCATAGTGTTGAACCCAAAAACTGGCTCTCCTAGCCCCATTTTGAGTTTCAGGTCTATAGAGTGATTGAAGGACCTTATAGTCCTCATCATTCTTGTCCCTCATTTCCAAAACATCCTTTAAGCTGAGGTAAGTTAGGGCAGCCTTCTGCTCTTGGCTCTCCGTGACCTGGGGCCTTGAACATGGGTGGTCCCCCTCTCGTACATTTTTGGTGAAGCCGACATGAACCATTTTGGTTCTGTTTTGCGATACTAAAAGCTCCTCTCCTCATATCCTAGAAGTGTTGTAGGTGTGATCATTATGAGGCTCCCTACCTCGCAACCCAACCTACAACCCCTAGTAGGCATAGTTGGAAGGTTTTGAATGTGTTGTGTAGCGAAACCTTAATTGGGTCACCGTCTTATCCTTTAACCTACATGGACTTTGTGAAAGTATCATCTAGTGTGTGTAATGGCCTTTTTCCTACATCAACCTATCCCTCAGTGCAACATGTGAGCAGTTGTGTTAGTATAACCTTCAGTTCACAGGACCTGTTGATGGGTTTTAATAGGGAACCATCTCCTCTCTACATCCCTGTGTGAATCAACGAAAACATCATAGCAGGTGTTACAAATCATCAGTTGCTCATGGTAATTACTCCTTGGATTACTCTTGGCTTGTGCCTGTTGGTCCTCTCCCACCTAGGACAGACCTCCTGCACCAAACATATCAAAATTATAAGAAAGGGTTCCTAAGGCCGAAAGTGAGATACCCTTCGTCGCCTTATACTGTTTCACATAGGGCTTGCCTACAAGCTGACAGTGATGCTACCAAGCCACATAGAAGGGAAGAAGAGAAGCAGTCTCAAGATCCTCCTTCTTCCTCTTTTGTTGTCTATCCTAACACTTACTCTCACCCTATTGAGGCACCATTACATTCTATTATGTGTTTGTGAGAGAATCCTATGGTGCCTGCTTGGTGAAAGCCCAAGCGTCCCGTATTTGAACATCCTATTTTTCCCATAGAACCTAGGCTCGTTCGATATAATAGGAAGAAAGGTCCCTATGGAGAGTCCTCTTTGTCTCAACCTTTGTGTCCTCCTACCGCTTTTGCTCCAAAAGCAGTGAGCGGGAATAGGCCCACAATTGAGGCACTCAAATCGACTCCACCTACTACTTCTCAACTTGCTCCTACTCCCATTCAGGATTTTGTTCCTCTGTTGAAAATAGTTGTAGTGGACACTCCCATGGTTGAGTAGGAGCTTTCTATTCCTTCCCAACCTCCAACCTCTAGTTCAAATAGTTACAGCAACCACCTTGCGCGCGAGCGCAAGCGCTAGAAAAAGGCTCTCTTGGTTGAGTAGATTGCCTTACAAAGGAAGGAAGAGGAGACAACTACCCATGTATCAAGGCCTCCTGTCGCATCCTCCTCTCTCCTCCCCTCTACATCCATTCAAACTAGCTCCATATTGCTTTTTACTTCCGCTGCAATTGTGAATGTTCCTAACCCTAAAAAGTTGTAGGTGTTCATGTATCCTTCAGTGGAGCCACCTTTGTTGATGTCCCTTCCAGATGTCCCACCTTTCCCAAAACCAATAGATATGACTAACACCTCGGTCATATCTACTATGGTTCTTTCCTCCTCCTCTTCCTCCACACTTCTTGCCTCGTATGTGGGGATTTCACATCCCCCAATGAAGCAAAAGGTAGAGATTGGTCCTTCTAGAAATGGAGGATGTAAGAGGAACCCACCTTCTCTGAAAGGTGGTCCAGTGCTAACTTGTTATGTCATAGTAACGGAACTAGTCTTGGCTTCTCCTAAGTTCGTCACCACTCCTAAATCACTTGGTGAGTCTAGTGGAGAATCTCAAGTGCAACCTTCTCCATTTGTTGAGGTAAAACATATCACTCTTGTTAAGTGCATATTTAACTCTCTAGATGAGGTTTTGGCCTTATCGACGATCTTCATGAAATTGTTGACCTTAGGTCCACAAGAACTCAGTGGAGAGGACCTTCTAGGGCCCTTTTCCTTAGCCCTTGTTGTGAGAGGGTCGGATTCTCCTCCTCTTAACATTCCACCAACGCAGGCTCATCCTCCTTCCCCCTACAATGATCTACAGTGGGAAGCAGATGACCTCTTGGTCGATCAGTGTTAGGAGGAGGCCCCTTCTTTATCTTTAGATTACATGTGTGTGTGTGTGTTGCGATGTGTTCCCCTGTGATCATGCTATGTGTTTCTGGATGACCCTCGTCACCCCTATTGGTGCTTGGATGCAGGAATGGTTTTTGTGTCATAAACCTTCTTCTATTTGTATCATCATTCTTCCATGTTTGTGGCTTCATTTTCGATAAATTGGGGAGGATGCAAAGTGTTGGGGAAATTTAGGCTTCCCCTCCATGTTGACCCAATTTTTTATTTTTACTTTGTCTTCTCGTACATTCTTCACATGGTCTAATATAGTAGGGGGTTGATGACAGTTCATTTTATATACTATTACTATACATATATATATATATGAGCAATTCTAACCCTTAAATATTAGGCTACCCATGTGCTCTTTGTTTGTGTTTCCTTTTCTCTTTTTCTTTTCCTTTATCTTTCTCTCTTCTTTGCTTGAGTTGTCCCTCTCATGTGTGACAATTCCACTTCTACAACACTTTGATTTTTTCAGAAAATGTATTCATTGCCAATGAATCTTTTCTCAAAAATATTCACAAACTTCTTTTCAAATAATCACATTCTTGACTTGAAAACCTAATGGAACGTGTTTCCTTCGTCATGGGTTTGTAAAGAAAGAATTTGAGAACCTTCCTTTGAAGTGGGAACAACTTTGAGCTTCCCCTTGGGTGGGGGCATATTCTTCCTTTCAAATTCCTTGATGAAGTGAACATCTTTCAAAAGGATTCCTTGATGATGAATCGATTCGAGAAAGAAATATCTTTTTTGTACTTTTGAACAACGCGTCCCTTGAGTGGACCCCTTCTTCGTGCCAAGGTTCCTAAGGGACCCCTTTGAAAGTTTTCCAACTTGTTGATGGTCTATGAGACTGTCCACTTACTTTCCTGCATGGTCGCTTTCTATTGAAAATTGAGGTGTTTATGTAGCTTAATACTTTGTAAAACTTTATGATTGTTGATCTAAATATGTATTCTTTGTTACAGATTCTTTTTGTGTGATTATCTGATTAATTCATTTTATCATTTGTAGAATGAAGATAGAAGGTTGTAGAAGAATTAGATAGAATATTAGAAGATACACGTCATATAACTTAGAGAAACCCTTTTAGGGAAAAACTCCACCAAGAATCAATGTATTATTTAATCTCTGAAGTAAATTACAATAACTCCAATCCTTGCTTGAGAATGCTTCTTTTTCCTTCACCAAATCTTCTTCACAACCTACAATAAAACTAATAATATCTCTCTTCAACTTGCTTAGATATCTAGGTGATAATCAACTTTGTAAACTCCAAAGAGTTACAATTACAAAGCTCAAAGCTTATCACCAAAAACCTATGCCTATCTCTTGCAAGTAGAGTTCTAACCTGAAGAACAATGTCAAATCAACTCCTTCATCCATTTTGGCATCCCAAAATGAAGTCATAACTCAACCTTTATTCCAAAGATATCTTCAAAGCTTATCCTCAAAGTTGGTGCCCAAGAATGGGCCCACTTAACTCAGCCTTCTAAAATATTTTATCATGCAAAAGTGTTAACTCCAAGAATCCAACTTGGGTTCCCAAGGTGGGTCCAAGTCATTCTCTGTTAACTGAAACATATCTCTCCACCATTCATGTAAGAATGATCATCCCCTATTAACTAAAAGTAGTCACCTGTTATCTGTCATGCAACTCAAGTTATTAGTCAAGCATTCCAAGTTAACTAAATTCAACTAGCATTCAACTAAAACTAACTAAAGATAGCTGAACCATAACTAAACTAAACTAAACTAAACTAAACTGATTTTGAATTGAACTGAACTGAACTAATCTAAACTAAATTGAACTGAACTGAACTGATCTAAATTGGACTGAACTGAACTTCATGCATGTAAACATCAATCCCCAACTCCTAGGATCTTTACATGCATTCAAAAGTGTTATCTTTTACTCCAAACAGTTAACTTAACTCAAGGTGGGTTCCACCTTCCATTTAGGTGCCCCATGTGCTCCTATTATTTAGGAACTCATCTTGGATGCCCTCACATGCTCCTATCATTTAGAATTAACTACAAAAGTCAATTAACATGATTATTTCATTCAATAATTAATCTCTTTCTAATCCTAGTGCTTAGAACACTTTCCAAGGACTTAGGAGATACATGAAATAAATAATGTTTAGGATTGCAATTAAATGGCATCCTATTTCAACATTCTCCACTTGACATTATACATTGTGTATGCATCTAAAAATGGTCAACATTATAATAAGTCTGTAATTAATTAAATACAAGTTATTTAGTTAAATCTCTAATTCAATCTACATATAAATTAAATTTATTTATATTGTTCATTTTCTAATTCTTCTACCTTAATTAAATAAATAATTTTATTTAATTATTTACATCCCCACATTCCTCTTAATTAAATTAAATAATTATGATTATTTATTTTAATTATCATATTATTCTAAGTTTGAATATTTATATTCAAAATGGAATATTCCTCTTCATCTCATAGTTAAATTAAATATTTTAAATATTTAATTTAATGCCTTCTAAATCCATCTCTCTCACATAATTAAATATTACTTATTTAATTATGCGGCCTTCTAATCTCATCTTCACACATAATTAAATATTGCTTATTTAATTATGCGAGCTTCTAATCTCATCTTCACATATAATTAAGTAAGTTTATATATTTAATTATGAAAATTCATTTTAACTCATCCTTCAAAACAGAAACCTTCCTTTAGATCTGAATGAGAAAAATTGAAGATGAGGAAACCTTCTATCTCTCACTCAACTTTCAAAAATCCTATATCGTTCATCTTACCAAATTGAATCTCAATCGTTGATAATTGCCAACTAAGCTTTTTTGCCTTCGAAAATCTATAAATCTAACCTTTCACAAGCTATTTGGATCGGATCTTCTTCAGACATCCACATTCTGCCAAAATCATTTCTCAATCTTTCAATCCATCTCCATCATTCTTCATCATTGCATTGTTATGCTGCAGAATTGAGCAACCAACATTCCTCCATTATCAACCTTCAAAATCTGGTATTCTTAGTATAGTATGCATTTATTTTTAAATCTCGTTCTTTAGTAGTCATTTTGTGGAGCTTAGCATACAAATCGGAGAGCTTTAGCAAAAATACTGGAGATATAGGACAATGGGACGTCTTCAAAGGAGCTGCTGCATTGAGAGTTTGCTTTACTTTGTTTAATTAGTTTTCCTTTGATTTAAAGTTTTACCAATTTCTTCATATCTTCTACACAGCTACGAATTTTTCTACAATATTTTTACAGCGTCTTTTGCATCATCTCAAGAGGCTACAGTAAAAAAATTGAGGGTGTATCATCATTTTTGTAGAAGTTATCGTAATTTTATTTTATTTTTCATAAATTTGGTTTTTTGGACACAAATCAATGAATTTTTCAAAAAAATTTACATTTTCGGAAAGCTCTTTAAATTTTAATGGGGTTCTATGTTTTACAGATTTAATTTAGAGGTCAAATACAATGCGAAAAAATTTGATCTTCATTTTCTATATGGTTTCCATAAATCCGCATTTATGAGAGCAAAACAGAGAATTTGTCTAACTTCTTTACATTTCTGGAAGCTCTTAGAAAATTAACATGGATCTCTTCTTTGAGTTTTCATTTTTTAGATCAATAAAATCATCAAATACTGAAATCTAATTCGGCTATGCCAAAAACATGTCTCTAAAATTGCAAATTTTTTTGATGAGTTTATTTAGTTTTTTTTTGGCTGCATTACAATATCATTTTTTTATCTTGTAGGTGAATCATACGGAGCTGGAAAAGCATTGGGATCAATCAGCGCCCTTGAAGATTCCTACAGCGCCTTTGAAGATTCCTACACGCCTCTGATGTCTGTTATAGCGCACTTTTGAAAAAGGCTGCAAATTGTAATTTGTAATTTAATTTGACTGAATCCGACGGAACCGCGAACAGTAATAACTTTAAAAGAATGAAGCAATCCTAGGGTAGTCACATAATTCAAAATCAACCAATCCTAGGATAGTCACTTCACTTTTATTTTGGGACTAAAAAGAACTCCATGTTTTTGTGAAGCAATATCTTCACCTAGCATAGAAAACTATTTATTTGGGCTTAAAAATGAACTCTTGCTTGCTTTGATTTAAACGGTGATAGGCCTATGCTCTCCCCTTAACTGGGTGATCAAAATGCCAAACTCATCTATTCTATTTTATGCATTTTTAAGCTTTGATAAAACCTTTTAGAGAGCCTGCTCTTGTGGGAAAAAGTAATCACCCAAGAGGAACGACTCAAGTGGGTTCAAGCCAAAGCCAGGCTATTCGCCCCACTATAAAATTTAAAGCAAATTTGGGGAAACCCTCTTTTGCCGGTAGTGTGCAAGATAACCATCCCCAAAGCCTTTGTTCTAAAGGTTGGGAGGTCTCCTGAGGGAGTTTATTATTGCCGCACCGAACGGAAATCCTTACTACGAACCTAGTGTAGTGGCCAGCCGAGTCAGTTGCCAAACATTCTGATAATCACAGTGCAAGGGGAGGGAAGAATCTTCCCCCAAGATACTCACCATATAACTGCCAAGGACCGTTTGCTCAGGGGACCCGGTATCCACTTCCGTAACTCTGAGTACGCGCTTGGAAAAGACAAAAACACGGGCGCCCCTTCGGGGGTGACAAGGCTGTGTGAGTCGACGCAGTTCTAAGATGTGGGCTGTTGATTACTAGAATGACCTACTTGAGCACTTAAGAGTGAGTCTATCTGAATTTTCTTTCATGTGGAAAACCTGTGAAAACATTTGATGAAAAACATTTTCTTGATCAAATACTTCATGTTAGTATAGGGCTTTAAGAACAACTATTTTCAAAAATGTTTGTTGTGTCTTCCATTACATTAATTCAGATAAAGAGATCATCCAAAAGGAACATGAAGAACAACAACTGAAATCCACTTAATAATTTCTCATATCATTGCTTCAAAAACATTCCCAATAATTTTCCCATGCTTAGGGATTGGAAGTCAACAAAATTTCCCAAAAAATCAAATATCCAACAAAAATCCAAGCAATAAAATCAATCCATCCAATTAATTCTTCCAATTTCATCAATTCAATCCCTCACCTTAATCTAATCATTCAACCATTCAATCCAATCAATCATCATCTTCATCAAAAACCATTTCATCCAATCAAACCAATCAAATCATCTTCAATCAATAATCCAAATGCAAGTCACTCTACACATTCTTCCAACACATTCATATCCAACCACTTTCATCCTAATCACTCTTCTTAGCCACATCCTATCCATTTCATACTAATCAATCCAAATCATCCAATCTTTTCATTCCACATCATATCCTAATCATCATCATCTCTTTAATCCAATCAACATCATTTTACACCATGCCAACATTAGAAGACCTAGTATCTAAATTCCAAGACCTCCTCCAATCACTTTATCAAGCACCACAACCCTTAGATGAACAAGATATACATGGGATCCAAGGTGTCATCCAACAATTTCAACTTCAAACAAACCAATCACCTCACCTCCAACACCTCCTAGCTCAAGCCAATCATTTCATTGATACTTGTCAAATTCAACAACCACAACATCATCCCCTATCCATTCATTATCAACCAATTCCACCTCAACCTAATGTGTCATCCCCTTCCACCTCATACCAATCTAATCCATCCACTTCTTCATATGTCAATGCCACATCAACCTATCAAGCCACATCACAACAAACACATGTGAACTTAATTTCTACCTTGCAACAAGGCCAAACTTCCTCATGTTCTAATGCCACTTTCGACAAGGGGAACACTAATCTAGTTCATGCACCCTCTAAGTATATCATACCACTATCCAATCAAAAGCCTATCCTAAAGCCACCATGTCCTAGTCCTAATCCAATGGTCCCTACACTTTCCAACCCATTAACCCCTTCATTACCTTTACCATCCTCTAATCCACTTGCCAATACATCAACTCCATGGTACAAATTTTTCAAAAGTAAACCCATGGAATTGCCTAAATCCACCCCTACACCTCGAAAGGATGTGATCCAAGGACTACAAACAAGGAATCAATTTTCGCCATGTCATTCAACACATATACTAGAACATACAAAAGAGTCCTCAAACGCCATGCCAAGTCCTTCAAGTCAACCATGTCATCCACAATCCCTTGAGCCAATTATAGAGTCTCCCCTCGGAAGTCCAAGTCACCCTCTATCATGCTCCTATGTTCTTGACCATCAAGAACATGACAAGTCTCCCCATGAGTCATCCCCTTCCACCTCCATTCAAATAATTCATGAGGTATGTCAAGAGCATAATCCTACACATGCAGAAACATTACTCCCTCATCCACATAAAGATCAACACCCTCCCCATGATCCCATTCATAACATACCTAATATTGTTCATGATCGATCTTCCATTTTTTATCAAGACCCCTTTTATGATCAAGAAGACCATGATGATCCTCTTAGCCAACTTTATGCATTCCATGGTCAAGAGCTTCCCACCTCACCCATCCATGATGCACAAACATCCACTTCCCTTGATGAGACATATGCCTCCCAAGCCAGTATAGAAGATCAAACAAATACCTTGGATCTAAGTGAACACAATGCTAATCAAGATCCTAATGATCCTCCATCACCCACTATCGACCCCATTACAAATCCTCCATCATATCCTATTGGTTTTTCTACCCTCATTCATGAATGTTCCTCCTTTGAACAACAACAATTATCTTCTCCATCCAATAAGGAACTCGTGTCTAGTGTTTCACTTACACCTAGTCCCATTGTCCATTGCACACTCCAAAACATGAACCACCAAAGTAAAGGTCTAGACCTTCATGAACAAGATATTTTGGAGCCCATCCATGTCAAAGTCCCTCCACTCTCTTATGACCTTGGACCTACACCCAAAGGACAACAACCTAAATATTTTGGTATTTCCTCCATGCATTCTAAGTCCTCCTTTCATCATAAAGCCTATCATATCCCTAAAACATATGTTGCCATTCCACCTCCACCATCCTACAAATGTCAAAAGCATGCGACCATACACCTTCCACCATCAAATCTACCACCATTACTTCCAACTCCTAATATCCCTCCATCAACTTTACCTCCACTTCTCCCAACACCTAATATCCCTACCATCCAATCCTTTTATCTGTCCATCCATAAATACCCTAACATTCCTAATCATGACCAACAAATGCACACATTGTATAAACATGAAGCTTCCACCTATTCCACCAAACCCATGGGATTCAAAAGCAATAATTTCAATGCCTCTACCCATAAAATAAAAAATTCTAAGGGTTTTCATGCCTTAGGACATCAATACAAAAATTCAAAGCAAAATACATCTAAAAAGCTATATAAGCCCATACCTCCAAAAGTAAAGGCCAAAACTAAATTGGTTTGGGTACCTAAGAAAAATGAAAGCAATTCAAACGAGGCATCTACATCACAAAAATCCCAACCATCCACTTCCATCCTACATTCTCATTCCATTCAAAAGTCTCAAATTCCTAAAACCCACAAGCAAACTAAAAATCATAAAAATACTAAGTCTATGTGGGTACCAAAAGCACTTCACCCTCCACCTCCTAAGCAAACATCTCCATTGCTTCCTACACCTCATCCACATCACAAGCTTCAACGTTTATCACAATGTGTGCAACCATTGGTCATGGTTCCCTTCCATTTCACAACAATCCCACATACCTCCATCTCCCCACCCTTCACTCATTATCCTACATATCTCCCCCATCATCTTCCTATGGTCCATGCTTTTGGCTAAACCTCCCCATTCATCTTTTTCATAAGTCCCATATAATACATATCATCTTCCCTACATAATCTGCATCATAATCCATTATTGTCCTCCATCATTCACATCATAATCCATCATCTACTTACTCCATCTCCCTTTCATGTCATCCCTTACCAACATCTATGAGCATAATGACATTTGACATGGTCCATGCAAGGACATCTATCTAGTGGGACTATCACTTTCATGGAACTAGACACTTGAGTCCCTCCTATCCATATTCCCTCCTATCCAAAAGTCAAAAATTTAAAAAGTCAAAAAAATCAAAAAATCAAAAAAGAAAAGTAAAGAGAAATACCTTCGTCCAATGGTGAAAACCTGGTAAACAGGCGCCCTGGATAAGTACCATGATGAAAACCTAGCAAATAGGCGTCATGTGTAGGTTGATCTTCTATGTCACTTACACTTGGGGGCACAATGTCTTATCTATCCAACCTATCATTTTCATGTCATATCATTTTCATCCTACCTACCATCTTTAGCCATCATATTGAGTCCATTCATACATACTTATCAGATTGAGTCCACTTATCCACCATTCTCCTTTTGATCTTGATGAAGATATAGGGCCAAAGGTTGAAACATGTTTTGGGTATCTCTTGACATACCTCATCCAATCTAAACCAATCATATCATTATCCTATTGTCATAAGCTTTGTCATGAAAAATCCTAAGTCTTGTACCTAGAATGGGGCATATTATTCCTATGTGACATAGTCTTTGGAAATCACATCCTTGCTCTCTTATGATGCATACATCCATTCCATTCACTATGACTTATCCTTTCCATCCATCCATATATCATGAGCCTTTTATCCCTTATCCCATCACCCACCCTTTCATCCATCAATCCCATTTATCTCCTTGCACCTAGACTTGGTTTTCCCCTTGTCATGGTATCTAGCACAAAGGCTACTCAAATTTTCATCCTTTGACACCTCCAAACATTTCAAAAATCCAAAAAAATCAAAACATTCCAAAAATCCAAAACAATAAAAACATGTCAAAAATCCCAAAAAAATCAAAATATTTCCAAAAATCCAAAAATCAAAAGTTTCAAAATCCAAAAATCAAAACATTTCAAAAGTCCAAAAAATCAAAACATGTCAACAATCCCAAAAATCAAAATATTTCCAAAAATAAAAAAATCAAAAAGTTTCAAAATCCAAAAATCAAAACATTTCAAAAGTCCAAAAAAAAAAATATTTCAAAAATCCAAAAATCAAAACATCTCAAAAATCCAAAAAAATCAAAACATTTCAAAAAAGTCCAAAAAATCAAAACATTTCAAAAAGTCCAAAAAATCAAAACATTTCAAAAATACAAAAAAATCAGATATCCAACAAAATCCAAGCAATAAAATCAAACCACATCACTTCTTCTCATCAATCTAATCATTATCATCAAAATCATTCCAATCCAATCATTCAACCATTCAACCAAATCAATCATCTTCATCAAAACCATTTCATCCAATCAACTCAATTAAATCAATCCAAGCAATAATCCAAATGCAAGTCAATCCTTAATCCATACCAATCAAGTCAATCAATTTTGTCAAATTATCCAATCACATCCTTTGGTCTTGATCCTAATCTTGTCGTAAACCAAATCAAAGTCAATCAATCAATTATCATCATCCTTGTGTTGCTCTAGGGACATGCCGCTCCCCACAATGACAACACTATCAACATCATCAATCAATCAATCAATCAATGGTTTACAGCTTGACAGGGGCAATTCCTTGTTTGTTTTTGTATCATTTGTGCATGCTTGCTTGCTTGCTTGCTTGTGTGTGTTATCATTTTATCTTGCATTTGTATCAAATCCATATCATTCCAACTAATATTCATATCTTGTGTATGTTGGCATAGCTTTTTGCACTATCCTTTGCATCTAAGGTCATATCATACCTTTTGTGCATTAGGACTTTAATGCTCTAAGTCTATTTCCTCATACGTCTAGACAAGGTTGTATTAGGCTGGGGCAAGAGACACATCGTCACCTTGGTCCTTATATCTTGGTGCATAATGTCTAGTGCTATATCAAACATCATGGTTGCTCACTTTCATTGCAGCATAACGTATCATTCCTCTCCTTCATCCACTTCCTATCTTACATCTTCCATCTTGTCTATCCTTATCATTTCATTTCGAGAGCCTACCCGTGTTTGTTCAACCCGCCTATCCTCTCGAGGGGGCATCATCATTCCATCATCCTATCTTTCTATCATTATCCATTCTCCTTTATCCATATCTTAACTTCTTTGAAATGATGTTACTCGACACAAATCTCATCATCTCGAACATCATCTCAAAGAGGGGCAAAATGTATGCACGTAAAAATGGTCACATTATAATAACTCTGGTAATTAATTAAATACAAGTTATTTAGTTAAATCTCTAATTCAATCTACATATAAATAAATTTAATTATTTATTTATATTGTTCATTTTCTAATTCTTCTACCTTAATTAAATAAATAATTTTTATTTAATTATTTACATCCCCACATTCCTCTTAATTAAATTAAATAATTATGATTATTTATTTTAATTATCATATTATTCTAAGTTTGAATATTTTTATTCAAAATGGAATATTCCTCCTCTTCATCTCATAGTTAAATTAAATATTTTAAATATTTAATTTAATGCCTTCTAAATCCATCTCTCTCACATAATTAAATATTACTTATTTAATTATGCAGCCTTCTAATCTCATCTTCACACATAATTAAATATTGCTTATTTAATTATGCGAGCTTCTAATCTCATCTTCACATATAATTAAGTAAGTTTATTTATTTAATTATGAAAATTCATTTTAACTCATCCTTCAAAACAGACACCTTCCTTTAGATCTGAATGAGAAAAATTGAAGATGAGGAAACCTTCTATCTCTCACTCAACTTTTGAAAATCCTATATCGTTCATCTTACCAGATTGAATCTCAACCGTTGATCATTGCCAACTAAGCTTTTTTGTCTTCGAAAATCTATAAATCTAACCTTTCACAAGCTATTTGGATCAGATCTTCTTTAGACATCCGCATTCTGCCAAAATCATTTCTCAATCTTTCAATCCATCTCCATCATTCTTCATCATTGCATTGTTATGCTGCAAAATTGAGCAACCAACATTCCTCCATTATCAACCTTCAAAATCTGGTATTCTTAGTATATTATGCATTTATTTTTAAATCTCGTTCTTTAGTAGTCATTTTGTGGAGCTTAGCATACAAATCGGAGAGCTTTAGCAAAAATACTAGAGATAGAGGACAATGGGACGTCTTCAAAGGAGCTGCTGCATTGAGAGTTTGCTTTACTTTGTTTAATTAGTTTTCCTTTGATTTAAAGTTTCATTGGTGTGCTTGAATAGTATTTATCTCATTTTAATACACGCATATTTTCGATCACACACATTGCAATTATTCTAAACAAGGAATCATTATTATAAATCAAGTACAGGACTCAAGGCCAATGGCCTTCCTGCACCAACTAATCAATCCATTCCAACTTCAAATGCAACCTGTATAATTATGAAGCTCCAAGCAAATGATTAAAACCAAGAGAACTTATCTATAAGAACTAGTTTCATAAGATAATCTACAACATTAATTAAAGTTTCAACTTTCTCAATTAATACCTTCCCACTCTCAACCATTTCTTGCACAAAGTGATACTTAACATCAACTACTTAGTACAAGCATGATACATAGGATTTTTTGGCTAAACACATAGCACTCTGACTATCACATTCAAGTTTAACTTGCAATTAAAACCAATACCTTTCCCAAGTCTCTATAACCAAACTACCTCTTTGGAGGCATGTTAAACCACCAAGTGTATTGAACTCACATTCAACCAAGGTGTAGGCTTCTCGGTCTTTACTGTTGAAAATAACTTTTCTTACAAGTAACCATTCCAACATATATCTCTTACCATAATAGAACTTAAGCCTCACCTATTTCTCCAAGTATCCATGAGGACTTGTAACCAACCAATCCATGCCAAACTCCAAATGCAACATAGCACTATTAGAAGTAATCAAGCAAATGATTAATGTACCCAATACATAAGAGAACTACACAAGATCAATGTCAAAGCTCCAATCTTGAACATAAACATGACATCCATGATCTAACCATCTCCTCCTAGGAGATCACATGCATCATAACATATATACATCCTGGTCTCAAGAGAACATGTAATATGCCAAACTCTAAACTAGTATCAAGAGTATAACATGACATCATAACAAATACACTCTAAACCAAGAAACCATATATCCAATCACATGGAGATAACCTTACCAATGATGCATCCATGTCACTACCAACAACTCCCACTAAACTATGGTACCGAGTCACACATGGCATCATGACTACCATTCTCTCTATGAAGATCACTCTAAAACATGAAGCAAAGAGTTATCACAAACAATATTAGCTGAAATAACCAATGCATCATTATTGTCATCTGAGGATTCCTCTATAGAAGAATCAAAACTCTCTTTCTTCTTCTTACAATCCTTCTTCACATGTCTCAGTTTCCCATAGTTCCAACACTTTACCTTACTCCATCCTTCTAACTTACCCTTCCCTTCCTTGTCTCCCTTAGGTTCCTTTTTCTCAGGCCTACCTTTTACAAATAAGGCATCTTGGATTTCCATTTTAGACTTCCTTCTCATCTCCTCTGATAGGAGAGTAGGAATTATATTATCCATCTTCAGATTTGCACCACTACCACTGGTAGCAACAATTATATTTTCCCGAGACTTTGGTAAAGAACAAAGTAACCAAATGCATTTATCTTCATCTTCTAGCTTTACATCTATAGATTCTAATTGATTTAGAATCAAATTAAAACCATTCAAATTATTTGCAACAAAATCACCTTCTTTCATCTTTAAAGAATACAACTGTCTTTTCATATACAACTTATTAGTAAGACTTTTAGTTTGATAAATATCACCTATTCTCTTCCATAGCTTATATGCAGTAGTTTCTTTTGAAACATTCAAGAGAACAACATCAGCAAGACATAATCTTATGGCCCCTCTTTCCTTCTTATCAAGCTTATCCCAATTCTCATCTAACATTGTTGTAGGTGACTTTGTCTCATTACCAACAGCTAACCATTGATCTCTCTCTTCAAGGAGATCCTCCATTTTTAATTTCCATATCTCATAATTAGATCCATTGAACCTTTCAATATCTAAACAAGAATTCATTGTAACAAACATATTTTCCAAAATCAACAATAACAAAAAATAGTAAAAGCTCCCACTATAGCCAAAAAACCTCCAATCTTTTAAGAGAAAGGCATCCTAATACTCTACCCAACCTCAGCTCTGATACCAAATGTTGAAAATTGATGTGTTTATGTAGCTTAATACTTTGTAAAAATTTATGATTACTAATCTAAACATGTATTCTTTGTTACAGATTCTTTGTGGGTGATTATCTGATTAATTCATTTTATCATTTGTAGAATGAAGAAAGAAGGTTGTAGAAGAATTAGATAGAATATTAGAAGATACACAGCATATACAGTGGGGAAACCCTTTCGGGAAAAAACTCCACCAAGAGTCAATGTATTATTTAATCTCTGAAGTAGATTACAATAACTCCAATCCTTGCTTGAGAATGCTTCTTTTTCCTTCACAAAATCTTCTTCACAACCTGCAATTAAACTAATAATAACTCTTTTTGACTTGCTTGAGATATATAGGAAATAATCAACTTTGTAAACTCCAAAGAGTTACAATTACAAAGCTCAAAGCTTATCACCAAAAACCTATTCCTATCTCTTGCAAGTAGAGTTCTACTATGAAGAACAATATCAAATCAACTCCTTTGTCCATTTGGGCATCCCAAACTGAAGTCATAACTCAACATTTATTTTGAAGATATCTTCAAAGCTTATCCTCAAAGTTGGCGCCCAAGAATGGGCCAACTTGGGTGCGCAAGGTGGGTCCAAGTCATTCTCTGTTAACTAAAACATATCTCTCCACCATTCATGCAAGAATGATCATCCCCTGTTAACTGAAAGTAGTCACCTATTATTTGTCATGCAACTCAAGTCATTAGTCATGCATTCCAAGTTAACTAAAGTCAACTGGCATTCAACTAAAACTAACTAAAGATAACTGAACCATAACTGAACTAAACTAAACTGATTCTAAACTAAACTGAAATGAACTAATCTGAACTAAACTAAACTGAACTTCATGCATGTAAACATCAATCCCCAACTCCTAGGATCTTTACATGTATTCAAAAGTGTTATCTTTTATTCCAAATAGTTAACTTAACTCAAGTTGGGTTCCACCTTCCATGTGGGTGCCCCATGTGCTCCTATTATTTAGGAACTCATCTTGGACACTGTCACATGCTCCTATCATTTAGAATTAATTACAAATATCAATTAACATGATTATTTCATTCAATAATTAATCTCTTTCTAATCCTTGTGCTTGAGAAAACTTTCCAAGGACTTAGGAGATACATGAAATAAATAATGTTTAGGATGGCAATGAAATGGCATCCTATTTCCAACACTTTTTGACATGTTCTATATGCAGGTAAACATGTCACTTCACGAGTGTGCCTATGAAGCCACTTTCTGACTCTATGGAGTTTTCTTTCCTTGGGTTTCCTCCATGTGAGAGATATTGGGGGATACCTCCCTATAAGTCTTGAAGAATGTTGGGCACTTATTTTGAGCTTCCTCCATGCAAGAGATCTTGGGGGTGGCTCCCCTACAAGTCTGCAGATCTGTAGGGAACTTTTTCTTGAGTTTCCTTCATGTGGAGATCTTGAAAGACATCTTCCCTATAGGTCTGTGGGTCTTTAGGGCACTTACCCAGCTTCCTCCATGTGAGAGATCTTGGGGGATGCTTCCTTGTATGTCTGTAGGCACTTTTTTGGGTATCCTCCATGTGAGAGATCTTGGGGGACACCTTCCTTACAAGTCTGCGGGCCTGTGAGGCGCTTACTTCTTGGGGCTTCCTTCAAGTGAGAGAACTTGGGGGTTGCCTCCTTGCAGGTCTACAAGCCTGTAAGACGCTTTCATTCTATAGCTTCATAGTTTTGTGGGGCTATGAAGTCCTTTACTTGTCTGCGCTTTCGAGTTTTCCAAATCGTGGTTTGCTTCCTCGATGATTCAGGTATACATTCCTAACTCTACTACTTCTTTGATCTACTATACCAAAGCACTCATCAGTATTTGTGCTCACTAAAGTGGGGGAAAAATATATAGGAGTGAATTTGTAACCCTTGTGGAAATTCCCCTTTTACACTCCCTCACCTTAGAAAACCAAATTCAAAGGAAAAAATCCACATCAACCAACTGCCTTCATTCCACTTGGCGTCTATTTGGTGCATCAACAGAAGAATAATTGTTGGGGATGCTTGTGCAATGTGAAAATTTCTGCACGACGCGCTTACATCCCTGATGAATTTTTGCGTCTAAAGCCTATAGAGGCATTACACTTCCCATTGGGGTCTATTTGTAATACCCTTCTTCAACCAACCGACCTAAATATGGTTGTTTTTCTCATTCTCCCTTCAAATTCACTCTTCATTCCTTCATTTGATCCCTCTAATCTTTCAATCCATCTTCTTCACAAGCTCAAACAACCTTCTAGCATTCACTTCTTGCACTCTCAGCATTCAAGCAACACTGTGCACTCCATAGCAACAACAACAACACTCCATCAACTTCGTAGAACAAGTGTGGAACAACACCATTGCAGTAGGGGATTAAGTCCTCTCATTTTCTCCTCCATTAGCTAGTGAGTTCTTGGTGGAGGTGTAAGCTTTCTACTCCTCTCTACAATTTGGTTGAGTAGCATAATTCTATTTTGTAGTGTGATTGTGTTCTTTGCTTTCATTTCTTCCTTTATCATATATCTTTTTACAGTTGCTATCTTGGCTATCCGTGGAGGTGGAAACACAAAAATGGGGATTTGACTAAGGTAGGCCCCTATGCAGACCCCCAACAATTTTCCTCTTTCTTGTGTGTAGGTGGGTACACTTCTTGGAGCTAGCTAGAGAACAGGCCCTTTTGTGAGATCATTTTGGTCACCCTAGCTTTAATCTACTTACTTTATCACATTTGTTTATACATTTCTTATTTCATAGTTTTATTTTGTTCTCCTAAAACCCATTAGCTAGGTTGTTAGTCTATTTTCTAGTGGTTAACCTTATCTTTTTAGTCCTCTGGTCATACGAGCGCCAGCGTGCCACACTATCATTCCAAAACTGTGCTTTCATCCTCAGACAGAGAGCTACCTGAGGCACAGTGTTTAACCTAAAAATTGGCTTGCCTAGCCCCATTCTAAGTTTTAGGTCTACAGAGTGATTAAAGGACCTTATATTCCTCATCATTCTCGTCCCTCATTTCCAAAACATCCTTTAAGCTAAGGTAAGTTAGGGAAGCCTTCCGCTCTTGGATCTCTATGACCTGGGGCCTTGAACGTGGTTGGTCCCCCTCTCTTACAGAGAGTAATCCTAAGATCAGCCACTCCTACACATTAGGCACTACAAAACCAAGGTGGGTGCCCCTTTCACAATATTGAATACAAATACATGTAGCAATTAGTCTATAGTGTTAAGAAGATACAAATTCTCATACATTGTGATAAGGATCTGTAACATTATGAAAATATCTGACATATTCCTTGCAACATTAATGTTTTTGTATGAAGAAACAAATAATTAGAAATAAATTGTGTAATCTATTGATATTTTTCATTTAAAATGTATTTTGGGTCAGAAAGATACATGAAGGTAGATCGATGCCTATTCAAGGATCACAACTTGGTCATAACATTATACATCACTCTATTCTAACATCAAATACTCCTAGTGGATATTATTTCTCAACTAAATATTATTGTCTATAATATTCAACCTATGAATGAATTGTGCATGTGTAATCCTATTTAATAGTCCATGTATGATGCAAACATTCTCATTATTTTCCATGAAAGTGCTACACTATTTTTTGAACATAAAAGAACAAATAAAAGTCATTACAACAAATATCTAAGAAGAAACTTGCAATCCTTGATTATGTATTTCAAAGAAATGTTGCATCATATAATGGAGATGACAACACAATACAACACATGTATTTATATAAATTCTACTAGAAACGACATATTATAACAAAATACTTACACAAATATTATAACAATTCCTAATACAAACTCAATAGAAACTCTAATATCCTGCATATTCCAAGGTCTTTTACAAATGCAATACATCCCTTATATAAAAGAAATGGGAATGCAAGCTCATGAATAGGTGACACATGTCACTTTTATAATTGACTTGATGAACTCTTGTGTAACAGAGTAGATGCAACAACTTGTGAATTTCACGAGAGTGATTTATAACAACTCATTACCAAGGTGATGAATTAGGTAGAGCTAAATTACTCTTGGACCACCCAAGTTGATGCACTAGCTACTATTGGAATTCATGGCGATGGAGAGTAAATGTGTAGGTGCTCCTCTCTTGAGTTCTCAAACCAAGTCAATGAATGATGGAGACTCTGACTTAGAAGGTGCATTCATCCCATAAATTTCCTAGACATAAAGATAGGCACAAATAAGGTTGATGGTATTAAAATCAATCCAAAAATTACAATAATCATCCTAGACATTATTAGGGATGCCACTGTTATGCCTGTACGGCAACAAGTAACTATGAAAAGAAGATGAAAATGGAATAGAATAGATACCACCATATCCTTGTATAACAAGGCCATTATGAAAGAACACGATGACATTTCAACCAAAGATTGCTCTTCAAGGTCCAACACATCACCAATATATGCTAGCATGGATAGGAGAACACTAAATGCTTTAGGGGAGGAATTAGAATGTATTCTTCTCCATATGGGTCTTATGGAGCTGATAAGGCCTCATCCAAGAAAGAATAGATGTGTACAACTCTTGCTCTAAAACTAAATATTTACATCATTCTCCATGGGAAGCTCCATTATTTTGGTTCAAGACTTAACTCAAGTTTCCAATGGACTAAACCATCCTCATTCCAATTATTCCTATTCTTAGAAGAGTTCTTTCATTTCTCCCTCTGAATTCATATAATTTAAGGAAAGAGAATACTAAAAATCCTCACAAGAACTAAGACACCATTACAACTAACTTCTAAGAATATTAGCAAAAAAACAACTTTTTGAGTAGACGATACATATGAGTATATCTTCCCTTAAACTCGTGGTCTCCTTTTATTGTTAAATTTGAGGTTAATCATGCCTTCAGTCAAGTTCTTAATCCTAATTAGTTCATCTTAATCATCATATATTTATAAGTGTTTCATTCTTGATCATTTGCAATACCTTAGAATACTAGCACACATGCTTTGGATATTTTGTAGAGTTCAAGTGATGTAGAGGTCACTAGAAAGATGGTCCATGTAGCATTTCTTCTTCTTGGGGCTATTTATGCTCTAAAAATTTTGTTACCTTATTCTTATACGATATGTGTATCTTGCATCAAGGAGTGATTTGTTTCCTTAATGAAATTATCTAGTCCGAATTCCAATTTTAGCAACTTATCAAATTTAGTGTTGCACAAGACTAGATCCACCCTATCCTCCTAATTGGTGGATGTGAGTAAAGCTAGATCAATGCTACATAATTCATCTTTCTAGTGACCTAATTATTTCACCTTGCCATCATCATCAAGTATTGGAGGTAAAAAACATTCCTTGAGGACCTTGAGACCATTCATCTTATCTTTTAACATCAAATAAAATTTTATTTGGAAAGTAGAGATGACATTTAAGAGCCCTATGACCTCATGAGTACTTGATATCTCATATGGAGCACTAGGATTAAATTTTCCATTATTACGCACATTACCTATAGTCTATATATATGGAATCCACATACTTATAATGTGCTTCAAATTTGTTTCATTGTTGATGTGGCTCATGTGGGCCTTTCTTAAATTGTTGTAATAAGCCCAAGCATCATCAACTTTATGTGAAATGCAAGACATACAATGATTCAAAAATTTATTGAATAAGTCAATAAAATTTGTATTTCCCTTCTCTTTATCCTTAGCCTCTACACTCTAACTTTTCTTCATCTTTTCCTTCAATTTTGCAATCCTTGACATTTATTTATCCTTGTCTTGTTGGGATATATTTCTTGAACAAACGGAAGGAGTTGCAATCTCTATTGCAATACTTAAATTAGGAGCGGTGTCATTTATTTGACCCTATTATATTCCTACAATAACTTAATATTATCATTTTTTAATTTATCAAAACATGTTGATAATTATGGAGGTTTGTTACAATACAAAGTACCATAAACCTTAAATAATCTAAAATTATAAAATAGAAAAAATTATAGTCTCTAACCATGCATATCAAATATTCAAATAACATAATATAGCTTGAGGAGATCCATATAGAAAAATCAATAAGATGTGTCAATATATTCCCTATCCACATCTTATCTACATGTAGGGACTTTTGTATATAAATTTGACAATACACTGAAAACCATAAGTCCCTGAGCTATCAATTGCTAATGATATTAGTGACTCATTGATAAACTGCATTTAAGTTGGGGACAATAAAAAGAAGTAAAATCTCATTTCATAAATCTAGGTAGGTGGATAGGCGGTACATGTTCACTACATCGATCACCAACCACACCATGTAGAGCACTACCCACAACAAACCCTAAATTATCAATCCTTCACTACATTTGAAATCAATTATTCCTATTCATGAACCAATATGAACTTGGCAAAAAATATTAGTTCTTGTTTTATTTTAAAAATTAGACCACTATTTTTTTTCCTAGACCATGTGCTAAAAATAGATAGAAAAACCTACATCAATTCATATAAGACTCAAAATAAAACTCAAATATTTTCAATAAATTAAAACATAAATAAATAATAAATACACAATATTGATAACGTGTTAAAGATTACATGACCAAGAACTAATATTACACTATTTAAACTTATCCCATTTCACAGTATACAACTTAACCATTAAAAAACTTGAAACTCTTTGAATGTGTACATGATTGCTATTATTTTGAGCTTAATCAATATAGAGACATATTCCTTCTAATAAATTAATTAAAAAGTGGTTTTCTTATAAGTGATTCGAAATCTTTTGTAGTTTTGTGGGTTACATGATTTCAACATTGACATTTTACTGTACTGAAAATAAAAGTGATAAAATATAAGGGTGCTTTGTTGAAAATCTTCACAAAGTCCATAGCAATTGACACGCCACTCAAAATAATATAATTCAACTTTCAAAGCATTCCAGTCTAATGTTGGAATTTCACGTGGGTGTGTGGAAAATAGTTGAAAAAGGTGAGTAAATGGGAGATGGCGTAGATGTCAATGATCATTCCCATTGCTTTGAGTGGTTTGTTGACCATCAAATTAATAAATAATTCACCAAAATGTACTCAATTATTTTTTAAAGAGTTTTATATTGACTTTGCCTTCTCCCTTTATTATATTTCTATGTTTATATTGTTTTTAAATAAAGTAGATTTTTACTAATTTTATTTCTAGATAATTAATTGATGTCCCATGTGTTATAGGAATAGTTGTGTAGTGACGGTTATTGTTATTTTTGTTGGCGTTCCTTCAAGTGATAATAATGTATCAATTGGCCCAAATTCTAATCCTTATTTTGGACAACCCCCCAAAGATGTTATTTTTCAACCTTGGACCATGGTCCAAGTGAGATGCCTCTCAAATTGTTGCTTTGTCTCATAAAATCAAAAAGTGTAAAATAAAATTTTATAATTGAGATGCCTCTCAAATTGTCGCTTTGTCTCATAAAATCAAAAAGTGTAAAATAAAATTTTATAATTATTGTAATGAGTTGGGACCCTTTCAAAAACCCCTCTTACCTAATTAAAAAAATTATTTAAGAATTATTCTTATTTTCAATAGTAATACAATAAATCATAAGAATTATGTTCAAGTTCTTAATAGTAAATGAAAAAAAAAAATTGTATATGAATATTATTTTTTATATTTATTTAATGGGCGAGTAGATAAGTAAAGACACGAGAGTTATTTTATTTAACATTTACTTAAGAACTATTTTATTTAAAATATTATTTATTTTTTTAATTTGAAGAGTTACATTTTATTTCACTTATCAATTGTTTTTATTTAATCAGACAATATATATTTATTATTAAATGTGAATAAATTGACATGCAAATGAACAATAACATTTTTTTGTTAACAGAGAATAAATATTTTTGATAACTCCCCAATATCCAAAATAATTTGAAAAAATTTAGAGTAGAAAAAAGAAAAAGAGGAAGAAAAAATCATAAAATAATATTTGAAAAATAAATGAAGTGTTGACAACCATTCCAAAAATTACAATATGAATTATTTTGATACTTAAAAATAAATGAAGAGTCATTTTATGTTATATTATGTAATTTAAAAATTATTTTATTTGTTTTAGAGTTTTTTGGTTTTACTTTAGAATTATTAAAGAAAATAGTAAAAATAAATAAATAATTATTTTAGTAACTAATAATTTTAAAATTGTCATTTTTCTAAAATTTATGTAAAAGACACCAAGAGATACCATTTTTGAGGTGTCTAATTGAATTTGAACATCTTTTACATATATTTTTCTAAAACTAACTATGCTAGTAAATATATTTATTTATACAATATATAATGTATATATGTAAATAATATTACTTTTCTATCTAATTTATAGTCTTTACACTGAAAGGTGTCTTATAGTGGTGGCATTGGATGCGTGTACATTTTTATCCTTTGCATTTAAAATGACGTGCACATGGCGGTTTGAATCTTGCATGTAAGGTAACACTAAACCTTTGTAATGGCTACAAGTGATTGCAATACATGAGAAACATAAGAATCGCTTTGCATGAGAAATGTAAGAAAGATAAAGATGAAACGAAGATATAAAAGAAACTTTTGTATTCTTATGCTGGAAAAGTGGGAAACTTTCCATTTTTCTAATTCCATTCATTGAATATAGCTCAGTCTTTATTTAGTGTGAGCACTATAAATATGAAGATAATGCTTCACCTCCTCCCAGTAGGTCATGGCTTCCATAACAAATCCTTTCTTTGTGCAACTTTGTCGATAAAGAGGGAATGCAAGTGAGAAAGAAGGGGTAGGAATTGAGAGGCGAGGCTCAAAAGGTTGTTAGCGATGGATGGTCTTTATGGAAGGATATGGATTCTCTTCTCCATCACTTCTCTCAATCCATTTTTTATTAGATCAATGGGCTCTGTATGCTCGGGGGACTTGAAGATATTTCTAATTATATCCAATCCTTATCTCTCAGCATAGGAATTTTGCATCTAATTACAAGCAACCTCAAATTATAGATTATAATTTGTTTGCAATAATAGGTTTGTTTGTCCATAGTCACCATGATCCTACTATTAGGTTTCAATGCACTCATCTATTATAATTACTTTGATATAAATATAATATTTATAAATGTATATCAATCTTAAATTATTTTATTTAATGGTATAGTTATTTTAAAATTATTATTACATTGTTATTTAGTATAAATTATGAATTAAAGTATATAATTATGAATTTTTTATGTTCTTATATACTTTATTTATTTTGTACTTTATTATTTTTGTATGTTAACTCTTCAATAGTTTTGGGTTAATACATTGATGCCATTACACTCCATCCCTTGTCATTGTAGTTATTTCCTCTTGACATAATAATTAACATACCTCTCTTTAGAAAAATATGTGTAAATAATGGTAACAAACATCATTATTAGACTCCTATTATTGAACTCTATGCTAGTTTAATTAAATTTATTTATTAATTTTTTAATTATAATTTTTACTCTTCTATATTTTTTATTTTTTCTTTGATTTTTTAAGAAGTATAATAAATATTATATATTTATATGTAACTTATTATTTTATTAAAATTGTTAAAAATTGGAGAGCTTGAATGATATTCTATATTCATCTAATAAATGGATCTAAAGATCCTTAAATAGATAACATGTATGGAAATATGTGTATCTTGCATGAGACATGACTGTAAAATACAGTTTATTTTTAACACCCCCTATAAATATTATTTTATCACACAACTTAACTAGATGATGGGGGTCAACTATAACGAATAGGTTTATTAGCTACCCATGTACAACTAAAGAATATTTAACACTAAAGTTGTCTTGAAAATATAAAAACTTATCCTTTTATTGAATAGCCTTCATTACTTTTTTCCATCATTATCCATAGTAAGATGTTCTTCATAGTTATATCAATAAAGTAAGTGAATCATTCCCAACGATATTTGTGATCAAACCTTCATAAATTTAGCAATGATATATGTGATTAATTTCAACAATGATCTTTAATACCAAAACCTTCACAAATTTAGCAACAATATTTGTAGTCAATTTCCATAATAATATTTGTGACCAAAACCTTCATATATTTAGCAATGATATCTATGATCAATTTCAACAATGATCTTTGTGATCTATCTACAAATTTTTAGGTTCAACAATGATCTTTGAGATCAATATTATAACCATTCAACAATGATCTCTATGATCAACACTATAACTTATTTTAGATTTAGTAATGATCTTTGTGATGAATGGTACTTATTCCATGTATATTAGTGCTCCAACTACAAACCTCGTGTTGATACATGGATAGAACTCAAGTAGCCCTTATAGTGTTCAAAAGTCATAGATTAAATTATATGGTTTCTAGGATGATATTTGACCTTGCATGATTTTTTTTTTATCTAACATGAGAGTATTTATTCTTGTACAACATTTTGAACATACTTGTGATATTTTACCAATTATATACACCAATCCATCCATAATCCATCTAGATATACTATCTTTTAGAGGTTGTTTCTTCCACTTTTGTTCCAAAACAATTTCTCAAAATGATTCTTTAATCTACATACACTACAAGGATGAAGATCCCAACATATTTCTTTTTTATTTCCATGCTTATGAAAATGAGAACATTATTTGCATTGTATTCCTTGATTTAATTTGTTTGAACTTGTAACACTTGTAATATCATTTTTTATTTCTACTAGCATATCCAAGGCCTTCATTTTTTTGCCTCACTATTGGCTCAATGGGATCTATAATTCCTTGTCCATATTTTCCCCATTCTTTTCATTATCATAAATCCAACACTCTTTGTCATTATCCTCACAACTAGCAAGAGTTGTAGATTCAAAATATTGTTATTTTCCTTACACTTTTTTATCAAAAGAGGCTTTATCTATATCACATTTATCAAATGATTCATCTAATAAATAACAAAATCATTTGCATTACATGGCACATTACATAGTGTAGGATTAGACTTTAGATGGTGTTGATTTTCCTTTATGCAATCTTTAGTAATTGATTGAACAAATTATTTTCTTCTCTCAATTTTGGTATACCTTCCTTCTGTGACCTATTTTCCTCTTCTAATTCTTCATTTTTATTTTTATTTTTCTCAAGCTCTTCTTCTAAAATAGTATTTTTACACATTATTATTTTTTCTTTCTTTCTCTTTTACCAATCTTTCCCATTGGAAAATAGTTTCCTTATACAATTAAATTTTAACCACACAAAAGTTCACTTATATAATATCTAATGTCAATTGATTTTGGTGGATTTGCAACCTTCAATATTCCATGATTTTAAATCATCTACCAATAATTGTGTATCTCTTTAGGCTTAGGCTTTACCAAATACTATAGACTTCATCAAACATTGCAAATACTGTAGGAAAAATTGCAATCATCTTTCTTCTTCGATCATGTGTCAAGAATAGTTGCAGATAGAATTTCTTATAAAGCTACAATCTCTTCCCACTTGTCTTTTATTACATGCAATTTTGTTCTCAAATTGGTAGCTCTTTATTGCAATTTTCTTCTCAAATTGATAGCTTTCTTGCAATCTTCAACCTCTTCAAAAATTGCAATCCTTGGAATCTATTTTCCTTATCCTTTGTTATGACCATGATTTAGAAGTATTTTGATTTATTTTTTCAAGGTATTTGATCTACACAAAAAAAAGAGTGATTTATTTCCTCCAAATATTTTGTTTAATGATTTATAGAAATTATTGGCTTCAAATTTGGTAATGTGGTCTTTAACTTAAGTAGTTCACAAATGTTTCAATCTTCTTACAAAGGGTCCAGTTTTCTTTTTCATTTGTAATAATTTATTTTCTCAATCTTCAATAGTTATCCCTATAAATTATTTATCCCTTCATTTAAAAAAACTCCATAGACACCAATATGATGGATTATGAATATGGATGGTAGCTTTTCTATACATATAAAAGAAAACCAATGATTAACTTTCCTTTTGGAATAGTGATAGTTTAACTTTTTGATAGCTTTTGTTTAGTTTCTCTTGATAAAAAAATTTCCTTACACAATGATTGGATACTTATTTAAAATTTCAAACTACAAATTTTGCTTTGTTAAAAAATGATGGTATTGATTTTGAAGATTTTAGATCAATGACCTCCTTCAAATAGCGACTAAAATAGTGATCCAAGCTCTAGATTTTATGCAACCAATTGGGCTTATAATAGATTGATGTCTCCACCAACAACTCAACAACTTAATCCTTTGATTGAGAAAACTTCAAAAATTGTTTAACTTTGTTTTGTTTGATTCTTTCTCTAGTGAATCGCTTGGATAGTGTCTTCATATTTTGCACCAAAAAACTTAGTATTTGTAACAATTTATTCTGATTTTCCATAGGTCATTGGGAAATAAAACTCATGTTAAACCCATGAATCATAACTATATAAGTTATCTTATATTATTCTCGTGCTTTAGATCCTTGTGTCTTTGTTTTGAGCATGGAGGAGGAAGTTCACAAACAATTGAGAGGAGCCATCATGTCCTTCTTCAAGATCAAATCATTATGATCACAATGCACTTTCATTGTTGTGCATAATTTACATGATATTCTCTTTATTTTGAAAGAGCATGAAGCCAAAAAAATTCCTGAGTAGGGAGTTTGAATGGTGTGGGGTATCTTCTCTTGGATTTCAATTAGTCTAGATTGTGTAATAGACTCCTTTTTCGCCATATTTTCTTTTATATGGCCAAAACATCTTTAAAATGTTGCTTCTTGTCATGCTTTGCTTCAAACACTTCAACTTCACATTCATGTGATTTTTATTTATTTATTTTTAATCGTATACATAGACACATGTTTTTACATGTTGTCTTCAAATGCACAAGCATAGGATATTCCAATGCTATAATAATACCAATTGTTAAAAATTAGAAAGCTTGAATGATATTCTATATTCATCTAATAAATGGATCTAAAGGTCCTTAAATATATACCACATATGGAGAGATGTGTCTCTCACATGAGAAATGATTGTACACATTGTGATTAAACATAGTTTATATTTTTTTTAAATATATTTGAAATAAATTATCTATTACATATTTAACCATGCCATATTAATTGTTTTTAAACTATTTTTCAATATATCTAATATTTTATTTACTAAAGTGCATATCTATTTACTCTTTTATCTACTAAATTTATTTCATTAAAATCATTTTATTATTATACTTGTAAATGAAAATAATCATGCACATAAATAATTTTTAGAGTTAGTATATTAGCTTTTTAATAATTTTTATAACACACTCATGTCATCACAATCCACTTTTTGTTGCCATATAGTTACACCTCTTAGCGTTATTATATAATTAACCATGTAAATAATTTATTTGAAAGTTATATGTAAATATATAGTATTTATTATACTTCTCAACAAGATCAAAATAAAATAAAATAAAATATAAAGTAAGTTAACATAGATATCTTAATACATGTTAGAGATATTAATCTATACTAATTATTAGTTATTTTTTATTTATGTTATTTTTAAATAATATTAAATTTAATGGCATTTGACAAATTCATCGCCAGCAATTCATCGAAGGAAAATTCACTGTCAGCAATTCACCGCCATGGATTCAAATTCACCACCAAGTAAAATTCACCACTAGTAATTCACCTTAATATTTTTAATAAAATCAAAGTTTTGTTGGCGGTGAATTTTCCTTCGGTGAATTTTTGGCGATGAATTTTCCTAGAGTCAAATTTAATACATAACATTAATAAATTACATTAAACATTTTTAATAAAAATATGTGTTCAAATTGAATAATATATTTTAATTGTAAATAATATAAATGGGTTGATGCAAGAAGTTCGGTACACAAAAAGCTCAAAAAGTGAGTGTTTTTGTTGTGTTTTTCAAAATTTGTCACAGTTGGACTGAAAATTTGAGGCACTTACACAATGAATCTTAAAAAAAGTCAGTAATATGAAATTTAAAATTTTGAATCTAGTTTCCAAATATGTAAATTATTCAAATACCCAAATTATAGAAATTAAATTTTGATAGGGATCTATAAAAACCACTTTTTAAAAGTCCTATTTTTTAACCATACCAAGTACATGTATAGACACCACTTTTTGACCCAAATAAAAGTATTTTGCTAATTCCTTTTGGGAAAAGAGAGCTAACAACATGAAGATTGATGTGGAATTTTTTTTGTAATTTTTTGTTGAATATTTTTTTTTATTAATTTTTTATTGGCCTTAATTGTTTTTTTTTTAAATCAACATGTATTGACAACATAATTGGACCTAAACTAAACATTTTATGAATATTTTTCTTTTCATTGTGTAGAAAATTGTCTGAAGGATGATGCCATATAATTTTTTTTACAAGAAACTTAACCAAAAAAAAGTTATTAAAAAACAAAAAAAAAGCCTGATATTTCAAGTTTAAGGACTAGTTTGCTTATAAATTAATTATAAAATAGCAAACATAATCCAATATTAATGGAAATTTATATATTTAGAAAGTAGACATCGTGTTCTCTAATGGGTTTTAATTTTATAGATTGATTCAGAAAAAAAAAGTCCATCAGCCATATTGCCAAAGTTGGGCATTCTTCTTCAATTTTCCTTAGTTTTTTAGTTGTAGGTCAAAGGCTAAGGCTCAGATTGCCAAGCCTTTCCCAAGCCTAAAACCAAGGCTGCATGTGGGCTAGGAAATCAAATTTTAAATAACGCGTACGCATTTTAGTAATGCGTATGCATTGTTTAAATAAAACGTGTATGTGTTTCATAACGCATATTTATCAAATCTACATTAACCTACTTCATTGACTTATGCTATTCTAATGATCTATTACAAGCTTTATATCATATCCATAGATCTAGAATATTTCGTATTGGCCCAAGGTCATTACAATCTCCAATGAAATAAAATGTAATGTGTGCAAGAACAAGTCGGCCCCAAATTGAATTACTCCTTAGTGAATGCATATGATGAAGTGTGGACCTATAATTAAGGTCGGGAACACTCCACGAAACAATTAAAATCACATCGTCAAGATTTGCAAGCTACGGGAAAGATCCACGAGCGATCAAATTAGTTGTTAGGTTTGAAAATTATTTTGGTTGTGGTTCAAGAAACTGCCATCAAATCCAGAAGTGATAACTTGCTGAAAAAGATCCAATCATGCTCAAATCTTGGAATAAGGAAAATGATCATGTCCACAATGAAAATTTAGATCCACAAGGTTTGGAGAGAAAATATGACGAATCCACCAACATGAACTAAATAGGAACTGGATAAGAACAAAAATTGAAAGGAAATATTTTTTTGGTTGATGCAAGATTGCCACAACCCAAGGATGCTCCTACATCACAAGGGGATCATGGGATGGTGTGGACAAGGGACTATGACCTTGAGGTGGACTAGATGGGATGGTAAGATCTTCATTTGGATAAGGGGATGCATTAGTATGCTTTGGAAGAAGCTCTTGGAAAGTTTCAATTAGTGTAGATGGTGTGGTGGAAGAGGCATGTTGGATGGACTCCTCAAATGGGGTGGATGGAAGGAAGGATGATTCATGAAGTTCATGGGAGTGGATTTTGGTGATACTAGGAGTAGAAGTGGATTGGGTTTTGGTTTTTTCAATGGTTTCAATGGTTCTAGGAGTGGAAGATGGATATTCAATGGATTCAATGGATTGGACGATTTCCATGGTTTGGACGTTGTTAGGAGTGGGAATGGGAGTAATAGGTGTGGGATGGAGAGGGGCCTCATCACTAATGACCATGGATAATGCATTGGGATGGCATGGTTCCATGTCTTCAAGATGTGGATTTGGGAATGTCTTTGTTGTCATGAGTCCTCAGATGACATATGGAATGAAGTACTTGCTTATTGTAGGCTTAGATGGTGTGGTGGGAGTAGATGAAGGATTATGAATGGGTGGAGGACTAGGATTATGGATTAGTGGATGAGGATTATATGGATGAATGGGATTGGATGGAGGAATAGGAGTAGGTGGAGAATTAGGACATGATGGAGTGGAAGAGGGAGTGACATAGGAGGATATGGATGGTGGATTAGGATAGGAGGACATGGATGGGGGATTGATGTTGGAGAAAGTTGATGGGGAATTAAGATAGGAATATTGGGATCAAGGATTAAGGTGGGAAGATTGGGATGGTGGATTAGGATAGGAGGATGTGGATGTTGGATTAGGGTCTAGGAAGATTGGGATGGTGGATTAAGATAGGAAGATGTGGATGTTGGATTAGGATGGTGGATTAAGGTAGAAAAAATGGGATGGAGGATTAAGATGGGAAGATTGGGATGGTGGATTAAGATAGGAAGATTGTGATGGTGGATTAAGATAGGAAGATTTGGATGGCGGATTAAGATAGGAATATGTGGGTGTTGGATAAGAAAGAGATGTAGATGAGGGATATGATGAATATGTGGATGGGGAAGATGATGGATACCCCTTGTCAAAGGTAGCATAAGGATTGCTAGGAGGTGAGGGTGAAGGCATGATGGGGTAACTTGGATGAGTGATTGTATTTTGGATGATGGTTTAGGAAAGCTTACTAGAAATGATAGCATCAAGGGTGTCTATATTGTACTCATCTTGATCAACAAGACTTTCATTATCATCATCAACATAATTGGGATTTCCCTTGACTACTATTTTTGGTTACATTGATGGAGGATAAGGATTCATGGTGTTGTATTGAAAGATGAGAATGTACCATGACAAGAAAAGGAGAGATGATGAAAAGATAAATAGAATGGACTAGAAGAACATGAAAGAAAGGGGTCTTAAGATTTGTTTCGATATCAAAAGATCTTGGATGTAGATGGAATAAAGCTCAAATTGGGATATGAATTAAGCTCAGATTGGGATTGTATTTGAGCTCAGATTAGGATGAATGGAAGATATGATGGGATAGACTCCTAGGTTCAAGGATGTAGCTAAAATGATGGGGATGACTATTAGATGGATAAAAGCGATTGCTTGGAGATGGATATGTAGAGGGAAAATGATTGGACTACAATTTCAGATTGAAGAAGACATAGGCTAATCATGACATGAAGGATTGACTCTCTATATTTTGTATGGGAAGTGGATTCACCTCTATGTATAGCGCATTTTCCTCTCTAGATCGTAGATTCGCCTATCTATAGGTATCATGGAGTTGCCCCTATCGGTACTAGGATCACCTATTGGTCAAGACAATATCACCTATGCAGACTGACTATATGAAGAGGTGTGTAGGATTTCTCAAGAAAGAAGTGAAATCACCTATTAGGGAAGGACTCAATATGTATGCAAGATAACACAATCACCTATGCAGGGGACAAAATCACTAATCTAGGGATGACACAGATAGACAGGGGTACAGACTTAGACATGGATTCACCTTTGTGAGAGGAAGGTTCACCTATTTTAAAGAGGTGTATAGGCAGGTATGATACAAAATCGACATAGGTTCTCTTGTGTGGAAGGTAGGATCGCCTATGCTAGGGGATGCATAGATATAGAACTAGAAGACTTGATTGTAGAGCCACCTATGAGGAGGATGAGATCACTTATTTCTTTAGGTGTACAGATGGAGAGGGTACAGATAGGATGTAGGATCACCCCTATGAACAACAGGTTCACCTATTCTAGGGAGATGTATGGACAAATATGCTATGGATGAGACACGGGATCACCCCTATGGACACTAGGATAACCTATTCAGGGAATAGGCAGACAGGGATGGTACATACCAGACTTGGAATTTCCTAAGAGGATGATAGGATTTCCTATTCTAGGGAATTGGTGGATGCAGGGTTGCCTAACTAAGGGACCCACAAGCAAATTTTCCCCTGACAAGAGCGAGTTTTCCTAAAGGATGACTTGATTGGACTAAGATGCAAAATCGCCCCTTCCAAGGTAGGATCGCCTCCACAATCCAAGTTCACCTTTGTGAGAAGAAAAATTGCCATTGAGGGTAGGAACAAACTATGGAAAATGATTGAAAACATGACAAACAAAAAGCAATGGGTTGGACTAACTCGGACTGACAACAAGCACTAGTATATCACAAGACATGCTAGATAGCAGAAGCCTTAAATTAGTAGTAAAAGGTTTTCTAACTCAATGTAGGCCCACCACCTTGAGGGGACACCCCAAGGTTAATACTCCATGTGATAGTGGGGTGGTTCTTTGAATCACCCTTTCTCATGAAGGCGTATAGCTAGAGATTCAATGGCACTAGGTCATCAATAGATGCCATGGGCTCACCTTCACTCTCTCACTCAAAGAATATTGTAGTCCACCACGAGGATTTCTATCTCAACCCAAGGGATTATGTGGTGAGTAACTTTGGGGTATGGTGTGCATCCCCTGCACTACACCAATCCACGACTAAACACAGGTCTTTATCTAGGTTGAACAGGCTCTCTCGTGCATCCCTGATACACCAGGAGGGTGGATGAGGCACAATTGTGAACACCAACCCATCACAAGCATGGATCAAGAGCCCTAGTGAGGTACTGGAAACTCAAACCAACCCTACAAATCTTATCTAGGTATCACCCTAGGTTTGACATTGCTAGACACGATGTGACTAGATTGGGGTACAGTTGTGGCTCTCCCCCTTTATATTCCTCGCCGATAACACGTGGTTGAGATCATCCCCTGAGTGGTGAAATCCTAGGAAGGTCTCACTAAGGGAAGATAATACTATATATTTTTGTTGGTCCCTAGACTCACACGTAGAGCAAGGGGAGAGCATACATGCACTAGCACTCTCTGGATAGACTAGACTGGACTGGAATAAGTTGCGATTTCTACGTCACCGAGGATCATCGAAAGGTGCAAGGGAGACACAACAAACATATTAATTGACCCTTTAATTAATCTATGTGTTCCTAAATTAGTATGAAAAAAAGACACACAAATGGAGCTTAACTAAGGGTCTTCAACTGATCGTCCTGCAATAATGCATTAGTAATTTTCATCACTGGTCTTTGTCAAGCATAGGACAAGTTGCACAGGTCATTAGTTAAATACCACAATCACAAACAAACAAGTTAGTAATTAGTACCCAAAACTAAAATCAAATTAAAGCACAAATCAAAAACTTTATCATTCTAGAATACCTCAGATTCACCCCTACATGGAGCAAATTTTCTTGTGACTGTGATGCAGGATCAGTTGTCTTAGGAAGAGGCAGGATTGTCTTCACCTTTCAGATGGAGGGGCATTTTCACTTACGCCTTTGTGACTTGAGCAAGTTCTCAATTCCTTCAGTAGGTTTTCCCATTTCAATTGTGCTACATGTATTCGCCTTTGTAAATTCTAGTTTAGGATTGGTGGATGCAATTTCGTCCTTTCTCCGAAAGGGCAAGAGTGAATTCACCTGTTTTTACTTCAGGTCCGCCTCTGTATCATCTTTACCTTTAAGATGGAGGGGTGTTTTCATTTACGCCTTTGTGACTTGAGCAAGTTCACAATTCCTTTAGCAGGTTTTCCCATTTCAGTTGTGCTACATGTATTCGCCTTTGTAAATGCTAGTCTAGGATTGGTGTATGCAATTTCATCCTTTCTCCAAAAGGGCAAGAGTGAATTCGCCTGTTTTTACTTCAGGTCCACCTTTGTATCTCGCAAATCCCCCCATTGAGGGTGGATTCATCCTTGCGTGTAAAACTTGAACTTGCAAAATTTGAAACAAAAAGCAAACATGAAACAAACCTATGACATGGGTCCCACCGAGCGTGCCATAAATGTGTGCAGTGTTTTTTAATCTACTAAAAATGCGACAAAATAAAGAAAAAAACTAAAAAATAAGAACAATACTCAAGATAGGGAAATGAGGAGTTCAAACCAGTGCATAAAGCCTCATGCCGTGTAGATTTTCCCATGATGTTCGATTGAATGTGTGCTCACTCAAAATTTTGGTAGCATAACGATGCTCCAGGGAAAAATGGGGTGAAAGAGATGAAAATGGCTAAGTTTTTGGATAAATAGGATTAGAGGATAATGAGATGGATAGCCAGGATTAGATCTTGGGATCAAGGGCTGAGATTAATTCTAGGGAAAAAGGGAATATTAAATTTCATTAAAATCCTCATGGGAATGAGAAAAGGAATTTTTCTTTTCTAGTATTCCTTGGGAAATGAGAGGAATTTAATATTCCTCCAAAATCATAGGGAAGATAAAATGGAATTTAAAATTCCATTTGGGGTTGTGGGTGGATTAAAAAGGAATTAAAAATTCCTTGGGAGGTGAGAAGAGTTGACCAAGGATTAGATTAGGATAATTAATGAAGGATTAGGGGAAGGTTAGGTGGTTAAGAGAGATGAGGAGCCCACTTGCAAAATTTGAAGGATGTGCCACCTCCTAATTATGGATTAGGAATGTGCACATCCCTAATGATGGGATTAGCAAGTGGATTAGGACAAAGTGTGGATTATGGGGGATGGGACATGTGAGGAATTAAATAAATGTATTATTTATTTAATTCTTTGAGGAAAAGGGTAAAATGTAAAGTATTTAATTATTTAATTAAATACCTTAGGGATTTAGAGGACTTTATGGGTATTAATTAAATAATAGGAATATTACTTAATTAATGTGGATAAGAGGATATTTAAATGAAAAGGGATAAATTTGACTAAATATAAGTGGTCAAATTTAGGTGTCTACACCAGCTATTACCAATCCAAAAACTTGACACTAAGATCCCATCCAACCTCTCAGAAATTGCATCCTTACCACATTTATTATTCAACGTAAAAATACCACAACTAGGCTTAATATCTATCAAATTCATGGAATCAATGTTGTCCTTTAGTTGCATGGTAGAAGAATCCAACCTTTTCACACCTCCACACTTTTCCTCGAAACTAGTAATATCATTAAGATCCCCAACCAAGATCCAAGGAACTAAGGGGGACAACACCTGAACATACTGATTATGGTTCTAGAGATTAGTTTTTCTTGGAATATCTACTGGAGCATAAACATTAGAAATCGGTATCTTCTCTCCAGTTTCTAAAGTAGAAGCCACCACTGATATGTAGCATTTACTTGAGAACCACCAAACTGGGGAAACTTCAAGTGGGTTCCAAGAGAAGACCACCCCTCCAAAACTACCTTGAGCACCAATACACTGGCACTAGTTGTCCCTCCATAGCTTAGGGTCCAAAGAATACATCCCCTCCACATCCAGCTTTATCTCCTACATGAATAATATATCAAGAGAATGCTTCTTATTCTAATCACGAATGACCTTTTGTCTATGGACATTATTCAAACCCCTTACATTCCATGAGAGCACTATCATTTTTAATAAATGGAGAAGTTGGAGTCGATGGTTTTGACTAACCCTAATTCCATTAAAGTCTCCCCCATTAGTTTAATTTTATCTTGGTCCTTCTTCCTCCCTACCTTTGGTAGTTTTTCCAAGGATCCCCTCTTAAGGTTTTTTAGGTTGTAACCATAGAGAGGGAGAGGCTCTACCATTTTTTATAGAATTTGGATCCTTGCTCACAAGCGGAGAAGGCATCACAGCTTCAGTTGAGTTAACAAACCTCTCAATAATGCTTCCTTCTAACCTAGCACAAGGATCCCCAAGACTCAGATCTATCTCCATTTGCATGCCAAGGCTCACCCCCTTTTGAAATTCCTAATGACCAACTTTTGAAACCAACCCTTTAAACACACCCAAGTTGTTAGCACCAAGGAGCCCCTCATCTAGATTAGCCTCTAGAAGGCCAAAATCATCTAGCACATCAAACCTATTAAAGGTTCTATCATCTTGAATTTCCCTAAGAGGTCGTTTCAACCCTCTACCCTTAATTCTAGGCTTCACATGAATGAAACCATTTTTATTTGCTTCCTCCATTGTTGTTGGACCTTACCCTTTATCAAACTTAGGAGGTTGACGAGATGGCACATTAGATGGAGAACAAGTAAAATTGACTTGAGGGCACTTCTGTTGTAGGTGACCATAAGTATGGAAAATCCAACAACGAAATGTAGGGCTTCATAATCTAGTTGTTGGGTCTAGGAAGATGAACCAAGATGAATTTCCAAAGAATATGGTAAAGGATTATTTAAATCAATTTCATTGCAAATCCAAGCATAAGAAAATACCTTTTTGTCCAAAGTTTTTTGTGACAGTCCAATTGGTTTATGAAGTAACAAGGTGATCATATGAAGGATGTCATTTCTCTAGAACTCTAATGGTAACCATGGAAGTTTATCTCACATTGGGACATGAGTCGGGAGCTCCTCTATAGGATTGAAGCCTAGATGCCAAGGTTTAATGAACAACCCTATATAATTATAAAAATAGGTTCTACCTTCAAAAGCCTTATCTAGTCCACTAAACAATTGAAAACTACCATAAAATATCCATTGTCCACTTGCATGATTTTGAGTTCACCCTAAGGGTTCCAAGTCTATTGTACCCATGATTCAAGAATGAGGAGAGAAACTCGGATCCCTGTAAATTTTCAAATCATGGCATGATTAGAGAGGTAGCTAACATCATCCTCAATAGATTTTGGATGAATCACTAACACAAGGTGGTCATGGCTTCTTTTTAGGCACTTATTCACCATTGGAATTCAAGGTCCACAATGTTGGGATGAACCCTCACCACTCACAATTTTTTTAAAAAAATTGACCACACCTGCATGCATGGAGAGAGACAAATCATTGCAAGTTATTGATTTCTAATAAGAACTATGCATATCAAAGCTTCGGTCTCCTACTAAGGCCATGCCTAGAGGAAACAAAGGAAACCCACAAATAAAAGGTAGAGTTTGAGAGGAAAAACCAAAACCCATGCACAACAAACCCACTCCAAAAAACCTCAACGTAGAAAGAAACAACTAAGAGAAAGCAACAACCTACAAATAAAAGGAAAACCACAACAAAAGGACATGAATAGGTTGCAGCTAGGGGAAGAGGTGCCTAGCTCAGGCCATGCGACTACATGCAACATGACACCTCAATTCTCCACACCCTCACATGGTAGTAACTCCATCTCTGACTATCACACTACCTTATGTAATTTTAAAAATATCTACATAAAATTAAATTTCTTTATTAAAATTTAACATTTTTTAAATAATATTTTATATTTTTTAAATTTAAAAAATAAAGTAATAAATATTTTTTCCTCTTATAATTGTGTGTGTGTCGAAATGTGTAGAGTGAGTTATTCTAATGCCAACACAAACCTTAATGAGACAGTTTACATTCAAAGTTTGAAGCAAGTAAAACTAATCTATTCGTAATACAATCAAACCTTTCAAATACTTATCATTGTTCTCTATTTCTAGGGATTTATTAAACCATTTGGCCCTCAAATTTCTATGGGCACAAAGGTTGTTAAAATGACTATCTAGAAAATGAGATTTGATGCTTAATATGCAAACTAAGATGATTTCTATGTACAAATGTGTGGTGGAATGATTAGTGGTATGCTTCTAAATGAAACAAAATGATGGAAAGGATAATGGATGCAACGATAAACGAAGGATGATGCTGATGATAGATGAGAAAGTGGAGATGAGTGAGATGATATGCAACTATAGTGAGCTATCCATGATTATACATATGCTCAAATGCAACAAAAGAGAAAACTAACCTAAAATGTAACTATGATACAATGGAGATGATAGCATGTAACTATGAAGCAATTAATTAATCTAAGATGAGAATGCAAAATAGCATATGATATGAAATCTAAGTATAAGACTCCATGAAAGCTCCAAGCTCCTACGAAAAACCTTCATGGTACCAATGCTCAAAGTCTGGATGAAAAATGGCATTATAACACTATTCCAATTTGTATTTCAAAATAGCATTATAACATTACTCAAAAGGTGGATGAAAATGCAAATGATAAGGGGTGTATTTATAGAGTTTCTCAAGCATTTTATGAGGTGGCACCTATTAACGGTTCAGATTCAAAGGAGACAAGATAAATGGTGGAGATGAAAGGAATTAGGATGTTGTCCCCTTGACCAAGGACAACATGCCATGTGTGTGAAGATAATCCCTTGACCAATTGGAAGCATGCCAAATGTATGTGATTCCAAGTGTGTGAAACAACTACCCATGTGCTCCAAATTTGTTGGAAGTGTGGGGGAATAAAGCCATGTTCTTTTTCTCATTGGTGGAAGTATGTGAGAAAAATTCTAATTAATAATTAGGCTTATTTATTTTCATGTGACCTTTATGAGGTGGAACACAAAAAGTTGTAGAAATGTGCTCTAATTCTTAATTAGGATTAGGGAAGATTAATTAAATAAACATGTTTAGGGTTTTTAGTTTATTTAATTTAGAAAATGTGAATTAGGAGAATTAAAAGGAAAATGAACAATATAAATAAAGAAAGACTTTATTTATACATAGTTGAAACATTAATCAAATAGGTTGTTCTTGGCACCAATTTCTTCACCACTGTCAAAAAAATTGTCCCTTCCTAGTTTCTAATAACACATCCAACCCTAGACTCACCCAAATTTTTGTATGATGCTCCACCAAAATTGATCTTGACCCATTCATTATCAGGTGGGGGGGTGTGAACACAATTATTTCCTAGAGTTAGAGGTGAGATCAACTTGCTTGGCCCCATAAATGGGGGGTAATTAGTCTATCCCACCTCCTCTTCAATTCTCCATTTTAGACCATGAATACACTTTTTTTTCAAATTATGGTTCTTGGCTACATTATTGACTATTTTTGATATCAGGTGTTCTATCTTGTGACTCAAGTTATCCTTCATCATCTCCTTATCTTGAAAAATAATCTCATTTCTTTCTTTCCATGATTCCCATATTACAATGGATGGTGTGTTTTTTTTTTTTTGAAAGAGGGGTAAAAACTTTATTGAAACTCAAAAAAGAAGATTACAAGCAACTCTCAAAACAAAAGCTCCAAGAGAAAAGAATAAGAACAACAAAAGGAAAAGAGCAACAGTCAACCAACTCCACAACCATCCATATCCTTGGTCAAGATCCTCCTCAAATCCAAACAATAATCCTAGGGAAGATGTCTTCATTCGTCAACCCTCCAAACATCAACATGATCTGAAGCCCGCTTCACCAAACAATCAGCAGCCCTATTCCACTCACGTGGAATGTGGACAAAGGACACAATCTCCATCCTAGAACTAATTTGCAAAATATGTTGAACAACCAAAGCCAGCTGCCAAGTAACATCCTTCACCTTACGTTCAATCAACAAATTCACAATAACTTGAGAGTCAGATTCACAAATAACCTTACGCCAAACTAGAGCATAAGCATGCTCCAGAGCATAGACAATCGTTAATCCCTCCATAAAATTATTAGCCTGCCAACCTTTATAAATAGAAAAGAAGAACACAACTTCACCTAAACAGTCTCTACCCACGCCGCCAACCCCAACTAGTCCAGGATTACCTCGGGAAGAGCCATATGTGTTAATCTTTAAGATATCCTCAGGAGGAAGCATCCATCTACCCATCCTTTGAACTTTCTTTTTTGCATGTCTACCCCTTCTGACACAACCAGAGGCAGGAGACAAACCTTGAAAACCCATTCTGTCAGTAATTCCAACATCCCCTCTATCAAGCAGGAACATCACCTCACATTTAGCTTTCACAGTCTCTTGGATCATTCCCAAAATTCTATGCCAAACTTGTTGGATTCCTAACCTTTCCCCTCAAAAAATCCTACGATTTCGCTCTAGCTAAATCTGCCAAAGAATAAAGGTAGGTCCAATGCACCAAACAATCTAAAGAAAAAGAGTCAAAGTAGGGGGCTTACCCAAAATTCTCCAGAATTCCACCAAGGATGAAGCATGAACACAAGGGTGTTTCCAAACACCCCACCAAAGGTGCCAAAGCTACAAGGAGAAAGTACATCTGAAGAACAAATGTGAAGAGTCCTCCTCACCAACACCACACAAAACACATAAGGAAGGTCCATGAAATCCACGCTTCTGAATATTGTCCCAAGTCAAACACCTATTCCAGGCCAAAGTCCACACAAAGCAGTTACATTTTGGCCAAGAGAACTTATTCCACACATACTTCCACCAATGGACCTCTTCTCCATTCAACCTGTGGGCCATCAATTCTTGATATCCACTAGCCACAAAAAAAATGCCTTTAGGATTTGGGTGCCAAGCAAGAACATCCTTGTCCTTGAGGGAACTACAGTGTCTAACAGATAAAATACTATGAAGCTCTGCACAATCTTCCTCCAAACCTGCCACCGACCACTCACGCGAGTACTTCCAGGTAGCAACCTCCAGCTGACCACAAGGGTGAAAAGATTTAAAATCACTCATCCTTGACCAACCAACTTTGAGGAAGCGCTGGCAGAGAGCCAATAAATTAGGAAATTGAGAGATAATGGGAGGGAAACCATCCCAAGAGTCTGACCAAAAGAGAGCATTTGTTCCCTTCTTACATATCCAAAATAATCCCTCCTTAATCAAAGTATCCCCTTTCTTGAGAGTCCCCCAAATCATTGATCCACTTCCCACTAGAGGATAACGAGGAACCTCCTCCTTTGGGATCCCAAGAAGATACTTATGAAGTAGAATTCTAGCCCATAACTGATCTTGCTCCACACACCATCTCCAATAAAGTTTTGCAGCCAATGCCATCCCAGATAAATTCGATTTCCTCAACCCCAAACCACCCAACTGTTTTGGAGAGCACACAATATCCCATCTGACCAGGCTCCATTTAGAAGAAGACAAGTCAAAGGTTCTAGAAGATGCATGGGAAAAGGGGATTCTAGGAGGAATAAAAGTGAATTAAAAATTCACATGGGGAAGAGAGGAGCCTAGGGTGAATAAAAATGAATTAAAAATTCCTTGGGGGATGGGGAGAGTTGACCAAGGTACTAATTAGGTTTGACTAATCAGTAATTAGAGGATAATTAGGGGTTAATGAGGATTAGAAGCCAACTTGCAAAAGTTGGAGGATGTGACACATCCTAATCAAGGTTAGGCATGTGCACATCCTTAATGAAGAGATTAAGAGATGGATTAGGATTAGATGAAAAAGACATGTGAGGAATTAAATAAATGTAATATTTATTTAATTCATTTGATGAAAAGAGGATTAAGGAGAGTAAGGTATTTAATTATTAATTAAATACCTTAGGGATTTGGTAGAATTAAAGATATTAATTAAATAATAATAATATTACTTAATTAACTCAAATAAGAGGATGTTTAGATGAAAAGTGATAAATTTGGATAAATTAAGTGTCCAAATTTGGATGTCTACATTTTTCCCCTCTTTGAGATGGTGTTATGAAGTAGCATCATTTCAAAGAATATTAAAATATAGAACCCAAAAGGAGATGGTTAGATTGAGAAGGATGCCCTAGTCATCCGTTTGATGACTAGGAAGAAATATGGAGGTGAAGATGAAGATTAGGGATAAGGATTCCCCCTCGAGAGGACATGTGGGTTCAAGAGAACATAGATGTGCTCTTGAAATGGATGAGATGATGAAATGGGAGATGAGGAAGAGGATGAAAAGGCAACAGGAGGTTGGGAAACAAAAATGGATGTAGAGACAAAGATGATGTTGCCCTAGTCAAGGTACAAGCCAAAAGGGGTTGAGGATGGATGGAGTGTTGTCAATGAGGATAGGGAAGGATACATCCCAATGAGTGGTATTGATGAGGGACGGATACATCCCAAAACACCACTAAAGGATAGGGAAGAGTACCTCCCGATGATGATGATGAAAGTGTTGTTGACAAGGGAAGGATACATCCCAAAAAACATCGAAGGGATATGGGAGAATAAAAGGGGATGATGATGATGATGATGATGATGAGGATGATTGGATGCAGGCTTGTAACAAGACTGAGAACAAGACCAAAGATATGATTAGATGATTTGAACTAAATGGAATGGATGGGGATTGGATAGAGATGTGAGATGAGGATGAAGGAGGAATGGATGGGGGGATTTTGATAGATGAGAGGATGGAGGATACATGCAAGATGATAGAAATGAAATGCAATCCTAATGCAATTTTTCATCTTCGGAGCACTAATTTTTTCTATAGCATAAGACACCAAGTGCCAGGGTATGTGGAACCAAGGCGTAATAGTGTCTAATGAATGAAATAAACACAACATACAAGAGGGTTATCCCAACACCCCAAAGTCACAAAGACCTTGGTCGGGCCAGGTATTGAGATAACCACAAGCACAAAAAGATGCCCCAGCGTAACACAAGACCTTGAGGATCTTGGTAGGTACTACGTGGGACAACCAAGAAGACAAAAAATAGACAAAAAGATCAAGATATGCCCCTATGTTGACTAGTCAAAGCACACCATGATATGATGGATCAAGGTGACCATGACAAGTGATGATAGGGAGCTTAAATGATAAACAAAATCCAAAAGCATCAAAAAATCGCAATCAATTTCAAATGTCCTTTGCCATAGGATCAAGGGGATAGATGGGATTGATGAGGTTTGTTAGGAAGGATGCATCTTGTTGAGACCGATGATGGATACTAAGCTAAAATATCGATATGGCGTAGGATATTCAAAACTAATTGGATTTGTTGATACAAGTGGATCTTGTTTGTTAAGAACCAGCTAGATAAGGGCATAGCTTGACGACATGACACAAGGGAGACAAGACATGAGACTAACACACCCTAAAGACCTAGGGGCTCGGGGGCCAATCAAAGATTAGCCTTGCCTTCGTGAAAGCGCAGAGCCCGCGTAGTTCGATAAAAGACTGATGACTAACCAAGATGGAGATTTCGATGGATGATAAAGATAGGATGGAGAAAAGGAGCAAAGTAGACAATGGTGATCGATGATAGACGATAGATGATAGATGATAGACAATAGAGGAGCAGATGGACAAAGTAGAAAGACTGATGCTAGATGATAGCGGAGCCCCGGGGGTGGATCAAGTGATCGACCTTGCCTACGTGAAAGCGCAGGGGCAACGTAGTTCGACCAACGACCAATGAAAAATGATGGATAAAGGATGATACGATGATAGGATGAGATAACCCTAGATAAGGGGACAAAATTGTTGGATCGACATCATGGGACAAGATAGACCTGTTGGATATGATCGAAGGATGGTGACGACACAAAGCTCAGGGATGTGATAGTTATCAAAATCATTAAAATGACTTGGGCGGATGATATGATAGATAGATGAGTGATGAAAAGTGATAGGGGATTGGAAAGATGTGCAAGAGAAGCAGGAGGGATGATGATTAGATAAATGGAATTGGGTTGCATGGAGGGAGGCCTATAGCTAGATACCAATGATAAGGGATTGTGAGAGGGGATGAGGATAGAGAATGAAAGAATGGATGGAGATATAGGGATGGGGGATGGGAGGGATTGTTGGGATGGATAGGAATATAAGGATTGGGAGATGAAAGGGATTCTAGGATAGATGGATATGAAGATAAGGATGGGGAGATGGAAGGGATGTTGTGATAGATGGATAGGGAGATGAAGGGATGTTATGATAGATGATGTCTCCAAGGACTATGTCACAAAGGAAGCAGATGCCCCCACTATGGATATGTCATATATGATGAGGCATGAGGGATGGAAGACAAGTGGATGGGAAAATGAGATAACTAGAGGAGGATAGGATGGGTGACCAAGGAATACAACAAAGCATGGATGAAGGGAATGTATACCAAGAGGTGTCCAAAGCATGTATAGATAGGTGCCCTTGTTTTGATCAAGATCATAAGAAGGATGGAGGGATGGGAGATAAATGGGAGATGATGGTAGGATGCAGAAGATAGGTGGGATGGAGGGGATTTATGAAGAGGACGGATAACAGGAAGACGGGTGCATAGCAGATGGAGGGAATGCATATCAGGAAGTTGCCCCCAAGTGCAGATGGGGATTTACGCATGACGCTGTTTGCCAGGTTTTCATCATGGTACTTATCCAAGGAGCTTGTTTTCCAAGTTTTCAACATTGGATGAATTATTTCTCTTTACTTTTTTTTTCTAATTTTTTGGATTTTTTTTTTTTGGATTTTGTGGATTTTTTGACTTTTTTGGATTTTTGAAGTCTTGGATATCATGCAAAAGGAGATGAGGATAGGGGGGTGGATAAGAGGATTTAGAAGACATGCGATAAGTATATGGATGGAGGACTCAAGCATCAAGTTCTATACGAGGCATTAAGAGCCCTTTTTCGAACCAACTGTTGGATGTTGGTACAACCTTATGAGGATAAATGGATTATGCAAGAGGATGAATTAGAGGGATTTGAGAGGGGAGATACATGGGATAATGGATAGGATGTTGCAAAGGGTATGGATGGAATGATGGGGTGGATATGTGATGGGGAGATGTGTTCAGGACCAACATTGGCACATGTGGTGGTGGATGTAAAAAGATAATAGGATTAAGGGATGGGGAATGTGGGGATAATGGAGGAGATGGAATGGTGAATTTTGGGACATAGGGACCCAAAAAAAACTTAGGAGATGAAAGGGGTGTATGATTAGCTTTTGGATTAGCGACTTTGGATGTTCTTACAGATTTTTCATGTGATGGCATTGCATCTTTTTTCTTTGGGATCCACATGGTTTTGATCTTTGCTTTGGTGGGCCTTTGTGGCCTACGGATTTGATGTGGATTTAGATTTAGATTTTTCTTCTCTTCACCATGTCTTTTGGAGGGGACATCAGAAGCTTTAGATTCATGTGGATCTTTAGATTGATACATTCTTGTTTTAATACCCAAAGTGATTTTGGTAGCAATGGAATGGGTGCGAGGAGATGGATGATGTGGAGCGATGAAGGTAGGATTATGTGTAAATGGAGGATGTGCAGTTATGTGCCTTTGTTGATCTTGATTAGGGGACATGTGAGAGGGATGTTTATGATGGATGACATGGATAGGTGTTGGATGGATGAAAGGATGAGATGAAGGAGGTGAGCTTGGGATATACGGACCCAAGATGGATGGAGTAAATGAAGGATGGGATATGGTGGATGGAGGGATGTAAGGACCCAAAATGGATGGAGCAGATGAAGGGGGAATATGGACAGTTGTTTTGAGGTGATACGATAGAGGAGGAGGGATGGCAGCATATGATCTAGTGGGTTGATGGGAAGATCCGACATTTCTTTTGGAAAAGGCTCGGTGAGGACGTCCAGAGGTTGTACCAACATCTTTAGATTGTGAGTCTTGGGAAATAGGTCCAAGACCTTGCATGAAAATTTGTTCTTTGACTTGGATGGGCTCTAAAATACCTTGCTCATGAATGCCTAGACCTCTTCCTTGATAGTTCATTCTCTTAAGCATGCGATCCATGATAGGATTTGTATTATTCTGAAAACATGATGCGAGTCCATTATTAGGTGGAGGATGATGGGTGGTATATACACTGTGTTTTTCTTCTGCGAGGAGGCCACCATGAAAGAATGTGAGGGTACCAAGGGGATATGCAAGTGGTGTGGGGATAGCAGTTTTAGGCGATGACGGGGGATCATGAGAGGGAGATGATGGGATAGCAACATTTGGATAGGTGATATCAAGAGAGGGATTATGGGATATGATAGGATCTGGAGTTGTGGTAGTGGGATCATGTGGTGGAGATGGAGATGGAGCGGTGGAAGCTTGCATGACAAGGGGATCATGGGATGGAATGGATGGGGAACTGTGATCTTGAGGTGGACTAGATGGGATGGTAGGATCTTGATCTGGAGAAGGGGATATGTTGGCATGCTTTGGATTAGACTCTCGGCATGACTCATCTTGTGTGGATGGCAGGATGACAGAGTGTTCTTCAAGTTGGGGAGATGGAAGGATGGAGGATTCGATGCAATTATTGGAATGGATTTTAGTGGATTGGATTTGGGTGTCGTTGATGGGCTTGACGACTCTTGGAGTAGGAGGTGGGTGTTCAATGGATTCGGTAGATGTGATGGTAGGAGATGGGGGCTTAGTGGATTCAAAGGATGTGATGGTAGGAGATGGGGGTTCAACAGATTCAGAGGATGTGATGGTAGGAGATGGGGGCTCAGTGGATTTAGAGGATGTGATGGTTTCGATGGTTTGAGTGGTGCTAGGGGTGGTATCATCAATGATAGGTGTTGGGTGGAGAAGGGTCTCATCTCTAATGACCGTGGATGATGGGTTGGGATGGCATGATTCCATAACTTCAAGGTGTGGGGTGGGAGATGTCTTCTTTGTTATAAGTCCTTGGAGAACTTCTGGAGTGAAGAACTTGAATGCTCTAGGCTGAGATGGCGTGGTGGGAGTGGATGAAGGATTATGGATTGGTGGACTAGGATTAGATGAGGGAACGAGATTGGATGCAAGACTTGGAATAGATGGGTGAATGGGATTGGATGCAAGACTTGGAATAAATGGGGGAATGGGATTGGATGCAAGACTTGGAATAGATTGGGGATTAAGATTAGATGAAGGGTAAAGAAATGGTGAATTAGGACATGAGGATGCGGGTGGTGGATGGAGATATTGAACTACAGATGTGGGATTAGGATAAGTTGATGTGGATGTTGGATTAGGATATGAAGGTACGAATGTAGGATTAGAGTGAGCAGATTAGCATGGAAGATTAGGGTAGTCGGTATATGCGGATGAAGGATTTAGATAGGAGGATGTGGATGGGGGATTATGATAGGGGTATTGAGATGGTAGACTAGGATAAGAGGATATGGGTGTTGGATAAGAGGATGATGTAGATGAAGGGTATGATGGATATCCCTTGTTAAAGGTAGCATAAGCAACATGATCAGGCATGGATGAAGACATAACGGGATAACTCGAGGGGGTGATTGGATTTTGGAAAGTGGGTGGAGAAAGCTTACTAGCAATGATAGTGTCAAGGGGATCTATGTCACATTCTTCTTGATCGACAAGACTTTCGTTATCATTGTCAACGTAATTAGGGTTTCTCTTGACCACTATTGATGGAGGATAAGGATTCATGATGGTGAAAGGATAAAGAGGATGGGTCAATGATTTGGGATGGGTCACCGATTTGGGATGGAAATGGACTAAAGCTTAAATCGAGATTTAGGTTAAGCTCAGATTTGGATTGGACTAAAGCTCAGATTAGGGTGATTGGATGATGCGATGGGATTGATTATGATGATCAAATTTGATTATCAAAGGATGATTGCGACACTGAATCTACTTCGAGATGGAAGTAGATTGATTGGGTTGAAGGTGATTGGATAGGAATGCGATTGGATTGGATTGGATAAGATCGATCAATGATTGATAAGATAGACTGAGGGATCAGATAGGATGACAAAAGGGACTGTAAACCTTGTTCAGAGATTACCCTAGGTGATGTAGGATACTGATTGATTGGATTAAAGGATGAGTGAATGATTGCGGCACAAAATCCACTTTGAGATTGAAAACGGATTGATTGGGCCGACGATGATGATTAACTTAGGATGGATGACAATCCTAAGCAAATGTTGATGAGGACGATCAGATTAGACACTTAGGTCAACTTGGATAATAACCCGAGATGAAGTTCAAGGGATTTGGATGGGGGAAATGATGATTCAATTGGAGAAATGGATGAAAGTGGATGAAAAAATACTCAAAATGAGTAAATGATTGATCGAGATGGATGAATGATTATTTGGAACAAGTAAATGACTGCTAATAATAGATGAATGATTCTTAGAATGAGAAGATGAAAGCTTAGAATGAATGATAGATTACTCGGAGCAAATAGACGATTGATCGGGATTGTAGAATGAGAGTTTGAAATGATTGAAGGTGGTGTGAAATGGATGAATGTTTACTCATAATGAGTAAACGGATGATCAGAATGATAGAACAAGAGTTCAGAATGATGAAAAGATGTGTGAAATAGATGAATGTTTACTCAGAATGAGTAAACGAATGATCGAAATGATAGAACGAGAGTTCAGAATGATGAAAGGAGGTGTGAAAGGGATGAATGTTTACTCAGAACGAGTAAACGAATGATCAGAATGACTAAACCAGAGTTTGAGATGATAGATGAAGGTTTGAAATATGTGAGTGTTTACTCGAAATGGGGAAACAAATGATCGAAAAGGGAGAATAACTATTTAGAATGGATGAATGAAAGGTTGAAATGACTAAACCTCAGATTAGGGTTTTGGTTAAGCTCAAATTGGGATTAGATTAAAGCTCAAATTAGGATTGGGTTGAAGCTTAGAATGATTGGAGGATGTGATGGGATTGTTTCAAGATAGAAATAGATTGATTGGATCGAAAGTGATTGGATGGGGATGTGATTAGATTGGATTGGTTTGGATTGGATTGGATTGGATTTGTGGTGATAGAACGAATGTGATTTGATTGATTGGGTAATTGGATGATTTGACTAAACGATTGGGTTTGATAGATTTGGATGATTGGATGGGTATGATTGGATGATGAAAGATGTGAGAGAGACCTTGAGTTTAATCAAAGGAAGTTACCCTTAGTGACCAAGAGCTTTAATTGATTAAGAGGATGATCATGGCACCGAATCCACCTTAAGATAGGAATGGATTGATTGGGCCGAGGATGATAAGTTATGACACCGAATTCACCTCAAGATGGAAGCAAATTGATTTGGGTCGAAGTTAAAGACTAATAATCAAATTCAAGTGCTATGGTCAATTTGGGTAATCACTTTGTAACACAAGGTTAAGGCGGTTTGATCATGGGTGGTGTTTGGTGATGTAAATGGTGAAACATTGATGTTTGCTAGGTGATGGTATGGACTTTTGAATGGATTATGGGGAAATTTAAAATGAGCGGGTGGATTGAGGGTGATTGTGGAGAGTGAATGGGGATTTAGAATATAAACTAAAGCTCTGGACGATAAGATGGAGGGTCAGGGGTTCCTGTCAAACGGAGGTTTCTTTGGAGGCTCTTTGGGGGTGGACAAAATGGAGGTTTGGGGACGATGAGATAATGGTTGGAATGGTTGTGTTCTATATTTTAGAGGCCAAACTGACCCTAAATGGGAAAAATTTCTCAGTGCTCATGAGGGAAAATCTGCCCCTCTCATTATCGTAAATCGGGCTGAATCGTTCCACCCAAAAATTAGGACTCTGGCTCTGATGAAATGACTATGGCAAGGACTTTAAAAATAACAATGATAAGGCCAATTTTGTCAAGAATTTCACCAGTTTCACAAGAAAACATCTGCCAAACACAATCCCATGATTAGTGCTAAGGGTATGGGCAAAGAGGTCTTAATCTAGGATGCACAAGGTGTCTAGGAGTCCCTCGATATACCTCCTCTAAGACGCGGGAGGCAATAACCGCGGAACACCAGTCCGGCCACAAGCATGAGCTCCAGAACCCCACGAGACATCAAGGGCTCAACCAACCTTCACATCCATCTGTGGTATCACCCCAGCTCGAATACCCACCAAATTCACAACTTGACTGGATTGGGCACAACTTTCACCTCCCTATATACCCCACCACATGCATGGTTAACCATCCCCTGGGTGATGAACTCTGCTGCATCCCACTATAAAGAAAGCACTAACCATCTCCAACTACTCCCCAGGCTCACACTAAGTGGAAGGGGAAAGCGAAAACAAGCTAATGCTCCCTTTGGGTAACACAAAAAGACAAGCACAACAAGTAATGAATATTACTCCCTCTAATTAAACCATGTCTCCAGATCAAGCCCAACAAGCAAGGATATTCTTAAAAGCTCTGATTTAATAGATAGCCCTGCAAGAAAATGTTAGATGTTTTATCCCACTTTTTTCATCAACTTCTCAAAAATATGCTACAAAAGTTAGCAAAACACCAATATCTCTTTCAAAATGAGTTGCTTCATGTGACACAGTGGGGCTACCACCCCTTCAAAGAAATCGTAAGTGTAATCGCCTCATCACTGAAAAAAAATCAAGGGCGAGTCAAATTCCATCATGAAAATAGAGGCGAATCGCCTAATTACAAAAGTGTTAGCCAAAAAAATAATTTTTAGCCTAGGGGGCGCGTAGTCACCCCGCTGCAGAAAAAGTGTTAGAAATTTTATTTTTAATTTTATTTTTTAGCCCAGGGGGGGCACAGTCACCCCGCTGCAGAAAAAGTGTTAGAAAATTATTTTATTTGTTTTTTAGCCCAGGGGAGCGCAGTCGCCCCACTGCAGAAAAAGTGTTAAAAAAAAAAAATTAGCCCAGGGGGCGCAGTCGCCCTGCTGCAGAAAAAGTGTTCAATTTTTTTTTATTTTTTATTTTAGCCCAGGGGGCTAAATGGCCTCGGCCAGAAAAAGTGTTTTGGGTTTGCTCTGGGGGCTAGCCGCTGGCTACGCAGTGCTAGAAAATAATTTAGCCTGGGGGTGTAGCTCCACCACGTAAAAGCAATAAAAAAAAAAAAAAAAAAAAATTAACATCTTTCGTAGCGGCAATCATACTGGCTAAAAATAAAAATAAAAATTTTCTAACACTTTTTCTACAGTGGGGCAACTGCGCCCCCCTGGGCTAAAAAAAAATAAAAATAAATTTTCTAACATTTTTTCTGCAACGGGGCGACTGGGCCCCCTGGGCTAAAAAAATAAAAATTAATGTGCAAAATAATTAAAAATGTAGCGGGGCATGCCAGAAATGTGTATCTTAGAATTTTACCCTATTTTAATGTGCAAAATAATTAAAATGCAAAGCTGGAAAAACACTAAGAACACTTCAATGATTAGCCTAAAGAGTGATAAAACAAGGAAATAGATGAAATAAGATTATACCTTCCTTGTTGTTGAAGACTCCTTGGTTGGCCCTTGATTTTGATGAATTTGTATGCTCTTTGGATGACTTTTGATGTTACTAGATGCAAGATGGATAATGCAAAATGACTAAATAGATGGCTAAATGGTAGCAAATGTTTGAGAATGCAAATTGGCAGCATAAGGGTGCTCAAAATGAAAGTGTTTTAAATGCCTTTGAGGAGGGGGTATTTATAAAGAAACTTGAATTCTCTAGAGAATTCAATGGTTGAGATTTATCCAACAAGGTCAAGATGAAGGGCTAAGGTGAGTTGAGGACTCACAAACCCTCACATCTTGACATGTGGAATGTGAGATGGTTAAGAGTGAGATGATGTGTAGGTGATGTGGAAGGGAAGTACATGTTGTGGAGGAAGGACAAGTACCTTCCAAGTAATTTGATGTGACTTTTCAATGATCACATGGGGAGGGGGAAAGCTTTGGGAGAATAAAAGTGAATTAAAAATTCACAATGATTGGAAGAATCTAGTGGATAAGACAAGGTTCCCAAAAGGAGGGAATTTGTCACATGTGACTTGATGTGACAAGTCAAAGGTTCTAGAAGATGCATGGGAAAAGGGGATTCTAGGATGAATAAAAGTGAATTAAAATTCACATGGGAATAGAGAGCCCAGGTGAATACAAACGAATTAAAAAGTGGGGGATGAGGAGCTGATGTACTAATTAGGGAATTGAGGATAATTAGGGGTTAATGAGGATTAGAAGCCAACTTGCAAAAGTTGGAGGATGTGACACATCCTAATCAAGGATTAGGCATGTGCACATCCTTAATGAAGAGATTAAGAGATGGATTAGGATTAGATGAAAAAAACATGTGAGGAATGAAAAGAGGATTAAGGAGAGTAAGGTATTTAATTATATTAATTAAATACCTTAGGGATTTGGTAGAATTAAAGATATTAATTAAATAATAATAATATTACTTAATTAACTCAAATAAGAGGACGTTTAGATGAAAAGTGATAAATTTGGATAAATTAAGTGTCCAAATTTGGATGTCTACAATAGCCATACCCATTAAGGCAGTATCATCCACAAATTGTAGGTGTGACTAAGGAGGCAACTCATTGCCCCACCTCACCCTTGGATAACCCCTGACTCAACATTACTTTTCAACAATCTCCCCAGCCCTTCAGCAATAAGAAGAAATAGATAAGGGGAAAGAGGGTCCCCTTTCCAAAGACCACGAGATGCTCCAAAAAGCTCTATGTGCTCCCCATTGATTAAAACAGAGAAGGAGGTAGAAGTTACACAACACATAACCCACTGAATCCAGTCCTCAGCAAATCCAAAGGCCCCAAGAATATTCTGAAGAAAGGACCACCGAACTCTATCATAAGCCTTATCCATATCAAGCTTGATAAACATTGTCTTAGCTTTTGACATAGCCATAGAGTGGATAGTCTCTGTAGCAATAAAAATTTCATCCAGAATTTTTTGATCAGCCACAAAGCCACCCTGCTCCTCAGAGATGAGCCATTTAATCCATTTCTTCAACCTTTCAGCAATCACCTTAGAGATAATCTTATAAATCACATTACAAAGGGCAATGGGACCAAATTGGCTTAACCGATCTGCCCCATCACATTTTGGGATGAGGGCAGGAAAACTGGAGTTCAATGCACGAAGCATCTGTTTATTCCTCTGAGATTCCTGGACCACCTCTAATAAATCAACCTTAATAATATCCCAAAATTCTTGAAAGAATTCAATCGGAAACCCATCGGGACCTGGAGCTTTCCCTTTCTTCATATGGAAAACAATCTCCTCCAACTCCTCCAGAGAAATATAATGCATAAGATTATCATTCATTTCTCTAGTAACAAGTTGGGGGATGTAAGAAAGAACCTGAACTTCCTCAATAGAACCCTCCTGAGTGTCCTCCCTAAAAGAGAAGTAAAATACTGCATTGCCTCTCTAGATATCTCTTGTAATGAGGAAAGTTGTTCTCCCCTATCATTCACAAGCACTGGAATAGAATTACCATGCCTCCTCACCTTCACCGAATTGAAGAAGGCGGTATTTTTATCCCCATCTTGAAGCCACTCCACACGAGCTTTCTGTTTCTAGTAAATTTCCTCACGCATTTCACATTCTTCCAAGATTTTTAAGGCCATAGCCTCTTCCTGAAGCAAGGCTTCTGACAAACCATTCTCTCTGATTTCCCTGGTTATATTATCTAACTTAGATTGAGCAATAAATTTTTCATGAAAAATGTTCCCAAAACATTGGTTATTCCAATACTTAAGCTGGTATTTAACATATTGCAATAGCTTGGAAAAAGTATACATAGTTGTGCCATAAGCGAGTCTACCAGTCCTCCACCAGTGAGCAACATAGTCCTGTAAAGAGGGATCACACAACCACATAAGTTGGAACTTGAAAGAAGGAGATCGATCCACCCGAGCAAAGGACACCACTAACTTAATAGGCGAGTGATCCGAACCCCGCCAATCCAGAATCTCCGAACAAGTAGACCAACCACCACAAACCCAAAAACAAGAAACTAGAAAGAGATCAAGTGTTTCCGCAATGCACTTCTCCCCAATTCTCTGGTTGTTCCAGGTAAACTGTCCATTTCTAGGCTTGATATCCACCAGGTTCAAAGCCGATATGTTATCACGTAGCAAGAAAGCAGAAGGTTCCAATCTTGCTATACCACCCTGTTTCTCAGCCAACTCAGTAATGGCATTGAAATCTCCAGCCATAATCCAAGGGTGATAAGGCATCATACTTCAGATAAACCTTAAATGGGACCATAAATATTGCTTACCCAAAAGGTCAATAGGAGCATAAATGTTGGAGAGGAGGATAGTTTCCCCAGTCTCAATGCTTTTAGTGATCAAAGACATGGAGGATTTAGAAGACATCCACCAGAGAGGGTGAATCCTCAAAGAATTCCAGAGGCAAGCCACACCCCCAACAGTACCATGAGCACCAATACACTAGAAATCACCTCTACTCCACAACTTAGATGATAAACCGGTCATGCTTTCAATAGATAACTTTGTCTTCTGTAAAAAAAGAAAATCAGGAGAGTGAATTTGCACCAAGTCTCGAACAACTTTTTGTCTAGGGGCATTGTTCAAGCCCCATACATTCCAAGAGAGAATGATCATTTTGGAGGATTAGAAAAGTGGGAGTCAAGAGTTTTGATAGAACCTAACTCCACTAAAGTCTCCCCCATCAGCTTGACTTTCTCAAAAAAAATCTTTCTTCCAGACTTGGAAGGCTTCTCAATAGTCCCTTTCTTCAAGTCTTTCTGAAGAATACCTAATGTAGGATAAGCCTTGCTTCCTTTTGTTGCATCAAGAACTATTTTCAAAGGAGGACTAGTTGTTTCTCCCACCATCAATGGCGCAATAACCATAGACTCAGGTTCCCTAGATGTCCCCAAACTCTGATTTGTGTCCATTTGCAAGGCCCCCTCTATCTGTGGAATCTAAATGTCCTCTGTGACAATGTCCTCTTGAACCTCTTCCATAACACTTTGGTCCATTCCCAACATACTAGGGTTCACCTCCTACATACTGAGATCATCCAAAACCTCAAACCTGTTAAAGGTATCTCCCTCCTATCTTTCCTTAAATGTTCTCTTCTGACCTCGATTCTTATTGCAAACTTTAGCTAGAATAAAACCCTCACCACCTGCAACCTCACTAGACATAGGCACTTTTCCTTTGTCACCCCTCAAAGGGTTACGGGGGGGTTTAGATGACCGAGTCTTTGGTGGCTTAGATCTTAGGAATCTTCTCTGAAGATGGCCATATTCATGGCAAAGACGACAACGAAATGATAATATTTCATAGTCTAACTGTTGAACCCAAGAATATGAACCTACCCAAATTTCTAAGGAATCAGGAAGATGGTTACTTATATCTAATTCAACACAAATGTGAGAAAAATTCATTACCTTTCTTTCCCTTGTTTGTTGAGAGGCACCCACAGGTTTACCCAATAGTGCAGCCACATTGTGCAAGATATCATTATGCCAACACTCAATAGGAAATTTGGGGAGACACACCCAAAAAGGAACACAATTCGGTAGTTCCTCTGAAGGATTGAAAACCGCATGCCAAGGTTTCATAAAAAGACCAACCTGATTGTGGAAGTAAGGTCCACCCTCAAAAACTTTGTTCCGATCTGCCATGCAATTGAAAACCACCATGAAGTAGTTGTTTTCCAACAACATAATGTCCATTTCCCCCTCAGGAGACCAAGCCCACTGCGACCATGACTCCAAAAATTGAAGTGGAACCCTCATTCCCATGAATTTGCAAAGAAAGGCATGCTTTGAAAAATATTCAATGTCCTCAGCAATGGATTCTAGTTGAATCACCAAAATGAGTCTCTCCTTAGAGCGTTCCAAGCAACCGTTCACCTTCAAAATTCGAGATCCTCTTGTAGGCACAAAACTTCCATCTCTAGCATCATTGGAAAATAAACTATTACCAAACATTCTTGTCTTTTGGTTTGGGGAAGAAACCCCAATAGCAGCATGAAAGTTCAAAGGGGATTTTTCCCTAGAAGTCTCGCTTGGAGCCATAACCATAGGCGAAAGTACACTCTATAGAAACCAAAGAAGAAAACCAACAAAAGAAAAGTTGAAACTACAAACACTAAGAGACAGAAATCCAGCCCCAACCCTCTCCGACAGCCACAAACCACAACCCGAACACCTGACAAAGCCCAACCCCACACCCAGCTTGAAAACAGGAAGCAAATAAGCCCAAGATCGGGTGCATGCAAGAATGAAAGGCCCCTCATGCAGGTCGCAGCCTGCACATACCAAGGCTCTCCATCACCCTCGAAACCGAAGAAGAGATATAATGGATGGTGTGGTTATCCAAATGCTCAAAAAGACTATTTTTTATATAGTATTGGCCACATATTGAACATTGTGCTTATATCCATGGGCATCAAGCTTTGCCAATTTTGTTCATTAATTATTGCTTTCCAACAAAAAATTGCATATTCACATCTTAGGAAAATATGGTTTGCACTTTCTTCATTATTTTTACATAACACATCTATGTGGACCCTGTATACCAATATTCTACAATCTCTCTCCTAATATTTAATATCTCTTTTGCAAGGTCACCCATGTAAAAAACCTCACTTTTGAAAGGCATGTATTACTCCATATCAATTAAATTGTCCAAATTTGTTTCAATATTATTACTTCCTTCAATTTATATCCAATTTTAACATTATAGCTCCTTGACTTGGACCCACACCACCTAATCTCATCCTTGAAATCTAAGATCAAAATTATTCTTTTTGATAGAATCCTCTGGAGCTCCCTTTTCTGATCATTTGGGGCATTGATATCTTGTACTGATTTCCATCTCCATGCTCTGGATCCATCAATCTCCACATACTCCACATAATCTCTCACCTTATCGGCCCATGTATTGGTAAGTATTTCTTTTATCCCATTCACATTCTAATTTTTTAGAGCTTCATGTCCATCCTAGGATTCCTTCTAAATGTTGCACTTCTCCCATTTTTTATATCTCAAGTCAAATGGTTTAATATTATGTATCTACATGAAAGCATAAAGTTCCAAATTGTTGAGCCACTTGGTGGATTACATACTAAAAGAATTCTCGAGGGATTTGGTGCATCTAAATACTTTTGTTGCAATACTTTCACCCATTTATCTCGTTCCTAATATACATATTCCAAACAAGTTTTTCCTGTATCACCATATTCATTATTTTCCATTACCACATACCCATCCCACCTACTTCCTTGGGTTGGAAAATATTATTCCATGCAATTAGTAGTATTTTATTCTACTCATGATTGTCACTCCAAAATAATTTTCTCATCATTTGTTCTATTAAGTTTCCCAAATTTTATTTTGTAGTTTCATGCATGACATTGAGCATATTAGAATTTTCAAGATTACTAACTTCAAGATTATTATCCTCCCAAAAAAATTTACCATTTCCCCTTCTAGGTTTCTAATTTAGATCTGCAACTATTCACTAGAGACTCCCAAAAATCCATCTTAAATTTGTACTAGCGAAAAGTGGTATTCCTAGAAATCTATTGGGGAGCTTAGCCATTTTGAGTCCAAGGATATTGGATATATCTTATTGTTTTCTCATATTGGTGCTAAAGAAGAAAAAATATGATCTTTTGGCCTAATGCTAAATAATACTTGTCCAACGTGTTTTTGATTGTTTTTCCTCCTTTCTACTTGCCATCCTAAATAACATAGTATCTTTTGCAAATTGTTGGTGGGTGATAGGTTCAATCCTTCATGTAATCTTGATTCCTTCCCATGCCCCTTTGGCCCTTGCTTCATTTATAATTTTTCCCAATGCATCAACCATAATAATGAATAAGAAAGGGGATAATGGGTCCCCTTACCTTATTCCTTAAGTTGAGGAGAAGAAACCCTATGAACTACCATTCACTAAAACCAAATATTTGGGTCCCAAAATATAAGATTTTACCCATTATATCTATTCCCCACAAAATCCAAATCTCTCCATAACCTTTAATAGAAATTATCAGCCCACCTAATCATAGGCCTTTCGTATGTCCAATTTTATTATCACGCTTTCAACCTTGGCTTTACTTATTGTATGTATGGCTTCATGTGCTAGGATCATACCTTCTACCAATGGATATTCCAAGTGTGAATCCATTTTTTTCTTTAGGAATGATGTTTGCTAACACTTCCTTTCACTTGTTGGCCATTAAATTTGTTACAACTTTGTAGACTGTTACATAGTGAGATTGGACTAAAGTCTCCATTGTTACCACCTTATTCCTTTTTGGGATTAGTGCCAAGAAGGTATTATTAATATCCCTTAACATAGTGGTCTTGTTTCATTATTCTTCAACTACCTTGGTTAGGTCATCTCCAACAATGTCCGAAAAGGTCTAAAAGAAACCAATTGGGAAACCATCTAGGCTAGGTACCTTATTTGCACCTAATTGAAAGGTGGCCATCATGACTTTTTCCTTTGTGAATTCTTTGAACAATCTCTCATTTTGGTTTGAATTAATTATTTCTGGGATGTTTTCTAGAATATTTGTTCTAGCATTAATTGTTATAGTGGGTGGGCCATTCATTAAATCTTAAAATATTTAATAGCTTCATTGTTCACTTCTTCTACTTCTTGCCACTTGATACCTTTTGAGTTAGTTGTTTCAAAAAAAAAATTGCACCTTTTGGCTTTTTTTGTGATGTGAAAATATTTTGTATTCTTATCTCCTTCTTTTAACCAGGTTTCCCTTAACTTTTATTTCCAAAATATTTCTTCTCTCATCAAGATTTTAACATACTCCTTCATTAGCTCCCTCTCTTTCATAATCATATGAATTAATTCCATTTTGAATCACTATATTCTTGAAATGCACTTTGTTCTACTCTTTTAATTGAATTTTGATGTGTGCAAGCATTTTTGCAATTTGGACCATTAGATCCAACTATTTTGCATGATTTAGACCACCACTTTATCATCCTACTCTTCAAGTCTTGATCTCTTAGCCACATTTTTTCAAATTTGAGGGGGCATATCTTCAAGGTTACTTTAGGAAAAATTGAAGCATCACTAGATAATGGTTTGATCTAGAGAAGGGGAGAATACTCAACCATATGTTGTTCATATGTCTTCCCATTTACCCCTTAGTAGGAATTTTTCTAGTCTTTCAACAATGCTTGTGAATCCTTTCCTTCTATTGGTCCAAGTATAAGTAGCATTTCTTGGAACAATATATTGTAGCTTATTGTCACTCACAAAGTCTTGAAGATCCTCTTGAAATTGAGTCATGCGAGTAGAGTCTTCGTACTTCTTTGAGTTGTTTAAGGTTGCATTGAAGTCAGACCCTGCTACCATAACCTTCCCCCTATCAACATTTTGTAGAATATCTATAATTTGCTTCCATATCTCCCTTTTCTTCACTGCCCTTGTAGGTCCATAAATATTGAATACAAAAATTTCTTTTCATGATCAACTAGTTCTACTTTGACTAATTGTCAATATTGATTCATCATCATACTTTCCACTATCATTTGATTTTTATTTCATAATACCCCTAGTCCTTTAGATGCACCTTGAGCTTCTTCAAAAATCCCTTTCCATTGTCTCCATTTGGTCATTAGGATTTTTATCTCCTCCTTGTCTAATTTACTCTCTTATATGAGTATTAAGTCAACCCTTGCTTGATCAAGCACCTTTTGTTAAGAGCATTGAGGCCCCTAACATTCCATATTATAGACCTCATGGCAACCCAAGAAGGGTGATCCCCTCTTTGAACTTAGTTTTCTTTGAGCCTTAGCATTCCCTATAAATTCTAACTTCTTATTTATTTTCCTACCCTTCAACCCTTTTAATCCAATCTTCTCAACTTCTTCAATTTGGGTTGAGATTGTTATATGGTTCTTACCTCCATTATATCTTCCTCATCCTCCTCAAATTCACAATCCTCTTCCTAGTCCATGTCTTTATTTTCATCCAATACAAACCCTTCTATCAATAGCTTGCCTTTATTTTTGTTTACAAATAACCCATCAAAGAGTTGTAATCCCATATCTAATAGTTTAGATAATTTCTTTTCACAATCTTCAATTGCAAATGTTTCTCCTCTTTTCTCACCGATTCCTTTTGAACTTTTCACCCTTTCTGCCTCCTCCTTTCTTGATGTCTATCCCACCTCTTTACTACTCTCCCCTTCCCACAAGTTACTTTGGCTTAGCTCCAATGTCTTATTTTTTGATAGATCCCATTTTCCTTTTCTTTCACCTCTTGTGAATCATTCTTGTTGTTTTCTCTCCCTATTGGTGTCCCATTCTAGTCTTTTGTCTGATTTTCTCTTCCCTCATAGTTCTCATCAATATTTTTCATTTTCCTTTTCCTATTACATTCTACCCTAGTGTGTCCTTTAGATTGACATGTTGGGTAGATCACCATTTGGTCCTCCCTTTCAATCTTTTGTCACCAAACACCTTCTTCCACTAGGAATTCTACCTCTATTGGTATTGGTGGTGAGGGTGTTGTATTTGTTCATATGTAGACTTACATTCCATAATCCTTGTCCTCCAAATTCTTATAAGTCTTAATAAAAGATCTCATTTGATCTCCAATGAATTTTAGGGTTTTTAGGTCCTAGTATTATGAGGGAAAATCATACATTCTGATAGCTATGGATTTTTGTAATTTCTTGGTTTAATGGATTAAATTTTGGTTTGTAGTATTTAATAAAAACTTTGATCCCTCCATCATATATGGTCCTTCATTTAGAATCTTGATTTTGATGGTACCAACTAAGCATTCCACCAAGAAGAAACCATTCGATAGAGATCTCAGAGTTACATCTTCCCCCAATTCTTATCACATCAGTACTGTAATTTATGGAAAGCAAACCATTTGCCTCCCCATACCTATCACCACTTGTTCCCCTTTTGAGATCCATTTCTCCCAATTCACATATGCCCTTTGATGATAATGTTGACTCTTTTGATTTTGATTCAAATATTCTCTAGATTGCTTGTGAATGGTGATCCTATACCTACACAAACACAAACAACAAACACAATATTAGTCCAATATGCAAGTTAGAAACATCATTCCCCATAGATTCATTTGAAATGCAAAGAACAAAAAATAACATGAAGAACACAAATAAAAGCTATCAAATCCTATTCAATGCTCAAACCTTCAATCCTATGGGGGAATTGGTATTATTTTGATGTGGAAAATAGCCCTTTACCAATTCCTTGCAAGCTTAATGTTGATCAATGGACTTCCTTGATAAAATTCGCCATAACCAAGCTATGAATTAATGAAGAACTATGAAAATGGATAAAAATGGATAAAATAGATTCAAAACATGATGATAATGACTTTGCATAAGTTGTGGATGAAAATGCTTAAGATTGCGGATTCTAAATTAGTAAAAGATCCTTCTATTTATAGAAGAGAATGATGGAAGAATAAGCAAAAGGGATGAATGTGAGATCAAACACCAACCAATAGCATGATGCCACTTGTCAACATGTGAGTGGACAAAGGTGGAACACATTTTGATGAATGTGCACATTAATGCAATTAGGTTGAAATTCAAAATTAGAGAAATGACATGTTGGAGGGAGATGAAAGATGAATTAAATGCCACTTGGCTCAAGAAAATGACATGTAAGAGGCCTTTAATGCCTTGTTGGATGGACAAGTCCTTTTGGGGGCAAATTTTCAAATTTGAGGAATATTCCATCTTTGATGGCTTTTTGAATGAAAATAGGAGATTTATAAATTAATTAAATGGATTTTCATGTGCAAATTGCAAAATCTAGAGGATTTGAGTGATTAGTGTTAGCATTAATTATGATTTGATTAATTTTAATGGATGTTAGTTGATTTGACATTGTGATTTAGATTTTAGGATTTAAATAAATCAAAATGAGAGGAATAGTGATTTTAGACTTAATTAAATAAAGTTTGATTTATTTAATTAAAGAGGATGGTGTTAGATTTAAATCAAATAAATATTAATTTATTTAATTTAAAGGAGATGACTTTAGAGCTTAATTAAATAAAATGAATTATTTAATTAAAAGAGGGACTATAGGATTAATTAAACAAAATAATTTATTTAATTAATAGGAGATGATGATTTAATCAAATAAAATTGATTTATTTAATTAAAAGATGAAATATGATGAATTTAATCAAATAAAGATTATTGGATTAAATGGTTAGTAAATGAGATGATTCAGGATGAACCGGAGTTAGTAAATCAGGATCAGGTGTATAGGATCAATCAATATATTTTACATGTCTACACTGCTACTTTCGCTCTTCTTCTTGTTCCTTGTGCCAATGGAATCCTTTGCCCCCTTCTATTGCCTTTTCCATCCATACCTTAATTCTTTCATTTCTTTCCATAAATTTGATCTTTTGTATCCGTCATACCCTTTGCTTCTTCAAGTGCCATGACTTCACTCCCATCTCATATTCCTTCAAAATTTCGTAAACCCTCGATCACACCATTTATTCTTTTATTATATGTTATTGACATAGAACTATATTTTTCTTCATTCAGAGTTATTTTATTTACAACATATTTAAACATTTTGGTCTTTATTAGTACTTGTCCTAGGCAATACTATTGCAATGAGTTTTGTTTTTCTTAGTTAATTAGTTATTAATAAGTTAGCTTTCAATAAAAAAACAATAATTTTTTTTTGAAAAAAAATTAAATTCAATTTGTAAAGTGAACTTGCAAAATATTTAATTTTATGAATTATAAAAAAATATTTTTCATCAATATGATTGGCTAAGAATTTTTGTGTGTTATTGGAGGATTTTTAGGAAAAACTAAAATGAACTATTATTTTGTCTAGCTTTGAGAACTAAGAATTATTCATTTGTCTAGTTTTGAGAACTAAGAACTATTATTTTGGCTACATTTGAGAAGGAAGAACTATTATTTTGTCTAGTTTTGAAAACTAAGAACTATTATTTTGGCTACATTCAACCATTGTTTATATAACTTTAATCATTATTGCACAAAACTATTATATAAATTTTATATTTAAATAATAATTATTTAATTCTTTCATATACTTATACTATATAATCATTTCATTTTATTTATATTTTCTTTAATATAAAATAATTTAAAAATTCTTTTTTAAATTTATATTATATAATCAATAAATATTATTTAATATAATATAATAAATTTATAGTGTATTATACATATTATTATGTAACATAATTATTAGATAAATTTTATATTTATATAGTTATCATTTGATTTTTTTTTAATATTTATAATACCTTTTATTATATTAATATAAACACACATTATCATACAATTTACATTATAATGTTAATTATTTATATAATTTTAATAAAAATTAACATTAATGTGACATTTTAAAATATTATGTTAATATTATAATTAACAAAATTAACATTTAATTTTATTCACATTAACAAAACTTACATTTATTTTTATTAAATTTAAAGTACCACAAAGGTAAGTACTAGCCACTACAGACACTTGTTTTATTTTACAACAAAACTATTTTATTTACTTTAGAGTTTTAGAATTAGACTTTTTATATATAAAAAATAAATGTAAGCTCTAAATTTTTTTAACTATTATTTCATAGTCATGATATTAGATGCTTCTTTGTCCTACCACTAAATAAATTTTGAACTTAATAAAAGTAAAAGTATAATTATTTCTTTATTATTATTTTTATATTTACTGAAATGTACAAAATTATTAGATATAATGAATAATTATTTTTTTCTAAAATTTTCATAAATATATATTTTTTATTTTTTCAACAAAATGATTAAATAAATAAATACTTTTAATAATAACATCCACCAGTCTTAACATTTTCATTTAACGTAATGGGTGCAACCTCTTAGCTACTTTTGTACGGATAAAAAAAAAATCTACCAAATTGAATTTTTTATTAAACTAAGATGTTGAAATAACTTTATTTAACACTTCCTAAATTACTTTTAATAATGTCCACCAAATGAAATAGTAAAATAAAAAGTAGAAACAACTTTACTTTCTACATAAACACTCCTTAAATACTTTTAATAACATCTACAAACCAAATAATCAATAAAATTAAAATACAGAAACAACTTTACCTCACATAAACATTCTTAAATACGTTTAATGACAACCACAAGATTAAAAGTTCTATAAAGGTCGAAAAATAAAAAACTTTATACACATCAATAGACCTTATGTCTAATAAAGAAATTTAACTACCTCAAAGAAAATTTTTCTTAAATGCTTTTAATAACAACCACAAGACTAAAAATTCTATAAAGTCCATAAAATAAAAAACTTTATACCCATCCATAGACCCTACGTCTAATAAAGAAATTAAAGAGATTTCAATCCAAGTCCTTGCTTGAATATCAATTAACGTTAAAAAAAAATTCCTCAAAATACCCCATCCATGAGAGCAAAATAGATTTTTAATTAAAAATAAAAATCTATCATATGTTTATTTTTAATTAATAAATAAATAGGTAAGGGGTTGATCCCATAGTGCAATGGCTATGTGGTGGTGGTGTACCCCGGTCACAATCAAGTCCCCAGACTTGACCTGTTGTTTCTATGGGCATTCATGCCTCGTGTGCCAAACATTAAGAATTGAGGTCTCTTCCTTCGCTAGGCTGCCAAGATCTTGCATTTGAACGCAAGCGTTAAGACTTGAGGCCTCTTCCCTCACTGGACTGCCATGCTTAGAAGAGGTGTGATATTGCGTTCATGCCGGAGATGAGGTCACAAAGCCGGAGATGAGGTCCCGTATTTGACCTCATTGATTCATAGCTCTAGTAAAAAAGCGTCACCAATTAAAAAATAAAATAAAATAGATAGATAGATAGGTAGGTGCATTCTGATGTCAAAATAGACAGTAGGCAAAGCCTGTCAGCAAAGATTCAACTGTAAAACAAAAATGTCACTCGAAAAGGAGGGTTGACCGTACTGTTCCAGGCCAGCCAACGGGCACTGTAAATTTCTGAGAAAGTTAAAGATTTGGCAAGATAAATATATCAAACTTTTCCTGTGTCTGTGACGTAATAAATCGATTCGTAGGCCATGGATGTATAAAGATACTTACTGTCTACGATATGACCAATGGCGATTGACTCTACGAAAAGTCGAAAGATTACTGAGTCAACGTATATGCGAATTAATCCAGCGTTTTCTGTGGAGGAGGATCTGAGACACCCCTTTTCCTTAAAACATTTTATATTAATTTCTTGGAAGGAAATATCTGAAGGCTCTGCAAGGTGCTGCAAGAAAAATGCTTTATTTAAAACCGGATGCTTAGGAATTTGGAATAATTTTATAATTTTGGCTGCACAGTGCACGGGCGGCGGCTTAATGGCAGTCATGTTACTCGACATAACATAACACAATATTCTCATTGTGTTGTGAGAAATGCCAGCTGCAGAGTTCCTTATAATATTTTACTCCCTCCCTTTAAATTGCAAATTCGTCCCATTTTCTGTAAATCTCGCTCACCTGTAATGGAATTTGTTCAGCTTTATACGCACGTAGCAGAAAATCGGAGTGCTTTGCTTCGTGCGCGGCAGCACTAAGAGAGAAAAGGAGGAGAAAGGTTTCGGTTACGAGTCGCGGGGAATGGAGGAGGAGGCACGTATTCCCACGAAGAGGTTGTTAAAGCAGGTCACATGTCAGCACAACGACACGGAGCTGCATGCGGCCGCCAGGGCTGGGAATTTGGAACGAGTAAGGGGGATTTTGAGCGGGCGGGGTTTGGATTCGCCAGAGGCATGTGACCGTGAGGCTGATATGATCATCGAGATTGCAGACGGGAAGGCCCAGCGTGACTTGATTGCCGCGCAGAATGAATTGGGGGAGACGGTGCTTTACGTTGCGGCGGGGTGTGGTCAGTTGGAGGTCGTGAAGGAGCTTGTCAACTATGTTGATTTGGAAGCCGCCAGTTTGAAGACAAACAGCGGCTTTGATGCTCTGCATATAGCGGCCAAGCAAGGTCATTTGGGTAATCCCACGTGACTCCCCGCTAGAATTTGTTGTTTTTGCAGCAGCTGCATTATGTCCAGTCGAAGGATTTTTATGAATGCTGTATCTGCTTTAGTGCCAAAGAAAATTTAGTGTCTTTTTTTCTCATTTTTTCTTTGTATCTCCCCCATATTTTTCCCACTCGTGCAAATTGTATCGGAGTATAGTGGTTTTGTTCTGTGTATAATGGTTTGCAAGCGTTTCGGAGGCATTGAGTTCAATTTTTGTTTTGAATGAAAGAAAAGTGTTTGTACTGATGAAACTTGCGGCCTATGCAATAAGTTTAGGCATGTTTACCTCTTAGTGTTTCCGTGGGTTAAAGATCCTGTCCATATTCTTCCCTTTTGCTTTTGCCACTGATGACCGTTTTGCTGGTTGACTGCACAAGTAGAACCTAGAATCATCCTCAGATTGTCATCACCGTCACTGTATTGGTAGCTCTAGATTTATCACTTGCAATTTTAAGACTGAGTAGCCCAAATTACACAAAGATCAGCCTAAATTCGTCTCAACAACGCCAACAAATGTCAAGACGAACCATATCCCTAACTTTTTTCTACCTAGAACACCGAGAAAGTAGCTGCATGAGCTACCTTTTGGGTTTTGAATTGAACGGGAGGGGTCTCCCTGCTCGACCAACCCAACACCCAGAAAGTAGATGTTTGAGCTACTTTTAGGTTTTGAGTTTTCAGGGAAGGACTCCCCTCTCGATCAATCCAACAGAAGAGGATTCCTCGCTCGGGCAATCCAACTGGAGAGCACTCCCTAAATCTACCAGCTCAAAGAAAGAGGACTACCTTGCTCAATCAACATTAATGGGAGAAAACTTCCAGCTCAACCAACCCAACAGGAGAGGACTACTGCGCTTTGCCAATGTCAACGGGAATGGAATCCCCTGATGTGGGGAGGGAAGGGGAGACGAGCGGGAATAAGGGGTGAGGATCAGGGAGCAGGAAGAGGGACTCGGATCTGTCAAGCAGGGCATTAATGCTCTTGACCACTAGTTACTTGCCAATGCAAACGACCAATTTGATGCTTGGAGTGGTTTCCAATCCCTACAGAATAATGCAGTTGGTTGGTGATTGGACTATCCACGCTAACCTAATAGTGTGGATGAAGGGCAAATCAATGCCAATTCTACGGAAGAGAACTGCTCCGAGGAGATGAAGGGCTTGACCATTGCAACTTTGATATAAATCAATTTAAGTTAAATATAACGCAGCTGTAATGCTCATTTGGCAGTTCTTTTTTTCTATTGAATCCCAGTTGGCAGTATACAAGATGGAGAAATCCAAGGAGAAGGATGGATCTTTTCTCTAGTGCTTTGCATTTGCCTGGTAGGCTAGTACTTAACTGATCCATCTTGTCATTCCCGTTCAAATTTGTGGGAATTGATAATTAGATTTAGAATAGAATGTATTGTTGCTGTGTACCATGTAGATGGTTGATTTGGAATGTTAACATTAGAGGAAAGGCTAGATTCCTTTTCTTACAAGCACAAATGACCATAACGGCTGATTTCACATTTTGAAGTAAGTAGAATAGTTCTTAAATTACAGTCAACTGTGATTATTACCATGCACAGCTAGTATTTGGGCTTTTGATTGAATATTTTCAATGCCACTTTTCTGCTTCATGTTCATCACCTGTGTTAGTTCAGTGCTGTTTTTCTTATTTGCTTTTGCTCTTCCAATTAGTTTATAATAGGACTGATGCAAGAGATTGCCAACTTTAAAGACTGTTGTCAAGCAGGTTAGGCATGAAAAACTCCACATTTTTTCTTTCAGCCTAACACATTATTCTTTGTACAACTCTGCTGGGCAACTTCTAGTTCAGTTTTCTTTACACATCTTATGATAGAAAGGGAAAGAGGGAGAGACTGTAAGCAGGGAAAAAGTAGTTTCAAAATAAACTTACCATCATTTTTGAGAGGACCCCAGTTTCCCTCAAAGAAACATTTATTCACCAATATATTTATGCAGAGGAATTTCTAGGAATGATGATGAGAGATAGTATTGGAAAGAGAGGCCTTTTCGTTGTACCCACAAATCCCATCAGTGCATCACAGGGGTATCAGAAGACGAAGACTCAAGAAATTGTCCTTAATCCTGCATGCTTGTTTTCACTACCTGGGTAGACATAGAACAAGAATAGAGCGTTTCTTGTTCTCTTGATTGGGTAAATAATAGAATAACAAAAGACATTTAGATAAAAAATGTGAATGCACTTGCCTTTCCCACTACCAAAAATTAGCTTACCTATAGCCCGGAAGATCATAAATGAAGCACCTACACAATAGATACTTAGGGTAGAATCTATATGATTGAAAATTAGTTTCTTGCGTAATGAATGTATGCTCAAGAGTAAAAGGATAGTGTGTATATACAATCCAAATGTTTTGTTTCTTAAGGCAAAAGGCAATGGCACCTGTATTGCACAGAGGTTTAGAAATGGGAATCGGGAAATGTAGGAGAGTGGTCTTACAGGGGAATGATGATCTTTCTCTGATCCAAAAAGTGTGGTTATTTCCAGTGATATAATCATATAGGAAAACACCAAATGAAATGTCAAAATTACTTTCAAGAACATATATATTTATTAACGATATCAAGTTTCCACAATCCATCAAGTATTGCTATTAATTTCTGGTTTTGATTGTGTTTTGGTTTTTCACATCATGCTATTTTAGTATGATTCGAAACGTTGATGTGAAAAACCAAAACACAATCAAAACCAGAAATTAATAGCAACATATATATTTGTTCGAACTTAAATAAAAAAATAAAATTAGATTTAGAGTTCTCACCTAGATGTAAACACAGATTTGCTTATTCTCCAACATTTGTTGGAAGAGAGTGCCTAATTTTATTTGATCCCTAGGCAAACTTTATGTTCTGTATGAAGTAATATACATGATTATATAATGACACATTAAATGTTTGGCATAAGTGATAAGACAATGAAAATGCAATTCAGTACATAAATACGTTCTATTAAGATGCAATGTACAAGCATTAATCACCACAATGTCAAAATGCGTAATGCCAAAGATTTAAATTCAGTCCAAAATAAGAACATGGGAATACAAAATTAAAGAAACAAGCATTAAGTGTTCACTCTTCTCCTATGTCACTGCTTCCAACGGCATTACTACCATCATCTATATCAAAACCATCATCATCATCCATAGTATAAACCATAAACTAGAAAGTGAAAAGTATTCTCCTTTCCGTGAAATTAACTTACTCTCCTTTGCTACTCTCGTTCACTTGTTTTTCTTGCTGGTAATTTCTCCTCTGTTTGTTGCTGTTGCTGTTCTTTTGTTTTACTGTGGTTGGAAATTTTTCTGGCCTGATTAGAATGTTCCTGCAATTACTAGTTATGGCAGAGGAGTTTCCTGGGCACATTTCCATACCTGCTCTCTTTCTGGATGAAGAATTCGGAAATAATATTCTAGGATTCATAGTGTGATCTAGAAAAGTCGCCACTCTATCTGTTTAATGATTAATTTGTGATTAACTAAGGGTCCTGTTAGTTAAACCCATTCTAGGTATATATAAAGGAATTCAATCTGAAATGGAACTCAATTCGAGAATAAGCATTTACATAAAGGGTTATCAGGGGCCCAATCAAGGTTCTAGGACATTTTTTGAGCCATTTTATTTATATAGCTATTGGTTTCTATATCCAGATGACCTTCAAAGGCCCTTTATATGAAAACCAATTTTGATAATGACCTTATTGACCCTAGTACAACTAATGTACTGAGGACATAGTCAGCTAGTGGAGACATTTTAGGTCTTTGTTGTATTAGGGAGAGGGTTACGCAGTAAAAAGTAAAACCAATGTAATTGCTTGGGATTTCTGGCAAATGTTCTCATCCTTTTATTTTAATGCAATGTTGATTCAGTAACTCTTCTTTAAATTTCTTGGATGGATGTGGAAATCATCAAGAAGGTGATAAAAATGTTGTTCTCATTTTTGGTGCTTGACACCTTTAATCTGTGCACTCAACTTGTCTTGATGCTGTTCCTATTCATTTATGTATTGAGCTGTTTCAAATTGATAAAATAAAAGGTGAATAGCGCATATGCTACAATGTGGACTGCTTATAACTTGCTTACGTGCAGATATTGTTTTGGAGCTTTTGCGTTGCTGCCCTGCTCTTAGTATGACAACTGATTTATCAAATTCAACTCCACTCTATTCAGCTGCTATTCAAGGTCATCTGAATGTTGTTAATGCACTTTTGGAGGTTGATGAGAAATTGATAAAAATTGCAAGAAGCAATGGCAAGACTGCCTTGCATTCTGTTGCTAGACTTGGCCATCTTGAAGTCATTAAAGTGCTCTTGGACAAGGATCCAGAGCTTGCCACTAGAAAGGATAATAAAGGGCAGACAGCCTTACATATGGCTGTTAAGGGAAAGAGTGTCAATGTGGTTGACGAACTGATAAGAGCTGATCCTTCTGTTATTAATTTACAAGATAAGAAGGGGAATACAGCTTTGCACATAGCTACTAGAAAGTGGCGTGATCAGGTATTTATTTCATATAGTTCTGTAATTTATTTAATTCTTTTGATTGTAAAATTGATTATACTTTCTGTAGAAAACTGATTTGATCTCTAGCAGTGACAAAGGGTTTTACTTTAGCTCTTTTAACATAATAGCTGTAGTCCGCAAACTTGGACTCGACTTGGACTCAGCACACTAAAAACTTCTGACTTGGCAAAAATAGGCAACTTAAAAAAATACTCAAATTTCTTAAAAAAACACAAATTTTATGCAAAATACAGTTATAAAATGTATCAAATAAGTCTATAAAACATTGGGCAAGTGTTTTTTTTATTAGATTTAAATACAAATAGAGTGCAAAATTTCATCGTCATGCAAATATAACAGCTAGCTGATAACTAGTATGAAGTCTTTGAAAATCATCATCATAAATTGCATATCTAGGAAAATTAGAAATTACAAGATTTTATGATTCTTTCTAGTAAAAAATTGGGGATAGGGTTTAGTCTTGCTCCTACTCCTCCCACTTAGGTGTCACTCCTCACTTGGCCTAGAAGGCTATGCTTGTGACTCCACCCTAGTACTAGATGGCATTGACTCCTCCTTTGACTCATGCTGGACATCATCTACAATGATGTTCTTTAATTCAAATTCTCTTGCTTCTGTAGCACCTACACCCTCCATAGCTTGTCTCTTGAAATCAGCAATATCGTCTTCTGTGAAAATGGGGGTCTCGTCATCTTGCCTAGCCTAGTCACTAAATGGATCAATATGATTCAAGTCTATAAGCCCTTGTGCAAATAGGCCCACCTTTCTTGTGTTAGTTTTTTTATGATCAGATGTAAAACTCAGAAATCAATTCAAAAAATAAGACACAATAACACAGCATATACCCTGGGAAAACCCTCGCATATACCCTGGGAAAACCCTCCACTTGAGGGAGAAAAACCCAGCAAGAAATATCTCTTCTTATATTGCAAAACAACAATGTTCTCTTTACAATGATGCCAATCTTATGGCACTTATCAGCATCACACTTTGATGCAAATACAAAATAAAGAACTCGAACTCTCCTTGATAAGTGACGAACTGCTGTAGGTGATAATTGCACTTGAAGATGGAGTGGATGAACTTAACTTGATGATGATATGAATGGAGTGATCTCATATAAATACAATTCGTGGGAAGAGACGCACCTCTTCACAATACAAAGTCAGCCACCAAAGAACATGACCCAAATGGAATGGCGCGATTATCAAGGAGAGTCGGCCTCAACAAATAATAATTGTTATTAATAAATAAATATTATTTCTCTATCCAAGTGAAGCGCCTCTTCACTTAAGTCATCTCCGATAAATGAAATAGCCGATGGCTATATTTTATTTATTGCTTGAATTAAATTCATGGGCTGGAAGTAAGAGGCCCGTGGCTGCTAATAACATCAACACTCCCTCTCAGCTAGGGAGGAATACTTCCAGCAGTGCAAGACATATCACCTCATCGTGATGTCAACCACTATCGCTACTTCCATATATTGAAAAGGAACATATCACCTCATCGTGATATTAACCACAATGGCTACTCCCATATGTGGAAAGGAAATATATCACCTCATCATGATATCAACCATCATGGCTACTCCCATGTATGGTAAATGTGCACAAGTGCTCATCACTCAACGTGATGTCGTCACCTCATCGTGACATTCACCATGGCTACTCCCAGAGGGTGAAAAACACAAGTACAAGAAAATCATCACGAACTCTCTCACGCGATGTTGTCACGGAGTCACACACATGACATCCACCATGGCTACTCCCAGAGGGTGGAAACAAGGGCTTTCACCTCAAATCTCTCTCAAAGAGAAATGCATTAACAAGGGCTTGCACCTCAAATCTCTCTCAAAGAGAAATGCATTAAGGAAGATCACTGATACTGAGACTCCTTCTCAGCTAGGGCTTCATTCTCCACTATACCAAGCTTGTCTCAAAAGTACACAAACTTTATCCTAGAGGGAGGCTTGGTGAGAATGTCTGCCGTCTGCTCATCAGTGCTGATATACTTCAATTGGATCGCTTTTCTCAATACCATATCTCTGATATAGTGGTTTTTGATCTCAACATGTTTAGTTCTATCATGAAACACTGGATTGATAGAAAGCTTCATACAACTTTGATTATCACAATGAATGACAGTCGGCTCCATTGATTGTCCAAACAATCCTGCAAGGAGCTTCTGAAGCCACACTACTTCTCGAGTTGCCACACAAGCTGCAATATACTCGGCCTCTGCTGTACTCAGTGCCACTGAAGACTGCTTCCTGCTACACTAGGAGATCATCGTAGACCCCAGATTGAAACAACATCCAAAGGTGCTCTTCCGATTAGTGACACACCCTTCCCAATCAGAATCACTATATCCATGCAACTGTAAGTCCACACGAAAAGAATATCTCAAGCCATACCCAATTGTGCCACGCAAGTAACTCAAGATATGCTTCGCTGCAACTAGATGTATTTTCCTTGGTTCACACATGAATTGACTAAGTGCACTCACTGCATAGCAAATATCTGGTCTAGCATTGACTAGATACATCAACGATCCAATCAACTGCCTGTACATCGTGGGATCCACCAGATCTGAACTAGCCGCAGCCTCCTTAAGCTTATGTAAGTTGGTCTCCATAGGCGTAGACATGGATTTGCAATCCATCATACCAAATCTCTTCATAATATCAATAGTATACTTCCCTTGACTTAGAATCATCTCATCTGGCTTCTGCCATACTTCTAAGCCAAGGAAGTAATGCATGAGACCAAGATCCTTCATTTTAAATTTAGAAGCTAACTCCTTGCATTTGATAATGAGGTGATCTTCTCCAGTAAGAATTAAATCATCAACATAAAGAACCAATATCAATGCTTCGCCATCAATTACCTTGAAGTATAGGTTTGAATCAACATCATTCTTGGAGAAGCCCAAGCTCATCAGGTAACGATCAATCCTTTCGTACCAAGCACGAGGAGCCTGCTTAAGACCATACAAGGCCTTCTTTAGTCTGCAAACATGAGACTCCTTCCCATGTACCTCAAAGCCATCAGGTTACTCAATATATACCTCTTCCTCGATTACACCATTCAGAAATGTTGTCTTCACGTCCATCTGGTGAATCTTCCATCCTTTGGATGCTGCAATAGCAATGATGGTCTTGACTGAAGTATAACGAGCAACTGGAGCAAAGGTTTCCTCATAGTCAACTCCCTCTTTCTAAGAGAATCCTCTAGCCACGAACCTAGCCTTGTACTTCTCAATGCTCCCATTAGCCGCATGCTTGATCTTGAAGAGCCACTTAGAAGAAACAACAGATTTCCCTTCAGGTCTAGGTACGATGTCCCATACATCATTCTTGAGAATGGATTGATATTCAGACATAGCATCTCTCCAAACTTGCTAACTAGTAGCTTCCTCAACACTAGTAGGTTTAGACTCAATGATTTGACTCATCAATGCAACATAGCTAGAAAACTTGTGCGGTCTCTTGCTTTCTCTGAATGTTCCTCTTGGGGCTGCAAACCTTTCTGCCTCCTGCATTGTTTGCCTGGCCCAAAGAGGTCTTTTTCTTCCAATCACAATATTTGTAGGCCCATCAGTAGGTTCCAAGGGCTCAACTGGATCATCATCTTCTTTAGGTTTAGGAGCCTCCCTCTGAATCTTAGGAGTATGGTCAACTTCCATATCCTGAGGAGACTCTTGATCTTCATTATCTATCTCCATGTGAGTGCCCTTGGATCTCCTGAATGCAACATCCTCTTCAAATGTAACATCCCTACCGATCTCAATCAACTTCTGACCTGGAATGTAGATTTTGTATGCTTTTGATGTCTCACTATAGCCCACAAACATTCCCTTCTTGCCAGAAGGTTCCAACTTTTTCCTTTTATCTTTCGGTACATGAACATACACTGGACAACCAAAGATCCTCAAGTGACTCACTTCCGGCTTCACCCCTGTGAATGCTTCTTCAGGAGTCATGTTCTCCAAAATGCAATGAGGACTTCTATTCTAAACATAAAGAACTGTCCTAGATGCTTTAGCCCAAAGGAAGGTTTGCAGATCTTGGTCATGAATCATAGCTTTGGCTGCTTCTACAATAAATCTGTTCTTCCTTTCAGCAGCATCGTTTTGTTGAGGATTATAAGGGACACAAAACTCCCTCTTAATCCCTGCTTCAATGCAAAAGTTACGGAAGCTGCCGAAAATGTACTCTCCACCGTAATTGGATCTCAGAACCTTGATCCTCTTCCTGGACAAATTCTCTACCTGAGCTTTAAATTCTTTGAACCTCTCTAATACTTCCTTAGATTCTTTAGATTTCAAGAAATAAATCCAAGTCTTTCTAGAGTAGTCATCAATAAAAATAATGTAATACAAGAAACCACTCAAAGGAGCAACAGACATTGGACCACATAAATCAGAATGAACAAGATCAAGAATACATTTAGATCTACTTTCACTACTATGAAATGGACCTTTAGTATTCTTACCCAATGTGCAACCTCTACAAATGCCTTCATGCTCTTGGTTGAGTTTCGGAAGGCCTGTAACCATCTTCTCCATGGTGGGTAGTGCTCGAAAGTGAAGGTGAGCCAATCTTCTATGCCAAAGTTCACACGAACTTGATGAATCATGCAATAGAGCTTGAAGTGGGCGGGTGCAAAGTCTGTAGAGGCTCTCATGATGCTCCAATCACCTGAGCAGATTTGATATTTGAGCTCTTTGGCCATGCAAGAACTTTACCTTCTGAAAATGCAACTTGATACCCCTTGTCCTCCAAGGCTGAGATAGAGACAAGGTTTCGCTTGATACCCGGAACAAATAGAACATCACTCAATTGCAAGGAAATGCCGGAATCCAAGTGAAGAGAGGAGGTCCCAACTCCTTTCACTGAATAACTAGCATCATCTCCAATAATTACTTGAACACTAGAATCTCTCTCCACCAAATCCGTTAGATGCTCTCTAAATCCGGTGATGTGGCAAGAAGCACCACTATCAATCAACCATTATATTGCTTGAAAGAACAGAATAGAATAAGAAACCACCTGAATCCTTTTGCGGAGAGATCTCACCAACATCAGTAATGGAAGCCTACTGCTTAGGCCTGGTTGGACAATCCTTATAATAGTGACCATACTTATCACATCTAAAACATTGAACACGAGAGAGATCCTTCTTTTTGAATTCAGGAGCACCATCAGATCCCTTATGTCTATTCCTCTTGAAATATCCTTTCTTTCCTTCTTTCCCTTTCTTCTTTGAGGATTGTGCGACAAGAACATGAATGTCTTCAATAGTAGAGCTTTGACCAATACCTCTTGCAGCCAACCTAGACTCTTCTTGAATACAATCTGCCCTCAAACGATCAAACTTAGGGAGTTTTGATCTCGCACTTATTCCTTGAATGTATGACTCCCAAGATGAAGGAAGACCATTAAGAGCTAACATGGTCAAATCCTTGTCATCAACAAAATGCCCAATAGTAGAGAGCTGATCTCTCAACTCGGTGATCTTCATGAAGTATGAGATGACGGATTCTCCTTTCACCATCTTGACATGATGAAGTTGCTACTTTAATGCAAGAGCTCGACTTGTGTTGTTGATCTCATACATCTCCTCCAAAGTCTTGAACATATCTCTTGCAAATTTTAGCTTAGAGATAATTGGCACAATGTGGTCTTTCAGAATCCACCAACATCTTTTTCGCCTTAGTGCCATTTCTCTTCCATTGTAGCTTCTCATTCTCATTAGATGGTTCGGGAATTTCGCCCTCCATGAATGCTGCTAACTCATTTTCCTCCAAGGCGAGCATGACTCTGAATCTCCAAGATGTGAAATTAGATGCTCCCTCAAGTCTATCCTCGATCTTAAGTCCGTTCACCATCTTGATGATAGGATAGATGCAATCAAAGATGAGAATAAGAATAGAGTATATTGCTGCTTGACTAAATCTGATCACGATCTTTCTTATACCCGCTCTGATACCATGTTAGTTTTTTTATGATCAGATGTAAAATTCAGAAATTAATAAAAAAAATCAGACACAATAACACAACATATACCCTAGGAAAACCCTCCACTTGAGGGAGAAAAACCCAACAAGAAATATCTCTTCTTATATTGCAAAACAACAATGTTCTCTTTACAATGATGCCAATCTTATGGCACTTATCAACATCACACTTTGATGCAAATACAAAATAAAGAACTCGAACTCTCCTTGATAAGTGACGAACTGCTGTAGATGATAATCACACTTGAAGATGGAATGGATGAACTTAACTTGATGATGATATGAATGGAGTGATCTCATATAAATACAATTCGTAGGAAGAGACGCGCCTCTTCACAATACAAAGTCGGCCACCAAAGAACATGACCCAAATGGAATGGCGCGATTATCAAGGATTGTCGGCCTCAACAAATTATAATTGTTATTAATAAATAAATATTATTTCTCTATCCAAGTGAAGCGCCTCTTCACTTAAGTCGTCTCCAATAAATGAAATAGCCGATGGCTATATTTTATTTATTGCTTGATTTAAATTCGTGGGCTGGAAGTAAGAGACCCGCGGCTGCTAATAACATTAACATCTTGTGCAAAATTGAAGGTTGCATTGTAGAAAAATTAGGTCATTGAGATGTTGTTGAGTCAATTTATTGCATTTCTTCGTGTAAATAGACTGAAACAAATTCCAAGTGCACTCACATTTGGAAGCCCTACAAAGTTGAGGCAAAATTTAGAGGGTTGGCTTTTGAAGATTTGGGGTATTTCCACTCTAATCTTCCCACCAATAACTTGCAAATAAGATATTCAAAGGTTTGTAAGTAAGCAATAATACTAATTGTAATTTGTAACTTTTAAGATACAAGTAGAGACTCAAATTTTTGTTATCTAGTGTCTAAATGGATCTCCCTTAGATAGCTAGTGTTGAAGAAAAGAGCCTCAGGTGTATGTATTGATAGGCCCTCCATAACCTTCCCATTAAGATTTGTGAAGTTTTAGAGAAAAAAAACTTGGGGTTGAGGTAGTATTCTACTACATGAATGTGTTAGTGGATTTGATTGTTCTACTTTCAATATGTGATCTCTCAAATGAGATCAAATCTATTCCTATCCCCCTTATATAGTTTGGAGTGGCTTCTTTGGCCCTATCCATGGCCTCATAAATGTTCCATTGAGTTTTGATCCCCATCCATCAAGTGCAAAACCAAAAGCTTTGACACCTACAAGTACAAACAAATTAAAGTTACAAATTTACAATTAAAGTAGATGCTTTTAAAAAAATTTAAAATAAATGAATTCAATTTGAAATATAAATTTAAGTTTGAAATTACCTTGATGATCTTTGCAACTCTTTTTGTAAGGTATTATTAAAAATTGTCTTTGTCATTCTTTTTCCCATCGATCTTTTTTGAAAGTCTAATCATGATTGATTCACAAACATCTGCAAACAAATTAAAGTTACAAACTCACAATTAAAGTAATTGCTTTTAAAAATTGAAGATAAAGGATTCAATTTGAAATAGAAATAGAACTATGAAGTCACCTTGATAATCTTTGCAACTCTTTTTGTAAGGTTTTGTAAAAAAATGTCTTTGTTGTCCTTTTTTCCACAATCTTTTTTGAATATGCTTTGTCTAACCATGCTTGACAAACATCTACTTCAATGGTGTCAATAAACTAGTAATGCTTTGCAATGTTAAGAAGTTAGTTTCAAACCTTGTGACACTCAGATGTACAAGTTTTGTCCCCTTGGTGTGATTATAAATGTATTTTGTGATGTTTTTGGCATTAGCTATAACTAGTGTCACCCAAACAGTTTTTCTTTTGTCCAAATAAGGTTAACGAAATTGGCTGCACAAGGGGTCCAAAGAGCGATGAATGTTTCTCTTGAAGCAATCTTCCAATTACCACGATACTGTTGCATTTTTCGTTGACAACTTGCACCACTTTTTCTATGCTCACCTCTAAGATAACCTCTTCCAACAGTAGGCTAAATGTTTCTACTATTTTTACTTTGTTAGAGGCATCAACTGACTTCAAGAAAACCATTTCACCATTTGAAGTTAAAAAATTGATGAGGGTGCAATTCCATCTGTTTATCTGTTTGAAAGAATAGTACATCCAAAGTTTTTCCATTGCCTCTTTTGTTCTTCTAGAATTGACTTTTGCATTTTGGAGCAACTTTCCATTTTAATTTTCTTTAAGTTGGCGCTTTGTATCCTTTCCCTACAAATATTAATGTCCTTACTGAATTCTTTAAGTATGGGCCCTTCACCATGTTCAAGAGGTTGTTGTAAAACTAGGCACATGCCTTATCTGTTTCTTGGTGCACCTCCTTGTTACACCTTGTAACTTGTAGCAAAAATTGTGCTCTAGGAACATTTCTAGGTACAAAAAAGCCTTGTGATTGGATTTTGCTCAAACTGGATGAGGTGGATGAATGTTTGCCATATCTACTTATATTTTTGTTGGAATTAATGGCTGCTTGTGTCCTCGCTCGCTAATTTTTTCTCATCCAACAATGCAAGACTACTTGCGGCTCTTGTTTACTTTCACGGCTTTTTAATGCAAATTTGTGTTGCGGCAAGGAATACATGCAATATGATACTTCAAGTAGTTGATTCTTCCATTAAGCTTCTTAGAGTAGAAAATGCAAATTACACTCCTTGATATTGGTTCCATTGTGGCATATTTCAAAGTGGAGTCATGGCTTTCAATAGGATGGCTTCCACTACCTGATGCTAAGCTTCATGAAAAGTAGGATGTCATTGTATGCTAACCTCCAACATATTTAAATACCTAAAAAATAGCAGTTTGAACATGAAAAATAAAATGAAATTTATATACTGTGTATTTTAAACATAATATGATGATTGAATAGCAATGCCATTAATTAAATTAATGAAAATAACATTCTTTTGACATTAAAGCATAAAATCCTCTGTTCAAGGAAAAAGCTAGCAATTTCATTCACAAAAAATAGCATAAATCAACAATAAAATTTATGTAAAATCATAAATCATTTTTACAATCCAAGTATTAACATTCTAGAAAAATTTACATGCTTGGAAAATAAAAGAAAAAAAGCTAACTTGGAAACCTGAAATTCTTCAATTTTGCTCTTCAAATCCACTATAAACTCACACCAATTTTCTCAAGGATACAATGTTGTGTGAGAAAATTGTGTGGACTTGGGGTTTATAAAGAAGCAATTGCAGTGTTTTTTCTGCTTACAGGTTGCATCCTTATGTTTTTTCTGCATCTGCAAGTTTTTGTGCCAGACTTGCTCTGTTTTCGCAACTACTCATGTGAGGTTGGTGGCAAAACTCATCAAAAACTTATTTCTCAGACTCCTACAAATAAAGATGGCGAAAAATCATTGTGACAACTTTTCTGTGAACACTTGGTGACTCACTGAGGGCTCAACAAATTTATAAACTATGATAATAATAAAAGAGTATCCGAAAGAGGTTTTCTGTGTCAATGTTAAAACCTTATCCACCCTACATTTCCAATTCCTTAGTATTACACATTAATGTCTTTGGAGCATTTGAACTTGAGTCTTTGCTATGAAAGTCCTATTGATATACCTCTTGAGCTGCTTCCAATTGGAAGAGAAGTGTTATGGTAAAAACTAGGTTAGAGTTTGTCGAGAACATGGGGTGGGCTTGGGTCCTTACTATGCTTAAACTCAAACCCTACCTCTAGGTGTTCCCATACCTTCTAGGGATGAAACTTGGGATCATGTTGTGAAACTTATTGTTCCCTTTTGCTTGCCCCATATGCTCTGATCTTTATCTGTCTTGTTGCCTATAGATGATTTGTTGCTTGGAAAAAATTGTGAAAGCAAGTTGACTGTCAGTGAAGAAAGCATAAGGGGCCATCCCTAGGGATCAATTGAACCAAGTGCAAGATTTTTATCATGGTTGATCAGGGAATGGATGGAAGCCAATGTGTAGCTGGATGATAATGCCTGCCAGGCCTATGATAACCGCAAAGAAGAAGAGTTTCCCACAGCCTGAAGTAGAGAAAAGGACCTTCAAGGGAATGATGAGTTGTCTGTGCATGGAGCAGATAGCAGAGCCACCGGAAGCTAGATCAAAAGGATCAATCCCAACTAGGCATTCTGAAGACAAGTCTCAGCTGTTGTTTCAAGATTAAATCTTGGCCATGTCATCTGAGGCCGAGTCTATAAAAGAAAGTTAGAACAAGAGAATAAGGAAAGCAACGAGTAGCAATGTATTAGCAAGAAGGCAATGGCAATATAGTAGAGAGATAGTGAGTGATATATAGAGTTGAAGGTATGGATTCTGTATGAAAATAGAGTAGAAATAGAGCATGAGTAGGAAAATAGCTAAGTGTGATCTGTGCAAATAGTGTTCTATGCACAAGGTTCTCTAAACTTGAGGATTGATCAAAGGATGATATATTTTGTTGTAAACCATAGTTCATGAGTAATATAATGAAAGCTTCATTTCTCATTATGTCATTTATTCATGTGGATGCATGGTTATTTAAGTAATTCTCTAATATGACCATTAATAAGAGTTGTGCAAATAGTTAGACCACAAATAGTTGTTATGCCTTTATCCTCATGCATGTTTAGATAAATAAATGATGGAAGATATTAGGGAGCTGCTGCATCTTGGGTGAGATCTGAGGTCCTTCCAAACTTGAGTGATATGCTAGTGTGATGACTTATTTGTTCGGTGGCAGATGGTCTGCACAAGACCAGGGGGCAACTACGAGTGACCTACATGTGCTTGATATGATCGTAGACAATCTACATAGGGAAAGCAGCTATTTAGGATACCCTCAAGTATGAAGCTTTCAAATATTTTCCTATAGCTGGAGAAAAGAGTTGTTTGAAAGCATCGAGAGTGAAGATGGCATCATTGCGAAAGTTACATCTGTGCTGACCATTATTTTAATCATGAGAGCTTGGTGTGCATTTGATTGAGCTTGGAATTCATGTACACTGTCTTATTAAATATTTCAAATCTGAAATTTGCCCAACTTTAGGCAACTCTAGGTTTTTATTTTTAGTTTTGTTTTTTCTTGTAGAATTTTTTATTATTGACATTTTCATTTTATTTAATTGTTAATAATTTAATTTTATTAATTTTTAAGTTTATTATTATTTAATATTAATCTTTTTATAGTATTATTTTTATCAATATTTAAATTTTAATATATTTTAAAATTATATTTAGCTTATTTTATTTTTATTTTTTAGTTAGATCCAAATGCGAAAGTAATTAATTATTTGTTTTTTAAATTAAAACAATAATATAAATTGTTAAAATTAATTATTCACACATACACACACATATAATTATCATATCTAGCTGTATCCATATCGAGGGTTTTGAAAAATAGCCGTATTTGTATTCGTAGCTGTAACCATGTCCATACAACCTTGCTTTGTGTGGTCTGCATTGCAATGACATCATTTTGGGAGATGATGCTATATCTGAAACTGTTCTACTTCTTGTATCAGAGGTAACTTTGAATTTGAACCTTCTTTAAATGAAGCAAGATAAGTTTGGCTCCTTCACTTGAAGACTTGTTATCTGTCTTCAAGATATGAAAATATAGTAAAAGACGTCAATGGTACGATATAATGTGTTTCCTAGAAGAAGGCCAAGAAGAACATGACCCCCCAATACAATAAATAGACTAAAGCCATATAAAAGTTCAACATTGTATACAAGTAGCAACAAATGCATGTGTATATGCATGTGCCGTATTTCTTACAATGCATTTTTTATTCTTGGGTACTTAATTAAGACAATAAGAGGTAATGCTGTTATACATCAGATAAATTCTTTGTTAAAAATGTCAGACATCTATTTATGTCTTGCTAAAAGTAGAAAGAGACAAAGGAATAGGGTTAAAGAAATCTATAGCCTCAAGCATAAAATTTGCAAAAAAGGAAACAGTTAAGGATTTTGGCTGCATAATCCTTAACCAAGGCCAATAGAAACTATGAACGGGAAATTCATGTTATATTATATCATTACAGATCTTTTAGTTCGAGTAGGCAAGCATACTAGATTTTCCAATTTTGTTCAGATAAATACAGAAGGAAAAACAGATATAGATCTAGGAATTCCTTTCCTAGATAGTACCAGTCCATATACAATATCTCCAGAATGTATAGTGTTCACCATTGAAGGCAAACCTTGTATAGTTCCTAGAATTAGTGATACATTTATTAGAGAATTCATTAAAGCAAGTTGGGTTGAGCCTAATTTGAAAGAAGTTGTCAAGCATGAAGGAAAGTTTTATGAAAAAAGAATAAAGCATAAGCTAATGCAATCATTACTAATGCAAGCTCCTCCCAGTGTGTAGGAACAAATGCAGTATTGCTAGACTTGATAGGAGCATGCATAGAATATCCACTTGAAAAATGGTCGCTAGATAGTCCAGAAGCTTACATCCTATAATTCATAGCAGGCTAATTCAAGGAAATTAAATTGTGTTAAAAATAAAATATGATAAAGAAGTTTAAAATCAAGTTGATGAACTAGAAGCAAAATGTTTGATTCAAAAATCTTCTTCTTAATATTCTTGTTATTGCTTCATTGTTAGAAATCACTTAGAAATTAATAAAGGAATGGTAGCAAATAATATACCTTTGAATACTATTATTGTGGATATCAAATGGCCTATTCCAAATAAAGAACAGTTGATACAGAGTGTGGCTGAAGGTAAAGTATTTAACAAGTTCAACTACAAGTTTGTATATCACAAAACCAAGATCAGTAAAGAAGAGACTCAGAAAACAACATTCACAACTCCAAAAGGGTTGTATGAATGGTTGGTCACGTGTTTTGGTCTGAAAAATGCCCCAACTCAGTTTCAACTTTCAATGATGAATGGACAAGTTTTTTCTTGATTTTATGAATTCATTGCTAACTATATGGATGCTTTTTTGGTTTTCAAGTTCTTTGATAACATAGAACATTGCCAACATCTCCAACGATTTTCAAGACTAGTTCTTTAGCATGGCATCAGATTCAGCATTGATCCTAAAAAGAATCAAATCTTGCAAGATGAAATAGAATTTCTAGGAGTGATTAGTGGAAGTGGCAAAATAAAAGTTCAGCCACATGTTATAGAGAATATTCATTTGTTTCTTGACACATTTTGTAGTCTTGAAGAGTGTCAATGATTTTTAGGATGTACAAATCATGTACATAGGCTCTTTCCTAACATTTCAAAAGTTTGTAAATCAATAAAGGGTGTCAGAAAAACAAAACCATTCAACTGGACAGATAACACTTCAGCTGCATTGAAACTAACACCTTGTTTGGTTGGACCATTTATTGTTCAGGTAGATGCTTTCCAAAATAATTTTGCTGTAATCTTGTTAAAGGGTAATGGAGATAAAACATAATTCTGTATGTATAATTAAGTTCAATTCAAGAATCAAGAGCTCATTTGTTTTTATACAGAAAAAGAGATTCTTGCAATCATCAAAGTAATTGATAAATGGTGCGATCTTCTCTTTCCAGAATTTTTTTTAGTATGAAATGACAATTAAAGTTTTAAGTTTTTTATGAGCAAGCCAGTTGGAGCATAACTTTGTCGAGGACACTATGCATGGTGGCAAAGTCTTTTGGTGCAGTATAGTTTTGAAGTCTAGCTAATTCCAAGAAAGAGTAATTGTCCGTTTGATGCTCTAAGATGGGAAATGATGCATATTAAATTGTTTCAAGGAAGAAATCCAAAATAATATATTCAGATAAAAAATGGGAAGAATTATTTAGCAGTCCAAAATATCTTCCTTAATGGGCCAATATGAATAGATCAATACAATTGGAACAAGATCACAAGAGTTGGCTCAGAAATCATCCTTCTACTGATATCAATAATCTTGCATTAGTTTTTTAATATTTATTTAAATTGTAACAATAAATTTGTATCCTTGCAAAACTCCCAAATGGAGTACATGAACCATCGTATTAATTAAATAGATGTTAGAATATTAGGTTTTGGATAAAGTAATCCTTGCTCGAGAATTGTCCTGATCTACACGAACATTTATCAAAGGCATCGCATATATCAGCCATAATGATGGGGCCAGATATTTGGGTTAAAATTATATTGTAATTAAGTTTCCTAGTCAGCCTTACTCATTAATGAAGTTAGAAATTGATACAGGTCACTGACTTGAAGAAGAATTATCAAAATCAAATGCAGAAATATTTGATGCATGGCCAGCCTCTCTTGAAAAACTGTATAAATTATTACAGTGGAAATATGCGGATAATTTTATGCATCCAAATTAAGAGATAGTAATAAATCACAGCTGAAACTAGATTACAATAAAGATGCAAACCATAACTCAAGAATTATGTGGAGAAACTCTTACGGTAAAAAACTCCACACCCAAAGAGATCCAAGACTTGTATTAATCTTTCAAATGAGTTACATCAATACAACTTCTCTCTCTAAATCGCTGCAACACTTCATGGCTTCAACAACCTGCAACTTAACTTGTTTTCCCTTCAACTCAAACACTAAATATATAGGCATAAGATAAAACACAAATCAAGAATGGTTTCCAAAACCATTTAGTCATAAATCACAAAGAAAAGAAACTTCCTCTTCCAATTTGTGATTTTATCCATTTTTTAGTAATGTGCACATACAACTAATTAAATCTGTTCTATCTTTTTCTAAGCTCACATTTAACCTCCCATTTTTTTCATGCTCTTTCTAATTTGACAATTAAAAACACTTTGCAAATTGTCATAGTTTTTAGCAACTTTCATGACAACTAAAAGATAATTACAAATTGCCAATTAATAATTAAAAAACAAAGCAAGGTTGAGACACTTTCTCAACATTCTCAACATTCTCAACATTCTCCCACTTGTTGAACACTTTGCAAAAAGCATAAAGGGAAACTGAATAAATCAAGCTTTAGAAGAAGTGAGACCCATGGCCTCTTTGCACCAACTAAATTTTTCTGTGCTCACTAGTTTAGTAAGAGAATTTGCAACGTTCTCTAAAGTGTCTACTTTTTGTAACATGACTTTACCACTCTCAACCATTTCCCAAACAAAGTGATACTGAACATCTATGTGCTTTGTGCGGGCATGATACATTGGGTTTTTAGCCAAATAGATGGCACTTTGATTGTCACATCCAATTCTTACTTGTTTACATTGAAAGCCAATGCGTGAACACAATCTCTCTAACCACACTGCCTCCTTACAAGCATGTGTCATAGCCATGTACTATGCTTCTGTAGTGGACAATGCAAATGTAGGTTGTCTTTTGCTCATCCAACTAACTGCTCCTCCAAACAAAGTAAAGACATAGCCACTTGTGGACCTTCTACAATCTAGATCATGAGCAAAATCTGAATCAACAAAACCATGCAAATCAATCACCCTACTCATATCATAAGATCCATGATAACAAATACAATGATTAGAAGTCCCACGTAAATATCTGAAAACCCTTTTCACATAAGTCCAATGCTCTTTACCAGGATTTGCCATAAATCTACTAAGAACTCCCACTGCTTGGGCAATATCAGGTCTTGTACAAATCATAGCTTACATAAGGCTTCCTACAACACTAGCATATGAAGCTTTATACATCTCTTCAAGTTTATCATCTATTTTAGGACATTGCTTTAGAGATAGCTTAGTGCCAACTGGAAAGGGAATACTAACTAGTTTACAATCATGCATGCCAAAACGCTACAAAATAGGTTAACATACTTCTTTTGATTTAACCAAAATTTTCTATTAACCCAATCCCTATTGATTTCCATACCTAAGATATATTTTGCAACCTCTAAATCTTTCATATCAAATGTACTAGATAACTGACACTTAAGTTCCCCAATCATTCCCTTATCATTTCTAAATAAATAACATATCATCAACATATAGGACAATGATTAACAATCGATCATCAATAAATTTAAAATAAACACAATGATCTTCACTTCTAATAAAGTCATGATTCAATGCAAAAGCATCAAATTTTTGATACCTCATTCTTGGTGACTGCTTCAAACTATACAAAGATCTCAGTAACCTACAAATCAAGTGTTTTTGTTCCTTCACAATGAAATTATCAGGCTGTTTCATAAATATTTCCTCATCAAGATCCCCATGTAAGAAAGTTGTTTTAATATCCATTTTCTCTACTTCTAAATCAAAAGCAATAGCAATAGATAAAAGGTATCTAATGGAGGTTAGTTTAGCCATAGGAGAAAAAATCTCACCAAAATCCACTCCCTCAACTTGGGAGTAGCCTTTTGCCACTAACTAGGCCTTGTACCATTCCAACTTACCATCTGCTTTAAATTTCTTTTTAAATACCCATTTGCATCCAAAGGCTTTCCTCCCCTTAGGCAGCTCAACTAGATCCCATGTGTCACATTTGTTGAAGGCCTTTATTTCATCTTTTGTTGCCTCTAACCAATAATCATGCTCATCTGAAGATAAGGCTTCTTTCACAGATCTAGGCTCATTGTCAGCACAAGATAAAACAAAAACACAATGAAAATTAGATGGACTATATCCATACCTATCAATAGGTTTACATTGTTTAGTGGATTTTCTTAGAGGTGTAACAAGATGCTTAGTTTGTTCCTCTTCATAATTTTTTTCTAATCCTTCTTCTTCCCCTTCATGTTCATCATGTTGGTCTACATGTGCATCTTCTTGCGGTTGGTCTACATGTGCATCTTTCTGTGGTTCAACCTTAATATCAAAATGCACCATTTTGGTAGGCTTTACATGAGATTGTTCATCATTTTTAAATTCCTTAAGCTCTCTAAAAATTATATCCTTAGAATATATCATTTTCATTGCTACAAGATCCCAAAGCTTATAACCCTTAACGTTCTCTCCATAACCCACAAAAACACATTTGTTAGCTCTGAAGTCAAGCTTAAAACATGAACATATGCTTCACTGCCAAAAACTCTAAAATGAGAAATTGATGGTTGTTTACCTGTCCATACCTCATAGGGAGTTTTATCAACAAGAGTAGAAGTAGGTGACCTGTTGACCAGATAACATGTAGTGTGAACTGCTTCAGCCCAAAAGTGTTGTTCAAGCTTTGCACTACTCAACATGCTTCTGGCTCTATCCATTAAAGTCCTATTCATCCTCTCTGCCACTCTATCTTGTTGTAGGGTATATGGAGTTGTTTTCTGCCTAACAATTCCTGCATGCTTACAATAATCATCAAAGACCATAGAGCAAAATTCACCACCATTATTTGTTCTTAAAACCTTTACTTTTCTATTTGTTTGTTTCTTAACAAGTGTTTTAAATTCTTTAGATATAGAAAAAACAATAGATTTCTCTTTCAAAAAGTAAACCCATGAATATCTAGAATAATCATCAATAAAGGAAACATTATAGCGAGACTTTCCAATAGATGGTACATCCATAGGACCAAAGACATCACTATGAATTACCTCCAAAATTTGTTTAGCCCTAGTACTTCCAGATTTAAATGATACTCTATTTTTGCTTTCCATACACACAATGTTCACAAAAATCAAAATCAACAAAGTAACCTAACAAACCATCAACCATCTTTTTATTTATGAGAGTTTTGAGACCCTTTTCACCAATATGACCCATCCTGTGGTGCCATAACTTACATGATACATAGTTATTAGTTATATTAACAGAGTTACAGAAAGTAGAAGCATGAAGTCTAAATAGGGTGCCACACTTATTACCCTTAGCTAAAACCAAATTCCCTTTGCTTAATTTGCAACCACTCTTTTCAAAAGTAACATGCACTCCTGAATCATTCATTTTAGATAAAGAAATTAAATTTCTAGCTAAACTAGGGATGTGCAATACATCTTTAAGGGTTTTAAGCCTTCCATCATTGAAGATCAATTTTACCTCCCCTTGGCCTACAATTTTCCGTGTGCTATTATCCCTGAGGAAAAATTTCCCACCATCATATGTTGAATATGCTGAAAACCATTCCTTGTGAGGAGTCATGTGGTAGGATGCACCTGAATCTATTAACCAAGGGTCATCATAAGTCATATTAGTAGAAATAATAAAAGCATCAGTAGCTTCATCATCAGAGGATTTATCTGTAGAGGAATCATTATTATTTTTCTTGTTATTCTTACATTCCTTTTTGAGATGCCCCCGTTTACCACAGTTCCAACACCTCAATCTACTCTTATCAGGTGTTTTTGACCTTCCCTTGGATTTAGAACGATCCTTAGACTTATCATTTTCACCTTTCTTCTTGTCTTCACCTCTCTCCTTAGATCTACCTCGTACATGTAATGCATCTTTAGACTCCTTTGAATTCCTCATTTCCTCTGAAAGTAGAGTGGCAATGAGGGCATCCAAATTCAGATCATCTGAAAAAGAACCACTGATTGCAACAATAAGATTATCCCAAGATTCAGATAGTGAACATAATAATAAAATACATTTATCCTCCTCATCCATCTTTACATAAATTGACTGTAGCTGACTTAGGATTAGATTAAATGAATTCCAGTGTTCTGCAATCGAGTCTCTATTATTCATTTTAAGAGAATATAACTTTCTTTTCAGAAATA
>VDFB02000008.1:155989824-156007512 GCA_007258455.2 Sequoia sempervirens
CCTTAAACCCTTAAACCCTAAACCCTAAACCCCTAAACCCTCAACCCTCTACCCTCAACCCTCAACCCTCAACCAACTACCCTTAAACCCTTAAACCCTAAACCCTAAACCCCTAAACCCTTAACCCTCTACCCTTAAACCCTAAACCCTAAACCCTTAAACCCTAAACCCTAAACCCCTAAACCCTCTACACTCTACCCTTAAACTCCCCCCTCTCTCTCAACCCTACACCCTTTACCCTTAAACCGTAAACTGTAATCCCTAAACCCTAAACCCTCTACCCTTAACCAGTGAACTAAATTGAACTGCTAGTTTAGTATGCAACCAATGAATTTCAGACTTTATAGAAGTCCTTTGGCATACTTGGCGACTCCACAAAGAAGAAGAACCCCAAAAATAAGTGCCTTCTATAGTTTATCAGAAAAGTTAAGACTAGAGGCAGTTCATGTCAATTTGAATATTTGTAGCTATCACCACCAAGAAGGAAAGGTAGAGCAGCAGAAAAAAGAGGAACAATAGTTATCTATTCTAGAAGAACTCAGTCTACTCCTCCATCAGTGGGATCTCATTTTACAATACAAGTAAATCCAATTCAGCTACCTCCAATGGTCGCTCCAAGGAATCAACCCTTTGTCACTTTCAATAGAGGCAGCCCTTTGAATTTGGCACAGCACAATGACATCCCAATGGCAGCCTTCAAGAGTCTGCCAATTTTTACAGTGGAAGATCAAACTACTCCAATTGAACACATGAGAGATGTGGCTTTGTTATGCGGAGTCCATCACATAACCCAAGAGGATGTTGCAATGAGATTACTAGCTGCTTCACTGAAAGGAAGAGTTGTGCAGTGGTATAGGAGCCTACTAGTCAGTTCAATTGCAACATGGCACGAATTTGGAGACAAGTTGCATAAGCAATTTCAAGACAGATCTGACAACTTATCTTTACTGGAGCAATTGACTACAATCAAGAGGGCTCCACAAGAATAGATGAATGATTTCAATTTTAGATTCTAGAGAACTTGGGATAGGATCCCTACAACAGTGAGGCCACCTCCAGAATATGAATTTTTGTATTTCTTGAGGGCTCTAAATAGCGATATAGCTGTCATGATACAGTCAACAGGAGGAGTGTCCTTGCCAGATGCCTTTGAAATAGCTATCAGAGCTGAAAACAACTTAATTCAAGCTGGTAAGCTGGCTCCCAGGCCACCAATGCCTATATTTCCAGAGATTCATGCAAACATCCCTTTGCAAATACTACCTTTCACACCTCTACAAGTGGTACCAACACTACCAGCTACTGTTCCAATCATTGACAAACAAGAAAGTGTTGCTTCAGGCTCATCACAAGAGTTGCAAGAGATAAAAAGTCTTTTACAGACTTTTGGTAACAAGTTGGTGAACTTGGAAAAGCAAAAGACCTATTCCAGGCCTTATCAACAACAGAATCATGCCTCAAGTCAGCCTTTTCAAGGTTAGTAGCAGCAATTCCAAGGGAATAGATAGCAGTATCAGGGTAATTATCAGGGCCCAAGACAGAGTGTGAATACAAGGCCTTTTAGGGCCTATGCTCTAGCCCCTGTTAGTGCGACCAAGGAGTTGGTTCCTATCCAAAACAAATTAGCAGCAGAATATGAGTGGTGTTACCCTTGTAACCAACCTCATAATCAAGCCACTTGCTCAAATGGACTAATCAATCAGGCACTTATGGTACAAAGTGCTTCAAGTTCACAGCACAGTGCATGCAATGATGCATCTTCACAACACCAGGACCAATTTAGCAATGATATGACCCTGCTTAACTTGCAAGGTCAAGAGTTATGTGGGTTGAATGAAGACAGCTCTCCAGTTGCAGCTAACACCAGGGAAAAGAAGAGATTTTTTGAGCTTAGTCAAGTGGTTGACAAAGAAAAGGTAGTGACTGCCGAACCATCTACATCTCAAGCGGCTCCTATTTGAGAAAGAAATCAGCAACTCCTAGACAAGGAGCAGTCACACCCACAAGCTGATCATACTAGTGTAAAGGTACATCCTAAAGTAAATCCAATTGTAATTTATAATATCCTTGATAGTATGAAAAAAATGAATGTTACAATGTCCATGTGGGACTCCTTATCTATCCCAGGTCAAAAGGATATGTTACAGTCAGCCCTGTCAAGTTTGAAAATGTCTGATGAATCCGAGCCCCCAATAGGTTAGGTTAGGGTTGTGTTAACAAATAATCCTCAAGAAAATAATCCGCAGCCTTGCATACAGAAAGAAAAAGGAGTCAAACCACCTACTTTCTAAGTGTCAGTGATTATTGGTGATAAGCTAGTCCATAACTGTATGGTAGATAGTGGAGCCAGTAGCTCTGTGATGCCAAAATAGATTGCTGACAAACTTGGACTAAAATACTAGCCTTTAGAGAAGGGAGTGATCCAATTGGATGGTACTTTGGTTAATACTTTGGGTGTTATCAAGGATTTAAATCTCACCCTCCACGCTTTTCCTAACTTTTCAGTTCCCCAAGACATATGTGTCATATACCTTCCACCTTTCTTTTCATTGTGCTTATCAAGAGACTTTACAGCCAAGATAGGTGGTTATGTGTCAGCTGATTGGTCACATATGCTATTTAGAACAAGATATGGAACCAAGGTTACCATTAAATCTGAAAGGTTGGCTAAGGATCACATTGAGCTATATAACCCAAGTCCCATCAATGTTGCTCCTTTTGCTGCAAATGCAATTTGTGTTGCTTTTCCTGACAATGAGTTGGCTGCTGCTCAAGAACTCCAATCAGAAGTTGTTCCTAATGTACTGCTGCATGAATGGGCAGTTGAAAATGTATCGGATAGTCCTGAGGACCTCATTCAAGATGCTGGTATGGGAAACTATGTCATTCTTGAGCCTGACACAAAGATTCCAAACTTGGAGAAAAATGCAGATCAGTTGTTGCAACCACTAAATGGACTCTGGGAGATGTTCTTCGATGGTTCCAGAAGTAAGAATGGGGTAGGAGGAGGTGCAATGTTAATTTCTCCACAAGGTGATAGGTACTACTCTGCATTTTGTTTCGCTTTTGCATGCTCCAATAACACTGTTGAATATGAGGGCCTTGTTCAAAGTCTAGAGTGGGCAAGGAAGAGAGGAATAACTAGCTTGAAAGTCTATGGGGACAACAAATTAATTGTTAATCAAGTAAGGGGTCTGAATGTGGCTAAAAATAACACACTGAAGTCTTATAGAAATAGAGTGTGGAACATACTTGAGGAATTTGATGCCATTAATTTAGTATCTATTCCAAGAAATTAGAACAAGCATGCTGACAGGCTTGCAGCCATTAGAGCATAGTTTGATATTCTGAATGACATCAGAAAAGAGAAAGTGCAGTAGTATGTGAAGGTTGTAGTCAAACCCTCAATTCCTAACAACAATATTCACTGGCAAGTCTTTGACAGTGATGAGCAAATTCTTTCTTTCTTGCTCAAAGAAGATCAGTTCTCCATGGTGAATGAAGCAAAACTCAAGCAGTAGTATGGTGATCAAATCATACAGCTAAAGACAAATAAATTACCCAAAGGCCTTGTTACCTTAGAGTCAATTTTTAGTACTGACGATCAGCTTAAAAAGGGTACAGCTGACAAACTTTGTTCACCTAAAGATAAACAAGCTTTCATTGCTTTATGTCAAGAATTTCATGATGTCTTTGCTTGGGAATACTCGGATTTGAAAGGGTTTGATCCCCATATTGCTCAACACACAATTGAGTTAGAGCTTGATGCTAAGCCAGTAAGACAGAAACAAAGGCCCTTGAATCCTAAACTTGAGCCCCTAATGATTAAAGAGCTAACTAAACTAGTCCAGGGGGGTATTGTCTTTCCTATCAAACACACTTCATGGGTTTCTAACCTTGTGCCGATTAGGAAGAGAAGTGGTGAAATCAGACTTTGCGTAGATTTTAGGGACCTTAACTGATCATCTTTGAAAGACCACTACCCGCTGCCCTCCATGGAACAAATCTTTCAAGAGGTTGCTGGTTCTGAAAGATTTTCCTTATTAGATGGTTTTTCAAGGTATAATCAGGTGCTGGTTAAAGAAGAAGATCAATTTAAAACTGCTTTTACAACTAAATGGGGAACCATAGCATACAAAAGGATGCCTTTTGGTTGGTCTAATGTTGGTGCCACGTTTCAGAGGGCCATGGACATGGCATTTCAAAGTTTGATCAACAAGATTATACTAATTTATCTAGATGATATTACAGTATATTCCAAGAATGTTGATGAACATGTGTCACATCTTAGGCAAGTTTTTGAAAAATGCAGGGAGTTTGGGATCTCTCTCAATCCAAAAAAGAGTATTTTTGTTGTTCATGAAGGGAAATTATTAGGACACATAGTGTCAAAGCAAGGAACTACTATTGATCCTAAGAGAGTCAAAGCCATACTTGAGCTACCACTACCTAATCACAAGAAGGGTTCGGCAGGAGTCTTCCCGATAATAGGTGTCTTGCCTGAAGAGGGTTTCCATCATTGGCATAAGATGTGCCTTCAGCATATGGTCTCGGCAACAAAAAGAGGTCTCGCCGACAATTGTTAGGGTGAAATAGTCTCAGCAAAGGACGCATGGTATCGGCGAGAGGTCTTGCTGAGTTGGTAATGTCTCCCCAACTAAAGGAAAATGAACTCTTGTCGAATGAGAAGATTCACGCCAACGAGAAGCAGTTTTCCAAAAGGTAGTAGTTGCCAAAAGTTTTAAAGCTTGACTTAAGATCCTAGTGAGGCGATGCAGTCTTGTCGAAGGAAGAGAAGGTCTCAGTGACTAAGGAGAAGTCTCGACGAAATGAAGTGAGCTCAGGCAAACAAAAGGAATTTGGCAAAAGGTCTTAGCGACCCGTGGATGTCCTACCAACTCGATATAGGATCTTAGCAAAGAATGCAGGGCTCGGTGGAGCGAAATGCATTGGGGTGACATCGGTAGACTGTAGCTGATATGGTTTGTAATATCAAGATTGAGGAGACTTCGGAAGGATGTTGTGCACTCAGTATGATATCTTACCGATGAGTGATTACCTTGGCAACCACTGAGGCAACTTTAGTATGAGTTCTAAAGCTCGATAAAGACACTCATAGATATATCCATGCTGTGTCGATAGTTTCAGATGACATAATCACATCAGCGAGACACTTTCAGTGTCTTGTTGAGATGCGATTCTTTTCAAAAGAGTTTCAACCGCTTGAAGAGCCTACGTGGAATATGCTTGACCAACGAGGAAGAGCTGAGGCGAGACATCGCCAGTCTGACCAGAACGTAGGATGTCAACATGGAATGAATACAACACGAATCGGCTATTGTCACCTAGAAATGCACCCTATGCAAAGTTATGAAACTAGGATTTTTGGTGAAACATGGGATCATTTCAAGGCTGTGGGTCACCTGAGTTTGAAATGAACCTCCGAAGAAGGCCAGCTTCCTTTGCGTATCAACTAAAACTACTAATTTTTTGAAGGAAAAGGGAGAGAGATAATGCATAAAAAAATGAAAATTAAACTCTAAGGTGATGCACTGAAATGATAGGAACAATGAGATACTCGAGATACACTTGAATACTGGTGATAGTCATTAGACTGCACAACAAGATCCTGTAGATCACACATTCAAACAGGTTTGACATGCTCATGCCTTCAAGAAGGAAAGGCAGATTTTCACAAACTAGAAGCTCATGTGCATGATTAAGTAAACACAGTTTGTAACCTACATGATACTACTTCTGCAAACAAAGGCATGACATGAAAAAAGAGCTATCAAGAAAGAGAAAATTTCACTAAGTAGCTCCATGATCAAAAAAAGAATGCACAATACTTCACAAGAATCAAAAGGCAAAAACATGGGCCATCAATGGTAATCAAGGTAGATTTCATATATTATGTTCCAAGTTGAATTACAGAATCTTGCTAGACTGAGAGATGACTACAAAAGGGTCATAGAATTTAGAAGAGCATACTCCAGAACTCCTACAAAAAGGTCAAAAAAACCTTATATATCAAAAAGATCTCGGCCCCTTAGGGCTTATAAAAAATATTGGGCTCAGAAAAGATCTATCCACAGATCTTTTGGGTGAATTCAATGTAGGACCCTACATGTCAATGACGATGAAGAGTCATCTCTATAGAAGCCTTCTAATATTTCATAGCTACCACCTTCATTCTGATCCTAGCATCGTGTCCTGTTTGAACCACCTCAACTAAATGCCTTGAATGCCCTGAGCTCACCACCGATTCACGTTGCATTCATCCCATGTTGACATCCTACATTCTGGTCAGACTAGCGATAGCTCACTTCAGCTCTTCCTAGTTGGTCGAGGGTTTTCCACGCAGGCTCTCCAGGCAGTTGAAACTCTTTTGAAAAGAATCACATCTCGGTGAGACACTGAAAGTGTCTTGCCAATGTGATTATGTCATCTGAAACTATCAGCACAGTATGGATATATCGATGAGAGTCTTTATCAAGCTTTAGAACTCATACCGAAGTTGCCTCGGTGGTCACCAAGACAATCACTCATTGGTAAGATATCATACTAAGTGCACAGTCTCCTCCTGAAGTCTCCTCGATCTTGATATTACAAACCATATCAGCCAGAGTCTGCCGATGTCACCCCGATGCATTTCGCTCCACCGAGCCCTGCATTCTTTGCTGAGATCCTATATCGAGTCGGTAGGACATCCACGGGTCACTAAGACCTTTTGCTGAATTCCTTTTTTCTGCTCGAGCTCACTTCATTTTGTTGAGACTTCTCCTTGGTCACTGAGACCTTCTCTTCCTTCGGCAAGACTGCACCACCTCGGAAGGACCTTAAGTCGAGCTTTAAAACTTTTGGCAACTACTACCTTTTGGCAAATTGTTTCCCGTCGGGGTGACTCTCTTCATTCGGCAAGAGTTCATTTTCTTTCGATTAGGGAGACATTACCAACTCGGCAAGACCTCTCGTCGATACCATGCGTCCTTTGCCGAGACTATTTCACCCTGACAATTGTCGACGAGACCTCTTGTTGTCACCGAGACCATATGTCGAAGGCACATCTTATGCCGATGGTGGAAACCCTCTTTAGGTGAGACACCTATTATCGGGAAGACTCTTGCTGAACCCTTCTCGTGATCGCCAAGACATTCCATTCCCGCTAAGACTTCTTAGCAAGCTCCTTTACTTACCCCGTAGTACCCAGTCGGTGTAACCTTCATCCTTCGGCAAGATGCTTTGCTGAAGGCTATATCTTATGCCAAGCCCATTTTTCGGTGAGACATCACCGAGTCGGGGCTTCAAATCTTTTGGTGAGCCCATCTTTTCATCGGCAATATCCTTTAGTATCAGCGAGACATCTCGCCGATCTTCATTCCTTATACCAAAACCATGCCCCTTCGGTGAGACTTCAGTTGGTCGCCAGGACCTTATGGCAAATGCTTTGCCTTTCAGCGAGTTCCTTTTCGTATCAAGGAGACAACCTTACTTCGACAAGACATCTTTTCAAAGTCCTTTTCTCAGCGAGGCCTTTTTGTTATCGGCAAGACTCCCGCCGAAGGCAAACATACCGAGGCCCTTTACACAGACGGTGAGACTAAATTTCTTCATCGAGACATTATGACGAAGGCATCTCCTCCTGGTGATATCTTGTTGTCCGTGACATTGGAGTCGAGGAGACCTTTCTCCAACTTGAATACTACACTGAACGCTCCCTATGGTTGGCGAGACATCACCGGTTCACCGAGACCCACGCCGAACTCATCTCATGCCGAAACCTTACTGTTGTCGAGGAGACTTCACTAGTAGCTGAGACTTCTCTCTGAATGCTTCGTTATGCCGAAGGCCTTTAGAGTCAGGGAGACCCGATGTGTTCGGCAAGACCCTTCTCCGAAGAAAAGAAACTCCGCCGAACTAAAAATCCTGTTGTCACCGAGACAAAGGCACGATGTCTTGCCGATAGGGACCTGTAGGTGAAACCCACTCACCGTGACATTCTTGGGGTCTTGGCGACTCTATCCTTAGAACATTTTCATGTCAAACCTGAATAAGGCAGGCTTCCTCACTGAGCTCCCTATGACCTAGCATCAGATTCATAACTTTGGCCCTAGGCCAAATGCTCCATTTGGCCTCTGAAGATCTAACACATGATTATCCTACCTGATTTAAACTGTAGGTGAAAAATAGGCAAAAATTCTAGCAACCTTTGTGGGATGTTTACCTGCTAAACATGAAGAACCAGTAGCTACAACTTGTCCATTAGGTATGGAGTCATTAAAAAGCTTAGAAAACAAACAAAATATCAGTCTTACACATGGCATCAACTCCCCGAGATCCACGAGTCATAATAGGTTGCCAAACAAACAAAATAGGGGAAATTGAAAAGAAAAAAACTGCGTTGAAACAACACTTATTGAAAACATAAAGCCTAAACTAATATGTACAATAGATGTACCTGTCAAAATCAGAAATAGGACTTGAGGTGTATCCCATTAATCGAGATAGGAAGCACTTCACCTTCTATTGTGGCCAGTTGATACGCATTGTGCTCCTTACAGCCTGTGATAATAAACGGGCTAGTCCACATATTGTCAAACTTAGTGTGATGGCCTGGCCTGCTTTTTCCTTAAAAGACTTTGGGGACAACCAATTGGGTTCAAGATATGATCCAATTTTTACAAACTGGTGAATGCCCATTAGGATTAAACAGAGCTAAAAGGAGATACTTCAGATTGCAGTCCATATCATATGTGCTAGTAAATAATGTTTTCTTCAAAAAGGATCTAAATGGTGTCCTATCAAGATGCATTCACAGTCACCAAGTTGAGAAGATACTTCATGAATTTCATGATGGAGCTACAGGAGGCCACTTTGCTCCCAGAACCACTGCCTGGAAAATCATGAGAGCTGGTTACTACTAGCCCAGCTTGTTCAAGGATGCACATTCCTAGTCAAGAAAGTGTATCAAATGTGCTCTATTTTTTGGAAAGGAGAAACTGCCTGCTATGCCTCTACATCCAATTCAAGTGGAGCAGCCCTTTATGAGATGGGGCATTGATTTCATTGGACCAATAAATCCACCTTCCAGTGCTGGTCACAAGTGGGTACTTATAGCCACCGACTATTTACAAGGTGGACAGAAGCGGTTGCATTGAAAGAAGCAAAAGAGTTTTCAGTTTTGAGCTTCTATGAAGATATAATCACCAGATTTGGAGTCCCTGATTCTATCATATCTGATAATGCTCTTGCATTCATGGGATTAAGGTTGATTGATTGGGCTGTCAAGAATGGCATTCATCTGAACACCTCAAATTATTATCCTCAAGGTAATGGTTTAGCTGAAAGCACAAATAAGAACCTCATCAGGATCATTAAAAGAACCATAGAGGATAATCAAAGGACCTGGCACAGTAGTTTAAAGAATGCACTTTGGGCAGACAAAGTGACCCCTAAGAGGTTTGTTGGTAATTCACCATATATGTTGGTCTATGGCAAAGAGGCAAGATTACCCCTATCTATGGAACTTCCAGCTCTACACTTCATTCACCAGTTAGAGATGCTTGAGGGCCAGGACCCAATGTTTGTAAGGTATGCAGAGCTCATGGAGCTTGAAGAATCAAGGGGTTGAGCAATGAAAACTTTGGAGTATCATCAGCTCTAGACAAAGAAGACATTTGACAAAAGGGCTACATACATCATCTTGAGCATTTTGAAACTCATTTGTATTAGCAAGGATAACATCCTTTTCTAGTTCACTTCTGCTGCTTGACCCAGTAGCAAGTTGCTCACAGAGACCTCTACCTCTAACCAATTTGGTGATCCCAATATTTACATCGTACTCCATGACCCTAGTGATCCACCCTGCTCTTTTTTCATTCAGATCTTTATTCAATAGAAAATCCTTCACACTTGAGTGTGCCACCATGACATGGATTTTATTATGGGAGATCAAAGGCTTGAATTTATTTAGGCTTCTGATCACAGCAAGAACATGCCTCTCTACAAAGGAGTATTTTTGTTCATAATCAACCAATCCTTGATTGAAAAAGCCTATTGGTTGTTCTAAATTTTTTTCATTTCTTTGGACCAATATTGCAGAAATGTTACTTGTGCTACCATAAGCATAAAGATAAAAATGTTTAGAAAAATTGGGATTTACCAGCGTAGGAGCTACTGCTAAGGCCTCCTTGACCTTTTCAAAACTATTCTTGGCATCTTTTGCCCAACTGAAAACTGCATTCTTCTTTAACATAGTTGTCAAAGGTTGTGACAGGTTCGCAACATCAGGGATGAACCTTCTTAGAAAGTTGATCTGGCCAAGAAATCTTTGTAGACCCTTCTTATGATTAGGTAGTGGCAGCTCAAGTATGGCTTTGACTCTCTTAGGATCAATAGTATTTCCTTGCTTTGACACTATGTGTCTTAATAATTTCCCTTCATGAATAGAAAAGATAATCTTTTTTGGATAACATGTGAACCATGTTCATCAGCATTCTTGGAATATACTATAATATCATCTAGATAAATCAGTATAATCTTGTTGATCAAACTTTGAAATGCCATGTCCATGGCCCTTTGAAATGTGGCACCAGCATTGGACAAACCAAAAGGCATCCTTTTGTATGCCATGGTGCCCCATTTAGTTGTAAAAGCAGTTTTAAACTGATCTTCTTCTTTAACCAGCACCTAATTATACCCTAAAAAACCATCTAATAAGGAAAATCTTTCAGAACCAGCAACCTCTTGCAAGATTCATTCCATGGAGGCTAGCGGGTAGTGGTATTTCCAAGATAATCGGTTAAGGTCCCTAAAATCTACACAAAGTCTGATTTCACCACTTTTCTTCCTAACCGGCACAAGGTTAAAAACCCATGAAGTGTGTTTGATAGGAAAGACAATACCCCCTCGACTAGTTTAGTTAGCTATTTAATCATTAGGGGCTCAAGTTTAGGATTCAACGGCCTTTGTTTCTATCTTACTGGCTTAGCATCAGGCTCTAACTCAATTGAGTGCTGAGAAATATGGGGATCAAACCCTTTCAAATCTGAGTATTCCCAAGCAAAGACATCATGAAATTTCTTTACATAAAGCAACAAAAGCTTGTTTATCTTCAGGTGAACAAAGTTTGCCTATCTTAAGAAGTTTACCTTTGAAAATCTCCAGCTCTTCATAGTGTTCTTTGATTTGCAAGCCAGCTCTACCCTTTTTAAGCTAATCGTCAATACTAAAAATCAACTCTAAGGTAACAAGGCCTTTGGGTAATTTATTTATCTTTAGCTGTATGATTTGATCACCATACTGCTGCTTGAGTTTTGTTTGATTCACCATGGAGAACTGATCTTCTTCGAGCAAGAAAGAAAGAATTTTCTCATCACTGTCAAAGACTTGCCAGTGAATATTGTTGTTAGGAATTGAGGGTCTGACTACAACCTTCACATACTGCTGCACTTTCTCTTTTCTAATGTCATTCAGAATATCAAACTATGCTCCAATGGCTGCAAGCTTATCAACATGCTTGTTCTAATTTCTTGGAATAGATACTAAATTAATGGCATCAAATTCCTCAAGTATGTTCCACACTCTGTTTCTATAAGACTTCAGTGTGTCATTTTTAGCCACATTCAGACCCCTTACTTGATTAACAATTAATTCGCTATCCCCATAGACTTTCAAGCTGGCATTCCTCTCTTCCTTGCCCACTCTAGACCTTGAACAAGGCCCTCATATTCAGTAGTGTTATTGGAGCATGCAAAAGTGAAACGGAATGTAGAGTAGTACCTATCACCTTGTGGAGAAATTAACATTGCACCTCCTCCTGCCCCATTCTTACTTCTGGAACCATCGAAGAACATCTCCCAAAGTCCATTTAGTGGTTGCAACAACTGATCTGCATTTTTCTCCAAGTTTGGAATCTTTGTGTTAGGCTCAAGAATGACATAGTTTCCCATACTAGCATCTTGAATGAGGTCCTCAGGACTATCCAATACATTTTAACTGCCCATTCATGCAGTAGCACATCAGAAATAGCTTCTGATTGGAGTTCTTGAACATCATCCAGCTCATTGTCAATAAAAGCAACACAATTTGCATTTGTAGCAGAAGGAACAACATTGATGGGACTTGGGTTATATGGCTCAATGTGATCCTTAGCCAACCTTTCAAATTTAATGGTAACCTTGGTTCCATATCTTCTAAATAGCATATGTGACCAATCAGCTGACACATAACCACCTATCTTGGTTGTAAAGTCTCTTGATAAGCACAAGGAAAAGAAAGGTGGAAGGTCTATGACACATATGTCTTGGGGAATTGAAAAGTTAGGACAAGCGTAGAGGGTGAGATTTAAATCCTTGATAACACCCAAAGTTTTAACCGAAGTACCATCTAATTGGATCACTCCCTTCTCTAAAGGCTATTATTTTAGTCCAAGTTTGTCAACAATCTATTTGGCATCACGAAGTTGTTGGCTCCACTATCTACCATACAGTTATGGACTAGCTTATCACCAATAATCACTGACACATAGAAAGGAGGTGGTTTAACTCCTTTTTCTTTCTCTATGCAAGGCTATGGATTATTTTCTTGAGGATTATTTGTTAACATAGCCCTAACCTAACCTATTGGGGGCTCAGATTCATTAGACATTTTCAAACTTGATAGGGCTGACTGTAACATATTCTTTTGATCTGGGATGGATAAGGAGTCCCACATGGACATTGTAACATTCATTTTTTTCATACTATCAAGGATATTATAAGGTACAATTGGATTTACTTTAGGATGTACCTTTATACCAGTATGATCAACTTGCGGGTGTGACTACTCCTTGTCTAAGAGTTGGTGATTTCTTTGCCAAACAAGAGCCACTCGAGATGTAGATGGTTCTGCAGTCGCTGCCTTTCCTTTGACATCCGCTTGACTAAGCTCAAAAGCTCTCTTCTTTTCCCTAGTGTTAGCTACAATTGCAGAGCTATCTTCGTTCAACCCACAGAACTCTTGACCTTGCTAGTTAAGCAGTGTCGTATCATTGCTAAATTGGTCCTGGTGTTGTGAAGATGCATCATTGCATGCACTTTGTTGTGAACTTGAAGCACTCTGTACCATAAGTGCCTGATTGATTAGTCCATTTGAGCAAGTGGCTTGATTATGAGGTTGGTTACAAGGGTAACACCACTCATAGTATGCTTCTAAGTTGTTTTGGATAGGAACCAGCTCCTTGGTCACACTAACAGGGGCTAGAGCATAGGCCTAAAAAGGCCTTGTATTCACACTCTATCTTGGGCCCTGATAATTGCCCTGATACTGTTGTCTATTCCCTTAGAATTGCTGCTACTAACCTTGAAAAGGCTGACTTGAGGCCTAATTTTGTTGTTGATAAGGCTTGGAATAGGTCTGTTGCTTTTCCAAGTTTACCAACTTGTTACCAAAAGTCTGTAAAAGACTTTTGATCTCTTGCAACTCTTGTGATGAGCCTGAAGCAACACTTTCTTGTTTGTCAATGATTGGAATAGTAGCTAGTAGCGTTAGTACCACTGGTAGAGGTGTGAAAGGTGGTATTTGCATAGGGATGTTTGGCATGAATCTCTGGAAATATAGGCATTGGTGGCCCGGGAGCCAGCTTACTAGCTTGAATTAAGTTGTTTTCAACTCTGATAGCTATTTCAAAGGCATCTAGCAAGGACACTCCTCCCATTAACTGTATCATGACAGCTATATCGCTGTTCAGAGCCCTCAAGAAATACAAAAATGCATATTCTAGAGGTGGCCTCACCCTTGCAGGGATCCTATCCCAAGTTTTCTAGAATCTAAAATTGAAATCATTCATCTGCTGTTGTGGAGCCCTCTTGATTGTAGTCAATTTCTCTAGTAAAGATAAGTTGTCAGAACTGTCTTGAAATTACTTATGCAACTTGTCTCCAAATTTGTCCCATGTTGCAATTGAACTGACTGGTAGGCTCCTATACCACTGCATAGCTCTTCCTTTCAGTGAAGCAGCTAGTAATCTCACTGCAACATCCTCTTGGGTTATGTGATGGACTCCGCATAATGAAGCCACATCTCTCATGTGTTCAATTGGAGTAGTTTGATCTTCCCCTATAAAAATTGGTAGACTCTTTAAGGCTGCCATTTGGATGTCGTTGTGTTGTGCCCAATTCAAAGGGTTGATTCCTTGGAGCGGCTATTGGAGGTAGCTGAATTGGATTTACTTTTATCATAAAATGAGATCCCACTGATGGAGGAGTAGACTGAGTTCTTCTAGAATAGATAACTGTTGTTCCTCTTTTTTTTGTTGCTCTGCCTTTCCTTCTTGGTGGTGACAACTACAAATATTCAAATGGACCTGAACTGCCTTTGGTCTGAACTTTTCTCATAAACTATAGAAGGCACTGATTTCTAGGGTTCTTCTTCTTTGTGGAGTTGCCAAGTATGCCAAAGGACTTCTATAAAGTCTGAAATTCATTGGTTGTATATTAAACCAGCAGTTCAATTTAGTTCACTGTCCCACCAAGAGTGCCAAAAACTATTGTCACCTAGAAATGCACCCTATGCGAAGTTATGAAACTAGGCTTTCTGGTGAAACATGGGATCATTTCAAGGCTGTGGGTCACCTGAGTTTGAAATGAACCTCTGAAGAAGGCTGGCTTCCTTTGGGTATCACCTAAAACTACTAATTTTTTGAAGGAAAAGGGAGAGAGATAATGCATAAAAAAATAAAAATTAAACTCTAAGGTGACGCACCAAAATGATAAGAACAATGAGATACTCAAGCTACACTTGAATACTAGTGACAGCCATTAGACTACACAACAAGATCCTGTAGATCACACATTCAAACAGGTTTGACATGCTCATGCCTTCAAGAAGGAAAGGTAGATTTTCACAAACTAGAAGCTCATGTGCATGATTAAGTAAACACAGTTTGTAACCTACATGATACTACTTCTACAAAGAAAGGCATGACATGAAACAAAAGCTATAAGGAAAGAGAAAATTTCACTAAGTAGCTCAATGAATCAAAAAAAGAATGCACAATACTTCACAAGAATCAAAAGAAAAAAAGATGGGCCATCAAAGGTAATCAAGGTAGATTTCATATATTATGTTCCAAGTTGAATTATAGAATCCTGCTAGTCTGAGAGAGGACTACAAAAGGGTCACAAACTTCAGAAGAGAATACTCTATAACTCTTACAAAAAGGTAAAAAAAAACCCTTATATATCAAAAAGATCTCGGCCCCTTAGGGCTTATAAAAAATATCGTGCTCAGAAAAGATCTATCCACAGATCTTTTGGGTGAATTCAATGCAGGACCCTGCATGTCAATGATGGTGAAGAGTCATCTCTATAGAAGCCTTCTGATATTTTGCAGCTACCGCATTCATTCTAATCCTGGCATCATGTCCTGTTTGAACCACCTTGACTGAATGCCTTGAATGCCCTGAGCTCACCACCGATTCTCATTGCATTCATCCCATGTTGACATCCTACATTCTGGTCAAACTGGCGACGGCTCACCTCACCTCTTCCTAGTTGGTCAAGCATATTCCATGCAGGCTCTGTAAGTAGTTGAAACTCTTTTGAAAAGAATCACATCTCGGAGAGACACTGAAAGTGTCTTGTGGATGCTATTATGTCATCTTAAACTATCGGCACAGCATGGATATATCGATGAGAGTCTTTATCGAGCTTTAGAACTCATACCGAAGTTACTTTAGTGCTCACCAAGACAATTGCTAGTTGGTAAGATATTATACCGAGTGCACAGCCTCCTCTCGAAGTCTCCTCGATCTTGATATTACAAACCATATCGGCCAGAGTCCGCCACTGTCACCCCAATGCATTTCACTCCACCGAGCCCTGCATTCTTTGCTGAGATCCTATATAGAGTCGGTAGGACATCCACGGGTAGCTAAGATCTTTTTCTGAATTCCTTTTGTCTGCCTGAGGTCACTTCATTTCATCGAGACTTCTCCTTGGTCATTGAGACCTTCTCTTCCTTTGGCAATACTGCACTGCCTCGGCAGGACCTTAAGTCGAGGTTTAAAACTTTTAGCGACTACTACCTTTTGGCAAACTACTTCCCATCGGGGTGACTCTCTTCATTTGGCAAGAGTTCATTTTCCTTCGGTCGAGGAGACATTACCAACTCAGCAAGACCTCTCGCCGATACCATGCGTCCTTTGCCGAGACTGTTTCACCTTGACAATTGTCTGTGAGACCCTTCTTGTTGCCGATAACATATGCTGAAGGCACATCTTATGCTGATGGTGGAAACCCTCTTTAGGTGAGACACCTATTATTAGGAAGACTCCAGTCGAACCCTTCTCATGATCGCCAAGACATTCCATTCTCGCTAAGACTTCTTAGCGAGCTCCTTTACTTACCCTGAAGTGCCCAGTCGGTGTAACCTTCATCCTTTGACAAGACTCTTGGCGAAGGCTATATCCTATGCCGAGCCCATTTGTCGGCGAGACATTGCTGAGTTGGGGTTTCAAATCTTTTGGCGAGCCCATCTTGTCATCGACAAGATCCTTTGGTATCGGCGATACATCTCGTTGATCTTCATTCCTTATACTGAAGCCATGCCCCTTCAGTGAGACTTCAGTTGGTCACCAGGACCTTATGGCGAACGCTTTTCCTTTCGGCAAGTTCCTTTTCTTGTCGAGGAGACAACCTTACTTAGGCAAGACATCTTGCCGAAGTCCTTTTCTTAGTGAGGCCTTTTTGTTGTCAGCGAGACTCCCGTCGAAGGAAAACATACCGAGGCCCTTTACTCAGTTGGCGAGACTAAATGTCTTCACCGAGACATTACGGCGAAGGCATCTCCTCCTAGCGATCTCTTTGTTGTCAGTGAGACATTGGAGTCGGGGAGACCTTTCTCCAACTTGAATGCTATGCCAAAGGCTCCCTGTGGTCGGTGAGACATCACCGGTTCGCCGAGACCCACGCCGAACTCATCTCACGCTGAAACCTTATTGTTGTTAGGGAGACTTCACTGGTCACCGAGACTTCTCTCTGAATGCTTCGTTACGCTGAAGGCCTTTAGAGTCGGGGAGACCCGATGCATTTAGCAAGACCCTTCTCCGAAGAAAAGAAACTCCGTCGAACTAAAAATCTTGTTGTTGCCAAGACGAAGGCACGATGTCTTGCCGATAGGGACCTATAGGTGAAACCCACTCGTTGTGAAATTCCTAGGGTCTTGGCAACTTTGTCCTTAGAAGATTTTAATGTTGAACCTAAACAAGGCAGGCTTCCTCATTGAGCTCCCTGTGACCTAACATCAGATTCATAACTTTGGCCATAGGCCAAATGCTCCATTTGGCCTCTAAAGATCTAACACATGATTATCCTGCCTGATTTAAACTATAGGTGAAAAATAGGCAACACCCTTAAACCCTAAACCCCTAAACCCTCTACCCTCTACCTTCAAACTCGCATCTCTCTCTCAACCCTACACCCTTTACCCTTAAATCGTAAACTGTAATCCCTAAACCCTAAACCCTCTACCCTTAACCCTTAATCATTAAACCCTAAACCCTAAAACCTCCTCTACCCTCAACCCTTAAACCCTAAAACCTCAACCCTCAACCCTCTACCCTTAAACCCTAAACCCCTAAACCCTCTACCCTCTACCCTTAACTCTCTACCATCTACCCTTAAACCATAAACCATAAACCCTTAAACC
>VDFB02000008.1:156007612-156070992 GCA_007258455.2 Sequoia sempervirens
CAACCAAAGAGAGGGGAAATTCAGGGTTTATTCAAAGTAGGTCATTTGGTGAGTGCCAAATTTGGTGCTCTCTAAATGACCTACTTTGGACATGTTAATTGATGGGATTTTCCAAATTTCCTCATATTTTCATTCGTGTTCCTCATCTCATTTGCACGTCTTTCAATGCAAGTTTATAAAAAGAATTGTGATAGCATTAACTTCTCTGTTAGTTATCTAAATATATAATTCTTTTTTCATTTTGATTTAGTTAAGGTTTTGATCCATGGCTTCTATCAGATTCTTTTGTCAAAACCAACATGTGCTAGTTTTAGGATAGATTTTTATTCGTTCATTGAAATGTGAAACAAATTACATTTTTTAAAACTAGACTCCATTCTACATGTGATGAAAAAAATTCAATTTTTGATTAGTTTTCAAAAAAATTAGGGGGAGCACGTTCAAATTTTAGCTTTTCAAGATATGTCCACTTTGAAAATTCATAGTAACATTATATATTCATTAAAAAATTATCCGAAAGAATGAGGATAAACTACATGGTGTTAGCTAATTTCTCACCATTCAGATTTTTCAAATTCTAAAAAAAAGTTAATCAAAAAGGGGGGAGCCCTTAGGTGCTATGCTATTCTTTTTTTGATAAAAATGACTTCCTTTTGAGACGCTTTAATGTTCATTAATTTCAAAAAAATTAGTATCTTAGAAACTAGACTCGGAGCACTTCAACTTTTATTCTTGTTGCATCTTGAAATTTTGAGTGTAACTATCTTCATTTTCTTGTGCAAATTAGATTTTGTTGATTTCAGAAAAAAGTGGCATCTTAAGAGCCAAAATTGTGTCACATATCCATTCACTTACCCAAATATTTAATCCAAATAATAAACAAGGAATTCAGAGCCATGTAGATCTAATGCAGCATCTTGCCACAACATGAATAGGATATAAATATCCTCTCCCTACACCTTTTGTATGAAACATTCATACTGGCCTCTACTCAACAACCAAAGCATCATTCACATAAAAGTTGATTACTTTCTACTCCACACCCCTTATTTGAGATAGAAAATACATTATGCACATTTCTTCAAATGGGTATAATCACCCTTCCTCCATGTAAATAAAAGTCCAATAAATAAAAACAATGAAATTCATCCTTTTGTGCATATCACCAAATATTTGGACATTCCATAGATGAGTGTTGGGCCTTCAAAAATAAAATACAACTATTTCAAGCATATGATGTCCCTATGGAACCAAATAATATAATAAATTAGTATGGTGTTGGTCCTTGCTATGTGGAATTTGTAGCATCATATGTTGCTCATTCCCATGCATGGGGGCACTAGGGTATTTTGTACAACCATATGTTCATCAATGAGAAGCAACATGATAATGTCTACAATAATTATCTTTGTCTCTACGCTTGGGGGGCACAAATAATTATTTTTCTGAGGGGTGTATTCTTTCTAAAGGATCCCCTCTTCACCCTCTATTCCCTTAAAATATTAGCATAACAAACATGATAACATTTTAAGTGGGCATATCCCTCATACATTTCCGTACATTCGGTATTTAGTGAAAATCAAGATCATGTGTGTGCCCCTTTAGTGGTTTTATTATGCATGATATCCTTTAAGGTGTGGCCTTGCAATTTTTTTATGTGCCTCTTTAGTGGTGGTATCACACATGATACCCCCTAAGGTGTGGTCTAGAAAATCATCAATATGCCCCTTTAGTGGTGGTATTAGGAAAAACACCCCCTAAAGTGAGGTCATTTTATTTTGTGTACCCCTCTGTGGCAGTGTTATATATTAATGCCTCCTAAGGCATAGCTATGGATTCATCCCTCCCATGATGTTAAAATTTTGTGACCCCCTAAGGTAATTCATCCCTTGAGACGTTAAATGGTCACCTTGACATTAAATTTTTATCTATGTAGCTCATGAGTGATCTAGCATAACACAACTTGGTAGTCCTTGTGGGAGCATCATCATGTCTAACATTGTATTCAATGAATGACATTCGATATTTGAGACAAATTTTCAGATTGAGGTCTCTTTACTTTACTAACTCAAATCCTTTTTTTAGTGTATTAACCTTGTATTTTTGTCTTATTTTATTATTTTTGTTGTGTTTTTTATGTGTCTACCTTATTTATTTTACATGTTTGCTTCATGTATTGTCTTATGTATGCTTTGTGTCTTTATTTTTTATGCATCTACTTTATGTATTTTGCATTTTTTTTTCTTGTATTGTCTTATGTATGCTTTGTGTCTTCATTTTTTATGTGTCTACCTTGTGTATTTTTGCATGTTTTCTTCATGTATTTCTTATGTATTCTTTGTATCTTCATTGTGTATAATTTTTGTCTTCATTGTGTGTCTTTGTTGTGTATGCTTCATGTTTTGATTTTTTTTGTATTGCACCTCATGTTTGTGTGATTCTTTGTCTTTACATTGTTGTTCAAGAGGGTCTTGAGCCTAGGGGCTAGTACATCCCCTAGATCCAATGTCATCCTACCACTATAATATTTTGATAAAAGAACCCTTTTGGCTTATCCTTACTTTATTGTGAGCATGAGTATAATTTTATACTCACTAAAGTTGGGGCTAAATGTAGCATCGTAAATGATCACCCTTGATAATTTCACACTAGTTTTAACTCCCCTTATCTGCCTAGACCTAATTGTTCTTATAGTTTACCTATTTTATGGTCATTTCCAGAAAATCAAGATAAAAATATAAATTAATATTAAATATTCATTTAACAACATCAAAAGCCCCAAAATAGGTATGGTCCAGGGTACCCACACCATTGACTAGCCTATTTTGGCCCAATTTTAAATATGTTATTGTCGATATTTCTATAGGTATAAATTTAAATTTATTTGTCAACTTTTCATAATTAATTTTGTGGGGAACAAATAAATGCATATAAACACAAGTATTTTTCACCATTTTACATTTATTGAAAATATTGAGAAAATTGAGCATCCTAAAAGCAGTCAAGAGAAAAATAAATAGTATTATTTTAGGACCAAGCTTCATGTTAGCAATGCATCAATTTTATGAGTAAGATTATTCATGTTTTATGATCATTTATTTTGTGAGTACTAACACTTGAAATATTATCCATCAACAAGCTAATCTTCCTTGTATGAGATGTTCCCATGACTTTATCCCATCAAGGAGATCATATTTGAAGTGGTAAGTTACCGCACTTATCAATTTATCACTTATTTTTTATCTATTTGCATCTACCCAATCGAGGGTTTAAGCACTCTTTAAATCATCATAGTCCTTGTGGAGGTGAAAACACCAAAGCAGGATTTGACTTAGGCAAGCCCCTATATGGCACAACCCTTTCTCATTTTTCTTGTGTAGGTGGTATATTTGAAGCAACTTTGGAGAAGATTCAAGGACCAATTACAATATCGAGTATTCAAGTATCCTCTTTCAACAAATTAGGGCAAGGATAATTATAAATATTAGCAAACAAAACTTTGAAGCTGAAATTGGGAAGGAAGAACCTACAGACTGTCACTTACTAATACTTTCTCAAAGATCTTGAAAAGTAGAATTTTCCTATCTAGGGCGCCCACACCCCTGATCAACATGTTTTAGTCCATATTTGAATTTCAATCTTTGTTGTCTCTACACTCTACTTCTCTATCATTTGATTATGTGTTTCAATTCTGTATTTTTTTTATTTCCATCATTTTGTTGTAGATCCATAGTTTACCTAGTTTTATATTTGCACAATAAAATTAACTTAATTCCTAATCAATCAAATCAACCCCACAAACCACCAAGAGGACCAAAACCCTAACCTACCATTTTGGCTCTTCCATTAAGGATAGTAGCCAAGTGGTCTTGTGTGATCATTTTTGGTTCCTCTCTAATGTAGTGTTGGGAAAGGTGTGATTTAGACCATAGATCCCTTTTCAACATCATAGATAGTGAGGGAGAGATAAAGAGGTAGGAGAGGGAGAGGGAGAGATATAGATGGTGAGATAGAGTGATAGAGATATAGAGATATAGGGAGATATATAGAGGGGGAGAGGTAGAGAGACAGATAGACAAATAAAAAGAGAGAAGTAGAGATAGACAAATAGAGATGAAGAGAGAGAATGGAGAGAGAAATTATAGAGAGAGGGAGAGAGAGAGGGATAGAGAAAAAAGAGAGAAAGAGGGAGAGATAGAGATATGGGAAAATAAAGAGAGATACCAAAAAAAAACTTACCTAAGTCCAACCTGATTTGGTAGAGGGGGGTCTAAGAGGGAGAGAGATAGGTAGAGGAGAGGAGAGAGAGAGAGAGAAGGGGGGGGGAGAGATATAGGTAGAGGAGGGAGAGAGAAGAGGGGGATGGAGGGAGAGAGAACTAAGAATAAGGGAGGGAGAGACAGCAAAAAAAAAACTTGTGTTTTACATATTCTAAGAATTTTAAGAAATTTAATTTTTATATCCATGTTGAATTATTATGGATTAAATATGTGATATTTTACCCTTGAACTATAAAGGATAGAGTAATTTTGAGCCCCTACCTCTCTCATCCTTAATCTTGATGGGTGAGAGTGTCTCATGGAACATGATTATTACAATCACATTGACACATTGACCAATAATGACTAAATGCACTTTGTAAATATAGATGATTAAGATAACTTCAATTGTCTTGCAAAATGCCTATTAATTATAGATCGTAAACACCTTAGGTATAATAAATCAATTAAAATATAAATTTAATTATTAAAAAAAACATCAATAATAATACACTTTGAAAGAATAAAATTAATTACATGATTGATCCTTGTTTCCTACAAACTATTATGGTGAATTCAAGGTTGAAATTTATGATAGTATTTATTCTTTTTTGTATGCTTTTTCTTTTTCTTCAAAATGAAAGTAATAATGTATTTGAATAAATATTTAAATTTATATAAAAAACTATATGCAAAGACTAAAGACTTGGACAAAAAATTCACTTACAAACAAACCTTTGGAAGACTTAATTTATTAAAGTTGTCTCTTTTTAGATGGTTTTTTTAATGGGTTTCATAGTAAACCTACTCTAGTTTGTGTGGTGTGCCTCATGACATGACCTTCTTATGTCTTTCATTGATTTTGTGTTTTGTGTAGTGTATTGGTGGAATGTGATAGAATTGGCATACCTATTCAACCATTGAAGACCTTCCAACAACCAGGATTATTCTATCTATTAAAGCTATGCATAATTTGCATTGACTATAAATTACTAATATCTATGAATGGGCACATTATTGAATGGAGGACTACTTTCTTTTAATCGTGTTTTCGTCATTCATGTCACTACTATATTTAGCTTGAATTGTGTTCTTTAACCCTATTATATTAGTATAATATTATAAATATTAGTACTCATATATTATTTATTATATCTATATTACATTATAAATTATATAATATATAAATTTAATATAATTATTTATATATTTATATTAGATATTTAAAATCATATATATAATATTATATTAAATATTATATTATACTTATGTTGTATATTATATAAAATATAAATAATATATTATATATTATATATTGTATTATTTATATATTATTTGGTTTTTTTTTTTAGCAAAAGACTAGTTGCATATATATATTATTAATTAAAATAGGAAATACATATAGTCTTTACATTTCAAAATTGATCAAAGTCTGATCAGATCAACTTGCAACCATATTTACTATGATCAAAGTCTTTACTATGCATTCTATTTTATACATATCCAAACATACTTTAAGTATTCTAATAGTATCAATTTCCATTTTTTGTAGTTGACATAGACTGGATTTATCCTCTTGAGCAAACCGGGAGTGAACCTTAGCAAAACATTGTGCTTATGAGCACCAAAATACTGACTTCATTTGAACACACCAATTGCATCTGAACAACTGCATTTGAACACACCAAAAAGTGACTTCTGAAGGCATGTCGTTTTACTGGCTAGCAGGACCAAAAAATCACACTTTACCTACTGCCTATTCTTCCATCTACATGATTTCCAGTGAATTCTCTCCTTGCCCTCCATTACCTACATCCATATTCTCATAATTGAGCATAGCTTTCATATCAGGTATTCTAGTTGCAACTCGATGGCAATGAGAATTGACTCCTGTTGGAAGAGGAAAAGACATGTTTTGAATCAACATGTTCTGGGGGATTTGGACTTGTGAGACCGAATGAGCACTGACTAGATGACGTTGATTTGTAGAGGTTGTCGCATGGAAAAAATTATGGTGTTGCAAGAAGGACACATAATGGTATTTTTCCCTAAAACATTCAGACAATTCCCTTCCCAAATGGTGACTATATCTTGACAAAGCCCTATTGAGATGTCTTGGGTCACTAAGCTCCAAAGATTACTTGAAAGCATCAAAGACATTTACAAAAGCTCTATTATGTGGTAAGAGATGTGGTGGGAATATTCCAACCACATAGCCCTCCCCCATACCAAAAACATACTTATGTTGTCACGTCTCATACTTTGATGTTATTTTGACCATGACTTACTTTGATGCTATTTTGACCATGACTTGCTTTGATGCTGTTTGACCATGACTTTGTGGGATTTAATATATAAATTATGATACGTGTTAGAGCAATATAATATACTACAATGCTTTGATGTATGGGAATGTAGAAAAATAATTGTTTTCTTTCAGAATTATGAGTGCATTTTATGTAAAATAGGAATGTTGATTTAATCATTGTTTAAATTTATATTTCTACATTGGTTACTAATACACTTTTATTTTTGCACGCCTGAGTGCATTTGAGTTGCAGGTGATCGAAGGCCAAGGTGATCGAAGGCCAAGAGTGTGATTGAGGAAAAGAAGGTTAGCTTCCCGACAGGGTAAAAGAGGAGAAGCTCTCGATTACGCACACACCACTTAAAATCATGTAGCTGCATTAGGTCATGTCTGTTTTTCAATATGATTGTGTGAAATTGATTAGCATAGCAAAATTAAAATATAGTTTAATTAACCTTAAAAAAAAATTGTGAAAAGAATATGGTTTATTCTATTTTAATTTATCCCATTTATATTTGTGCAATAAAAAGGAAAAATCTGTTTTTAAAAGAAATATAATTAAAAAATAAAATAAAAAACAAAGTAGAATATTATGTTTACATAAAATGAAATAATTGGTTTGTATAAAGGGGAGATATTTCTGTTTTGTATATGGTTATTTTTCCAAAATAATGAGGAATGAACAGCCCGAGAGAACTTTGGGCTCTAGAAATTTTTCTTAAAACCAACAATGCTGTTGGCATGTGGCAATCTTTAGAATTTGCATGAGAAATTTCTCTGTCATCTGGAAATACTCTGCATGATCCTCAAAAAGAGGAATAAAGCTTTAAGAGAGAAAAGAGAACATTCATTCAGACATATCCGAGAGCTCTGGAAAATAGGCGACAAGAAGGTGTTACTGGGCATCTGCACTGAAGAAGAAAATTGCTAGGTTCTTTTCATGCTTTGCCTTCATTTAATTTAAAAGTTGCAGTAAGGAAATTGAAGGAATGAAATGCATCATTCCATGATATGAGTACAAACAACTGAGAAATCTTTTCCAATTTCGTTTCTGAATCTAGGTAATAGTTTACTTTTCATTGTTGCAATATAGAATACCCAATCTTTTCTTCCAGAATTAGGGTTTCATTCTGTTACAAAATCTGCAATTTATTAAACTGCTCTCAATTATAATTGGAAATATATATAAACATATATATATATATACATATATATATGCACAGGAATCTGAATTCCCGTGCATATATACATATATATATATATGCATATAATGACTGCATAAAAACCCTGTCATCTGAAATAAATTCAAAATGCCTTTGAGATAAATTCGAATGCAGATATACTGGACGAAATGTCTTCTTATTTTGAGTTTTGAAATTGTTATCCATAGGAATGAGGAAGGGATTTAATCCCTTGTCCTCCCCATGGGAAGGACGCGGCACTGTGGGAGGCTCGCGCCCTCCACAGGCCGCGGCCTGTGGAGGAGGCGCGAGCCCCTCACAGCCCGCCCCCTCCCCATGGGAGGGGCAAGGGCTTCCCTGAGCCCTTATGTTGCTCAATGCCAGTAAGGAAACCCTGTAAAATGTTTATATTCTGTGTGCACGGCCAGAGAACTTTTGAACAGTCATAAAAACCAGTATTTTCTTTCTTCAAAATTTACACTCAGCTGTATATGAATTTTTACACACACACACACATATATATATATATATACATACACACTTAGCTGTATATGTATACATATATATATATATATATATATATATATCCATGCATATACATACCAAAATGCAAGTTGAAACAGGAAAATCATTTCCAGAAAGTGGTATGAATTCTGTTAAATATCACAAATATCTCAGAAATGTTAAACCTGGAACAAGAACAGAATTGTCTCTGAGAACCATGTAAACTGAAAATCATCTTGATTACCTTGTCATATACTTACCTACAGTAGTACAATCCTGAGTAAAGGAATACAACATAAAAATTGAAGAAGATTCAAACCTCTGATATTCTGAATAAATTGCACTGTTTCAGTATATTATTAATACTCTGAAACCTGTATTAAAATTGGGTATTACACTATCAGTCATGAACTTGGAAAGAATAGAAGTACATACTGAGAAAACACTGTTTCATTCAAACAAATTAATTAAATCTTTTTTCTAATTGTGCACTGAAAAGTGACATACATGTTCTTTTTATCAAACAGAAAAGGAGTACTCTCAAAAGAGTAAACGAAATCTACTACTGAATTTAAATTTGCTTTCAAGGATGTTGAAATTCATTTTGAAATTCTTTTTAGAATTATTTGAATGTATGAAACATGTCAGAAAATGCACAACTTTCTGCTTTGGTATTTATTCATACTTACTTGTGGTAACTTCCGGGACAGGGTGCCGAAGGTGGACCAAGAGACGGTAGTATTACCTTTTCTAAACTACCATTACTTGTATTATTTTTGCTTGGCCAAGCACTTGTACCATTGAAATAGATGGGTTTGTTTTAAAAGCCTAGAAACATATATGTTTTGCATCAGGCGGAGCAGTTCTTTTAAATTTAATTTTAGCTGGTTCTGAATGAGCTGGGAGTCATAGAATTGAATATCTGATTAACCATGTTTTTCTGCAATTGAAGACACAGAGTCTAGGCATGTCAGCTATATACATTTATTATAGAAAATTCTTGGCTCAATCTATTACAATTATTATTTTCTCTACATGTGTGCAGACGACAAGGGCATCATTCAGAAGGAATATCTGATTAACCATTTTTTCTGCAATTACAGACACAGAGTCTAGGCATTGCAGCATATACATTAGATTAGAGATGAAAATAGACAAAATATTTGATGGATATATTAACCTCCTTGTCTTAGGATGAAGAAATTTCATCCCAATTACACACTTGAGATACCTATAGTCACAGGGGCACTGAAGCTTGAACACAGATTACAGATAAATTTCCTCCAAACTTCTAGTAAACAGATTCTCCCACCTTTGCACTAGAAACCACACACAGAAATTCTTCAAGCAATAATCCATTTCTATTGCAGACCTTTCAAACACTACAAAATTAAGCTTTACCCTTAAGTAAATATGAGATAAAGACTAATTTTTTGTTGCCATCATTTGATTGCTGAGGGAGAATCAATAGAAGAATTTTTTGGCATAAATCATAAACTCTAACAATGTCTTAGAGTTCAAATTGTACAGAGCTTTGCAAGATCATCTTAAAAAATGACATGCAACACATTGCATTGTCCTCCCATGCCTCCAGAATATATGGATCTTTAATGCATAAGATGTTAATCATACTGAAATCCCTGAAATCATACTAAAAAATAATTAGTTCACTAAACCTACAATCATGATGCAAACATTAGTTTATTCATAGAGGACAGAAATGTGAAGGCCAAACGTGCCACACCTCAGAGCTGGCAACATCAATTCACTTTGAACCGTACTGAGGAGTACGAATGGGATGATCGACACAAATGTTTGATTACATTAGCTATTGGCAATGCATAGTTGCTTACATCACCTTGAATTAGGCACTTGCTCTCAACTAATTCCTATTCATGCGAACCTGATTACACAAAATTTGGCATACACACAAATTTGTGTGAACAATTAACACTGGAGCCTGTGAATATTTAATTTTGACGACAACCATTTACTTGATAAGACATACATGCCACATCATTTGAGAAATCTTTTCCATGAGTTTATCCTGTGTCAACCTGGTGACCTGATTTTTCTTGAGACAACAAAGATGCTAACAAGAACAACCTTTTGCCAAAAACACTTAGCCTTTAGGATAAAATTTCTTGTCATGTTTCCCCAAAATTAGAGTCACTTGCTCTTTCGACTATGTACATCCCCAAACTTGAAATTCTTATAGCATAGTGCCAACACTATAAATATTGCTATAGCATTTGGTCCTATTTCTATCAAGTGTGAAATACACCATAGCAAACAAATAAATCAACTCTATTTTTTTGTTACCTACAAGAGTTGTATCCACCTTTGCAATTAGAAAACAATTCTTTCAACAATTGTGCATAATCCATGACAATATTGGGAAAGGAATACAACTTTCTTACAACTCTCATCCAACATGGTCCTCTTCAATTTATAGACAATAAGTTGCCTTATGCATTCACTATCATGTTTTAGTAATGCCACCATCTGCAGTACTTATTGATCTTCAATAATGTTGTAAATTGTAATTTCATGTGTTACAATGCAACTTAATAAATAATTATCTTTCCTCTTTTGATAGTAGAACTTCTAGTGTAGGGTGCATCTTGCCCAACTCGGCCACATGAGTAATTTCATTTACTACTTGGTCACAACCATAATTTTCCAAAAAATTGCCACCACATTTCTTCTTTGTATGTGTGTAAGATTTGATAATTACCTATCTTGTCAAGCATAGTCTAGATCTATTTAACAATATACCCCAACTTCCAATTCTAAAGTTTTTGATCCCAACATGCATTTATTAAGATCAATGAATATCCTTCAACTTAGATGAAAGGAAGTTTGAAATTGAGGAATAACTTTAATCCTTGCAATAGTGCTTGAGCCTCAGCTGCATTATTAGTGCCTGCTATCAGCTTGAAAGACTTGGCATGTAACACTAACCCTTTATGATCCCTTATAATCACCCCTACACCAGATAAACCTGGGTTCCCCCTTGAAGCTCCATCTATATTTAACTTGAAAGTGCCAACTGGAGGTGGTAACCAAGCTATGGAATCTCTATTTACTTTTTGTGTAGTATGATGAAAATTTTCTTTGAAGGGAAGAGATAAGAATGTCCATGAGGACAACAACTTTGAATCCCAATTAGTAAAGAGGGAACCAACATTTTTTGTTTTATACACATATGCATTTACTGTTTCTGAAATTGATCTTTCCAATAATAACAGCACCTGATCGATGCACAACTTCTCTTTCCTGAAGATGCATCTATTTCTTGCCCACCAAATAGACCAAACAACTGAAGATGGAATTATAGACCAAATGCTTGCAAAAAATGAAGTTTGTAAAGTTGAGGCCAGCTAGAAAATAGTTTCCAAATAGTATTTGGAAATGATGACTGCCAATTCATTTTATCCACTACAAACATCCAACATACCTATGCTATTGGACATAAAAGGAAAAGATGATTGACATCTTCTAGATCACATAGTACACATTTGAAAGGGTTTGCTATTTTTAACTTTGCTAATTTCTCACTTGTTAGGATTTTATTTTAATTGCTAGCCATGAACAGCATCCTGCTTTCAGAAAAACTTTTGAGTTCCAACAAAATTGATAATCTATTTGTTTTGTAATTTGTGAGGCAGCATGAGAAATTGATTTATACCCCTCTTTTACTGTGTAGCAGCCTATTTTTTCTCTAGACCACACTAACCTATCAGGTTTGGATGATAAATAAATTGTTCTTTCCTATAGGATAGATAAAATCTTAGCCTTATGATCATCATCTATTAGCTCATTTGAAAAATCCTTCCACTTGACTTTGCCCATTAAAGAATCCACATGTTGGACATAATCTTTTACTTTTGGTCTCCAACCATGAGATAGTATATTTGAAGAATTCTCAAAATTATAAGAGACAACTAGATTTGGATACCCATTCCATGAGTCCTTCCAGAATAGGGCATCATTATCATCATTTACCTCCCATGTGAGGTGAAGTAAGATGATTTTTCTACATGAGACTAAAAAATTCCACATTGATGACCCTGAAGGTGGATTTGACACAGTGAATATTCTTGAAGGATATAGATTATCCAAATACTTATGTTGCATTTAAGGTGACACCATTTGAGGAATGGATCTATATACATGTGTCAAGCCATTTTAGCTCCTAATGCTAAGTTCCTTTCAATCAAATTATGAAGCCATGCTCCCCCTTTTAACTTCTCCAAGCACATGGTTTCCAGTGATATCAAAGGGATTTTCTTTTTACTATCCAAATTACTAAACCATAAAAAATTTCTAATCATCTTTTGAATTTGAAGAATAATGGACTTTGGATCTTTTAAAACTGCCATATAGTAATTTGGAATTGTAGATAACACAATTTTAATCAACAAAATTCTACCTGATAAAGATAACCATCTCCCTTTCCAAGATACAATTCTAGCTTGTATACTTTGAATGATATTTTGCCAATAAGAGATCTTATTTTGTCCTGCAAAAATGGGAATCCCAAGATATTTTCAAGGCAACTTTGCATGTTGAAATCCAAACAGCTTCACAACATGTTTCTTAATTTCAGATTTTGTATTGAATGCATATATTTTTTACTTTCCTTCATTTACTTTTTGGCCTGATGCTCTTGTATACTTATCAAATACTAACTTAATTTTTAAAGCTTCTAAGATGACAAATTTTCTAAAAAGCAAAGTATCATCAGCAAAAAGAGAATGAGTTATTGATATGACTACGTTTGGTATACAAACTCCCTGAATAATACCTTGTTTGTGAGCTTTTTGAAATATTCTACTCAAAGCTTCTACCAAAATGATAATCAAGAAAGGAGACAATGGGTCACCTTGTCTGACCCCTTGAGTAGATCCAAAAAAGAAAACTGTTGAACCATTTAACAGCACAAAAAACTTGACACTTGATAAACATGACAATATCCATTTGCACCACTTAGGAGAAAAGCCAAACTTCAAAAGCACCTGATTCAAAAAAGACCAGTCAACCTTGTCATATGCTTTCTGCATATCAAGCTTTATAGTCATGGAAGACATTTTGTTAACAATAATGGACTGCAAACCTTCATGAGCAACAATTGCACCTTTTGTTGTTTCTCTGCCAAGAACAAAACCATCTTGTTCCTCTGAGATAATTGCAGATGCAAGAGGATGTAATCGAAGATAAATGGCCTTAGTAAAAAATTTATATATCATGTTACAAAGTGAAATAGGTCAGAAATCAAAGAAAATACATGGAGAAGATATTTTTGTCCAATGATAGCAATATTACTAGCATTGAACTTTTTCAACATACCCCCTGACTTTCTTGACTCCTCCAAAGCATTTAAGATATCAACCCTAATAAACTCCCAACATTTTTGGAAGAAGATGGCAGTGAAACCATCAGGTCCAGGAGCTTTGTCAGGAGGCATGGAAAATACCACCTCTTTTACTTCCTTAAGAGAAAAAAGGAGCAAGCAATCTAACATTATCTTCTTGAGAAACTAGAGTTGGTATATTCTAGATCAGCTCTTCTCTTTCCCTTACTAAATGTGCTTTATCATTATTTTTAACAACTAGCAAGGAAGAGAAAAAATTGAATCCTTCATTTTGAATCTCTTCCTCTTTTGTAAGCAGGACTCCAAACACATTATCTTGAATCGAAAAGATAGTATTTTTTGCTTTTTTGATTTGACTCCTTCATTTTGAATCATTACATTGTATTTTTTAATATATCTAAAAATAAATTCATTTCTTTCATATGTTTAATCCAATATGAATTTGGGAGGCCTTTTGAACCCTATTGGACAAGGCTAGGTAGAATGAAATTCATTGGAGGAGCTCAAATAGTTGTCCAAATTGTCTAGAATGTTGTTACATTTTTCTAAGTGAAACAAAATTCTCTTTTGTAGTAGCCATTCGCATTGTAGATGAATTGTCAGCCTAAAAACATGACAACTTTAGCAGTAACATGTTCCCATTGCACTATTTTTTCATGTCGTAACAAAACAAAAATTGGCAAAAAAAATAGTGAATGATAGGAAAGACATAGATGGACGAGATTAATTGTATGATCTTGCATCTTTCTCCTCAATTCTCAATCATTGATCATAAAAAACGGGTCATTCATTTCATATAAGGAATTAATATCAAAGACTATGCTAAATAATAAAAGAACTCACTTTTCATTGCATTTTGTAACAACTTGAAATAAGAAGACTTACATGAATTAGAAATGTCTTTTATACACTCACTAGTGCCTCTTTATTTTTTAATCTCAGGATAATCATAAAATAAGAAAGAATGTGATGGATATAAGCTTTAAAAAAAAACATTAAATTTTATTTATAATAAATATATGATATTTTTACATTTTATAAATATAAATAAATTATTTGTATATTTGTTTGTATCAATATTTTAGATTACATTTTATAATATATAATTAAGATGAGAGAAGAAAGAAGATTAGATTATCTATTTATTGTTCTAAACCTATAATCTATATATTTTTCTTCTCTCATCTTAATGAAATTTATAAAATATGATCTACATAAATTATTTTTAAAAACAATTTACTAATATTTTTTTTGTTTTTTCCAAATAAAATAAACACTTAAACAAGAACATGAGTTGTGATTTAGACTTTAATCAAAATAAAACTGACCAAAGTCAAGAACTTATTATTGATATATAATGTGATTAGCATGTTTAACTTCTCCTAAACGTTGTCAATTCATATTTAATATTTAAAACAATTGACGTAATAATATATTTCTATATGTCCTCATTATGCAAACAAGATACCAAATAAAAAATAAAAAATAAAAGCTTAGGTTGTCGTGTTAACTAAACCATATTTAAAGCACTAAATACAAAGAGAATGAAATCATGTTTAAAACGTTGGAAACTTTGGGTCGACAAATCTCGTCAGCTAACGGCAACCCAACCTAATTTCAGTTTAGAACGTAACTGTTAAATCGTCGGCATATTTCGATAATGATTTTCTAACGAAGTGACATATATCAATTATTTGACATTTCATGTGCAATGCGTAAGCAATCTAACTGAATTTTTGCGAAGTCACACAGCCAAACTTTGAATTTGAATTTGAATTTGAAGTAGTTTAGTTCAAACCAAATTGATGGCGGCTTAATGGTTTGAGAAAAATAAATTGTTCAAGGAGTAGTAGGAGATGGGCTACAATCATTTCGTTTTTACACATTTAAGTCATCTTTATTATTAGGAATAGACCTTTAGTTAAGAGCATTCTATATTAAGAATAGACTTTTAGTTAAGAGCATTTTAAGTCAATCTTTATTTATTTGTATTTTTTCATAAGATTGATGGGAAATTTTGGTAGGAGAAAGAGTAATAGTTTGTTTTCAATGCTTATTAACTAAAATGTTTTTCTACAGTCATTGTTCTTTCTACATAAATATCACGCTTTTTGACAATCAAAATCAATAAAAAAGGTATACATCATCTTCACCAAAAAGTGATAAATAATAGTCCTATTTTTATTGGTCAAATTCTACCTTTGACCATTGAACTAGGTGATATATATGAATAGTCATCATTGTTCACATGAGTGAGAAGAAATAAAGTACTCCTTCCCAACTTCATCAAATCATTTAAAAATAATTAATATAACAACTAATTTAGATAACATAGTTGTGTTTAAAAATAATATTGAAATATGTAGAGAAATTAATAAGGGTAAATGTGTTTAGTTTTATCTGTAGCAAGTGGATAATCTATTATAGTGCATGCTTTATGATCTAACTCAAACTTTGCTACCAAATTTGGGATTGTTTAGCTCCAACAAACTGGAAACTAATCTTCACTCTATTGTAGTTCACTCACATACTAATGGCTTTGATTTTTACACTTGTTGGCCTTGGGTGAACGTATTCCTATGGCCTTGAACTTTGCACTTCATGTCTTTGCATTCTTGTTTTCCTCTATCATCTAAAAATGATGGTGCTTGAAAGCACCATTGGAATGTGTTATGCCAGGGAAATTAAGTCAACTAGATTCTTGCCTTGCACCATAGTCAACTGCTTGATCAATTTAGGTCAACTAACTTTCCACTTTATACCTTAGCTAATTCCTTAATCAATTCACCAATTTGAAACAATTTTGAAGAAAGGCTAGAGAAAAATACAAATGTGTATACCTATCCTTATGAGTGTATATGCTAATACAATGCTTCTATAATTCTCTATTGATCAAATAATGTAGCAATGCTAGATATGAGTGAATGTTTAAAATGAACTAGGGATTTCCCATTTTGTGTACAACACCTTAGCATGCAAATTTAAATGTTTCATGTTTGAGTATCGGAATCAACTAAATGAAGGAAGGTCAAGTTTGGCCCATATTTAATTTTGGATTTAGATTTTGGGGGCAAGGTTGCACATAAAGTCTTGAACTATGTTTAAGGTTGCAACTAATATTTTATACCAAGACTAAAAAAATAGATTTGAGGGGTGCATCTAAATCATTAGATAATAAGGACTAAGAGTTATATTTAAGGTATACATTGGATGCTAGTTCTTACCCAAACATATGTCATTTGGACACTACATTATCACATAAGGATAAAGGATCAAAATGAGTCCAAAATTAATGGAAATTTTTGTGAGGCATGCACTTACACCTTTACAAAAAATATCAAAACCATAAGAATCATTTTAAGATTTGGCAATGAAATCCACCCAAGATCAAGAGACTAATGACAAGTGTAATAGATCAAAATATCAATAGATTACAATATACAAGATCAATATGTACAAAATAATAATAATAATAGGTGGTGTGATAACAAAAGATTTCAATCAAGATATTAATAAATAAAAATTGGATGATTTTTTTTATTTTTGCATTACAATTGTGGCATTTACATGTCATATTGCACACTCACTCAAACAAGGTGTCATGATAAGCACAATGATACCTAGGAGATGCATTTCTAATGCACCAAGCATGGTGATATGAGTGGAGGAATTTTCTAATTGTGTGACAAAGTCACCATGGCAACTCTATGAGTTAAGGAGTTTCTTACTCTGACAACCACCCATAGTCACATATGGATAGGAGATGATAAAAATGGTATGATGACACATCCCATAACCTCCAACACATAACATACATTCATAAGTTCATGGAAATGACAGTTAATGCATTTGTACACACATACCAAATATTGGGTAGGAGGAGATAAATATCACAAAAGTAACCAAAGGACGACACAAATTAGATGTTAAGAAAAAAAGGAAAACCCACACAAACAATTCTTCTTCAATATGTTTTCCTTAAAAGGTGTGGGAAATGATCTTTATCCATCATTCCATACTACACCATACTTCAAGACACCAAAACACTTTTTGGGATATTAGTGAACTTTCAAGGAACTATCGCACATATGTTGTAGTCCTCCAGTTGTGATCCTATCCTACACTCTTGTCCTAATTAGGAATTCACTAAATCTAACTTTCTAAATAAGAATGCAAACTTTTCAACAAAAGTTGATATTAAAAAATCAACTCTTCAATGGAGTGTGAACACAAACATAATTGAACACGTTATATTATTTTAACCATATATTCCTACTTGCTCAATATCTAAAAATTCACACTAAAAAAGAGTACACATCTATTAGGGTGTGGATAAAAATTTAAATCTAAGGATCATGTGCTAAGAGGGCTAGAGAGATAGGGGAACCGAATAACGCACCCAACTCACTCTAGGATAGTTTTCCTACCACTAGGCATAAGTCCCAATACAAAATGTGTTGTAACTCACAAGCACACAAAGCACTACTTAAATTTAGGGATAGTACTAGCAACATATTCATAAAGAATTTATTAAATCTCTAAAGCCACATACATATATTCACTTGTAGACATGGATAGACACATGTGATAGGAATAGTAAGAAAGTTAGGATACAACCACCACATGGTATTTTTTAATGACAATTCATTACATACTTTCAATTAAATTAGTTATGCATACCATACATTACATATGCACTAGTTTTCATGTTCATTCTAAAAGGATATTAAAATAGGTTTTATAATCATGTGTTTTTATCACATAGCTAAACATAAGAAAAATTATACAAAATTCCATGCATGTTCAACACCAAGATCAAGATGTGTCAAGAGTAAAGATAGAACTTGTTGGTTCCCAAACCTATATTCATTAGTTTCTAAAGATTTATTAGATTTTATGTTCAAAATTTTTGGAGGGTTGGCTAACGAATAAGATTAATCCTAAGATCAACCACTCCTACATGTTAGGAACTACAAAACCAAGGTGAGTGCCCCTTTCACAATATTGAATAAAAATACATGTAGCAATTAGTCTATAGTGTTAAGAAGATACAAATGCTCATACATTGTGACAAGGATCTGTAACATTATAAAAATATCTAACATATTCCTTGTAACATTAATGTTTATGTATGAAGAAATCAATTATGTAATCTATTGATATTTTCATTTAAAATGTATTTTTGGGTTAGAAGGGTATATGAAGACCTAGATCGATGCATATTCAAGGATCACAACTTGGTCATAACATAATACATCACTCTATTCTAACACTCAATACTCCTAGTGGTCATTATTTATCAACTGAATATTATTGTCTTACAATAATATTCAACCTATGAATGGCTTGTACATGTGTGTAGGAGCTAAGATATAGCTCATAGAACATGTTTGAGTCACTCAAGGACTCAAGCCTCCAGGATCATCTACAAAAACCAACAACAACCTTCCACGAGAGGGAAAAACAAGAACATGAAATTGCAACAATGGATGCAAAATATGGCCAATATGCAATACTCAAGATTGCAATGATATATTGGACTTACACAACACTCAACTAAGCTTTGGATGAATGAAATGTACATATGAAGCCTTGCTTATATAGGCAAGGAGAGAGATAGGATTAGACAAGGTCATGACAAGTGTCTTAATCCTATCACATGAGACAACTAAATCATAACAGCCTCAATGTAAATATTAAATGCATGAGAGAATTATTAAATGCCTAGATAACTAAAAGTAAATAATGAGACATGGCCCCATTATAACTAACTTCTAGAAAAGACAACTAATTTTATTTACTCTAATCATTTAATAAATAATTATTATAACAACTAATTTAGATAATGTAGTTGAATTTGAAAACAATATTGAAATATGTAAAGCAATTAATAAGGACAAATGTGTTTAGTCTGCAGCATGTGGATAATCTATTATAGTGCATGCTTTGTGAACTAACTCAATACTTTGCTACCAAAATTGAGATTTTTTAGCTTCAACAAACTAGAAACTAGTCTTCAATCTATTATAGTTCACTCACATACCGATGGCTTTGACTTTCACACTTGTTGGCCTTGAGTGAACCTATTCCTATGGCCTTGAACTTTGCACTTCATGTCTTTACATTCTTGTTTTCCTCTATCATCTAAAACTGATGGTGTTTAAAAGCACCATTGGAATGTGTTATGCTAGGGAAATTTAAGTCAAATATATTCCAACCTTGCACCCTAGCCAACTGCTTGATTAACTCAAGTCAACTAACTTTCCACCTTGCACCTTAGTTAATTCCTTAATTAGTTCACCAATTTGGAACAAGTTTGAAGAAAGGCTAGAGAAAAATACAAATGTATATACCTATCCTTATGATTGTATATTCTAATACAATGCTTCTATTATTCTATATTGATCAAATAATGCATCAATAATAGATATGAGTGAATGTATAAAATAAACTAGGGATTTCCTATTTTATGCACAACAACCTAGCATGTAAATTTAAATATTTCATGTTTGAGTATGGGAATCAACTAAATGAAGCAAGTTCAGGTTTGTCCCATATTTAATTTTGGATTTAATTTTTGGGGGTCAAGGTCGCACATAAAGTCTTGAACTAGGTTTAAGGTTGCAACTTTAATATCTTATACCTAGACTAAAAACAATAGATTTGATGAGTGCATCCAAATCATTAGATAATAAGGACTAAGAATTAAATTTAAGGTATACATTGAATGAAAACTCTTACCAAAACATATGTTATTTGGATACTACATTATCACATAAGGATAAAGGATCAAAACGATTCTAAAATTAATGGAAATTTTTGTGAGGCATGCACTTACACCTTTACAAAAAATATTAAAACCATAAGAATCATTTTAAGAATTAGTTATGAAATCCACCCAAGATCAAGAGACTAAAAGGAATCATAATAGATCAAAATATCAATAGATTGCAATATATACAAGATCAGTATGTACAAAATAAGAATAATAGGTGGTGTAATGCCACAATATTTCACTCAAGACATTAACAAATAAAAAAATGGATTATTTTTTATTTTTACATTGCAAGTGTGGCATTTACATGTCATATTGTACACTCACTCATATTGTACACTCACTCAAACAAGGTGTCATGACAAACACAATGATACCTAAGAGACCCATTTCCAATATACCAAGCATGGTGATATGAGTGGAGGAATTTGCTAATTGTGTGACAAAGTCACTATGGCAACTCTATGACTTAGTGAATTTCTTACTCTGACAACCACCCACACTCACATATAGAGAGGAGATGATAAAAATGGTATGATGAAACATCTCGTTACCTCCAACACATAGCATACATTTATAAGGCCATGAAAAGACAATTAATACATTTGTATACACATACCAAAGATTGTGTATGAGGAGATAAATATATCACAAAGTAAGGTTCAAAGGACCACACAAATTATATGTTAGGAACAAAAGGAAAACCCCTCCAAACAATTATTCTTCAATATTTTTTCTTAAAAAGTGTGGGAAATGATCTTTATCTATGAGTCCATACTACACAACACTTCAAGAAACTAGAACACTTTGTGGGATATCGGTGAACTTTCAAGGAACTATCACACCTATGTTGTAGTCCTCCAATTGTGCTCCTATCCTACACTCTTTTCTTAATTAGGAATTCACTAAAGTTAACTTTCTAAATAAAAAATGCAAACTTTTCCAAAAAAAAGTGATATTAAAAACTCAATTCTTCAATGGAGTATGAACAAAAATATAATTTAACATGTTATAGATTTTAACCATATGTTTCTACTTTCTCAATATCTAAAAATTCACACTAAGAAAGAGTACACATTTATTAGGATGTGGATAAAAATCCAAATCTAAGGATCATGTGCTAAGAGGGCTAGAGAGATATGGGAACCGAATGAGACACCCAACTCACTCTAGGATAATTTTCCTAACACTAGACATGAGTCCCAACACCAAATGTGTTGTAACTCACAAGCACACAAAGCACTGCTCAAATTTAGGGATAGTACAAGCAATATATTCACAAATAATTCATTAAATTTCTAAAGCCACATACATATATTCACTTGTAGATATGGCTAGACACATGTGATAGGAATGGTAAGAAAGTTAGGATACAACCACCACATGGTATTTTTTAATGACCATTAATTACATATTTTCAATTAAATTAGTTATACATATCATGCATTACATATGCACTAGTTTTCATGTTCATTCTACAAGGAGATTAAACCAAGTTTTATAATCATGTTTTTATCGTGCATAGCTAAACATAAGAAAAATTATACAAAATTTCATGCATGTTCAACACCAAGATCAAGATGTGTCAAGAGTATTTAGATAGAACTTGTTGGTTCCCCAACCTATATTCATTAGTTTCTAAAGATTTATTATATTTTATGTTCAAAATTGTTGGGGGGTTGGCTAATGAATGAGAGTGTATAGTAGTGAATTTGCACCCCTTATGAAAATTCCCCTTTTGCACTCCCTCACCTTAGAAAACCAAATTCGAAGGCGTAAATCTGCATCAACCCATTGCCTTCATTCCACTTAGCATCTATTTTGTGCGTCAATAGAAAAAATAACTGTCAGAGACACTTGTGCAGCATGCAAACATTTGCACATCATGCTTATGTCCCTGAAAAATTCCTAGATCTGAAGCCTGCAGAGGCATTACACTTCCCATTGGTGTCTATTTGTAACACCCCTCTTCGACCAATCGACCCGAATATGGCTATTTTTCTCATTCTCCCTTCAAATTCACCCTTCATTCCTTCATTTGATCCCTCTAATCTTTCAATCCATCTTCTTCACAAGCTCAAGCAACCTTTTAGAATTCACTTCTTGCACTCTCAGCCTTCAAGCAACACTTTGCACTCCATAGCAGCAACAACAACACTCTATCAACTCCATAGAGCAAGAGTGGAACAACACCATTGCAGTAGGGGCTTGAGTCCTCTCATTTTCTCCTCCATTAGCTAGTGAGCTCTTAGTGGAGCTGGTAAGCTTTCTACTCCTCTCCTCTATTATTTGGTTAAGTAGCATAATACTGTTTTGTAGTGTCATTATGTTCTTTGCTTTCATTTCTTCCTTTATCATAATTCTTTCTACAGTTGCTATCTTGGCTATCTGTGGAGGTGAAAACACCAAAATGGGGGTTTGACTGAGGCAGGCCCCTACACAACCCCCCAATATTTTTTCTCTTTCATGTGTGTAGGTGGATGTGCTTCTTAGAGCTAGCTAGCAAACAGGCTCTTTTGTGAGATCATTTTGGTCACTCTAGCTTTAATCTACATACTTTATCACATTTGTTTATATATTTCTTATTTCATAGTGTTATTTTGTTCTCCTAAAAACCATTAGCTAGGTTGTTAGTCTATTTTCTAGTGGTTAACATTGTCTTTTTAGTCCTCTGGTCATATAGATTCCAACAAACCTAAGAGACGTTGTTGCATTGTCGTCCTAAAACTGCACTTTCATGCTTGGGCAGAGAGCTACCTGAGGCATAGTGTTGAACCTGAAAACCAACTCTCCTAGCCCCATTCTGAGTTTTAGGTCTATAGAGTGATTGAAGGACCTTATAGTCCTCATCATTCTTGTCCCTCATTTCCAAAACATCCTTTAAGCTGAGGTAAGTTAGGGCAGCCTTCCGCTCTTGGCTCTCCATGACCTGGGGCCTTGAACGTGGGTGGTCCCCCTCTCTTACATTTTTGGTGAACCCGACATGAACCATTTTGGTTCCATTTGCAATACTAAAAGCTCCTCTCCTCATATCCTAGGAATGTTGTAGGTGTGAGCATTGTGAGGCTCCCTGCCTCGCAACCCAACCTGTGACCCCTAGTAGGCATAGTTGGAAGGTTTTGAAGGTGTTGCATAACGAAACCTTAATTGGGTCATTGTCTTATCCTTTAACCTGTAGGGACTCTGTGAAAGTATCATCTAGTGTGTGTAATGGCCTCTTTCCTACATCAAGCTATCCCCTCTATGCAACATGTGAGTAGTGGTGTTGGTATAACCTTCACTTCACAGGACCTATCGATGGGTTTTAATAGGGAACCATCTCCTCTCTACATCCCTATGCAAATCAACGGAAACATCGTAGCAAGTGTTCTCGTTGACCCGATGTCTCAAGTAAACATCATAACTAAGGAGATCATGCTAATCAATTTTTTGCATAAAGATGGGTACAATACACCTATGAGCACCATCCACACTCATGATGGACTTTATGTGCCCCCTTTGGGTAGTATTGTCTTATCAGTTTTGGTTGGACCTAAATCTGTGAATCTTTTATTCGAAATAATCCTTGGGTCTGAACTCTTTAGAGTAAAGTTGGGTATCCCTTAGTTAGTAGCTATGAATTTCATACCCTCAGTCATGCATAAATGTTTAAAATTTATCCATGGGGGTTCCATGCATGTGATTCGTGACACTAGTTATAAACCATCAATTGCTTGTGGTAGTTACTCCTTGGATTACTCTTGGCTTGTGCCTATTGGTCCTCTCCCACCTAGGATGGACCTCCTACAACAAACATATCAAAATTATAAGAAAGGGTGCCTAAGGCTAAAAGTGAGATACCCTTCGTCACCTTATACTATTTCATATAGGGCTTGCCTAAAAGCTAATGGTGATGCTACCAAGGCATGTAGAAGGGAAGAAGAGAAGCAGTCTCAAGATCCTCCTTCTTCCTCTTCCATTTTCTAGCCTAACACTTCCTCTCGCCCCGTTGAGGCACCGTTAGATTCTATTCCGCATTTGCAAGAGAATCCTATGGTGCCCGCTTGGTGAAAGCCCAAGCGTCCCGCATTTGAGCTTCCTGTTTTTCCCATGGAACCTAGGCTTGTTTAGTATAATAGGAAGAAAGGTCCCCATGGAGAGTCTTCTTTTTCTTGACCTTTGTGTCCTCCTACTGCTTCTGCTCCAAAAGCAGTGAGTGGGAAGAGGCCCACTGTTGAGTCACTCGAATCGGCTCCCCTCACTGCTTCTCAACCTGCTCCTCCTACTCCCATTCAGGATTTTGTTCCTCTGCTAAAAACAGCTATAGTGGACACTCCCATGGCTGAGTAGGAGCCTTTCATTCCTTCACAACCTCCAGCATCCAGTTCAAAGAGTTGCAACAACCACCTTGTGCATGAGTGCAAGCACCGGCAAAAGGCTCTCTTAGCTGAGCAGATTGTCTTAGAGAGGAAGGAAGAGGAGACAACCATCCTTGTATCAAGGCCTCCTGTCGCATCCTCCTCTCTCCTCCCCTCTGCGTCCATTTAGACCAACTTCGTATTGATTTTGACTTCTGCTATAATTGTGAATGTGCCCGACCCTAAAAATTTGCAGGTGTTCATTGCTCCTTCAGTGGAGCCACCTTTGTTGATGTCCCTTCTGGATGTCTCACCTTTCCCAAAACTAAGAAATATGACTAACACCTCAGTCATATCTACTACAGTTCTTTCCTCCTCCTCTTCCTCCACACTTCTTGCCTCATCTATGGGTATTTCACACCCCCCAACAAAGCAGAAGGTAGAGAGTGGTCCTTCCAGCAATGGAGGATGTAAGAGGATCCCACCTTCTCCAAAAGGTGGTCCCATGCTAACTTGTTATGTCCTAGTAATGGAACCAGTCCCGACTTCTCCTGAGTTCGTCACCACTCCTAAATCACTTGGTGATCCTAGTGGAGAATCACAGGCACAACCTTCTCCATTTGTTGAGGTAAAATATATCACTCTTGTTAAGTGAATGTTTAACTCTCTGGATGAGGTTTCGGCCTTGTTGATGATCTTTGTGAAATTGTTGACCTTAGGTCCACAAGAACTCAATGGAGAGGACCTTGTAGGGCCCTCTTCCTTAGCCCTTGTTATGAGAGGGTCGGATGCTCCTCCTCTTAACATTCCACCAATGCAGGCTCATCCTCCTTCCCCCTATGATGATCTAGAGTGGGAAGCAGACAACCTCTTGGTCGATCAGTGTTAGAAGGAGGCCCCTTCTTTATCTTTAGATTAGATGTGTGTGTGTTTGTGTGGGTGTGTTGTGATATGTTCCCCTGTGGTCATGCTATGTGTGCCTGGATGACCCTCGTCACCCTTGTTGGTGCTTGGATACAAGCATGGTTTTTGTGTCGTAAACCTTCTTCTATTTGTATCATCATTCTTCCATGTTTGTGACTTGATTTTCAATAAATTGGGGATGATGCAAAGTGTTGGGGAAATTTAGGCTTCCCCTCCATGTTGACCCAATTTTTAATTTTTACTTTGTCTTCTTGTGCATTCTTCACATGGTTTGATATAGTAGAGGGTTGATGACAATTCATTTTATATTCTATTACTATACATATATATATATATATGAGCAGTTCTAACCCTAAAATATCAGGCTACCCATGTGCCCTTTGTTTGTGTTTCCTTTTCTCTTTTTCTTTTCCTTTATCTTTCTCTTCTTTTCTTGAGTTGTCCCTCTCATGTGTGACAACGCCACTTCTACAACACTTTGATTTTCAGAAAACGTATTTGTTGCCAACAAATCTTTTCTCAAAAATCTTCACAAACTTATTTTCAAAGAATCACATTCTTGACTTGAAACCCTAATGGAATGTGTTTCCTTGATCATGGGTTCGTAAAGAAAGAATTTGAGAACCTTCCTCTGAAGTGGGAACAACTTTGAGCTTCCCCTTAGGTGGGGGCATATTCTTCCTTTCAAATTCCTTGATGAAGTGAACATATTTCAAAAGGATTCCTTAATGATGAGTCGATTCAAGAAAGAAATGTCTCCTTTGTACTTTCAAACAACACATCCCTTGAGTGGACCCCTTCTTCACACTGGGGTTCCTAAGGGACCCCTTTCAATTTTTTCCAGCTTGTTGATGGTCTATGAGACTGTCTGCTTACTTGCCTACGTGGCCGCTTTCTATTGAAAATTGAGGAGTTTATGTAGCTTAATACTTTGTAAAAATTTATGATTGTTGATCTCAATATGTATTCTTTGTTACAGATTCTTTGTGGGTGATTATCTAATTAATTCAATTTATCATTTGTAGAATGAAGATAGAAGGTTGTAGAAGAATTAGATAGAATATTAGAAGATACACACAATATACCATGGAGAAACCCTTTTGGGGAAAAAATCCACCAAGAATCAATGTATTATTTAATCTTTGAAGTAAATTACAATAACTCCAATCCTTGCTTGAGAATGCTTCTTTTTCCTTCACCAAATCTTCTTCACAACCTGCAATAAAACTAATAATAACTCTCTTCAACTTGCTTGAGATATCTAGGTGATAATCAACTTTGTAAACTCCAAAGAGTTACAATTACAAAGCTCAAATATTATCACCAAAAACCTATGCCTATCTCTTGCAAGTAGAGTTCTACGCTAAAGAAAAATGTCAAATCAACTCCTTCATCCATTTGGGCATTCCAAACTGAAGTCATAACTCAACCTTTATTCCGAAGATATCTTCAAAGCTTATCCTCAAAGTTGGCGCCCAAGAATGGGCCCACTTAACTTGGCCTTCTAAAATATCTTATCATGCAAAAGTGTTAACTCCAAGAAGCCAACTTGGGTGCCCAAGGTGGGTCCAAGTCATTCTTTGTTAACTGAAACATATCTCTCCACCATTCATGCAAGAATGATCATCCCATGTTAACTAAAAGTAGTCACCTATTATCTGTCATGCAACTCAAGTCATTAGTCATGCATTCCAAGTTAACTGAGGTCAACTAGCATTCAACTAAAACTAACTGAAGATAACTAAACCATAACTAAACTGGACTGAACTAAACTAAACTAAACTAATTTTGAACTGAACTGAACTGATCTGAACTGAATTGAATTGAACTTCATGCATGTATACATCAATCCCCAACTCCTAGGATCTTTACATGCATTCAAAAGTGTTATCTTTTACTCCAAATAGTTAACTTAACTCAAGGTGGGTTCCATCTTCCATTTGGGTGCCCCATGTGCTCCTCTTATTTAGGAACTCATCATGGATGCCCTCGCATGCTCCTATCATTTAGAATTAATTACAAAGGTAAATTAACATGATTATTTCATTCAATAATTAATCTCTTTCTAATCCTAGTGCTTGAGAACACTTTCCAAGGACTTAGGAGATACATGAAATAAATAATGTTTAGGGTTGCAATTAAATGGAATCCTATTTCCAACATTCTCCCACTTGACATTATACATTGCAATTATTCTAAACAAGGAATCATTCTTATAAATCAAGTATAGGACTCAAGGCCAATGGCCTTATTGCACCAACTAATCAATCCATTCCAACTTCAAATGCAACCTGTATAATTATGAAGCTCCAAGCAAATGATTAAAACCAAGAGAACTTATTTGTAGGAACTAGTTTCATAAGATAATCTACAACATTAATTAAAGTGTCAACTTTCTCAATTAATACCTTCCCACTCTCAACCATTTCTCACACAAAGTGATACTTAACATCAACTACTTAGTACAAGCATGATACATAGGATTTTTTGGCTAAACACATAGCACTTTGACTATCACATTCAAGTTTAACTTACTTGCAATTAAAACCAATACCTTTCCCAAGTCTCTGTAACCAAACTGCCTCTTTGGAGGCATGTTAAACCACCAAGTGTGTTGAACTCACATTCATCCAAGGTGTAGGCTTCTCGGTCTTTACTGTTAAAAATAGCTTTTCTTACAAGTAACCATTCCAACATATATCTCTTACCATAAGAGAACTTAAGCCTCACCTATTTCTCCAAGTATCCATGAGGACTTGGAACCAACCAATCCATGCCAGACTCCAAATGCAACATAGCACTATCATGAAGTAATCAAGCAAATGATTAATGTACCCAACACATAAGAGAACTACACAAGATCAATGTCAAAGCTCCAATCTTGAACATAGATGTGACATCCATGATCTAACCATCTCCTCCTATGAGATCACATGCATCATAACATATACACATCATGGTCTCAATAGAACATGTAATATGCCAAACTCTAAACTAGTATCAAGAGTATAACATGACATCATAAAAAATACACTCTAAGCCAAGAAACCATATATCCAATCACCTGGAGATAACCTTACCAATGATGCATCCACATCACTACCAAAAACTCCCACTAAACTGTGGTACCGAGTCACACATGGCATCGTGACTACCATCCTCTCTATGAAGATCACTCTAAAACATGAAGCAAAGAGTTATCACAAACAATATTAGCTGAAATATCCAATGCATCATTACTGTCATTTGAGGATTCCTTTGTAGAAGAATTAGAACTCTCTTTCTTGTTCTTACAATCCTTCTTCACATGTCCCGATTTCCCATAGTTCCAACACTTTACCTTATTCCATCCTTCTAACTTACCCTTCCCTTCCTTGTCTCCCTTAGGTTTCTTTTCCTCAGACCTTCCTTTTACAAAAAAGGCATCTTGGATTTCTTTTTTGCACTTCCTCTTCATCTCCTCTGATAGGAGAGTAGGAATTATATTGTCCATCTTCGGATCTGCACCACTACCACTGATAGCAACAATTAGATTTTCCCAAGACTCTAGTAAAGAAAAAAGTAACAAAATGCATTTATCTTCATCTTCTAGCTTTACATCTATATATGCTAACTGACTTAGAATCAAATTAAAAGCATTCAAATGATTTACAACAGAATCACCTTCTTTCATCTTTAAAGAATACAACTATCTTTTCAGATACAACTTATTAGTAAGACTTTTATTTTGATAAATATCACCTATTCTCTTCCACAACTTATATGCAATAGTTTCTTCTAAAACATTCAAGAGAACATCAACAAGACATAATCTTATGGTCCCTCTTGCCTTCTTATCAAGCTTAGCCCAATCCTCATCTAACATTGTTGTAGGTGACTTTGTCTCATTACCAACAGCTAACCACTGATCTCTCTCTTCAAGGAGATCCTCCATTTTTAATTTCCATATCTCATAATTAGATCCATTGAACCTTTCAATATCTAAACGAGAATTCATTGTAACAAATTTATTTTCCAAAATCAACAATAACAAAAAATAGTAAAATCTCCCACTACAGCCAAAAAACCTCCAATCTTTTAAGAGAAAGGCATCCCAATACTCTAGCCAACCTCAGCTCTGATACCAAATGTTGAAAATTGAGGTGTTTATGTAGCTTAATACGTTGTAAAACTTTATGAAATTACTTATCTAAATATGTATTCTTTGTTATAGATTCTTTGTGGGTGATTATCTAATTAATTCATTTTATCATTTTTAGAATGAAGATAGAAGGTTGTAGAAGAATTAGACAAAATATTAGAAGATACACATCATATACCGTGGAGAAACCCTTTCGAGAAAAAACTCCACCAAGAGTCAATGTATTATTTAGTCTCTGAAGTAGATTACAATAACTCCAATCCTTGTTTGAGAATGCTTCTTTTTCCTTCACCAAATCTTCTTCACAACCTGCAATTAAACTGATAATAACTCTCTTTTACTTGCTTGAGATATATAGGCAATAATCAACTTTGTAAACTCCAAAGAGTTACAATTAAAAATCTCAAATCTTATCACCAAAAACCTATGCCTATCTCTTGCAAGTAGAGTTCTAACATAAAGAACAATGTCAAATCAACTCCTTCATCCATTAACCTGCAATTAAACTGATAATAACTCTCTTTTACTTGCTTGAGATATATAGGCAATAATCAACTTTGTAAACTCCAAAGAGTTACAATTACAAAGCTCAAAGCTTATCACCAAAAACCTATGCCTATCTCTTGCAAGTAGAGTTCTACCATGAAGAACAATGTCAAATCAACTCTTTCATCCATTTGGGCGTCCCAAACCAAAGTCATAACTCAACCTTTATTTTGAAGATATCTTCAAAGCTTATCCTCAAAGTTGGGGCCCAAGAATGGGCCCACTTAGCCTTCTAAAATATCTTATCATGTAAAAGTGTTAACTCCAAGAAACCAACTTGGGCACCCAAGGTGGGTCCAAGTCATTCTCTGTTAACTGAAACATATCTCTCCACCATTCATGCAAGAATGATCATCCCTTGTTAACTGAAAGTAGTCACCTGTTATCTATCATGCAACTCAAGTCATTAGTCATGCATTCTAAGTTAACTGAAGTCAACTAGCATTCAACTAAAACTAATTGAAGATAATTGAACCATAACTAAACTAACCTAAACCGATTCTAAACTAAATTGAATTGAACTAATCTGAACTTAACTAAACTGAACTTCATACATGTAAACATCAATCCCCAACTCCTAGGATCTTTACATGCATTCAGAAGTGTTATCTTTTACTCCAAATGGTTAACTTAACTCAAGGTGGGTTCCACCTTCCATGTGGGTGCCCCATGTGCTCCTATTATTTAGGAACTCATCTTGGACACCCTCACATGCTCCTATCATTTAGAATTAATTACAAATGTCAATTAACATAATTATTTCATTCAATAATTAATCTCTATCTAATCCTAGTGCTTGAGAACACTTTCCAAGGACTTAGGAGATACATGAAATAAATAATGTTTAGGATTGCAATTAAATGGCATCCTATTTCCAACACTTTTTGACATGTTCTATCTGCAGGTAAACATGTTGCTTCACGGGTGTGCCTGTGAAGCCACTTTTTGACTCTATGGAGTCTGCTTTCCTTAGGTTTCCTCCATGTGAGATATTGGGGGATACCTCCCTACAAGTCTTCAAGACTGTAGGGCACTTCTTTTGAGCTTCCTCCATGCAAGAGATCTTGGGGGTGGCTCCCCTACAAGTCTATAGATTTGTAGGGAGCTATTTCTTGGGTTTCCTTCATGTGAGAAATCTTGAAGGACATCTTCCCTATAGTTCTATGGGTCTTTATGGCACTTTCCCAGCTTTCTCCATGTGAGAGATCTTGGGGGACACTTCCTTGCAGGTCTATAGGTCTATAGGCACTTTTTTGGGTATCCTCCATGTGAGAGATCTTGGGGGACACCTTCCTTGCAAGTCTGCGGGCATGTGAGGCGCTTACCTCTTGGGGCTTCCTTCATGTGAGAGATCTTGGGGGTTGCCTCCTTGTAGTTCTTCAAGCCTATAAGACACTTTCACTCTACATCTTCATAGTTTTGTGGGGCTATGAAGTCCTTTACTTGTCTTGCACTTTTGAGTTTTCCAAATCATGGTTTGTTTCCTCGACAATTCAGGTATACATTTCTAACTCTACTACTTCTTTGACCTACTATACCAAAACACTCATCGGTATTCGTGCTCGCTAAAGTGGGGGGAAAATGTATATGAGCGAATTTGTACCCCTTATGCAAATTCCCCTTTTACACTCCTTCGCCTTAGAAAACCAAATTCAAATGAAAAAATCCACATCAAACAATTTTCTTCGTTCCACTTGGCATTTGTTTTGTGCATCAACAAAAGAATAACTATTGGGGACACTTGTGCAATGTGTAGATGTCCACACAACGCACTTACATCCCTGATGAATTTTTGCATCTGAAGCTTGTAGAGGCATTACACTTCCCATTGGGGTCAATTTGTAACACCCTTCTTCAACCAACCAACTCGAATATGGTTGTTTTTCTCATTCTCCCTTCAAATTCACTCTTCATTCCTTCATTTTATCCCTCTAATCTTTCAATCCATCTTCTTCACAAGCTCAAGCAACCTTCTAGCATTTAGTTCTTGCACTCTCAGTGTTCAAGCAACACTTTGCACTCCATAGCAGCAACAACAACACTCCATCAACTTCATAGAACAAGTGTGGAACAACACCATTGTAGCAGGGGATTGAGTCCTCTCATTTTCTCCTCCATTAGCTAGTGAGCTCTTGGTGGAGGTGGTAAGCTTTCTACTCCTCTCTACAATTTGGTTGAGCAACATAATTCTATTTTGTAGTGTCATTGTGTTCTTTGCTTTCATTTCTTCCTTTATCATATATCTTTTTACAGTTGCTATCTTGGCTATCTGTGGAGGTGGAAACACCAAAATGGGGATCTGACTGAGGTAGGCCCCTATACATCCCCCCAACAATTTTCCTCTTTCTTGTGTGTAGGTGGGTGCGCTTCTTAGAGCTAGCTAGCAAACATGCTCTTTTGTGAGATCATTTTGGTCACCCTAGCTTTAATCTACTTACTTTATTACATTTTTTTATACATTTCTTATTTCATAGTTTTATTTTGTTCTCCTAAAAACCATTAGCTAGGTCATTAGTCTATTTTCTAGTGGTTAACCTTATCTTTTTAGTCCTCTGGTCATACGGACGCTAGTGCTCTTGAGAGACACCAGCACGCCACATTGTCATCCCGAAACTATGCTTTCGTCCTCGAGTAGAGAGCTACTTGAGGCACAGTGTTTAACCTAAAAATTAGATCGCCTAGCCCCATTATGAGTTTCGGGTCTACATAGTGATTAAAGGACCTTATATTCCTCATCATTCTCATCCCTCATTTCCAAAACATCCTTTAAGCTAAGGTAAGTTAGGGCAGCCTTCCGCTCTTGGCTCTCTGTGACCTAGGGCCTTGAACGTGGTTGGTCCCCCTCTCTTAGAAAGAGTAATCTTAAGATCAACCACTCCTACACATTAGGCACTACAAAACCAAGGTGGGTGCCCCTTTCACAATATTGACTAAAAATACATGTAGCAATTAGTCTATAGTGTTAAGAAGATAGAAATTCTCATACATTGTGATAAGGATCTATAACATTATGAAAATATCTTACATATTCCTTGCAACATTAATGTTTGTGTATGAAGAAAAAAATAATTAGAAATAAATTGTGTAATCTATTGATATTTTTCATTTAAAATGTATTTTGGGTTAGAAAGATACATGAAGGTAGATCAATTCCTATTCAGGGATCACAACTTTGTCATAACATTATACATCACTCTATTCTAACATCAAATACTCCTAGTGGAAATTATTTCTCAACTAAATATTATTGTCTATAATATTCAACCTATGAATGAATTGTGCATGTGTAATCCTATTTAATAGTCCATGTATGATGCAAACATTCTCATTATTTTCCATGAAAGTGTTACACTATTTTTTGAACATAAAAGAACAAATAAAAGTCATTACAACAAATATCCAAGAAGAAATTTGCAATCCTTGATTATGTATTTCAAAGAAATGTTGCATCATATAATGGAGATGACAACACAATACAACACATGTATTTATATAAATTCTACTAGAAATGACATATTATAACAAAATACTTACACAAATATTATAACAATTCCTAATACAAACTCAATAGAAACTCTAGTATCCCGCATATTCCAAGCTCTTTTACAAATGCAATACATCCCTTATATAAAAGAAATGGGCATGCAAGATCATGAATAAGTGACACATGTCACTTTTATAATTGACTTGATGAACTCTTGTGTAACAGAGTAGATGCAACAACTTGTGAATTTCATGAGAGTAATTTATAACAACTCATTACCAAGGTGATGAATTGGGTAGAGCTAAATTACTCTTGGACAACCCAAGTTGATGCACTAGCTACTATTGGAATTCATGGCAATGGAGAGTAAATGTGTAGGTGCTCCTCTCTTGAGTTCTCAAACCAAGTCAATGAATGATGGAGACTCTGACTTAGAAGGTGCATTCATCCCATAAATTTCCTAGACATAAAGATAGGCACAAATGAGGTTGATGGTATTAGAATCAAACCAAAAATTACAATAATCATCCTAGACATTGTTAGGGATTCCTCTATTATGCCTATACACCAACAAGTAACTATGAAAAGAAGATGAAAATGGCATAGAATAGATACCACGATATCCTTGTATAACAAGGCCACTATGAAAGAACAAGATGACATTTCAACCAAAGATTTCTCTTCAAGGTCCAACACATCACCAATATCTCCTAGCATGGATAGGAGAACACTAAATGCTTTAGGGGAGGAATTAGAATGTATTCTTCTCCATATGGGGCTTATGGAGCTGATAGGACCTCATCCAAGAAAGAATAAATGTATACAACTCTTTCTCTCCAACTAAATATTTACATCATTCTACATGGGAAGCTCCATTATTTTGGTTCAAGACTTAACTCAAGTTTCCAATGGACTAAACCATCCTCATTCCAATTATTCCTATTCTTAGAAGAGTTCTTTCATTTCTCCCTTTGAATTCATATAATTTAAGGAAAGAGAATACTAAAAATCCTCACAAGAACCAAGACACCATTACAACTAACTTCTAAGAATATTAGCAAAAAAACAGCTTTTTGAGTAGATGATACATATGAGTATATCTTCCCTTGAACTTGTGGTCTCCTTTTATTGCTAAAATTTGAGGTTAATCATGCCTTCAGTCAAGTTCTTAATCCTAATTAGTTCATCTTAATCATCATATAATTATAAGTGTTTCATTCTTGATCATTTTCAATACCTTAGAATACTAGCAGACATGCTCAAATGGATATTTTGTAGAGTTCATGTGATGTAGAGGTCACTAGAAAGATGGTCCATGTATCATATTCTTCTTCTGGGGGCTATTTATGCTCTAAAAATTTTGCTACCTTATTCTTATATGGTTTGTGTATCTTGCATCAAGGAGTAATTTGTTTCCTTAATGAAATTATCTAGTTTGAATTCCAATTTTAGCAACTTATCAAATTTAGTGTTGCACAAGACTGGATCCACCCTATCCTCCTAATTGGTGGATGTGAGTAAAGCTAGATCAATGCTACATAATTCATCTTTATAGTGACCTAATTATTTCACCTTGCCATCATCATCAAGTATTGGAGGTAAAAAACATTCCTTGAGGGCCTTGAGACCATTCATCTTATCTTTTAACATCAAATAAAATATTATTTGGAAAGTAGAGATGACATTTAAGAGCCATGTCACCTCATGAGTACTTAATATCTCATATGGAGCACTAGGATTAAATTTTCCATTATTAGACACATTACCTATAGTGTATATACATGGAATCCACATACTTATAATGTGCTTCAAATTTGTTTCATTGTTGATGTGGCTCATGTGGGCCTTTCTTAAATTGTTGTAATAAGCCCAGGCATCATCAAATTTATGTGAAATGCAAGACATACAATGATTCAAAAATTTATTGAATAAATCAATAAAATCTGTATTTCCCTTCTCTTTATCCTTAGCCTCTACAATCTAACTTTTCTTCATCTTTTCCTTCAATTTTGCAATCCTCAACATAAAAATATCCTTGTCTTGTGGAAGGAGTTGCAATCTCTATTGCACATAAATTAGGAGGGGTGTCATTTATTTGACCCTATTATATTCCTACAATAACTTAATATTATTATTTTGTAATTTATCAAAACTTGTTTCTAAGTTCTTTGTTATAGATTTGCTAAATAGGGATGTACTTAATGCTAAGTATGCTACTTGAGGGGAAATAGTATCACTAAATCTCCTTTAAAATAAATTCTTTGTGATCTTGTTTATTTCTCTAGCAACTTGAGGCTTATTCTAATTAGGAGTTATCACCCATATAGCTAAGGTTTCATATTTCATACTAAAACTTGACCCAAAATGTCTCTTTAGCTTTCCCTTATGATATTAAGACATCTAAATCATTATCTTGTCTCTTTATAGTGTCTAGAGCTATAGCAAAAGCTATGTCCCATTATGGCAAGAGTAGACATTCACTTTCTTTGACCAACATTCTCCCTTCTTGATGGATCTTAATAACACCAAAATTGATTTCCTATAGGGAATTCTCATCTATATTCATGTTATATTCTTCTCCAATTTTGTTTTATTCATCTTCAATCCTTTGCATAGGTGTCTCCAATTTCTTCTTCAATGATAATTCTTTAAATTTAGTGGATTGGATGAACTTATCATTTGATAGAAAATTCTCACAAGCCAGAGATCTTAGATCATGTGTGCAACTTTACCCCCTTTCCTCTAGGTTTAACAGAATTCTCCCTATGAGAACATTAGCTAATTCAAGTATTTGGGGTCAAGAAATTCCCTATTGGACTCCTTGAATTTTAATTTTATTTTATCTAGCTTCCTCTATAATAGGATAATAAACCAAAGGTTGAATTCCTTCTTGTTGCATTGATCTTGCATGGGGAATATCATCACTTGTTTCTATAGTATGCACCACTAGTGGTTGATAGAAAATTTCTCAATTTCTTATATTTCTCAAGTGATGTTATTCCTTCATGATAGGATTTTGAATAATTTTCCTTGCAATAGTCTTTGAAGGCATAAATCCAAAGCTATCCACATTATTTGCATTTTGAGAATGGGATCTTTCATCTCACAATATGTTTATACCTAGCACCATGAAGCTTAATATTTCTTTCTGGACATGGAAAATTTTAAACGACTTATTTCTCCTATCATCAATTTCTACCTTGGTAAACCAATTGTTGATCAAGTCTTCAACTTCAAACAAAATGATTTTCATAAGCAGAGTTTCCCACTCCTCTCTTGACTTGATCAATGTAGTGTATTAGATCAAATGTATTTTCAAATATGTTTTCATCCTATCATGCATTAACCTAGAACACAAAATTTCTAGTCCTTCTTATGAACTAATTATAAAATCTATGAATTTTATAATAGATGGAAAAATGAGCCTTTCTTGTGTTGCCTCAAATGAGCTTGTCTACCTCATTTAACTACCATATATTTTAACCCTATCAGGTACCCACAAGCAAACCCACAAGCAAAATATGTAGTGCTACTCCAAATCCATATATTTTGATAATTATTCTATATGAATGAAAAAACCAATCACACCAATTGTGGTCATACCCTACTTCAAGATGTATGTCTTTGGGCCTTAGAAAATGAGTAACTTTCTTAGACAATCTCGTCCTTTTTTAACCCAACAATATCAATATATTTTTCACAAAATAATTTTCAAATGTACCATAATCTAATGTTTAGCATTGTGAATCCAAAATATGAGTCTATCCTTGGATAGGCATAAGATTTCCTTCTAGGGTATGATTTTTACTAGAAGGGCATTATGCTAGAGATCAGCTCCATTATCATCCATCTTTAGAAAACCAACTCTTTGAATGTGGATTGTATCAGCAATGAAAGACATAAAATCAAACCCTCGATTGACATATTGATGTTGGATGTCGACAACCATCATCCTTAAGTAAATTGGTATCTGAGGTTTGAAATCAATCCCTAACACCTGACATAAAGCATAGTATTTCATTCTAAAATATTGCTCAAATATATCTTTATTAAAAGGTTCCATTTCACCCTTTTTTATTGGCTTCAATCCATCAGGGCCTTTCTACCTCAGATTTGGTAACCGTATAACTCTATAACTATATCCACCCCTTTTTTATTCTTGCTCCATTGCACCAAAATCAATTTTATCAGTCCTCTAAGGGTTTAAGTTAAAGAATTATCTGATCAACTCCTTGTTCATAACCAACATTAACTCATTTTGATAATTCAATAGTGTTCTAGTATCAGGATTATATTCGACACAGATAGCTTGAATTAAATCAACACTCACAAATACATTAGAAACTACCAATATCCAGATATTAGAAATATGGTGACTCTTTGTGTTTTAATAGTAGAAATATTCGTGCTACTGATGAATTAGTAAGTAGAAATGACAGATGGCAGGCTGTTGTGAATGGCCCCTACACGGTAGTTCAGATCCGCTCAACTCTTGCATGCCAGTGCGTGTGAGAGCTTGGGCATGGGTTTTCTTTCCTCAGACCATTTTTGTCTTGGTTCTTTGTTTAATCCTTCCTGGAGATCCCTAATCTGTGGCCTATGTAGCCACCTTTTCTCTTGTGTGCGGTGGTGGTTCAACTAGTGAGTGGGTTTTTCTTGGTGTGTGAAGCTACGATTGGTGTTTGGGGATTGATTAAGCTTGCTGGGAATTGGGTCTGAGGTGTGGGGTGAGCGTGTTTTGTCCAGTGGTTTTCTATTTGCTTTTTCTTTCATTCTTTGTCTCTGTTCTAGCGGTATGGCCTCGGTAGAAGGCTCAAGTATTATGCAAAACAGACCATTTTTAGAGTTTTTGGTGGGGAATGACCCACCCTTCAGTTGATTTTTTAAACAAAGAATGGGGTCTTCGTTTCCCGAAGATAAATGAGTGTTTAGAAAGGAGCCTCGACCATAACTGGAATCAATAGGCTAATCATGCATTAATTTGCAAGTTCATGGGGCTCTGGGTTCCTCTCCTCTCTCTAGAATCTTGGGCTCATCAAACATGGATCCTTGAGGGTGAAATGGATGTGATGACGGTAGTGAATAACTATTTTACGGTGGTTTTAATTGTTTAGCAAATAGAAATAAGGTCTTTGAGGGGAGCCCTACTTCTTTAATAAAGTTGGCCTTTTCATCAAACCTTGATATGTCGGTTTTAATCTAGCAAAGGAGATTCCATCAAGAATTCTTGTATGGGTGAGGCTCCCCTAGTTTCCCTTAGAGTTCTAGAGGAACAAGAAAATTTCATATGATCGTTGTACTACTTGGCAAGTCTGTACGTCTGCCCTAGTAAACTTTGGATAAAATGGTAGTTTATTTTGCTCAAATTTGTGTTGAAATTGATTTAAATAAACCATTACCAAATTTTATGGAAATTCTTCTTGATTCTTCTTCATAGATTGAGCATTTATATTATGAAGCTCTTCCTTTATGTTGTTGAGTTTGTCATGAATATGGGCATTTATAGAGGAAGTATCCTAGGCTTAAACCAGTAGGGGTTTAGCCTTGTGTGTCATCTTGTCAAAAATCAAAGGTAGACAAAGGGAAAGCTCCTATCTTGGGGAGGATGTAGATAAGGATTGCTTTATTCTAGTAAATCCCCACAGGGTAAAGGATGAAAAAGGCCTATACAAGATAGTCAGGGTGAAGAGGTGTTTAACCGGTTTGAAGTTATTGATGATTTGGAGCAGTACGAGGGATTTTAGAGGGGATTTTGAGATATCTATTTGTAATGAATTAAAAAATAAAGATTGTGTATAACTAGAAAACACTAGAAAATTGATAAGATAGTAGTCTTGATCCTAATTTTAATATATCATTTGCAACATGTATCATGATGTAATATATAACCAGTAGATGTTAGTGGTATCTATCTTTTGAGTTATGAGACTTTATGATTTAACTTCTAAAAACAATATACCTTTTATGGATAACTTTTAAATTATTTACTTTCCATATAATTCACTTGATTTAATATTGATAATTATGGAGGTTTGTTACAATACAAAGTACCATAAACCTTAAATAATCTAAAATTATAAAATAGAAAAAATTAGTCTCTAACCATGCATATCAAATATTCAAATAACATAATATAGCTTGAGGAGATCCATATAGAAAAATCAATAAGATGTGTCAATATATTCCCTATCCACATCTTATCTACATGTAGGGACTTTTGTATATAAATTTGACAATACACTAAAAACCATAAATACTTGAGCTATCAATTGCTAATGATATTAGTGACTCATTGATAAACTGCATTTAAGTTGGGGACAATAAAAAGAAGTAAAATCTCATTTCATAAATATAGTTGGGTGGATAGGCGGTACATGTTCACTATATCGATCACCAACCACACCATCTAGAGCACTACCCACAACAAACCCTAAATTATCAATCCTTCACTACATTCGAAATCAATTCTTCCTATTCATGAACCAATATGAACTTGGCAAAAAATATTAGTTCTTGTTTTATTTTAAAAATTAGACCACTATTTTTTTCCTAGACCATGTGCTAAAAATAGATAGAAAAACCTACATCAATTCATATAAGACTCAAAATAAAACTCAAATATTTTCAATAAATTAAAACTTAAATAAATAATAAATACACAATATTGATAACGTGTTAAAGATTACATGACCAAGAACTAATATTACACTATTTAAACTTATTCCATTTCACATTATACAACTTAACCATTAAAAAAACTTGAAACTCTTTGAATGTGTACATGATTGCTATTCTTTTGAGCTTAGTCAATATACAAACATATTCCTTCTATTAAATTATAAAAAGTGGTTTTCTTATAAGTGATTCGAAATCTTTGTTACATGATTTCAACATTGACATTTTACTGTACTGAAAATAAAAGTGATAAAATATAAGGGTGCTTTGTTGAAAATCTTCACAAAATCCACAGGCAAGTCAAAATAATATAATTCAATTTTCAAAGCATTCCAGTCAAGTGTTGGAATTTCACGTGGGTGTGTGGAAAATAGTTGAAAAAGGCGAGTAAATGGGGGATGGGGTATTTGTCAATGATCATTCCCATTGCTTAAGTGGTTTGTTGACCATCAAATTAATAAATAATTCACCAAAATTTACCCAATATTATTTTTAAGAGTTTTATATTGACTTTGCCTTCTCTTAATTAAAGTAGAATTATACTAATTTTATTTCTACATAACTATTGATGTTCCATGTGTTATAGTAATGGTTGTGTAGGGATGGTTATTGTTATTTCTATTGGTGTTCCTTCAAGTGATAATAATGTATCAATTAATCCAATTTCTAATTTCTATTTTCGACAACCCTATAGAAGGTGTTGTTTTTCAATCTTGGACCATGGTTCATAGAAAGAGGTGAAATGCCTTTCAAATTGTCGCTTTGTCTCATAAAATTAAAAAGCATAAAATGAAGTTTTATAGTTGTTGTAATGAATTGGGATCCTTTCAAAAACCCCTCATACCTAATTTAAGAAAAAAAATTTAAAATTTATTCTTATTTTGAATAATAACAATAAATTATAAGAATTTTATTCAAGATTTTTTTTCTTAGATTGCAAGAATTAGGCAGTGCAACACACCCTCTTGTACCATGGGGATGAAGGGGAGACTAGACCTCGTGACCTCTTTCCTGCAACATAATGCTTTAGTCAATCAAGTAAGCCCTCCACCCCAATTATGTTCAAGATATATAATAGTAAATAAAAAAAATTATTTTATTTTGTATATGAATATTTTTTTATATATATATTTAATGGGTAAGTAGATAGATAAGTAAGATACAAGAATTATTTTATTTAACATTTACTTAAGAACTATTTTATTTAAAATATTATTTATTGTTTAATTTGAAGAATTACATTTTATTTCATTTATAGGTCATTCCTCATCTTTGAACCCTTACTCGGCACCATAGCAACAGCTTCATCACTATAGGTTAAATAACCTCCACTAGCACAAGCTTCCCCTTTTTTCTTCTTTCCCAAGGGAGGGCTATGTGGACCCCCTTCCAAAGAAGCGAGAGAATCTGGCACAAACTCTACATCATCCTTTGACTCATCCTCTTTTTCCAAAATCAATTTCCTTCTATTGGCCCTTTTACTAACAGATTCATCTTCGAAAATCGTATCATACCCTTCTCCAGGTTTATGTTGTTTTCCCTTGGAGGTAGCCATAGGTTTGGGAACCTCAAAAAATTTCGCATAATCATAAATCGAGAGAATTAACCTAGCATTCAATATGGGATTTTCCAGGTTCTTCTTGTGATCCTTAATACCCACATCAAGAGACATAAGAAGATAAAACGGGAAAGAAACCATCTTCTTGTGACGAAAGTGATTTATCAAAATGAAATGATAGTTACTAATCGTCGAGAAACAACCTTCCAAGGTAATGTAGCGCATTAATTCCTCCACTACATCCCCCCATAAAGCCTTAAGGGAACTGTGCTAATATCTGCCACTCTTAGCAGTCTTTAAGTCCTTCTCCTCATCACCTTTGAAAAAAAAATCATTGTTGTCTGCGCCTCCTTTTTATCCCTGAAAACCTTCATGTCGTCCATAGGCAGGCTAGTAGTTCCGGCAATGAATTCTTCATTAACCTCAAACTCAGTCCCATAAAGCTTAAGCACTCTGTCATTCCATCCCTTAAGAAAGAGGTATGTAACCTGAGGATCATTTCCATGAAGTTTCTCCAAATAGGGATTTAACCCTCCCTTAACCAGCACCTACCAGACCTCCTTCCTTTCCCTCGCAACATCAAAATATTTGGGTTCAACGTGATTTCTATCACCACCCATCTCACCACAATTAGCAACAAGAACCAGCTTACAGACACTAAGCCCTGAACCAAAAAATGCTCTGGAAAACAAGGCCAAAACTACCCAAAATCTATGTGAGGCCAAATTTGGGACAAGGGAAAATAAAAGCTATCCTTTTCCTATGGCACCTTGCACCCGTATGAATCGCTTGATTCAAATCTAATGAAGAGCATGCACATCGTCAACCATAATAGGACTTTAATCCAAATAATATCAACACTCATGATTCATAGTTGCAATGGCCTCTATAGGAAGAGGGTTATTCTGACCACACTCCCTAAAATCTCTTACACCAATGTTAGCAAAAATATCCACTAGCCCATTACCTTCTCTTAGGATATGTGAAATATAAAACTCATCAAAAGACTTCAAAATATCTATTGAATCCTTTATCAAGGACTCAATAGTCCAAGAGTGAGGAGTGTAATTTTTTAAATTATTTATAATATTTAGAGAATCGTTCTCCATCCAGACTTTTTTATAACCTTTGGTTTGAGCCAATTTGAGACCATGATAAGCTGCAGCTACTTCCGCATAGTGGTTTGTCTGGGTTCCCAAAGGGAGCGCCATAGCAGAAACGAACCTACCATTAGAATTTCTTATCACTCCCCCACAACCAGCAGGTCCTAGATTTCCTTTAGTAGCCCCATCAAAGTTTATCTTCACCCAACCTTCCAGAGGAGCTTTCCAAACAACATCTTCTCTAGAAGTTTTTCCTTTTGTAACCGGGAGGGAAATATCACAAGACAACTTCCACTTCTAAGAAATAGAGATATCATAGGAGCTAAGATTTATTTTCAGACCATTTTGAAAAGTTAACCCAGCCAGGAAATTTTCTTTAATGGTAGCACAAATTTTGCAAGCCACAAAAATAGTAGGGAGGGAAGCATTCCTGAAGATTTTGTTATTTCACTCAAGCCAGACTCCCCAAGCAATATGAGGAAGGGAAAGAGACCAAAGTAACTGAAGAGCAGGATTGGACGAAGGGCCAATCCATTGAGACCATAGCCCATAAATAGAACTAGGGAACACCCATCTTAAGTTCCATAGAGATAGCACATGGGCCCAAAACATTCTCACAAAACTACATCCAATCAACAAATGACAAGCATTTTCAGCCTCCTCTTCACATAGAAAACACATGTTAGGCATCACAAAACCTTTTTTGACTAAATTGTCAGTAGTTAATATTTTATTTTGGCAGAAGAGCCACAAGAAAATATTGACCTTAGGAATCAATTTAGAGGACCACACAGAAGCCCAAAACGGAGTTGGGCCAACAAAGAACTCATTAAAGTGAAAAGTTGAAGCCACATAATAGATGTCATTAGAGGAAGGCTTCCAAAAAAATTTGTCAGGAGAAGGGGAGGAAGGAATATGTACCAGAGATATAGCCTTATACAAGATCTCCAAACCAGGTTCAACCTCATACATCCTTCTTCCAACCACCTCCCTCAATATAGTCAACAACTCATCTGCCAAATTTCCGTACACAAAGATCCATGAGAGGTTGAGCCCATGGCTCATCTTTGAGAGGCCTATTTCCAAACCAATTATCATCCCAAAACAAGATATCTCTTCCATCCCCCAAATGCCAAAAGAGACCCTTGGCCACAAGCCTATGAGCCTTAACAATGCAATTGCAAAGAGCAGAACTAGATGGGGGGTTAAACTCTTGAGAAAAGAACTCCATAATATCATCAGCTACATGTAAGTATTTGCTCCAAGCAATTTTTTCCCATTCACTCTTGGCCATCAAAAGTTTCCACATTTGCTTACCAAGGAGGGCTATATTAAAAGCTTTGATTTTATGAATCCCTAGCCCACCAGCCTTCTTAGGTCTACAAACATCAACCCAGGCTACCAAATGAATCCTTATCTTGTCCTCCACCCTAGACCACATGAAATTTTTTTGAATATTTTCCAAAGTATTCACAAACTTCCTAGGCATATAAATAAGACTAAGAGCATAAATAGGAAGATTTTGAAATGTAGATTTAATCAGCTAAACTTTCCCAGCCTAGCTCAATAGAGCACCCTTCCAACTAGCCAATTTAGAGTTGAATTTATCAATCATACCCCTCCAAAAAGAATCAGGAACTTTGGAGCACAGGGGCAGGCCTAAGTAAGAAGCGGGAAGTTCTCCAATCCGACACTACAGAATTCTAGCAATTTTAGTTTGTCTATGGATCAAAGTGATGAAAAGGAAAAGAACACTCTTAGGCAAGCTAACCTTCTACCCCAAGGCCGCTTCATACCTCTGTAATATCGACTTGATAGCCTTAGCCTCCTTAGTGGATGACTGCCCAAGCATAAGAGAATCATCCACAAACTGTTGATGAGGGAAAATAAGGTTACTAGAAGAAGGGGCAAGTCCAGACATAACCCCAAAATTCATAGATCTTTGAATGAGATGACCCAAGGATTCCACCATAATAATAAACAAAAATGGAGAAATAGGGTCGCCTTGCCGCAAACCTCTCAAACAGTCAAAAAGAGGAGAAGGAGACCCATTAATGAGAACAGAGAATCTTAGAGTAGATATAAGTTGAAGCACAAGGGCCACTCCTTTCTCCCCAATGCCAAAAGTAGTTAAAATATTAGCCAGAAACCCCTAGTCGACCCTATCATAAACTTTAAGTAGGTCAAGTTTCAAGATAAAACCAACTTTCTTATTAACAGACAAAGAGTGGATATTCTCATGAACAGAAAGAATAGAGTCCAGGATTTTGCTTCCAGCCACAAACCCATTTTACTAAGGCGATATAATAAGAGGAAAAATTATTTGCAATCAAACAGCCAAAACATTGGAGATAATCTTATAAACCGAATTACATAAGCTGATAGGACAAAACTCATCAAAAGAGGAAGCTCCTGACTTCTTAGGAACCAAGACAATAAAAGAGGAGTTCAATTCCTTAAGAAGGGATCCAGACCTAAAAAACTCCTTAGTAGCCGCCACAACATCTCTAGCAATAATTTCCCAAAAGGCTTGAAAGAAGAACATCAGGAAACCATTTAGACCTGGCGCTTTATTACCTTCAAAAGAAAAAACAACACTTTGGATTTCATCCACTAAGGGAATAAAAACCAACTGTCTATTCATTTCATCATCCACCATCCAAGGGATATCCCTTAAGAGGTCCTCTTGACAAGCCAGATCAAGCTCCCCCTCCTTTGAAAGCAACTGGGAAAAGTACGAGGAAGCAGCAAGCATCAAATCAACATCCTTTTCCAACACTTTATCATTGAAGTTGGTCAAGTTAATTATGTTATTAGCCATTCGTTCAGAGTGGAAAGGTGAAAAAATATGATATTCATGTCGCCACTTTTAAGCCACATTATCCTCGATCGCTATTTCTAGAATTCCTCCTCCTTAGCCACAATATTGTGCAATTTGGAAAGCAAGATATTTTCCTTCTGTATCAAAGCCTGATCATACCCAAACACTTGGATCGAGTGTTGCACATCCTGAAGTTCCTTAGTCACACCCTCCCTTTCCATAAAAATATGACCAAAGGAGGTGTGATTCCACTTTCTAACATTATCCTTAACATTGGAAAGATTTGTAGCAACTCTAAACATAGTCGATCCATCCACCTGGATGTTCCACCACTCATGAATCAAATTCCCTAGGTCGGGGTGACACATCCACATTTTTTCAAATCTAAACGAAAAATCCTTCTTTCCCCCCAACAAGTCCATCGATAGAGCCAAAGGGAAGTGATCAGATCCCAATCTAGTAAGAGCAGAAAATAAGCAAGAATAATGAACCAACCACTCATGGGAGATAAGAACACAATCAAGCTTCACTTGGATTAGGGTAGTCCCCACTCTCCTATCCAACCAAGTAAAAGATGCACCTTTCAAATCCAAATCAAGGAGTGCAGAGTCATTGATGAGACTCATAAGATCATATCTACTCTCATCCACCAACTAGGAACCACCCAAATTTTCATTATCATGCAAAGGAGTATTAAAGTCTCCCATAACCAGCCAATTCTCAATATGGTTCGCAACTTTGAAAGAGGACAAATTCTCCCATAATCTTTTTCTAACACTCTTACAATTCGAAGCATAAATATTAAACAGAGTCCAAGAGAATCTATCACACATGTGAGTAAAGGAAGTAGCCACATGATTACAATCTTTAAAAAACTCAGCTCCCAAGATCACTCTGAGATTCCAAAAAGTAGCAATCCCTCCCGATGCCCCCATCGCATCAGAAAAATGCATACCACAATCCTTAAAGAGGTTATTCTTCAACCTAGACAATTTATCTAATCCCCTTTTAGTTTCTTGGATTAACACAATATCAGGGTGATGATCTCTTACCATATTAGCAAGAAGATCATGCTTGTGAGGGTGATTTAATCCCCTCATATTCTAAGAGATGATCTTCATAATAGCTTATTGGAAGTGCTCTTAGAGCACATATCCAATAGGGTTCTCTACGTCCCATCAACAATGTTTATTTGACTCTCCTTTTCCCTAGTAACATTTGTAGGAGGCCTTCCTCTTCCACACGGCTCAAATCCACAATCCGACCTTTGTTGGTTCCTTGTCACTACTCCCAGAGATGGAGAGTGTTTTTCCCTATTGCATCCATGAACCTAAATGTATGGAGGATTATCTTGATCCTCCTATTCCCCAAAATCCTTAGATTCAAGCATCTCCAATCCCTCAACCTTCAAGCCATCATCCTGTACCAGCCCAAAGGGCGAAGATCTAACCTCATCACATACAAGGGCCTTATCATCCTGAGCAACCTCCGACCTCACTACTTCCATAGATACTACTCAATCACTAGCAGGGGGAGGCATGACCTCTTCACCCTGACCCAAATCCTTGTTCTCTTTTCCCAGAATCTCCAGGTCTTCCAAAAAAACTTCCTTATTCTCTAGAACAGGAACCTTTTCAACATGATTAACCACCCCATTCTCACACAGGGCCACCTCCCCTTTCTCCACAGGCTCCACAACCTGTTATGGGTCTTTCTCCTTCTCTCTCCATTGCTTAGTTATCTGCTTAGGCATCTTCAGAGGATAATTTTTGGCTCAGTGGCCAACTTTTTTACAATGGAAGCACGCAAAGGGATTTGATTCAAATTCTACCTCTTGCTCCCATACCCCAAATTTAGAATTAATTTTTATGATAGATGGAAAATCAACTGATTGTTCCACATTTACACAGAATCAGGCATAAACCAACCTCTTACTGAAGGCTGCCATTTGGTCAATTGACATCAGACAATTGAATTTTCTTGCTATCCCTTTAAATACTTCCTCATCCCAGAATTCCATTGGGAGACCTAGAAGACAAACCCACATAGGAGCAGTCGAGAAAGAGCACAAATTCGGGTTGAAGCCTAGTTCCCACTTTTTAAGCATTATAGATGACTTTCAAATAAACCATGGGCCACCTGTCAACACCAAAACCAAATCATCTTCACAGTTAAAGGTGAAAGAGAAGAAACCTTTGGCCATAGCCGCAACATCAATCTGTCTCTTAGGTTTCCAACAATTTAAAGAAAACTTGTGCACCAACTCAATATGGGGTTGGGGGCAAACAAATTTACCCAACATAGCCATATCTATATTGGACATACTTTTATCAACAATACAATCTGAAATAGAAATAGAGTACTCTCTAGTTTTCACATTAGCAGTAAACGACACCAGAGGAGACGTACTCTTACCTTTAGGATTAGCTCCAAATAGATTCTTCCACTTAAGAGCAGAGCTCAATAGGAAGTCAGACTTTGTTCTTATCAACCCCAAGGCCAGTCGTATCAGAAGTCCCATCACAACCACCAGAAGACAAGCTGGCCCTAACTTTTCAGTCTCGGGAATCTCTTTTTCAGAGAAGGACATTGGGGAATGTGTAGGACACACAACCCCCAACACCCTATTCCCAGAAGAACAAACATTAGCAACTAAAAGGGACCCACAAAGCTTACCTGCCAGAAAGGACCCGCTTGACATCACCCTTCCATCAGCAAATTGTCCGCCATTAATGCCTACAACATCCTCAAGGAATCCCGCCTTTTCAAAATTTGAAAATCCACCACCGTCATCGCCACCACCCAAGGAGCTCTCCATCTTCCTACAACACAGTTTAGAAGAGTCGTTTTATGTTATATTATGTAATTTAAAAATTATTTTATTTGTTTTAGAGTTTTTTGGTTTTACTTTAGAATTATAACAAAAAAATAGTAAAAATAAATAAATAATTATTTTAGTAACAAATAATTTTAAATTTTTCATTTTTCTAAAATTTATGTAAAAGACACCAATAGATACCATTTTTGAGGTGTCTAATTGAATTTCAACATCTTTTACATATATTTTTCTAAAAATAACTATGCTAGTAAATATATTTATTTATACAATATATAATGTATATATGTAAATAATATTACTTTTCTATCTAATTTATAGTCTTTACACTGAAAGGCGTCCTATAGTGGCAGCATTGGATGCGTGTACATTTTTCTCCTTTGCATTTAAAATGACGTGCACATGGCAATTTGAATCTTGCATGTAAGAAGGTAACACTAAACCTTTGTAATGGCTACGAGTGATTGCAATGCATGAGAAATGTAAGAAGCACTTTGCATGAGAAAAGTAAGAAAGATAAAGATGAAACAAAGATATAAAAGAAAATTTTGTATCCTTATGCTAGAAAAGTGGGAAACTTTCCATTTTTCTAATTCCATTCATTGAATATAGCTCAGTTTTTATTTAGTGTGAGCACTATAAATGTGAAGATAATGCTTCACCTCCTCCCAGTAGGTCATGGCTTCCACAACAAATCCTTTCTTTGTGCAACCTTGTAAATCATGTGTCAAGAATAGTTGCAGATAGAATTTCTTATAAAGCTACAATCTCTTCCCACTTGTCTTTTATTACATGCAATTTTCTTCTCAAATTGGTAGCTCTTTCTTGCAATTTTCTTTTCAAATTGATAGCTTTCTTGTAATCTTCAACCTCTTCAAAAATTGCAATCCTTGGAATCTATTTTCCTTATCCTTTGTTATGACCATGATTTAGAAGTATTTTGATTTATTTTTTCAAGGTATTTGATCTACACAAAAAAAAGAGTGATTTATTTCCTCCAAATCTTTTGTTTAATGACTTATAGAAATTATTGGCTTCAAATTTGGTAATGTGATCTTTAACTTAAGTAGTTCACAAATGTTTCAATCTTCTTACAAAAGGTCCAGTCTTCTTTTTCATTTGTAATAATTTATTTTCTCAATTTTCAATAGTTATCCCTATAAATTATTTATCCTTTCATTTAAAAAAACTCCATAGACACCAATATGATGGATTATGAATATGGATGGTAGCTTTTCTATACATATAAAAGAAAACCAATGATTAACTTTCCTTTTGGAATAGTGATAGTTTAACTTTTTGATAGCTTTTGTTTAGTTTCTCTTGATAAAAAAATTTCCTTACACAATGATTGGATACTTATTTAAAATTTCAAACTACAAATTTTGCTTTGTTAAAAAATGATGGTATTGATTTTGAAGATTTTAGATCAATGACCTCCTTCAAATAGCGACTAAAATAGTGATCCAAGCTCTAGATTTTATGCAACCAATTGGGCTTATAATAGATTGATGTCTCCACCAACAACTCAACAACTTAATCCTTTGATTGAGAAAACTTCAAAAATTGTTTAACTTTGTTTTGTTTGATTCTTTCTCTAGTGAATCGCTTGGATAGTGTCTTCATATTTTGCACCAAAAAACTTAGTATTTGTAACAATTTATTCTGATTTTCCATAGGTCATTGGGAAATAAAACTCATGTTAAACCCATGAATCATAACTATATAAGTTATCTTATATTATTCTCGTGCTTTAGATCCTTGTGTCTTTGTTTTGAGCATGGAGGAGGAAGTTCACAAACAATTGAGAGGAGCCATCATGTCCTTCTTCAAGATCAAATCATTATGATCACAATGCACTTTCATTGTTGTGCATAATTTACATGATATTCTCTTTATTTTGAAAGAGCATGAAGCCAAAAAAATTCCTGAGTAGGGAGTTTGAATGGTGTGGGGTATCTTCTCTTGGATTTCAATTAGTCTAGATTGTGTAATAGACTCCCTTTTCACCATATTTTCTTTTATATGGCCAAAAAATCTTTAAAATGTTGCTTCTTGTCATGCTTTGCTTCAAACACTTCAACTTCACATTCATGTGACTTTTATTTATTTATTTTTAATCATATACATAGACACATGTTTTTACATGTTGTCTTAAAATGCACAAGCATAGGATATTCCAATGCTGTAATAATACCAATTGTTAAAAATTAGAAAGCTTGAATGATATTCTATATTCATCTAATAAATGGATCTAAAGATCCTTAAATATATACCACATATGGAGAGATGTGTCTCTCACATGAGAAATGATTGTACACATTGTGATTAACATAGTTTATATTTTTTTAAAATATATTTGAAATAAATTATCTATTACATATTTAACCATGCCATATTAATTGTTTTTAAACTATTTTTCAATATATCTAATATTTTATTTACTAAAGTGCATATCTATTTACTCTTTTATCTACTAAATTTATTTCATTAAAATCATTTTATTATTATACTTGTAAATGAAAATAATCATGCACATAAATAATTTTTAGAGTTAGTATATTAGCTTTTTAATAATTTTTATAACACACTCATATCATCACAATCCACTTTTGTTGCCATATAGTTACACCTCTTAGCATAATTATATAATTAACCATGTAAATAATTTATTTGAAAGTTATATGTAAATATATAGTATTTATCATACTTTTCAACAAGATCAAAATAAAATAAAATAAAATATAAAGTGAGTTAACATAGATATCTTAATACATGTTAGAGATATTAATCTATACTAATTATTAGTTATTTTTTATTTATGTTATTTTTAAATAATATTAAATTTAATGGCATTTGACAAATTCATCGCCAGCAATTCATTGAAGGAAAATTCACTGTCAGAAATTCACGCCATGGAAAATTCACCACCAAGTAAAATTCAACACTAGTAATTCACCTTAATATTTTTAATAAAATCAAAGTTTTATTGGTAGTGAATTTTCCTTCTGTGAAATGTTGGTGATGAATTTTCCTAGAGTCAAATTTAATACATAACATTAATAAATTACATTAAACATTTTTAATAAAAATATGTGTTCAAATTGAATAATATATTTTAATTGTAAATAATATAAATGGGCTGATGCAAGAAGTTTGGTACACAAAAAGTTCAAAAAGTGAGTGTTTTTGCTGTGTTTTTAAAAATTTGTCACAGTTGGACTGAAAATTTGAGGCACTTACACAATGAATCTTTAAAAAAGTCAGTAAAAATTTAAAATTTTGAATCTAGTTTCCAAATATGTAAATTATTCAAATACCCAGATTATAGAAATTAAATTTTGATAGGGATCTATAAAAACCACTTTTTAAAAGTCCCTATTTTTTAACCATACCAAGTACGTGTACAGACACCACATTTTGACCCAAATAAAAGTATTTTGCTAATTCCTTTTGGGAAAAGAGAGCTAACAACATGAAGATTGATGTGGAATTTTTTTTGTAATTTTTTGTTGAATATTTTTTTTTATTAATTTTTTATTGGCCTTAATTGTTGTTTTTAAAAATCAACATGTATTGACAGCATAATTGGACCTAAACTAAACATTTTTTAAATATTTTTCTTTTCAATGTGTAGAAAATTGTTTGAAGAATGATGCCATATAATTTTTTTTACAAGAAACTTAACCAAAAAAAAGTTATTAAAAAACAAAAAAAAAGCCTAATATTTCAAGTTTAAGGACTAGGTTGCTTAGAAATTAATTATAAAATAGAAAACATAATCCAATCTTAATAAAAAATTATATATTTAAAAAGTAGACATTGTGTTCTCTAATGGGTTTTAATTTTATAGATTGATTCAGAAAAAAAAGTCCATCAACCATATTGCCAAAGTTGGGCTTTCTTCTTCAATTTGTCTTAGTTTTTTAGTTGCAGGTCAAAGGCTAAGGCTCAGATTGCCAAGCCTTTCCCAAGCCTAAAACCAAGGCTATATGTGGGCTAGGAAATCAAATTTTAAATAACGCGTACGCATTTTAGTAATGCATATGCATTGTTTAAATAAAACGTGTAAGTGTTTCATAACGCATATTTATCAAATCTACATTAACCTACTTCATTGACTTATGCCATTCTAATGATATATTACAAGCTTTATATCATATCCACAGATCTAGAATCTTTTGCATTGGCCCAAGGTCATTACAATCTCCAATGAAATAAAATGTAATGTGTGCAAGAACAAGTCAGCCCCAAATTGAATTACTCCTTAGTGAATGCATATGATGAAGTGTGGACCTATAATTAAGGTCAGGAACACTCCACGAAATAATTAAAATCACACTGTCAAGATTTGCAAGCTACGGGAAATATCCATGAGCGATCAAATTAGTTGTTAGGTTTGAAAATTATTTTGCTGTCGATTCAAGAAACTGCCATCAAATCCAGAAGTGATAACTTGCTGAAAAAGATCCAATCATGCTCAAATCTTGGAATAAGGAAAATGATCATGTCCACAATGAAAATTTAGATCCATAAGGTCTGGAAAGAAAATATGACATATCCACCAACATGAACTAAACAAGAAATGGATAAGAACAAAAATTGAAAGGAAATATTTTTTTTTGTTGATGCAAGATTGCCACAACCCAAGGATGCTCCTACATCACAAGGGGATCATGGGATGGTGTGGACAAGGGACTATGACCTTGAGGTGGACTAGATGGGATGGTAAGATCTTCATTTGGATAAGGGGATGCATTAGTATGCTTTGGAACAAGCTCTTGAAAGTTTCAGTGGGTGTAGATGGTGTGGTGGAAGAGGCATGTTGGATGGACTCCTCAAACGGGGTGGATGAAAGGAAGGACGATTCATGAAGTTCATGGGAGTGGATTTTGGTGATACTAGGAGTAGAAGTGGATTGGGTTTGGGTTTTTTCAATGGTTTCAACGGTTCTAGGAGTGGAAGATGGAGATTCAATGGATTCAATGGATTGGACGATTTCCATGGTTTGGACATTGTTAGGAGTGGGAATGAGAGTAATAGGTGTGGGATGGAGAGGGGCATCATCACTAATGACCATGGATAATGCATTGGGATAGCATGGCTCCATGTCTTCAAGATGTGGATTTTGGGATGTCTTTGTTGTCATGAGTCCTTGGATGGCATATGGAATGAAGTACTTTCTTATTGTAGGCTTAGATGGTGTGGTGGGAGTAGATGAAGGATTATGAATGGGTGGAGGACTGGGATTATGGATTAGTGGATGAGGATTATATGGATGAATGGGATTGGATGGAGGACTAGGAGTAGGTGGAGGATTAGGACATGATGGAGTGGAAGAGGGAGTGACATAGGAGGATATGGATGGTGGATTAGGATAGGAGGGCATGGATGGGGGATTGATGTTGGAGAAAGTTGATGGGGAATTAAGATAGGAATATTGGGATCAAGGATTAAGGTGGGAAGATTGGTATGGTGGATTAGGATAGGAGGATGTGGATGTTGGATTAGGGTCCAAGAAGATTGGGATGGTGGATTAAGATAGGATTATTGGGATGGTGGATTAAGATAGGAAGATGTGGATGGTGGATTAAGATAGGAGTATTGGGATGGTGGATTAAGATAGGAAGATGTGGATGTTGGATTAGGATGGGAAGATTGGGATGGTGGATTAAGGTAGAAAAAATGGGATGGAGGATTAAGCTGGGAAGATTGGGATGGTGGATTAAGATAGGAAGATTGTGATGGTGGATTAAGATGGGATGATTGGGATGGTGGATTAAGATAGGAAGATTGTGATGGTGGATTAAGATAGGAAGATTTGGATGGCGGATTAAGATAGGAATATGTGAGTGTTGGATAAGAAAGAGATGTAGATGAAGGATATGATGAATATGTGGATGGGGAAGATGATGGATACCCCTTGTCAAAGGTAGCATAAGGATTGCTAGGAGGTGAGGGTGAAGGAACGATGGGGTAACTTGGATGAGTGATTGTATTTTGGATGATGGTTTGGGAAATCTTACTAGAAATGATAGCATCAAGGGTGTCTATATTGTACTCATCTTGATCAACAAGACTTTCATTATCATCATCAACATAATTGGGATTTCCCTTGACTACTATTTTTGGTTACATTGATGGAGGATAAGGATTCATGGTGTTGTATTGAAAGATGAGAATGTATGATTAGAAGAAAAGGAGAGATGATGAAAAGATAAATAGAATGGACTAGAAGAACATGAAAGAAAGGAGTCTTAATATTTTTTCAATATCAAAAGATCTTGGATGTAGATGGAATAAAGCTCAAATTTGGATGTGAATTAAGCTCAAATTGGGATTGTATTTGAGCTCAGATTAGGATGATTGGAAGATATGATGGGATAGACTCCTAGGTTCAAGTATGTAGCTAAAATGATGGGGATGACTATTAGATGGATAAATTTGATTGTGTTGGAGATGGATATGTAGAGGGAAAATGTTTGGACTACAATTTCAGACTGAAGAAGACATAGGCTAATTGTGACATGAAGGATTAACTCTCTAGATTTTGTATGGGAAGTGGATTCACCTCTATGTATAGTGCATTTTCCTCTCTAGATCATAGATTCGCCTATCTATAGGTATCATGGAATTGCCCCTATTGGTACCAGGATCACCTATTGGTCAAGAAAAGATCACCTATGCAAACTGACTATATGAAGAGGTGTGTAGGATTTCTCAAGAAAGAAGCGAAATCACCTATTAGGGAAGGACTCAATATGGATGCAAGATAACGCAATCACCTATGCAGGGGACAAAATCACTAATCTAGGGATGACACATATAGACAGGGGTACAGACTTAGACATGGATTCACCTTTGTGAGAGGAAGGTTCACCTATTCTAAAGGGTTGTATAGGCAAGTATGATACAAAATTGACATAGGTTCTCTTGTGTGAAAGATATGATTGCCTATGCTAGGGGATGCATAGATAGAGAACTAGAAGACTTGAACGTAGAGCCGCCTATGAGGAGGACAAGATATCTTATTTATTTAGGTGTACGGATGGAGAGGGTATAGATAGGATGTAGGATCACCCCTATGAACAACAGGTTCACCTATTCTAGGGAGATGTACAGATAAAGATGCTACGGATGAGACACGGGATCACCCCTATGGACACTAGGATAACCTATTCAGGGAATAGGCAGACAAGGATGGTACATACCAGACTTGGAATTTCCTAAGAGGATGATAGGATTTCCTATTCTAGGGAATAGATGGATGCAGGGTTGCCTAACTAAGGGAACCACAAGCAAATTTTCCCCTGACAAGAGTGAGTTTGCCTAAAGGATGACTTGATTGGACTAAGATGCAAAATTGCCCCTTCCAAGGTAGGATCGCCTCCACAATGCAAGTTCACCTTTGTGAGAAGAAAAATCGCCATTGAGGGTAGGAACAAACTATGGAAAAGGATTGAAAACATGACAAACAAAAAGCAATGTGTTGGACTAACTTAGACTGACAACAAGCACTAGTATATCACAAGACATGCTAGATAGCACAAGCCTTAAATTAGTAGTAAAAGGTTTGCTAACTCAATGTAGGCCCACCACCTTGAGGAGACACCCCAAGGTTAATAATCCATGTGATAGTGGGGTGGTTCTCTGAATCACCCTTTCTCATGAAGGCGTATAGCTAGAGATTCAATGGCACTGGGTCATCAATAGATGCCATGGGCTCACCTTCACTCTCTCACTCAAAGAATATTGTAGTCCACCACGAGGATTTCTATCTCAACCCAAGGGATTATGTGGTGAGTAACTTTGGGGTACGGTGCGTATCCCTTGCACTACACCAAGCCACGACTAAATACAGGTCTCTATCTAGGTTGAACAGGGTATCTCATGCATCCCTGATACACCAGGAGGGTGCATGAGGCACAACTGTGAACACCAACCCATCACAAGCATGGATCAGGAGCCCCAGTGAGGTATTGGAAAATCAAACCAACCCTACACATCTTATCTAGGTATCACCCTAGGTTCGACATTACTAGACATGATTTGACTAGATTGGGGTACAGTTGTGGCTCTCCCCCTTTATATTCCCCGCCGATAACACGTGGTCGAGATCATCCCCCGAGTGATGAAATCCTAAGCAGGTCTCACTAAGGGAAGATAATACTAGATATTTTTGTTGGTCCCTAGGCTCACACGTAGAGCAAGGGGAGAGCGTACACCCACTAGCACTCTCTAGATAGACTAGACTGGACTAGAATAAGTTGCGATTTCTACATCACCCAGGATCATCGAAAGGTGCAAGGGGGACATAACAAACAGATTAATTGACCCTTTAATTAATCTGTGTGTGCCTAAATTAGTATGAAAAAAAGACACACAAATGGAGCTTAACTAAGGGTCTTCAACTGATCGTCCTGCAATAATGCATTAGTAATTTTCATCACTGGTCTTTGTCAAACGTAGGACAAGTTGCACAAGTGGTTAGTTAACTACCACAATCACAGACAAACAAGTTAGTAATTAGTACCCAAAACTGAAATCGAATTAAAGCACAAATCAAAAACTTTATCATTCTAGAATACCTCAGATTTGCCACTACATGGAGCAAATTTTCTTGTGACTGTGATGCAGGATCAATTGTCTTAGGAAGAGGCAGGATTGTCTTCACCTTTTAGATGGAGGGGCATTTTCACGTACACCTTTGTGACTTGAGCAAGTTCGCAATTTCTTCAACAGGTTTTCCCATTTTAGTTGTGCTACATGTATTCACCTTTGTAAATGCTAGTCTAGGATTGGTGGATGCAATTTCATCCTTTCTCCAAAAGGGAAAGAGTGAATTCGCCTATTTTTACTTCAGGTTCGCCTCTATATCTAGCAAATTCCCCCATCGAGGGTGGATTCATCCTTGCGTGTAAAACCTAAACTTGCAAAATTTGAAAAAAAAAAGCAAAAATGAAACAAACCTATGACATGGGTCCCACCGAGCGTGCCAAAAATGTGTGCAGTGTTTTTAATCTACTAAAAATGTGAGAAAATCAAGAAAAAAACTAAAAAATAAGAACTATACTCAAGATAGGGAAATGAGGAGTTCAAACTAGTGCATCAAGCCTCATGTCGTGTAGATTTTCCCACGATATTCGATTGAATGTGTGCTCACTCAAAATTTTGGTAGCATAACGATGCTCCAGGGAAAAATGGGGTGAAAGAGATGAAAATGGCTAAGTTTTTGGATAAATAGGATTAGAGGATAATGAGATGGATGGCCAGGATTAGATCTTGGGATCAAGGGCTGAGATTAATTCTAGGGAAAAAGAGAATATTAAATTTCATTAAAATCCTCATGGGAATGAGAAAAGGAATTTTTCTTTTCTTATATTCTTTGGGGAATGAGAGGAATTTAATATTCCTCCAAAATCCTAGGGAAGATAAAATGGAATTTAATTTAAAATTCCATTTGGGGTTGTGGGTGGATTAAAAAGAAATTAAAAATTCCTTGGGATGTGAGAAGAGTTGACCAAGGATTAGATTAGGATAATTAATGAAGGATTAGGGGAAGGTTAGGTGGTTAAGAGAGATTAGGAGCCCACTTGCAAAATTTGGAGGATGTGCCACCTCCTAATTATGGATTAGGAATGTGTGCATCCCTAATGATGGGATTAGCAAAGTGGATTAGGATAAGGTGTGGATTATGGGGGATGAGACATGTGAGGAATTAAATAAATGTATTATTTATTTAATTCTTTGGGGAAAAAGGGTAAAATGTAAAGTATTTAATTATTTAATTAAATACCTTAGGGATTTAGAGTACTTTATGGGTATTAATTAAATAATAGGAATATTACTTAATTAATGTGGATAAGAGGATATTTAAATGAAAAGGGATAAATTTGACCAAATATAAGTGGTCAAATTTAGGTGTCTACACCAGCTATTACCAATCCAAAAACTTGACACTAAGATCCCGTCCAACCTCTCAGAAATTGCATCCTTACCCCATTTATTATTTCAAGTAAAAATACCACAACTAGGCTTAATATCTATCAAATTCATGGAATCAATGTTGTCCTTTAGTTGCATGGTAGAAGAATCCAACCTTTTCACACCTCCACACTTTTCCTCGAAACTAGTAATATCATTAAGATCCCCAACCAAGATCCAAGGAACTAAGGGGGACAACACCTGAACATACTGAATATGGTTCTAGAGATTGGTTTTTCTTGGAATATATATTGGAGCATAAACATTAGAGATTGGTCTCTTCTCTCCAATTTCTAAAGTAGAAGCCACCACTGATATGTAGAATTTACTTGAGAACCACCAAACTAGGGAAACTTTAAGTGGGTTCCAAAAGAAGACCACCCCTCTAGAACTACCTTGAGCACCAATACACTGGCACTAATTGTCCCTCCATAGCTTAGGGGCCAAAGAATACATCCCCTCCACATCCAACTTTATCTCCTACATGAATAATATATCAAGATAATGTTTCTTATTCAAGTCACGAATGACCTTTTGTCTATGGACATTATTCAAACCCCTTACATTCCATAAGAGCACTATCATTTTTAATAGATGGAGAAGTTGGATTCGATGGTTTTGACTAACCCTGATTCCATTAAAGTCTCCCCCGTTAGTTTAATTTTATCTTGGTCCTTCTTCCTCCCTACCTTTGGTAGTTTTTCCAAGGATCCCCTCTTAAGTTTTTTTAGATTGTAACCATAGAGAGGGAGAGGCTCTACCACTTTTTATAGAATTTGGATCCTCGCTCACAAGCAGAGAAGGCATCATAGCTTTAGTTGAGTTAACAAACCTCTCAATAATGCTTCCTTCTGACCCAACACAAGGATCCCCAAGACTCAGATCTATCGCCATTTGCATGCCAAGGCTCACCCCCTTTTGAAATTCCTAATGACCAACTTTTGAAACCAACCCTTTAAATACACCCAAATTGTTAGCACCAAGGAGACCCTCATCTAGATTAGCCTCTAGAAGGCCAAAATCATCTAGCACATCAACCTATTAAAGGTTCTATCATCTTGAATTTCCCAAAGAGGTCGTTTCAACCCTCTACCCTTAATTCTAGGTTTCACATGAATGAAACCATTTTTATTTGCTTCCTCCACTATTGTTGGACCTTACCCTTTATCAAACTTGGGAGGTTGAAGAGATGGCACATTAGATGGAGAACAAGTAAAATTGACTTGAGGGCACTTCTATTGTAGGTGACCATAAGTATGGAAAATCCAACAATGAAATGTAGGGCTTCATAATCTAGTTGTTGGGTCTAGGAAGATGAACCAAGATGAATTTCCAAAGAATATGGTAAAGGCTTATTTAAATCAATTTCAATGCAAATCCAAGCATAAGAAATTACCTTTTTGTCCAAAGTTTGTTGTGACAGGCCAATTGGTTTACGAAGCAACAAGGTGATCATATGAAGGATGCCATTTCTCTAGAACTCTAATGGTAACCATGGAAGTTTATCTCACATTGGGACATAAGTCAGGAGCTCCTCTATAGGATTGAAGCCTAGATGCCAAGGTTTAATGAATAACCCTATATAATTATAAAAATAGGGTCTACCTTCAAAATCCTTATCTGGTCCACTAAACAATTGAAAACTACCATAAAATATCCATTTTCCACTTGCATGATTTCAAGTTCACCCTAAGGGTTCCAAGTCTATTGTGCCCATGATTCAAGAATGAGGAGAGAAACTCGGATCCCCGTAAATTTTCAAATCATGGCATGATTAGAGAGGTAGCTAACATCATCCTCAATATACTTTGGATGAATCACTAACACAAGGTGGTCATGGCTGCTTTCTAGGCACTTGTTCACCATTGGAATTATAGGTCAACAATGTTGGCATGAACCCTCACCACTCACAAATTTGTTTAAAAAATTGACCACACTTGCATGCATGGAGAGAGACAAATCATTACAAGTTATTGATTTCTAATAAGAACTATGCATATCAAAGCTTGGGTCTCCTACTAAGGCCATGCCTAGAGGAAACAAAGGAAACCCACAAACAAAAGGTAGAGTTTGAGAGGAAAAACCAAAACCCATACACAACAAACCCACTCCAAAAAACCTCAATGTAGAAAGAAACAACTAAGAGAAAGAAACAACCTACAAACAAAAGGAAAACCACAACAAAAGGACATGAATAGGTTGTAGCTAGGGGAAGAGGTGCCTAGCTCAGGCCATGCGACTACATGCAACATGATGCCTCAATTCTCCACACCCTCCCATGGTAGTAACTCCATCTCCGACTATCGCACTACCTTATGTAATTTTAAAAATACCTACATAAAATTAAATTTCTTTATTAAAATTTAACATTTTTTAAATAATATTTTATATTTTTAAAATTTAAAAAATAAAGTAATAAATAATTTTTCCTCTTATAATTGTGTGTGTGTCGAAATGTGTAGAATGAGTTATTCTAATGCCAACACAAGCCTTAATGATACGGTTTACATTGAAAGTTTGAAGCAAGTAAAACTAATCTATTTGTAATACAATCAAACCTTTCAAATACTTATCATTGTTCTCTATTTCTAGGGATTTATTAAACTGTTTGGTCCTCAGATTTCTATGGGCACAAAGGTTGTTAAAATGACTACCTAGAAAATGAGATTTGATGCTTAATATGCAAGCTAAGATGATTTCTATGTGCAAATGTGTGGTGGAATGATTAGTGGTATGCTTCTAAATGAAACAAAATGATGGAAAGGATAATGGATGCAACGATAAATGAAGGATGATGCTGATGATATATGAGCAAGTGGAGATGAGTGAGATGATATACAAGTATAGTGAGCTATCCATGATTATACATATGCTCAAATGCAACAAAAGAGAAAACTAACCTAAAACGTAATTATGATGCAATGGAGATGATAACATGTAACTATGAAGCAATTAATTAATCTAAGATGAGAATGCAAAATAGCATATGATATGAAATCTAAGTATAAGACTCCATGAAAGCTCCAAGCTCCTACGAAAAACCTGCATGGTAACAATGCTCAAAGTGTGGATGAAAAATGGCATTATAACACTATTCCAATTTATATTTCAAAATAGCATTATAACATTACTCAAAAGGTGGATGAAAATGCAAAGGATAAGGGGTGTATTTATAGAGTTTCTCAAGAATTTTGAGAGGTGGCACCTATCAACTGTTCAGATTCAAAGGAGACAAGATAAATGGTGGAGATGAAAGGAATTAGGATGTTGTCCCCTTGACCAAGGACAACATGCCATGTGTGTGAAGAGAATCCCTTGACCAATTGGAAGCATGCCAAATGTATGCGATTCCAAGTGTGTGAAACAAAGACCCATGTGCTCCAAATTTGTTGGAAGTGTGGGGGAATAAAGCCATGTGATTTTTCTCATTGGTGGAAGTATGTGAGGACAATTCTAATTAATAATTAGGATTATTTATTTTCATGTGACCTTTATGAGGTGGAACACAACAAGTTGTAGAAATGTGCTCTAATTCTTAATCAAGATTAGGGAAGATTAATTAAATAAACATGTTTAGGGTTTTTAGTTTATTTAATTTAGAAGAATGTGAATTAGGAGAATTAAAAGGAAAATGAACAATATAAATAAAGAAATAATTTATTTATACATAGTTGAAACATTAATCAAATAGGTTGTTCTTGGCACCAATTTCTTCGCCACTATCAAAAAAATTGTCCCTTCCTAGTTTCTAATAACACATCCAACCCCACTCACCCAAATTTTTGTATGATGCTCCACCAAAATTGATCTTGACCCGTTCATTATTAGGTGGGGGGGTGTCAACACAATTATTTCCTAGGGTTAGAGGTGAGATCAACTTACCTGGCCCCATAAATGGGGGGTAATTAGTCTCTCCCACCTCCTCTTGAATTCTCCATTTTAGACCATGAATACACTTTTTTTTTTCAAATTATGGTTTTTGGCTACATTATTGACTATTTTTGATATCAGGTGTTCTATATTGTGACTCAAGTTATCCTTCGTCATCTCCTTATCTTGAAAAATAATCTCATTTCTTTCTTTCCATGATTCCCATATTACAATGGATGGTGTGGTTTTTTTTTTTTTGAAAGAGAGGGGTAAAAAATTTATTGAAACTCAAAAAAGAAGATTACAAGCAACTCTCAGAACAAAAGCTCCAAGAAAAAAGCACAAGAAAAATAGAAGGAAAAGAGCACCAATCAACCAACTCCACAACCATCCATATCCTCAGTCAAAATCCTCCTCAAATCCAAACAATAATCCGAGGGAAGATGTCTTCATTCCTCAACCCTCCAAACATCAACATGATATGAAGCCCACTTTTCCAAACAATCAGCAGCCCTATTCTGCTCACATGGAATGTGGACAAAGGACACAATCTCCATCCTAGAACTAATTTGCAAAATTTGTTGAACAACCAGAGCCAGCTGCCAAGTAACATCCTTCACCTTACATTCAATCAAAAAATTCACAATAACTTGAGAGTCAGATTCACAAATAACCTTATGCCAACCTAGAGCATAAG
>VDFB02000008.1:156071092-156158697 GCA_007258455.2 Sequoia sempervirens
GTGAGTGAGTGAGTGAGAAAGAGAGAGTGAGTGAGTGAGTGAGAGAGAGTGAGTGAGTGAGAGAGAGTGAATGAGTGAGTGAGAGAGTGAGTAAGTGAGAGATGAGGGAGAGACAAGGGAGAGACTGGAGAGAGAGAGGGAGGGAGTGGGAGAGAGTGATTGAGAGAGAGAGAGGGAGAGAGAGGGAGTGAGTGAGTGAGTGGGAAAGAGAGATTGAGTGAGTGAGAGAGAGGGAGTGAGTGAGAGAGAGTGAATGAGTGAGTGAGAGAGAGTGAGTGAGTGAGAGAGGAGTGAGTGAGTGAGAGAGAGGGAGTTGAGAGAGGGAAAGGGGGTAGAGGTTGAGAGACAAGGGAGAGACTCAAGAGAGAGAGGGAGGGAGTGGGAGAGAGATAGAAGGTATAAGAGTTAAGGGTAGAGGGTAGAGGGGAGAGATAGAATTAGAGATTTAAGGGTAGAGAGGGAAGAGAGATAGAATTAGGAATTATATATAGGGTATAGACAAAGAGAGAGAAAAAATCTATTAAAAACCAGCAACTTTCTCATAATGCAAGCGCATTTTGAAGAAGTAGAGATATGGCTATTTTAGGAAGAAATAATGCACTCGTGTTATAATGCGCGCACATTATAACACAAACGCATTTTGTGTTGCACTAAAAATGGTAAAAAAACTCAATTTACCCATGATCTCAAGGCCCACATTTTGCATATTCTCTTGGTTCTACGTGTGCTTCGACAAAATGTAGCTTTTTGATGATGTTGTGAAGTGTGCATGCATTTTTTTCACATTCCACCACATTTTTCATGATCTTTCTACCAACTTTGCATGAAATAGTATAGTTTTCACATTGAAAGACATATAATATCAATTCAAGTTTGAATTTCATTGAAAATTGATATACAATTGAAGTATGGAGGGGAAAAAGCTTTTGAAAAAGTCAAATTGTTGAGGAGTTTGAAGAAAGAAGAAGCTAAGGCTACATAATTGGGTTGAACTCCTCCATTTGAAACTTTGGTTTTTTAGGTATGTGAAGTCCTTACACATTTTCTTTCATTCTATTATGGCTTGCTTTCATTTTTGTTATTTTGCATATTCCATGTTGATCATTGTTTGTTTGTCATTATAACCTTAGGTTGTCAATGCACATTTTAAATTACACAATTCTATAGACTTTCCAATTATATTTTTAAACCACATCTCTTTGAGGCATTTTTTTACTTAACAATTGACTTACCTTGTGTATGCTTCCACATTTTGTACACATATATATGACATACATTTTAAGGAAGTAAAATAAAACATCATTTCTCAATCCTTTATTATGGAAGTGCATACCACTCTCTAAAGCTTTAATTGAGGTATTTTGTCAAAGAATTATACCAAGCAACTCATTTCCTTGTCTATGCTACTGAACTTCCATACATCTCTAAAAAATTGGAATTTACTGCTCCCACATTGATAGATCTTAGAAACTATTTTGGTTTTCATCTCTATTTCTAAATTTACCTCATCACTAAACCTACCTCATCACTTTTATTTGTGATATATTTTAAATGTTTCCTTGATTAGTCTACCTACAAGGGATTCTAACCGTTCTCTCCACTATTAGAAGACTCTTTATTGAAGGCTAAGTTAGCAACATGGGGAAAGGTGTAGCGTATCTTGCAATCATGGCTCAAAATGGAAGCATGGACAAAGAATTTGAATTATGATGCAACCAAGGGAGGTCTTGCAGCACACCTGAACACAAAAAATCAACCAACAACAACAATTCACAAGTCACAATTCTCAAAACTCTTCACTTTTCACCAAATCAGAACTCTTCCTTGTACCATTGCCAGCTCATTCAATCGGGTATTTCTTCTCGATAAAATTTTTTCAGATCAAAACTTGAACCATTTCAAGGATCCTTTAGGGTACACAATCACATGCCAACAAACAACTATTGGTTACTTTGTAACAACTTTCTCAAATCAGGCTTTCTACACCAACTAGGCCTCAAATTAGGACACTTTAGCAAATAAACTTATCTTGAAACTTGACCAAAAACTCCAAACACATGTGGGAAGAAATTTATATATATTCAAACCAAATAATTCACAATTAGTTCTCAGAAATTCATCCACCAAAATGCCAAAACCAAAAATCCTCTTTTTAAGCCAAATAACCTAGGGCTTATTGCAAAACACACTTCCCAACCTTATGAAAACATGCCACCACCTAAAAAATTTCTCAAATGGCATGAAAAAACTCAATTCAAAAAGAAACAATGCTTCCCTAACACAATACTCACTTTAGCATGTCAAAACCTCTCAAATTCACATGGAAAACACCAAATTTCACTCTAGGACTTCATGCCCAGCTGAACTCTTGACCTCCCCTACACACTCAACTTTCCCACACCTTTTTAGTGATGTTGTAGACCCATTCCTTGAGTTAGAGTTATAACAGTGAGAGGAATGGGTCAAAACACCATTTTAAATGACTTTCAAACCTTAAAACTGTGTGTTCAGGCTGGTCTCAGAAATGATTGACATGGTAGGGGTAGTGTTTGCCTCATAGAAATGGGGTCACATGGTGATGTAATCACCATGAAACCCAATTTATATGATGCATACTTTGCCCCTACCTTTTCAACCCTATTGCATCGACAAGCTAGTGAGTGAGCTAGCTTGCCAATACTCCACTAGCTTGCCAATGCAATAGGGTTGAGAAGGTAGGGGTAGCGTATGCCTCATACAAATAGGGTGCCGTGGTGACCGTGGCACCAAATTTCTATGAGGAATACACTGCCCCTACCTTCTCAACCCTATCGCATTAGCAGGCTAGTGAGTGAGCTAGCTTGCCAATGCTCCACTAGCTTGCCAATGCAATAGGGTTGAGAAGGTAGGGGCAGCATATGCCTCATAGAAATGGGCACCCATTTCTATGAGGCATACACTGCCCCTACCTTCTCAACCCTACCACATTGGCAAGCTAGCTTTCCAACACTCCACTAGCTTGCCAATAGGGTAGGGTTGAGAAGGTAGGGGCAGCGTATCGATTCAAGCTATGCAATGACACTTTTCTAGTTGGTAGCATAGTATCAGTGGTTGACTTTGTAGAGAACTACACTCTACAACCACAATGTGAGGTGAAGTCATAGTATTACAAAACTCCACACAGGTTTCAATATTTGTGCAAATAACATTCATTCATGCAGCTAATAGTATAGAGGACCAAAGGAAGGTATTGAGGGAGTATCACTTTTATATTAGTGATGATCACACACATTCTCCAAAGTTCGTACAAGGTTGCTTCCAGATGTTCTACAGTGATTTGGCTCAGAGGGGCATAGCATACAGTTGACATATAATATGGTTGGATAACTATGCAACATAGCTCAAGAACTCACACATATTCTACTGGTTGAGCAGGATGCATGTCATTACAGGTGTACAACATATGTGGAACTTTTGTGAGGTCGGGCATGGAAATGGGGAGCATGATGGTGCAAGAGCATGCATGAAAAGAGCATTAGCACGAGAAGAGTTAAAGTATAAAGACAGTGCAAAGTTGACAAATGCAAGATCAATTATCGAGTGGTGTAATGCTTCGATGGGTCTAGGTAATGAAGGTATTTCTTCAGTTCATAGGTATTTTTGGTTGATGGATGATACTAACATTGCACCACATGAGGATTTTTGTACACTAACTAGATCAAGTGAGCTACACTCTTTGCTCAAATGCAGGTTCATGGAGTATTGATACATGGAAGATGGCATGCTTTTGTTCTTCATGTACAATGCAAGTATGGAATGATTGTGAGTCAAGGGAGTGGGTTGAAAAATGGTTGACAAGTTATCTTAGCCCACTTCACACATATCACCCTCTAACGACATTGGAACTAACACAAATGGAATCATCGGTCGACTTTGACCACGTATCAGATCTAGTTCAACTAGGTAATATATCTACTTGCTTAGTTTTTGAAATTCCATATTGTTATATTACTTTGTAGTGTATTCATAATATTGACTAATTTCAATAGATTTGTTGCACATATCAATGCAAGGCAAGTTTATGTAGTTATTGTAGATGAAGCTAACAAAGAGGGAATAAACTATTACTTGTGTCGTTGTGTTGAGACCAAAAAGAGATTGGAGGCCCCAGTTATAGATGGAGAAAACATCGAATACCCTATAGGCTTAGTTGTTACTGGAACATGGCTTAGAAGGCACCCACATGAGAGTGTTAAACATTGGTTGTTTGAACACTTTGACATGCATCATATGATTCTTCATTACTCAAACCTACATCATGGCATCCAATGTTCATTTGACCAAATATGGGGGTAGACCTTTGAACAAGGTCTTGTGGAAGGTCTGTGAGTCTGACCACGAATAAATACTTGACACAATAAAGAGTAGAGCAGACTTAGATGGTTCATTGGATTAATTTGTAATTATGCATATCGGTTCTTATTAATTTATACTTGTATGCACATTAATTTGTTTGATGGAAATTCTATCATCTTCTTTTACTTTGCCTATTTGTAAGTAACCTACTACAAATTGATTGGTGTCCCCTTGCAAAAAATGCAGATTTATGAGCCATCAAAGAGAATCTCAGCCAAAAAAGCAATGCAACATCCTTATTTTGATGATCTTGAGAAAACTCAATTATGATTTGAAGCCATTATAAAAGATCATGTGAAGCTTAGCAAGGGAATCTCAAGTTACTCAATTGAAGTTAACCTCATAATGAGCACCTATGATGTAGACATTTAAAGAGAATCTTGAATGTATGAGTGACATTGTAAAAGATCTGTGAGAATGAAGTACCTAAGACATTGTAATGAGATTTACTTGTATTGAGATTTACTCAAATATTGTAATTTTGGAGTTCATGTTTGTGCAGTAGCACCTTGTTCTCTAAATGCCTTCAAGAGGAAAATTTGCAAAATTTGAATTTTGAAATGTAAACAATGTGAAAAAGGTCATGTGAAGGTCATATGTAATGTATTCAAAGTCTCAAAGAGGTCATTAGGTGATTAGAGAAGTGATATTGCACAAAAGATGTCATTTGGTGTAAAAATGCAAAACTTGCATTAGTTGCACAATTGCAAAATTAGTAAATAAAGGATGATGTTTTATGTATTTGCAACACTTTTCCTTTTTTGTTTCAACCTTGTGCGGATTGTATAGCACCTTATTCTTTGATTGTTGATTAGTTTTCAAATGTAAAAATTGAATTTTGAAATGTAAAATGTATGTAAAAGGTCATGTAATACAATCAATATGATGCTGGTAAGGTTGTTTTTGAATATAATATTGACACGTAATACTGATGAAGTGCTTGGCTTGTTGGTTGCCTTATAGTTTAGAATGGGAAAAGTGGGATTTTGGTGAATGGATAGGTAAATTTTTCATGAAAGTTGAGCAAAAGAATGATTGTTTAATTTGATCTTCTCCTATTCATTTTGGATCAAAATTACTTTGATGGTTTGTGGATCCTGGTAGATACTCATACATCAATAAGCAAGGGGTGTCAATCTTCACAAAACCTCAAATTAATGAGTTTGAAAAAAAGTTTCAACCAATAACTCTCTATCTCTTCAATTTTAACCCTTCACTCTACCTTGTCTAGTAGGTCAACAGACCCCGGTTTTAGACCTTTTCTCACAAACTTCTCAAATAACTTCACAAAAAAATGACTGATCTAGATAGCCATTATTGAGTTACAACACATACTTAAAAATAAATAGTGACTATCTTGGAACATGTGCATCAAAAATGACCTTCTTCATTGTCCTCAATAGGCTAACAAGGCCTAATTTACAAAGGAACATACCTTTAAACATTCAAAAACCCCCTAAAATTGTTGGGGCAATAATTCTAGTGTATCCAAAACCTCAGATCCATAATTTGTCTCAGGAGAAACTCACTCCACCATGCCAAACCACAAAACCCTTATTTTATGAGGGTTTATTGAAAGGAATGGTTCCAAACATTTCCAAAACATGCCACCACCTCAAACCTTCTTAAAATCACCTGCACAAACTCAAAAAAAAGTCACCCAACCCTACATGCAATATTTTATCAAACACTAGGGTGAAACCTCATTTTTCATGCCCTTTTCAATCAAAATCTACAGGGGCAGCAACACAAACCCCATAAAACTTATTACCTTTCACCAAATAAGCACTCTAACATCAAAATGGGTTTCTAAATATGTATTGGGTCTATGGAAACACAAGGAGATTGAAAAAGAGAACACAATCACCCTATGCGGAACTGTACAGTTCAAGGAAACATCAAATTTTTGGTAAAAATATAGAAAAATGCAAGGAAACAATGAATTTTATTGATCTTCTTCTAAGTATATGGTACATTTATGCTATGCATGGTACATTTATGCTCAACATGGTCCTCTTTTGCACCCAAACATGTGGAATCGCTCTGAGCTACGTTCAACTGACTCGATCCCTTAAGGGTCCAAAGTGCAAAAGGGCAACAATGCTTGACATGGTATTACTTGGTAACCATGGAACTTACAAAATCTCCATCTGAGCCTATGAGATCATGTTGGGCCCCTCTACAAAAACTCTCAGTTTTCACTATCTTAGAGTGGTTTCCCCATGGTGTCCAGTTTTCACTTGATGGAAAAAGAGTCTAATGCAAGTAGTATAAAGTTGCACAGTGGTGCAACTTTCATTCTGCAACTCGTGTGACCAAACAGTCTGTTCCAACGCATCTGAATAGGTATGTTTACGCTAGGCATGGTTCTATTTCTCACCCAAACATGCAGAATCGCTCTGAGCTACGTTCAACCAAATCGATCCCTTAAGAGTCCAAAGTGCTAAATGACTGCAAAATTCAACATGCTATTACTTGGATACCATGATGCTTATAAACTTATCGTCTAATCTTATAAGATTACATTGGGATCCTGTACAAAAACCTCTCTCGGTTTTGGCTATTTCAGAGTGGTTTTCTCGTGGTGGCAGATTTTCACTTGATGGAAAAAGTGTCAAATGCAAACAGTGCAAAGTTGCAAAGTGGTGCAACTTTCGTTTTGCAACTCGGGTGACCAAATAGATTGTTCCAATGAGTCTGAATAGGTATGTTTATACTAGGAATGGTCCTCTTTCGCACCCAAACATGAGGGATCAATCCGAGCTATGTTCAACCAAATCAATCCCTTAAAGTCCAAAGTGCAAAATGGATACAAACTTCAACATGCTATTACTCGGATGCTGTGATTCTTAGAAACTTCTCATCTAATCCTACAAGATTGCATTGGACCCCTCTCAAAAAACCTCTCTTAGTTTTGGCTATCTCGGAGTGGTTTTCCTATGGCAGCAAATTTTCACTTGATGGAAAAAGTGTCAAATACAAGTAGTGCAAAGTTACAAAGTGGTACAACTTTCATTCTGCAGCTCGTGTGACCAAACAAATTGTTCCAATGTGTCCGAATAGGTATGTTTACACTAGTAATGGTCCTTTTTTGCACACAAACATGCGGAATCGCTCCAAGCTACGTTCAACTGAATCGATCCCTTAAAGGTCCAAAGTGCAAAATGGCTACAAACTTTAACATGCTATTACTTGAATACCGTGATGCTTAGAAAGTTCTCATCTAATCCTATAGGATTGCATTGGGCCCCTCTACAAAAATATCTCTTGGTTTTGGCTATCTAAGAGTGGTTTTCTCGTGGCGACAGATTTTCACTTGACAGAAAAAGTGTCAAATGCAAGCAGTGCAAAGTGGTGCAACTTTCATTCTGCAAATCGTGTGACCAAACAGACTATTCCAACGCATCTGATTAAATATCTTTACACTATACATAGTCCTTTTTTGCACCCAAACATGTGAAATCACTTCGAGCTACGTTTCACCAGATCGATCCCTTAAGAGTCCAAAGTGCTAAATGGTTGCAAACTTTAGCATGCTGTTACTTGGATACCATGATGCTTAGAAAATTCTTGTCTAATCCTACAAGATCATGTTCAACCCCTCTACAAAGATATCTCTCGGTTTTGGCTATCTCAAAGTGGTTTTCCTATGGCGACAGATTTTCACTTGATTGAAAAAGTGTCAAATGTAAGCAATGCAAAGTTCCAAAGTGGTGTAACTTTCATTCTGCAACTCGTGTGATCAAACAAACAGTTCCAATGAGTTTGAATAGGTATGTTTACGCTAGGAATAGTCCTCTTTCACACCCAAACATGCGGAATCGCTCAAAGCTATGTTCAACCAGATCAATCCCTTAAGAGTCCAAAGTACAAAATGACTACAAACTTCAACATACTATTACTCGGATACCGTGGTGCTTAGAAACTTCTCATCTAATCCTACAGGATCATGTTGGGCCCCTCTGCAAAAACCTCTCTCATTTTTTGCTATCTCGAAGTGGTTTTCCCGTGGTGGCGGATTTTCACTTGATGGAAAAAGTGTCAAATGCAAGTAGTGCAAAGTCGCAAAGTGGTGCAACTTTCGCTCTGCAGCTCGTGTGACCAAACAAATTGTTCCAACACATACAAATAGGTATGTTTACGCTAGGAATAGTCCTCTTTGCACCCAAATGCACAAAATCACTCCAAGCTATGTTCAACCAGATCGATTCCTTAAGGGTCCAAAGTGCAAAATGGCTGCAAACTTCAGCATGCTATTACTCAGATACCGTGATGCTTAGAAACTTTTTGTTTGATCCTACAAGATCATTTTAGGACTCTCTACAAAAACCTCTCTTGGTTTTAGTTATCTCATAGTGGTTTTTCTGTGGCGGCAGATTTTCACTTGATGGAAAAAGTATTAAATGCAAGCAGTGCAAAGTTGCAAAGTGGTGCAACTTTCGTTTTGCAACTTGTGTGACCAAACAAACTATTCCAACATGTCCGAATAGGTATGTTTACACTAGGAATGGTCCGATTTTTCACCCAAACACGTAGAATCACTCCAAACTACGTTCAATCAGATCGATCCCTTAAGAGTCCAAAGTGCAAAATGGCTACAAACATCAACATGCTATTACTCAGATACCATGATGTTTAGAAACTTATCATATGATCCTACAGGATTATGTTGGGCTCCTCTACAAAAAACTCTCTCAATTTTGGCTATCTCATACTTGTTTTCCTGTGGTAGCAGATTTTCACTTGATGGAAAAAGTGTCAAATGCAAGCAATGCAAAGTTGCAAAGTGGTGCAACTTTCATTTTGCAACTCGTGTGACAAAGAAAACTATTCCAACATGTCTAAATAGGTATGTTTGTGCTAGGCATGGTCCTTATTTGTACCCAAACACGCGAAATCGCTCTGAGCTACGTTCAACTAGATTGATCCCTTAAGTGTCCAAAGTGCAAAAAGGAAGCAAACTTTGACAGGATATTACTTGGAAACTGTGATGCTTACGAACTCTCTGTCCGAGCCTAAGGGATCACGTTGGGCTCCTCTACAATAAGCTCTCTCAGTTTTTGTTAGCTCAGAGTCATTTTCCTATGGTGTCCAGTTTTCACTTGATGGAAAATGTGTCAAATTGAAGCAATGTAAAGTTGCAAAAGGGTGCAACTTTCGTTTTGCAATTCGTGTGACCAAACTAACTGCTCCAACGCGTCTCGATAGGTAGGTTTACACTAGGCATGGTCCTGTTTCGCACTCAAACATGTAAAATTGATCCAAGCTATGTTCAACCAACTTGATCCCTTATGATGGCATGCAAAACAATGGAAAAAAGAAACATACACATGATGGTTGAGAAGTCCGAGTATTCCACACAAAAAGTGTATGATCATTGGTGCAAAACACCTTATTCCTCCATTTGATGAAGAAGGTCTAGTTCAGTGGTTTTAGTCATTATAATGTCAAATAATGCCATGATAGGCCATTTTGTAATCTTGCTTTTAGTTTTGAGTTAGTGTGGGGTCATTTGAGTCAATTATGTAAGTACAAATAAGAAAATAACATTGGTAAAGCCATTGGAAGAGATTACTAATGCTGCCCCTATTCAAAATTTAGAATTTAGGCCTTAAAAGCAAGGCTAGATGAGGTGAAAAGAAGAAATTGCTTGAAAATAAGTTAGAATAGGTTGGAAATAGGGTGAAGTTGTTGAGTTTGATGTGTTCAAATGGTTTGCAAGGACAAGGGAGGTCAAAAGTATGTTATGGCATTATGCCCTAATTGGGAATAGAGGGGTTTTGAATGAAAAAGAGAGGTTTGAGGGAGTAAAAGTGGGTAAAGTCAAGGGGCAATATAATTTGGTGGTCAATTAATTCTGTGCAAGTAGAATAAAGAGTGTTAGAAGAGGTTTTGAGGTTGTATGACATATGGATATGGGGTTTTCAATAAACTGTAGTGAAATTTGAGAAAAGTGAGGGTTTAGAGGATAGTGGGGTTAGAGGGCCAATCATGCCATAAAATTGTGGATTTTGTAGATTTGTAGACTGGTAAATGCTGCCCAATGGTGTTTTCTAATTGGAAGAGTGATTGAGAGCATGTTTCTTTGTTAAATAGACCTATTCGAGTGTCTAGGACAACATTGAATCCATTTCTTATTTGTATTATAAATTATAACTTGCTTTCTCCTGAGTCCATTTCTTATACAAGAAATAATATTGCAAAAAGTTGACATATGAATCTTTTGATGTGTTTATATGGTGACACATCAGGAACATAACAATTCATTTTGTACTATCAAAATTATGATGTGAAAATGTTTAAAGACTATTGAAGATAAATGTTTGTATGATAATGTGTCAAGAAGTTAACTACTTCATCTACTCTGAATATTATGTTTTGCAATTGTTGTGAAGATCATGTATCATTTGCTTAATTGATTTGTTCTGATCAAATGATTAGATAAATTGGAACTTTTTTATGAATCATTTCATGGAATACCAATTGAAAGTGTTTTTTGCTTTTAGATAAAGTTGTTTAGCATCAATCAATTAATATTGAAGACAAACCATGAAGAGAAACAATGATCAATGCTAGGGATAACCAATTAATAAGTATACACATGAATAAGTCAAGCATTTACATGTGAATAAGGGAAGCACAAGTACTCAAAAACACATAAACCTTGAAGTATACATACAAATACATAGTATACACAAATTAATACAAAGTGTATGCATGAATACAAGGTATACACATGAAAACACGTAAGTCACAAAGTATACATTGGAACACACGTAAGTTGTAAAGTATACACTTGAATACACGTAACTCATATCTTTTGAACCATCAATTTAGAATCCAAATATGGACACCATTGATAAAAAAGATTTGTATTAACCAGATAGCCATGTAGGAATACATTATTATATGTCGATAGAAGTATGAAATATAGGTACAAAATAGCCATATAGGCTTACGAGAATGCCATATAGGCATACAATGTCAAATATATCCAATACAAAATATGTACAAAAATGGCCATGTAGGCATACAACAAAGGGCTATGGAATCAAAATTTATTTCTCTCCATGCTCTAGAAATAAATTCTTTCCCTTTGCTTGTCGATTGGATGGCAATAGGTCTATCACTTGTTTGTGCCATGCTCAAGGAGTGCTCCTACTGCTCCTCCTAGTGTTTAGTTCATGGTGAAGTTTTAACTATTACAATAAGACGTATGTTGGAATATTTGCCTCAATCCATACTAACATGTAACTCCTGGAGGGAAAATTCACTGTGACATTAATCATGTCTGGCTGACTAACTATTTTGAATCCTTTGAAATGTTCCAAGTCATTGAGACAAGGTTGGTGTCTTGCTGAATGAACTATTGCTATGACAAGAAGCATTCGCTGTGACCTTTTGTCGAATGGAGACCTCTGGCAAACAGTATGTTCTTATCATGCTTTAGGAAGACTCACAATAGCTGGCATCTTTGGGGTGACTTGATCACTCGGTATGAAGTCCTAATGACCGAAGAGAGTCTTACCGATAGCATATGGCCTTCGCAGTGACACTAAAGGGTTTTCGGTATGAGGTCTCAATGACAATGGAAGATCTCTCTGACGGGGATACAACTGAAGTCATCGGCGTAGCTCTTGGCACTCGATGAAAGGTCTTGGCTAAGGTCAAATGTCTTGCTAACTCAGTAAGACATGAATACTCAATGTAAGGTCTCAACAGTTGCTGTGAGGTCTCGGTGAAAGACAAAAGTCTTGCCGACTCGGTAAGAATTGGTTGCTCGATGTGAGGTCTCGGTGCTCGATGAAACATCTTGGCGAAGACAAAAGTCTTGCCGACTCGGTAAGAATTGTTTTCTCGGAGTGAAGTCTTGGTGAAAGATGAATGTCTTGTCGACTGTCAGGTGCTCCAGTGAAACTTGAGGAGACTTGGCGAAACCTCTTAGCGAAACACAAATGTCTTGCTGACTGTCAGGTGCTCTGGTGAAACTTGAGGAGACTCGGCGAAACCTCTTGGCGAATGGAAAGTCTTGCCGATGGAAAAGTTGAATTCGTTGCGACTTTGTGAGCATTGGTATGAGTCTAGCCGATGAGAAATATCTTGCCGATAGGAATGCAATGGATGTCAATGGATTCGGTATGACTCATGGCGTTCACTATTTCGTCTTGCCGACTGGTGGAACCTATGCCGATCTCGAATACTGGCTATGTTGGCATCAGGGAGACATGGTTAGTGTCTCACCGACATGCTAACACAGATTGAATGCCCTTGAACGATTGACCATCCTAGATGGAGCATCGTGGACCAATCAAAGGAAGCGATTTTCAAATGGATGGCAGTTAGATTTTTTCAACAGTTGCAACGCTGGAGCTGAACTGCATGCATGGAAAAATCAATGCTCAAGAGGAAAACTTTCTATGATGGGGCAGTGGCGGATAAGGATGAACAAAAGACAAAAATCAGAATGTGATAAGATTTAAAGGATCGATTCTGATTTGGAACTGTAGGGTGAATCGGATTTGTTGAGAGCATTTCTATAATAGGAAGAATAGTTAATGAAACTACTATGAACTGATACCAGAGAGTGTTGTATCTCTACATTGTATGTAATTTTTGTTACTGTAATACAAAGAGATTTAGCTTGGTGTGGTGGGTTTTGTCCCGAAAGGGTTTCCCATGTAAATCTGTTGTTCATTGTCTTTGAGTATCTTCTCTATTTTTGTAAATCTTTCATGTGTGTCTTAATTGGATTGTAATTTGAAAATTAAAAGTACTGTATGCTTACTTCCCTGTGGTTTTGACGTTAGGAAAGTTGCTTCTGGACCATTGCTTTCCTTACAAAGTAAAGACATTACTATATAAAAATTACATTATAGAAAATGATATATTTAAGAAAATAATCACTTATCGCCATCTCATGATCTCTCTCCACGAGGGGAATATTCACACGCCCATGCTTAGGCATGCTCAAGCCCTGTATAAACCATCCAAATATAAATTAAACTACGAATCAATAATGGTTTTATTTTTCACTAACTAACATCTATAACAACGAATGTAAATTGAAATTTACTAATTTGCCTCATACCTCCCCTGTTAGAGCCATTGAGGATTGTATAGCAGATGAAACACCGATCTTCATTTCCCTCATCACATTCAGAGGTGTTTCAGCTTACAACATCTAAAAATGAAACAACAAATTATTCAATCACAAAAACTACAATAGCAATCCACATCATGACTTATAATGTATGAGATTATAATGAAATTTTTTTGGAGTACTTATTAAACTATATATTTCTGATTATCATGCTTACTATTTTCCCTATCCATATCTTGTTCAAAAGGACGTGTTTTTAGGCTTTTACCCATAGTAGTAAGCCAGTGAACCATTTTATCAAATGCTTTTTGTAGACATGTACGATAACTGTGGTGGCATAGAGAAGGCAGTGAACTATTTGAAAAAATGCCTCAAAGAAATGAGGTCTTGTGGTGATGGAATGCCATTACAAACAAATGTACGTCATGGCATTCCATCACCATAAGACCACATTTCTTTTAGGCATTTTTTTAGAAAGTTCATTGCCTATTCTATGGTATTATTGGTTACTATTATGCTTTGATAGATATTTTTCCAAGTGTCCATAGTTTTTTGGAAAGCACCTATTTTAGGATTTTAGCCATAGCTACAAGGAGGTGAGTAGTTTGATAAAATGCTTTGGTACACATGTATGGAAAATGTGGTATCATAGAAAATGTGGTGAGCTGTTTGAAGAAATTCCTCAAAGAAATGTGGTCTCATGGTGATGGAATGGAATTCCATCACCACGAGACTGCATTTCTTCAAGGCATTTTTTCAAACTACTAATTTCCTTGTCTATGCTATTGCTTACTATTATACTTTGATAGATTTTTTCCAAGCATCCATAGTTTGTCGTGCAGGTGCACCTTTGCAATCACATGCATCCATGAGGAAAATTTAGGATTTTGAATTCGTTAAGGTGTTTTGATGATGTAATAAGGCTTAAATAGCCATTTTGGAGGTTGTAATAGTCTTAGTTAATTTAGGCATAAAGTGCAAAATTGCAAAATATTGACAAAGTTGTCAATTTCAAATGTTGTAAAACTACAAAAAAGGTGTAAAGGCATGGAATTCCAAGGGTCAAAGTAGTTGTAGAGGTTATTAAGTCGTTGTAGGAAATTGGAAAGGTTGGGAAATGTTTAAAAATGATATGATCCATCGATGTAAGTTGTTGTCAGAGAGATTGAAGGAGAAAACTAATAAAATATCATTGATCCAAAGGAGTTGGTATTGAGTTTTTGAAATGTGAAAGTAGGCCATGATGGGTTCCTAATTTGGGGATTTTTTGACAAGGTTGTTTGAGAAAATTAAAAGTTTTGACAGGAAAAGCGGGTTGGCTGACCTAGTAGGAAGACTAGGTAGAAGTTTGAAAACAAAGAAATAATTGAGTTTTTGAGTTGCAAAGTGGATTGAATCCTTTTGAATGATGAAGTTAAGTTATTTGACTGCCTTGCATTGTATTAGTTTGTTGGAAAGCACCTTTTTTAAGCCTTTAGCCATAGCAGTGAGGAAATAAATTGTTTGATAAAAAGCTTTTGTGGACATGTATGGAAAATGTGGTAGCATAGAAAAGGCGGTGAGCTGTTTGAAAAAGTGACTCAAAGAAATTGGGTCTCATGGTGATAGAAATCACCATGAGACCACATTTCTTTAAGGAATTTTTTCAAAAATCTCATTTCCTTGTCTATGCTATTGCTTACTATTATTCTTTCATATATTCCTTTGAAGCATCCATAGCATAGACAAGGTAGTGAACTATTTGAAAAGATGCCGAGCAGTAAAAAGTGGTCGCATGTAATTCCATGACAAGAAAATGCAATTGGAAGCTGCTTCTAGACTTATTACAAATGCTATGTGAAGTAATTGCATCACTGCTTATGTTGACTTTCTAAACAACTATATTGTAGTTGAAATTTTGTCATCTATCAACATCTAGTTATTAGTTATGGAATGTGAAGTAATGCTTTGAGTTTGAATGATGTGTAATGCAATGTAATCAATGATATGAATATAAACTACACAAATCTATTAAATACAATTCATTAGTTAAAATCTTTATTTTATTACCTGTGTGTAGGTTTGAGTAAATCCACTGGCACTGGGAGGTGTTCCCTCGAAACCTCCAATATTAGTCTGTTCAACATCTAAAATCACATATTAAAATACCATTTGTAAAACAATGCTATTAACATGTAATAAATTTATAATTTTTTACTAGTTGCATACCCCACTGATAGGTGTACTATAGAAATAAGTAGGTGGAGGACTGGTGTATCCAATCTCAACACTGTGACCCTGCAATTTTATTAAAATCATAAAACTAAATTAGTTAATCTTGCATTTCAAAATTGAAATTTAATAAATTAAATTCAATGAACTTGCTAACTTTTACTTGACTATCAATGCCATATGCCTCATGCAAAATTTTAGCTACCCTCTCCATCTCCATAGCTACAGATGGATCTTGCGTAGCAACCTCCTAAGTGTCAGTGGGGTTATATGAACAAGTTGCCCCAGAAGATTGACACACATGGGTTCGAAGGCCACAACTCAAAGACTCCCCTAGATGGCGCTATAGAATAGGGCTAGATGATGGATGACACTCTAGGTCAAAGTGTTGATCGCTTGCAATGTCTCTACATCGACAGTCTCCTTCACGACGGAAGGCATAACAACGTGCTCACAAGGCGGCCTAGTGAGAGCTCATCTCCCTTACTGCGTAGGATCTGGCTGTGCACTAGGTCTATCCTGAGGCGATCCCCCCACCTCTCCCCTAGAAGTCCTGTTATCTCCTAGAAATGTACCCTACGCATAGTGATGAAACTGAGCTTTCTAGAGAAACATGGGATCACTTCAAGGCTGTGGGTCACCTGAAGTTGAAATGAACCTCTGGAGAAGGCCGGCTTCCTTTGTTATCACCTAAACTATTGATTCTTTGAAGGGAAAGGGAGAAGGAGAATGCATTAAAGTGAAGATTAAATTCTAAGGTGATACACCGAACTTATAAGAAATTATGGAATGAAACAAGGTAATCATACACTAGAAAGCTAATGATTAGTATTTTACTTACTTGACATAACCCCTTTAGACTTATGCACCATTCTCAAAAGGCTTGATCTACATACATATCTCAAGAAGGAAAAAATGGATTTCACAGCTTTAAGGTATGAATATAGATTTAGAAAAACACAGTTGAAAACTCGCATAACCTAAAAATACAAAAATGAGAGTAATACAAACATTAACACTGGCTTCCGAGGTAAACTCTGCGTTTTATTCCAAATTCAAATTGAGTTACAAAACATACATCAGCTGAGAAAGGATTTAAGAAAAATCACTAAATCTTTGAAATGCATAATTCGAATTGTTTACAAAAAAGGCACAAATGCCTTATATATCAAAAGTGTGTTGGCCCCTCTAGGCATACAAAAACATCCGTTCAGAAAATATTTTCCCCTAGATCTTTTCATGTAGTTAATGTTGTGTTCGATTGAATCCCCTACTGTCCGTGTCGGTGTGAAGAGTCACCTCCAGGAATGGCCTCCTTGATCTTTTGGGATGCATTTAATGTGCCAACCTCTGGCCCCGTGTTCACCTTTGAATCCCTTGCCGAGCTGCTTTGAATGCTTCAGAGCTCAGAGCTGATCCACATCGTCTTTCATTCCATTGATGTTCTTCATCTTGGTCAGACTACCACAGCTCACTTTCATATCTCTCTGATTGGTTGGGTATACTCCACACAGATTCTTTGAGTGGTCAAAAGCTCCTCCTGTAGAATCACATGTCGGTGAGACACTAATTGTGTCTCCCCGATGTGATTAAATCTTCCTATGGTTATCGACATAGCTTGAAACAGTCGATGAGAGCTCCTATTGAGCCCAAAAGTCATACCGATATTGCCTTTGTGGTCGCCAAGACAATTGCATTCGGCTAGACAACATGGCGAACTCTTCTCATCTTTTATTGGCGAAAGTATATTGATGTCACCCCAAACGCACTCCACTCCACTGAGCTCCACATGTCTTTCGGTGAGACATTGGCAAGTCGGGAAGACTTCATGGTGAGCTCTCAGGGGTCATACCGATGCATAAGATGTCGCCGAGACCCCAACCTATTGGTAAGACATCATACCGAGTGTAAAACCTCCTCCCAGAGTCTCCCCGAACTTAATATTACAAACCATATCGGCAAGAGTTTGCCAATGTCACCCTAATGCATTTTGCTCTACCTGAGCTCCAGTCCTTCATTGAGACCCTATCGGGTCGGCAAGACTCTCAGCGAGGCATCCTTGCTTCGGTGAGAGCTCATTTTGTTTTGATTCGGCAAGAGAAACATTCATCGACAAGAGGTTATAGTGGCTTCATTAGTCATGCCGATATCACTTTCCATCATTGAGACCACACCATGTTGGTAAGACATCACTCCGACAATCGGGCGCTACATTGATGTCATTTGTGTCAGAGAGACCCTCTGTTGGTCAGTGAGACTTCCTGGCGATGTTGGATCTTTCTCCCCAAGCTAGTTCCCCTTCGACAAGACTTTAGTTAGTCACTGGGACCTCATGGTGATAGCTTTAACTCTTGGCGAGGCCCCTTTGTTTTCGGTGAGACATTGGCCTATCGACCAGACCTCTCGCCAGGCTCCTTATCTTTTGGCGATGAGTTTACTTCTCTTCAGTCAGGGAGACAAGCTTTGTTTGCTAAGACATCATGGCGAATTCCCTTCCTTCGCTGAGGGCGTACTTCATTTTTGTTTGGCCTGAGCTCCTACTTCACCGAGACCTGACTCCTTTTGGCGAGATGTTATGTCGAGTGAAGAATCCTCTGGCGAGCTCATTTCCAGTCAGCGAGACACATAAAGACTCTCAGCAACAAGGATGTCTAGGTGACTGATGGGCCTCCTTAGAATAGAATAGAATGCCAGTCGGCAAGACAACTGCAGAGTCTTGCCGACTTTTTCCTTAGGACAATTTTATGCCAAACTGGATTGGGAGATGCCTTCCAACTGAGCTCCTTGAGGAATACCATCACGTGTACAATCCACCCCCTGACGCAAATATCCCATTTGACCTTCTTGAACATCTGAAACACAATTTGTCTTGCTTGATTAAGCCCGTAGGTGAAAATTGGGTAACAAGTCCCTCATATCAAAATAATTTGGGATTTTTTTCAATATGAACTCACTATATAGTTTCCTAAGGAAATACTGTGGGACGTCACAATTATTGCACGGTAGGTAATCAACGACCATGTACCACCTATCATAAAAATAGTTCCTAATCTTTTGGTGGTGGCACCAATAAATAAGAAACCTCTTCACATTGAGGGTAAGATTTTGATTTGTGTGTGGGTCAGTGAATAATGAGCACAAATCATCTTTTGTAATTTTTAAATCCTTTACATCTTTATATGATAGTTTATCCACATAATAAGCCCTAGCTACCTGCCTCCTATCTTCCCATCTAGTTATTTGTTTGCTAATTGAATCTACATTTTTTAACATATCTTTCAATGAACTTGCTAGGGTCATTCTTTTTGTGGTTGAACCGTTTGGATCACTCAACCTAATGATTAAATTCTCAATTTTCTTTTTGTTGTTCTCAATTTCACTCATTAAATTTTGTTGAGTTCCAAGAGGGTGTTGAGTGATTGGTGGAGGAGGTTGTTGTTGTGGTTGATTTTGTTCTTGAGGATTTGGTTTCTCTTCTTGTTGAGGATTTTGAGGGTTTGCAGGTTGATTTACATCTCCCACAAATTCAAAAAGAAAATATCAAATACAACCTAAAACTAACAAATTCAAAAAAAAAAAACAAGAATCCTTACCTCTCACACCTCCTCGTCGTCGTGGCACCATCCTTGTGAAGAAATAACAACCGTTGGGGAAGATTTTTGCACAATGCCTCCTCCTAGAATGCGAACATGAAAAATGGGGGTTTTGGCCACGGGCACAACAAAAAACATAGTCGAAATGAAGAATGAATGAGTTTCACTTTTGTTTTTTTGTTTTTAACATGTCATAATGCGAGCATGTTACAACGTGCTCACATTATGGGCTCGTTGTGGTCGAGCCTTAGGCTTGGCCCACCAAGCCATAACGCGAGCAAATTATAACGCACTCGTGTTATGAATTTTCAATTTTTTTTTGAAAGTGGCCACAAATTGGCTATCCATCTCCATCCACCCGCCCAATTGTGGTTTGAATTTTTCTTGTGTAGTTACCTTCAAAGCCAAAGAGTGCTTCAAAGAGGCTCCATTTTGATGATCCACCAATAGTTTAGGATGAGTTAGACATTTTGGCATGTATAGTTTGAATAGATATCGAGATGGCATATGCCAAATTTTGTAAAGCTTTGTTTGAGTTGGCATTGATGCCATTTTTGTATATGGACATACACTTGATTATTGGATAATTTGATACATAGAAGTTGAGAATCGAAATAATTTGTTCATCATGTGCATGATTAAATTGTTCAAAAATTTAATCTTGAGCAATGGTTAAATATCAATGTACAAACACATAAAAAATAATGGTTATATTATATAGTTGACAATAAAAAATAATGAATAATGGTTAAATTATATCATATATTGCTTAGTTATATTATGGTTAAATTATATAGTTTAAACAACTTCGAAGACAAGAACAATGGTAAAGTTTAACATTTTAACTTTAAAATTTAAATACACAAATGTCATTGTCTCACACTACATATTTCATATTGCATTATCATTACATATTGAAATTCAAAAAATATCATAGTTTTATGTTGATAAACATGCCAAAGTGATGTAGAGCAGGGTGGAAAACTCTCAACAAACCAACTACCCTTTAATCTTCCTTCTAGACACAAAACACCATTGGAAAGTCATGACTAGGGTACATAAGCACTAAATCAACAATCATCTTCCAATGAAACACTTTCCAACACTCCAAAACTCAAAATTCTCACTTTTGACAAGTTTCAAGGGGGGTTTATTGAAAACCTCACCTCTAGACCTCTCCTCACTGTTTCAATGCCTCCAAAACCTTCCAATACATTTTCCATTTCTTAATTACCTCTTACAAAGTGCTGCCCCAAGTGTTTTCCATCACTATTTACTCTTAACCTCCAAATTTCACTCAAAACACACATTCTTGACATCTAGGCATCATGCCCAAACCCCCAAATAGCCACCCTTGTTCCTGAAATCATGCACACATGCCCCCTGCACCTAATTATTCCATTCCAATGAGTTATGTAGTAGAATACAATGGGTGGAGAAAACATTTGGTGGAAATTTCCATACTGCCCTTGTGGAAAAAACATGAATTTAGGCCTAGGAGGCATAGCTTGAAGTAGCAGATTAAAGAAATAGTTTGGAAGAAGGTTAGAACCTAGTTGTTTAGTGTTATTAGGTGGATTTTGATGTGATAGAAGGTCTGTAAAGGCATGGTAGGTCATTTGGATGTTTGGGCTTGAAGCCCTAGTTGAACAAAGAGTGAAAATGGGTGAAATTGAGAGGTTTTAAGAAGGAAATGTGTGAGAAATTTGGGGGAAACATAATTTGAAGGTGAATAAAGTTTGTGCAGGGTGAAATAAAAGTGTTTGAAAATATTTTGAGGTTGAATGAGGTTTAGAGATGGGTTTTTCAATAAACACCTGCTTATTTGGTGAAAAATGAGGGTTTCATGAAAGAGGGTCTTAGCAAGTGAGTTTTGACTCAGGAGTTGAAGAATTTATGGTTTTGGAGGAATTTTGAGGATTTTCCAATGGTATTTTGAGTGGGCAACAAGATTGAAAGAGAGTTCCTTTGTTAAAGTGGGCTAATTGGAGCCCCTTTTCGAGCGTTCAAGGTCAGTTTGATGGTATGATTCCAAAGTAAGTACATGTGATTATGTGATATGTTTAAAAGTAAGCCAATTGGTTCCTAAAATGGTAGTTTTTTTGTGGCTTTGAGTGGTCTCTTCAAAGTTATGAGAGGAAAACCTAGGTTGCACACCTACAAGACTGAATAGTGAAGTTGAGAAGAGTCACCCTTGTTAGGGTTTGAAGGTTGGAAGTTTGATTTATTCAAGTGAATTTGAGTTTTCATATTTGTAGACCTCCCTTTAATTGCATCACAAAGGACCTTATTCATGACCAAAAACATTAAGACACCCTAAGCACTAACTGGTGTAGGGGCACCAAGAGCATTTTATGCAAATGTTTATAATTGAGGTCTTTTGGTTGTTTAGGGGTATTGGAGTCTTTTTGTTCAAACAATAAGGTCATTTAGACAATTTTATGATGTAAGGAGTCCTTTTTATAGATCTTTAGGTGGTTGGAAGGTCTAAGTTGCAAAATATTGCAAAAATTGTAAAATTGTGTAAAAATTGTCAAAATTGCAACTTATTGTCAAATGGTGGAAGTTCAAGAGTCATCTTATTGTAGTTTGTGGGGAAAGCTATTATAATTTTTTTAGTCATGTTTAGGCATGGTTCTTTTTCATACCCAAATGCGCCAAATTGCTCAGAGGTACATTCAACCTGCTGAATCCCTTAAGATCTGAAATGCAAAATGGCTGCAAACTTCAACATGACATTACTTAGACACCGTGATGCTTAGAAAATTATCATCTAAGCCTATGGGATCATGTTGAGCCCCTCTACAATAGCCTATCTCAGTTTTCGCTATCTAGGAGGTATTTTCCTGTGGTGGCAATATTTTGCTTGGGGAAAAAGTTGTCAAATGCAAGTAGTGCAAAGTTGCAAAGTGGTGGAGCTTTTGTTCTGCAACTCATGTGACCAAAATAACTATTCCAACATGTATGAGTGGTTACATTCATGCTAGGCATGGTCCTCTTTCATACCCAAACGTTCCCAATCGCTCCGAGCTACATTCAACTGACTAAATACCTTAAGAGTCTGAAGTGCAAAATGGCTACAAACTATCGCATGACATTATTCAGACACCGTGATAATTAAAAAATTTTCATTTGAGCCTATGGGATTGTGTTGTTCCCCTCTAGAATAACCTCTCTTTGTTTTTTCTATCTCGGAGGCCTTTTCCTATGGTGGCAAGATTTTTCTTGGGGAAAAATTGTCAAATGCAAGTAGTGCAAAGTAGTGCAACTTTCGTTCTACAAATTGTGTGACCAAAATAATTATTTCAATGCATCTGAGTGGGTAAATTTATGCTAATTATGGTCCTCTTTCACACCCAAACACTCTGAATCACTCCAAGCTACATTCAACCAGCTGAATCCCTTAAGAGTTTGAAGTGAAAAATGGCTACAAACTTCAGCATGACGTTAATCAGACACCGCAATGCTTAGAAACTTCTCATCTAAGCCTATGGAATATTTTTGAGCCCCTCTACAATAACCTCTCTTAGTTTTTTCTATATTAGAGGCGTTTTCATGTGGTGGTGAGATTTCGCTTGTCAAAAAAATGTCAAATGCAAATAGTGCAAAGTTGCAAAGTGGTGCAACTTTCGTTCTGCAACTCATGTGACCAAAATAAATATTCCAATGCATCCTAGTGGGTATGTTTATGTTATAAATGGTCCTCTTTCACACAAAAATGCACCAAATCGCTCTGAGCAATGTTCAACCGGTTGAATCCCTTAATAGTCTGAAGTGCAAAATGGCTGCAAACTTCAGCATGACATTACTCGGACACTATGATGCTTAGAAATTTATCATCTAAGTCTATGGGATCATGTTTTTCCCCTCTACAATAACCTCTCTTGGTTTTCGCTATCTTGGAGGAATTTTCCTATGGTGGTGATATTTCACTTGGGGAAAATGTTGTCAAATGCAAGTAGTGCAAAGTTGCAATGTGGTGTAACTTTCATTCTGCAACTTATGTGACCAAAATAACTATTTCAACACATCTAAGTGAGTACTTTTACACTAGGAATGGTCCTCTTTCACACCCAAACACGTCGAATCAGTCTGAGCTACGTTCAACCCTCTAAATCCCTTAAGAGTCCGAAGTGCAAAATGGCTGCAGATTTAGCATGATGTTACTCAGACACCGTGATGCTTTGAAACTTCTCATCTAAGCCTATGGTATCATGTTGTGTCCCTCTACAATAACCTCTCTTAGTTTTTTCTATCTCAGAGGCTTTTTCTTATGATGGCGAGATTTCACTTGGGGAAAAAGTTATCAAATGCAAGTAGTGCAACGTTGCAAAGTGGTGTAACTTTCATTCTGCAACTCGTGTGACCAAACTAACTGTTCCAACACATTTCAGTGAGTATGTTTACACTAGGCATGGTACTCTTTTGCACCCAAACATGCTGAATCACTTCGAGCTACGTTCAACCAGCTAAACCCTGAAGAGTCTGAAGTGCAAAATGGCTACAAACTTTAGCATGGCATTACTTAGACATTGTGATGCTTATAAATTTTTTTGTCTCATCCTATGAGATTATGTTGTGCCCCTCTATAATAACCTCTCTCAATTTTTTCTATCTCGAAGGCATTTTCCTGTGGTGGCGAGATTTCACTTGGAGAAAAAGTTGTCAAATGCAGGTAGTGCAAAATTGCAAAGTGGTGCAACTTTCGCTTTGCAACTCGTGTGACCAAACTAATTGTTCCAGTGTTTCCAAGTGGGTATGTTTACACTAGGTATGGTCCTTTTTTGCGCCCAAACATGCCGAATCACTCAGAGCTACGTTTAACTGGCTGAATCCCTTAAGAGGCTGAAGTGCAAAATGGCTGCAAACTTCAGAATGACATTACTCGGACACTGTGACACTTATAAACTTATCTTCTAAGCCTATGAGATTATTTTGAGCCCCTCTACAATAACCTCTCTCAGCTTCTACTATCTTTGAGGAATTTCCCTATGGTGGTGAGATTTTGCTTGGGGAAAAGGTTGTCAAATGCAAGTAGTGCAACTTTCATTCTGCAACTCATGTTACCAAACTAAATGTTTCAATGCATTTGAGTGGGTATTTTTACGCTAGGCATGGTCCACTTTCACACCCAAATGCACTGAATCACTCTGAGCTACATTCAACCGATCAAATCCCTCAAGAGTCCAAAGTGCAAAATGGTTGCAAACTTCAGCATGACGTTACTCAGACATCGTGATGCTTAAAAAAATTTCTTCTGAGCCTATGGGATCGTGTTGTGCCTCACTACAATAACCTCTCTCAGTTTTTACTATCTTCGAGGCATTTTCCTGTGGTGGCGAGATTTCACTTGGGGAAAAAGTTGTCAAATGCAAGTAGTGCAAAACTATAAAGTGGTGCAAATTTCATTCTACAACTCATGTGACCAAACTAACTGTTCCAACCACTATTGAATTTGACTCCATTTTTCAACAAACATTCGTTGGTCTTGCAAGAAATATTTGTCAGACAACTGATGAACTAATGAAATAATTCTTGTCGCCATCTTTTCGTCAAAATTCAGATGAAGAATTAAATGTCAAAATAGTGGCTCAGATTTGTCGATCATTAGCATCATAAAATGTTTCTATTGTTCGTCAGAATATCGATGATAACTCCATGTATCCACCGACGAATTATAACTAAAACACAATTGCAATGGCTCTTCCAAAGCGTCTAAACAACACTAGAAGTTCATCACCATTTCGACAAAATGGGCAAGTAGTTACGACGAAGCTTTCATCGCAGCTATAGCAACTTCATTAGACCTTTTTCGATGGTTCATCGGTTTCCTTCGTCGAAAGTGTGACGAAACAATGCAATTTTTTTTTAAATATTTGTTGAAATGTACCATCACAGAGACTCTTGGCGATGACCACTGAAGCCAACCCATTGGCGGGAGATCAATCATTGACATAGGATAGAGAACTCATTTTGATAGTTTATGTCTTGCTGATAACTTCCGTCGGCAAGACATATCCAATGTCACACCGATCTAACCTATGCAGGAGTTTTAAATAGACCTACACCATGTCATTGCGGAGACTCTTGGTGATGACCACTAAAACCAACCCATCGGTGAGAGATCAATCATCGGAACATGATAGAAAACTCACTTCGATAGTCCATGTCTTGCCGATGACTTCCGTCAGAAAGAAAGATCCAATGTCACACTGATTTGACCTCTTCAGGAGTTTTAAATAGACCTACACCATGTTATCATGGAGACTCTTGGCGATGAAAACTGTAGCCAACCCATCAGTGAGAGATCAATCATCGGCACAAGATAGAAAACTCACTCTAATAGTCCATGTCTTGCCAATGACTTCCGTTGGTGAGACATATCCAATGTCACATCGATCTAACCTCTGTAGGAGTTTTAAATAGACCTACACCATGTCATCACGGAGACTCTTGGCGATGACCACCAAAGCCAACCCATCGATGAGAGATCAATCATCGAAACATGATAGAAAACTCACTCTGATAGTCCATGTCTTTCCAATGACTTATGTTGGCAAGAAAGATCCAATGTCACACTGATTTGACCTCTTCAAGAGTTTTAAATAGACCTACACCATGTCATCATGGAGACTCTTGGTGATGACCACTGAAGCCAACCCATTGGTGAGAGATCAATCATCATAACAAGATAGAAAACTCACTCCGATAGTTCATGTCTTGTCGATGACTTCGGTTGGCAAGACATATCCAATGTCACACCGATCTGACCTCTTCAGGAGTTTTAAATAGACCTACACCATGTCATCGCAGAGACTCTTGGCGATGACCACCATAGCCAACCCATCAGTGAAAGATCAATCATCAACATAGGATAGAAAACTCACTCTGATAGTCCATGTCTTGCCAATGACTTTTGTTGGCGAGATATATCCAATGTCACACCGATCTGACCTCTTCAAGAGTTTTGAACATTGCTGGTTATTAGCAAGAAATTATGAGGGTCTCACCGATTAAACAAGTGTCTAAGAGCAAGTAAACAGATGGAACCTATTAATTTTCATATTTTTGGGTTCTTTAAATCATAGAATATATACCATCTTCTTCTGCAATGTACTTATATTCAAATTTGAATTCGAGAACAATTGTCATTGGACATCCCATTTTACTTGCATAGAGTATTTTATAAGCAATATATTGATAATGCCAAATAATTTATGGTGTTGTACAACTGTACCTATCATCACAGTTCTACTATTCCCCCTGGAGAATCTTACAAAGACAAGTTTACAATACCAAGTCAAATAATATGAAAAAGACTTACTTCCATACAAATTAAATGATTATTCTTACAATGGCAATTGTCTAATCACAACAATTCCATGAATGGTTATCCATGCTTCATAAGAGATGACTGATCATACATATAGACTACAAGATGCATAGAAAAAGCATTACACTTGAGAACAACCAAGGGCTAACAAGGGAAGGAGTTAAGAAACATCTCGATTGAAGAGAAAATGTGTAGGGAAAATACTTAGTGTCAAGAGAACAAAGCTTCTGTTCAATGGACCTTTGTTTTATCATTATACTACCCATCTAATACCATATTTTAATCCAGGGTTCAACTATCTTAGATCTAAAGAAGCACCTTCAATTAACCATTTAAAGTACTATAAAATAAGGTAAGACTTTTACTTGAGAAAGAGTGGGTACACTTGTAGGATTAAAGTTCTCACAGTCATCAGGATTTATTGGCACACAGACACAACCTGCAACATATGAAGTAATGGATGACTACAAGTTAGTGAAATGGTACTTAATATGTGATTGGTTTGCAAATTGATTGGTAGAAAATAAGGTTACAAATAGATCTACATAACAAATTATGAGGACAAACTACTGTATTCATCAAAATAGATGAAAAGTGCAAAGGAAAGAGCCGAGCTACATCTCTAGAGCCTAAAAAAAACACATGCAAGAAACATAAAAGAAGAACAAACCAGTTTTTGGATGAATACAAAATGGTGCCTTCAACAAGTGATTCATATGCTTTCACACCTAATAGGACATTAAGAAGATTTTAGTCTTCCTTTGTGAAATTAACTACTTATAGAAAAAATACATAAACCAATATTATATACGTCCATGTCTAGCCGAGGGTAGGTATAAGAGAAAATAATTTCCTCAATGCAATTCCAAAAAATATTAATGCTCCCTTATTGCTACACATGCATATACAAGCATTATTCGAGCTCTAAACTATTCAAATATTAAGGATTTAATTAGCTATAAGATGGAAAGTTGTTTAGACATAATCCATCATCTTTTACATATCTTTATTCACTCCTAGAGCTTCAGATAAATTTGTGTAAATGAGACAGAAATGTGAATCTTTTATGACAAAGAAAATTCTTAAAAGGAGGGGGGAGAGAGCAAAGGGTAGGGGGCAAAAGAATGCTTGAATGTATAGCAAAGTATAACATTTTGATTATTATAACAATGAAACAAATCTTAAGTTTGAAGCATTAATATCATTTAGAACATTTATGATCAATAATGAATGTAAGTAGAGAAATTTTTGCATACCTGCAGATGGTACAAAATTTCATGGTTAAGTGGAAGCCTCCCATCAACAACAAGATCCAAATATCCCTCAGATCTATCTCAATTGAGCCTCTAAACCCTTCGTGAGTCTGCAATTTTTCCACTAACCTCGTTATGCACAAAAGTCAAATTTTAGAGTTATGTCACCACTAAAAATAGAAGAAACAGAGCTTTGAAACCAAATCCACACACAACACAATGTGGTATTCATACAAATCCATACAAACAAACTAAACTCAGAACATTGGAATGGAAACAACTTCAAATTATGATGGAGAGCATGTATTTAGGGTCTAAAGAATCATTTTTCTGCCACCATAGTGAAAAGTTAGCACTTTATTTCATCTTTGCATATTGGTTTGATGCTTCAAACGATGCATTTATTATATTGAAAAGTGCATTACCTTATTGAGCTTCTCTTTGTTTTGAGAATAGTTTAATATTCTCTACTTAATAGGGCCAACCATGTGATAGTGGAAACTGATTTGGCCTAGTCATGTGCTCACGACGTGGACGCCGCTGCAAGGGGGGTCTACTGCAATAACAAAGAAATGTTAAATTGATATGTTTTATTATTATTTTTACAAGTATTTCATTAATTAAAAGAACATTAGAGTGGTTCTCTTTACTTGATGGGTCCACATCATGTTCATGAACTTCTCTTATAGACTCATGTTCAACATGCTGAACACCCTCTAAATCCTGATCTGCAGTTAAAACACAAAAGGTTACATTAATTAATACACCAATTGAAATTAAATATGTTTAAAAGAAAATTAGAGTGGTTCTCTTTACCTGATGGGGCCACATCATGTTCCTGATCTTCTCTAGCCTAATCATGCTCAACACGTTGATCACACTCTACATGCTCTAAAGTTGAAACATGAAAGGTTACATTAATTAATACACCAATTGTAATTAAATATGTTTAAAAGAACATTAGAGTGGTCCTCTTTACCTGATGGGGCCACATCATGTTCCTGATCTTCTCTAGCCTGATCATGCTCAACATGTTGATCATGCTCTACATGCTCTAAAGTTGAAACACGAAAGGTTACATTAATTAATACACCAATTGCAATTAAAGATGTTTAATTTTATTAATCCATACTTCATTTTGTATAGCACATGAATACATCCAGTAAGGGGATGCACACCATGACCTTCATCTATAGGTTGTGCTCCACCCTCACCAGGATGCATTGCAATGTCATGTGCAATATTATCATTGCTTGTATGTTTAAAACAAATAGGCATGTAATTAATTTATGGTGGAAATTAATATTGAATAGATTGTACAAGTATTCAATTTTAAATAAACTTTATTGAGTTTATTTACTTATGTGTTAGATGCAGTGGAAGATTGTGTTTGCCTAGTCAAGACTCTTAGGCATTCAACCACAGCTCCATAGCCTTGCTCGAAGGCAATCTTCAGGTCCTCTTCTATGGGAACTCTGTTGAATTTAGAGCCCTACATTTTGCATAAGATCATGAATTTTTTTCTATGGTGTGATAAAACCAAATTGTTTGCAATTTATTATTTGGATACAATATTTCATTTATTGATACTTACAATTCATGCTGCTAATTTCATAGAACCACCAGAGCCAAGTTTGTGCTGCCCATATTTTCCTAGTCTTTCATTTGTTTCCTTCGATGTGTCAGGTAGCCTATGAAAATTTTGAAATACATTAGATTATGTAAAAAGAAAGAGTAATTAGTATATAATTACATTCTTTATAGTATCACATTCCTTGGCCTGATGGTGTCTTTCCTTTTTCCTTTTCAGCCTTCTCCTTTCCATCCGACACCAGGTCCTTCCACTCCCTCTCTGGAATCATGGGGGGATGCTCGTAATTTTTGTTCTTCTCTAAATGTGACCTATATTGGTCCCTCACATACTTTAGATAGGTACCAACTTTCTTAAGGACCTTGGTTCGGTTAAATTTTTTATCACCGAACAACACAACTAAATGGTTAATGAGCTCATCTTTTAAATCTTGATTTTGGGCATTCCACCGTGTACGTATGGTGGGACCGAAGAGCTCCAATGCAATATCACTTAGATGTTTATAAAAGACATCATTTCCTACAAAATGATCATGGGATCAATAGTCTAAAAAGAGTGATCAATAAGTAAATTTCAATTGGATTATATATAATAATAATTAAAATATTTTAAAGTACCTGGGGCCTTCTCTATCTTTATGTGAACGAAATCCTCGGTCACCACAAATGTGACTGGAAATGTTCCCATACTAGTAATACGAGAAGATACAGGAAATGCTACTAAAACATCACTAGTACTAGTGGCCTTTGCATCCCTAGGTACATGTCCTGACACATGTTCTGGCATGTGTTCGCTGCTAGAGGGTGCATTAACGAATGCCTGCATGGTATGTGTTGCCAAAATTTCAGACAACAATATAGGCATGGATGATGTTAGATGATGTGATGTATGCACAAGAAGATTAGGATGGACACTTGTACTAACCCCTACTCCTCGGGCAGCACTTGTAGTACCCTGATCATGGCTAGGACCATCATGGGGACGCAAAACATCCTGTAAAAACAACACATATTTTAGTTCATGACATAAAAGAGTAAAAAATATAAAACCATGAATGAAATTATGTTATAATTAAAGACCTCATGACAACTTACTTGCAAGTTTTGTGCTCTCTCAGTCAATATTTTAACCCTCTCTCAGATTATCTCATCTATTTGAGGCACTATGAATAACAACTTAAGGATTTCTTTATTGCATTTTTTGTGAGTCTTCCTTATCATATCAAGAGGTTTTGCTGAATAAGCGATGCCATCATCACATAATATTGATTGCACCTCCCTATGGATGCTCTCGTTTATTGCTAGTTCCTTTCCCTAATCAGTCAACTGCAACAAGAATATTAAAAACAATATCAAAATTAACCTAATAAACTTATGAAAAAAATATAATAATAAAACATTTTGCTCGTATCTAATTTGTACAATTACAATGAGGTAAAACTATTGGGTAGAAGCACCTGAAGATGCATCACGATCTATGCTTTGGGCTGAAGACTTCCCCATATGATCAATGTCCCGCTGTGACAAAAATTAAATATAAAAAACATTACCGAAATGAAACCGTTAGACATACAAAAAAAAACATAAGAATAAAATGGTATATATTGGAGTCATTAATTGGAGGTTGGGTAAAATGGTACATAGTATGTACCACCCCTTTAGTAACTGTGTTTGTAACTAAGTGATTCAAATTGTAATTGATTAACAACTCTTCCCCTGCAGTTATTGATTTTATCGCACATACAAATACACGGTTTCCCTCGCGCACCTCAAATATGCAATTGGGTTGCTTATTTGTCGACCCAGGTCATGTACTTTTTATAAACCCTTCAATATTCCCTAATGCTTTTGGCCTTTCATCAATGTACATAGCCACTCCTTTATTTTGATCCTTATCTTTTAGCTATATATAATTTGCTGACAGTGCATACCTACGCATACTTCGTGTATATCGAACTAGCTACATCCAATCTTTGTAACTGTAATAGGTTTTGACATACTCCATCAATTCAATAACTTTATCGTAATGAACCTTTATACCATCCATGCAAAATAGGCCCAAACCATGTAATGACGATGGTGCTATGTGATATATCCTCTCGTTGACACAAAAATTAGTGTTTATTGGAGGAAGTTCCTTGGGTACCCATTTTTTCCATAGATGTTTGTACCTCAAGGGCACCTCGATGTCACCTATGCTCTCATCATCATAAGAACATGACCCCCCTTCAACAAGAAAAAATTCCATGTGTTTACGAAATTTTCTTCTAATCTTTTGACCTCTAGTTGATCTCCCTCTTTTAGACCTACTACATGTCTCACTTACCTCTTCTCTTCCTGAATTTCCCTCTCTCAAGGAAGATAGATCTAACAAATACCTATTTGGTGGTACTTGTACTCATAAGGATGTTGGATGAAGTTCTTTCATGGTGATGTGATCCCAAGGTGACATTACGATTAATCTATCATTTCATCGCTAGAATTTCATAGGTTATAAGGTAATCAAGTCTTGATAGATTGCAAGTTATTGTTACTACCATCCAAATGTGTCCATCAAAAATCAAATCTACTTAACGTTTTAACTCCCAAACTCTGTAACAAGTTTTAAATGTGACTATGGTCCACCAGTTACACAACCAAGGCCTCAAATGTATTTTGTAATTGTAATCAAAGGACTTTTTCTCTTCATTCAAGTAAATAAACTTGAAGGGAAACACCACCAAGTGGTTTATTGGACACCTACATGACTAAAAATAGCAGAAAATTTACATTTAATTTCCATATGTCTAAGTGGTTATGGGGAGGGTGTGTACTATGCCTGGTTAAGCTTCATCATAAGTTTAGTGTTAGGTTTAGGGTTTTTAAGTCATCTTAAATCTTCCTATGTCTAATTGCTAGGAGACTTTTGGTATGTTTTAAGGTAGGATGAGTGGTGCATCAATGTTCTAGTTCTCTATGACAAGGTTTCAACATCTTCAAATAGTGAAAGTTAGTGCTCATAGTCATTTGAAACAACATTTTGATTATGTCTGATGGTAGGATTTGATAACTTAAAATATCTCTACTTCGAAACAAAATTATCTCTAACAACTCTAAGAGCTATAATGGGATGGCCACCATCATAGGAAAGATTCTTCATTCTCACTTTTAGGTATTAAAATTTAACAATACCTTGATTGATGAAAGAGCCCAAAGAGCCTTTCTCCATGGTATCCAGGTACACATAGCAACAGTCTTCTCTTATACAGTTGGACATGATTTAAAGAACTTAGCTAGGAATTATTCATTTAACCTAAGGTTTTCTCATAATGCCATCATTGGAAAAGTATGATCAAATTCTTCTATTATGAAGAATTGGTCTATGCACCTCTAGTAATCACTATAAATGTTTGTAAGGATAAAATGACTAATTGCATCAGGTAGGAGAGAATCAACTTTGAGTTCTTCAAGGATTATATTCATCTATTCATAATTTTTAAAGGTTGTGTGTGGAGGAGGTTATCACTACCAAGAAGGGAGTAGACCTTTCCTTGCATATGTTTGTGGTGGAGGTATTAAAGAAGAATTGTATGCCTCTATTTCCATTCATTAGATCTTTCTTAGCCTAGCATATACTTGGGCTAAGTCTACAATTACTTCAGACTCATGCGATGAAGACTATGTGTGATGAAATCCTAGACCTCAACCAAGATGTGGGTAGATTATGGGAGTTTTTCCAAAACTTGAGGCTGGTCGATAAAAATGTGAAAGACTAAGCTATTTTATTTTTTCTGTCTTATCTTATACCATTTTACGAGAATGGGGGTGCCAATGTACGAGAAGATCTTCGAAAACTAGGCATGACAATTGTAGGTTAAAGAGAATGGGGGTGCCAACTTACAGTACTCATTGTCCCTTGGTCATCAATTTTCCCTGAGTACTCTCAACCTCATCCTCGGCACTGGTATTGACCTTGTTTTCACTCCTTCAAGCTCTTCCTTGGTGCTGATATTGACCTTGTTTTCACTCCTCCAAACTCTTCGTCGGTGCTGGTATTGACCTTGTTTTAACTCCAAACTCTTCCTCGATGCTGGCATTGACCTTGTTTTGACTACTCCAAACTCTTCCTTTGCGCTGGTATTGACCTTTCACTTCTCCAATTTGATGAGCTACAAATTGGTTTCGTTAGGTTTTAGAGTATGTTAATTAAATTGAAAATTATGGTGCCATTTAGCTAGGTTTTAATATTCTACAATATAGTTAAGTATATATTAGCTATATTTTACATAATAAATAATATAATTATTCAACTTATTATAATTATATATTATATTCTTTTAAAAATTATTACATAATGATAAAATTATTATAATTAATAATTAATAATAAGTATATTTTTATAAAATACAAAAATAATTAATATAATAGTAATATATATTAATATAATATTAATATGAGAGAGAACTAAATTTTGATTGGTTGTTTCATGTCAACAATCCAAGGATGGCATGTGTCCTTGGGGAGTTATGCTCAAGGTAGCATGCCATTTGATTAAAGATATGATAATTCTCCTTTAAGACCTCTTCAATGTACCCATTGCACACTTAAGGATACAAAGATAAATATAGGGAAGAAAATATAGAGAGAGAGGGATATAATGAAAAACATACAAATAGAAAGGGAGACAAGGAGATAGAGAGAGGTAGAGAGATAAAGTGATAAAGATGAATAGATAGAGATATAGGGAGGGTGATTGATATCTCTCCCCGTCGCTCTCTATCTCTCTATATCTACCCCTATCTATGTCAATCCCTCTTCCCCCTCTATCTATTGAGCTATCTCTCCCTCTCCCCCCTTTCTCTCTCATTCACTCCATCTCTCCCTCCATCTCTCCTACTCTATATCTCTCTCTATTTCCATTTTTATCTCCCTCTCACTCCTCTCTCTATCTCTTTCTATCCATATATTTCTCTACCTCTATCATGATATCTCTATCTCTTTGACCATCCCCCTCTATCTCTCTATATCACACCCTTTCTATGTCTCTCCCTCTCCCTCTATATATATTGAGTTATCTCTCCCTCCCTCTCTCTCTCTCTCTCTCTCTCTCTCTCTCTCTCTCTACATATCGCTCCTCTCCTTTCTTTTCTCCCCTTCTACCTATCTATCTCCCTCTTCTCTCTCTTTTCCTCTTCAACCCATTCTCCTCTCTCCCTCTCTTTCTATCTCTCCTCCTCTACCTATCTATATCCCTTTCTCCCTCCCCCTCTCTATCTCCCTCTCTATCTCACCATCTCTCCCTCCCTATCCCCCTATCCATCAATCTCTATCTCCACCCTCTTACTTTCTCTTCCCATATATCTCCATCTCTCTTTTCTCCCATATATCTCTATCTCTCTCTCTTTCTCTCTCCATCTATCTCTATCTCCCCATATATTAACTAAGAAGCCATGCAAGCATACAATAGTATATGTTGGTAAAACTATAATAGTGGTTTATTAAACTATAAGTAACACTTATCTTTCTAATGTCAAGCCTTCTTATAAAAATAGTGTTTTATTAAACTATAAGTAGATTATTTTCACCACTCTTCATTCAACATGAAATGCCAAATGTAGCAATTGCTTTGTTGCTTTTGTCAAGTTTCATTAACCAAGCTATTTACTAGGTTGAATAAAGTTGTGTTATGACCTTCGTCTCTTTAAAATAATTAGACAATATTAGTGAGATCGGGAAGGGGAGAAAACTAAACTCCTTCAAAATAGGGGTAGTTGTGGGTTTGTTGATTTTCTTTGCATACTATATACTTAGTTCCTCTAAGATAAATAAGTCACTTTAGATCATTTTCTTAGTTGTGTATCCTAACTAATATAGAGTAAGCTTTTTCATTTTAATTGACTACTACATAATAGTTTATGTGTTGAAAGAATTGTTTCCATTCAAGATTTGTAGTTTTTACATTGGAATACAAATCATATTTGCTTGAAATAAGTGCTTCATAACCCATCTAATAAAATCATAACCTATCAAAAAGGCAATAGGAATTTTATAAAGAAAAGAACACTTGACCCAATCATAAGTGTATGGCCTTCGTAGAAAGGAGTAATCCACCTTAGCAATAAGAACTACATGATTTAGACCTAGTAGGTTCAACTCAACCAACCTATCAACCTGCCTTTAAGAGGCTTCCAACAAGTTTAGAATGACCAATTTAAAAAATCCAAACAACTCTCAAAGCCTGACAAAGAATAGAAGTCAGATTTCACACTTTTACTCCTTGAATCCTTGTAACAGTGCAAACCTAGGTTTTGCCTAATAACTTTAAAATTTCCCAAAACACTAGAGAAACCCTTGATGGTTTTAGACACCCATTTTGGAGTTATCAAACATACTTCAAGGGAAAGTACAAGTGATTTTGCACTCGTTGATTCCTTAAAGAAAACCTTATCTTGAGTATAATCCATCATAGTCACATATGATCACATCATTCTTGACCATTTGATATCATGAAAAACCTCCAAAATCTAGTATTCAAATAACCCATATCAGCAAGAATTTGTGCAGGTCTCTCTGATTCATAAATCATTATATTCTCATTTTCAGCATATCGACAAAAGAACATAAATGTCACACCGATCGTATTACATAAGAAGATACACATCCAGATGACACGGTCCACGGTCTCACCGATAAAGATTTTCGTTGGAAAGACAAGTTCCATCGGGGTGAAATGAAAAGGTCATACCGAGCATATAGGTCTCACCAATGAAGTTCCATTGGAAAGAAACCTCTCTTGTCTCACAAATCAAAGCACAAGGAGTTGTATCGGAAGGAGTCTTGGTGACTTTAGATCGAAGGAATAATCAATGGGGAGACTTATAACATCAGGTAAATTACTAAATGTCTTAACGATACAGCATGTCTTGCCGATGAAGACACAAAAATATCAAGATAGTCGTTGGGGTGGCTCTTGGTGACATTTATATGAATCAGATGGATAGATTATGTGATATCAACATAATGTCTCCCTGACCAAAAGAATGTTTAAGGAACGTTAGTCAAGCTTGAATAAAATGATCACCCAAATTTTGAATTGTCTTTCCAATAGAACATTTGATGTGATAGTGGGTAAATTCGAAGATCACCTATGGTCGTGTTCAAAGCTAGGATTACTAAAGAAGACATATCGGGGAGATTGGCTTATGGTATCATCGATGAAGGGAATCTATTAGCAAGACAAGTCATTGGTGTGACATTGATTCTATCTTGTCGACGGAAGTCATTGGAAAGACATGGACTATTAGAGTGAGTTTTCTATCCTATGTCGATGATTGATCTCTCATCGATGGGTTGGCTTTGGTGGTCATCGCCAAGAGTCTCCATGATGACATGGTGTAGGTCTATTTAAAACTCCCATAGAGGTAAAATCAGTGTGACATTGGATCTGTCTTGCTGATGGAAGTCATTGGCAAGACATGAACTATTAGAGTGAGTTTTCTATCCTGTGCTAATGATTGATCTCTCACCGATGGGTTGGTTTTGGTGGTCATCACCAAGAGTCTCCATGATGACATGGTGTAGGTCTATTTAAAACTCTTGAAGAGGTTAGATTGGTGTGACATTGGATCTGTCTTGCCAATGGAAGTCATCGGCAAGACATGAACTATCAGAGTGAGTTTTCTATCCCATGCTGATGATTGATCTCTCACCGATGGGTTGGCTTCGGTGGTCATTACCAAGAGTCTCACCAATGAGGTTTCATCAGTGAGACCATCGTTTCTTTCACTGACAAGAGCACTGGGAATGTATCAGCAAGATATGTGCCATCAGTGTAAATCCTAAATGTTCACTCGACCCACTAAGTTACACCGACAAGAGGATATCGACAAGAGTTATGGGGTGATCCCATAATAGTGGTTTACAATTTTGGCCAAACTGGACATTGAAATTATTATTTTTAACTAAATCTTCACATTCGGGCACCTATAGCGGCTAAACCGTGAGGAATTTGAAGATAGTGCAAACTAGAGTCTCATCAAATTTTGTCTTTAGATTCTAAAAATATTTTTTTCAAAATTTTTCAAATTGACTTTTTTCAGAAAATAACATTTTTAAAAGTGACATCGTATAACGCATAACTTTTTTTCCATGAAGGATAAAATTCAAATTCTTTCAAATTTAGATTTGTAACTCTGATATCTAGTGCTACTTGGTTAGATAGTTTTTTATTGAATATTTTTCTTTAATCAAGTTTCAAAGTCAAACTAATTACAATTGAACAAACGCCAATCGTATAACACGAACTTTTTTTGTATATGTCAATTTTTTTTGTTGTTGTTGTTGGATCAAGGACTTCAATATCTGGTGCACTCATATTTTTCAATTTTTTTTTTGATAATCTTCTATTTTTCCACATGTGAAGAACAAAGAAATTCATTTTTGATGAAAAACCTATGTTTAATAAAACTTAAAAATCAAATACATAACAAAACCAAAACATATTAAAATTATATTCATTGGATAGCTTGTTCTGAGGAATACCATAATAATTTGAAATAAATTTTAAATGAATTCATTTGATCTCCCAAAAGCTAAATCAAAAGTGATTTTTTATTAGCATTTTGATAGGTGTAAAGGAGACGCATTTATAGGTATGGTTTAAAACTAGTGAGGTTCTATCCAAGGGGGTTTGATATAAGGTGATTTGATCAAACCCTCTTCAATTGGAATCCTTAAAATGGAAATTTTTAAGGCTTAAATCATTATATTTTCTAAAAATATGTGACTTCAGCTAAAATTTGTTCCTCTCAGGAATTGTAAACCACTATTATGACAACACCTTATGGTGACATATTCAAGACCAAAAGAAAAGTTATCGGTGAGACTTATAACATCGGAGGAACCACTGAATGTGTTAGCGATACTAAAAGTTAGGCTAATGAAGAAATAAATGAACCAAAATGGTTGTCGGGGTGACTCTTGGTGATGTATACAAGACAAATGTTAACATCGGTTAGATGTGTAGAGTGTTACCCTGATCAGCAGAGTATTCAGTGAACGTTGGTTGGGGTCTAATGTATAGATTGACCAAAGTTTGAAGGTGTCTTGCAGACCAGTTCATTTGATGTGACATCAAGGAATTCAAAAATTTGTTACATTTGTGCCTGGAGTTAAAATATTAATGGTGCCATAGAGTATAGGTAATTTTATAAATTGAAAGGAAATCATTGCAAAATGAACATTATTGCGAATTGGTAATGAAGGAAACAAGGAGACAAACAAAGGGCCAGAGAATTGTTTCAGTTGAAAGACCTCAATCAAAACCAGTAAGTCCTCTACATTTTAACTTTTTCATTTATGCAATTTTAAGCGAGTAATATAGAAGGCACCAGCTTGGGGAAGTTGAAAGGTAGAAAACAAAGTGAGAGCAATCACCCTAAGAGTAAGAAGCAGAAAGTTGAGTCTGGAATTGAGCTAGAGGGTGTTGAACGAAAGCTGATTCATGATTTAATTGACCAATTGCTTGGCTCTAGGTCCAGAGGTAGGTGCTCCATGCAACTGAGGGTGAAAGTGGATAAATTGGACGACAAGTGCAAGCACAGAGGAGATAATTGGACCCCAATGAGAGGCTATGAATTGTTTAGATTCTACCTTCAATGAAGAGATCATTTTGAGCCAGTTTGTAATCCATGGCGTCTAAATTTGGGAAAAATGGTTTTCCCTAATGTGTTTGTCAATATAGAGCTTGTAAAATTGTTGGCCACTCACTATGACTCAAAACTTAAGGCCATATGCGGACCATCTGGGAAACCATTCGTATACATATCAAAGGCTTCAATATGTGAGGTTTTTAAGTTGGAAGGGTGGTGTAATGAGAAAATTGTGAATGAAGAGTTGGGAAAGGAGTTTTGGAGAATGGACACCACTTACAAGGGTTGGAGGTTTCCCTTACATAGAATTAAACAAGATGGTAAAACTATCCCACTTGACGGTGGCGATGGGCCTCCATTCCATGTGGACTTATTCGAGCCCTATATGAGATATACTTATTTCTCGGTAGGACAAGTGTTGGGTATGGAAGTTCTTGAGTATATGTCCATTGTTCCCATGGTAATTGCAGCTGACATTCAATGTCATAATTCTAGGCTATTTGATTATGCTTCATTTGTCTCCAAGGAGCTTGACTTAGCATTGGTGGTAATCAAGAATAAATCCCCTGTTCTGCACCTTAGGCATTATTCTCTTTTAATGCATCTAGTATTGTACTTTAGACAAGATTTCGCGATTTGGCCAAAAAAGCTAAAGGTTTCACAATTTGATAAAGAGGGCAAATTGTTACCCATTCAATTATGGACTACCATTTGGGACAATAGGTTTGCTAATTCTAGTTTCCTGTATTTTGAAGAATATTTTGTAAAGCTGGTATATGAATTCTATAGTCATCCTTGTGTGCACTCATTGTCTAATGAAATAAAATGCTTCCTCAGACCTAAGGACTTTAATGGACCAATTGATCACAATTGGGGAGGCTGGTATTGCTTGGAAAGTGCTACTATGGTAAGGGTGCTTGGTTTTGAGGATTCTCTATTCATTTTTCCTAAAATAGTCCCGGATAGGATTGCATATTTGGAAATTGTAAGACAAATGGATTTTTCTAGTTTCATGAATTTTGGTTCATTCAGAAAACAAGCATTTATGCCTAGTACTTTGTGTTTTGGTGATTTTACTATGCTTGCAAAGGATGGATATGATTTGATCCTTGACAAATTAATGCAGTATAATATGAATAAGGGTCCACCAAGAGAAGGTTTTGATCCAGAGGGATATATCAATTCTTCCAAACAAAGGATAAACTTTGGATGATATGATCATGTTCCTTATTAGTTTGATGACGTGATTAAAAATTTGGAGGCAAAGGAAGTAGAGAGAGTGGTGGAGGAATACAACTAGGGGTTCCTGGATACATGGTTCCCTTTTTCTAGAGATGAAGAAACCAAAGAAGATATGCCATGCGACCTACCCAGTAGGATTTCTAGATTAAAAAATGAAGATTACAACTACCCTCCTAGAGAACTAAGTGTTGAAGAGAGCTAAGATACAGACACTAGACAAATGGCATATAGGTCATTTGTAGTAGAAAATGAATTTGTGAATTCTTCAGAATTCAGATCTTTCTTGTATAAGAAAAAGGGCAAGGAGATAAGGGAGATAGTTGATAATATTACACCAAGCAATGAGGAGCAACTACTAAATAATTTGAAATTAACTGTGGATAGAGAAATGGCTAATATAACCCCCGACAAAGGAAGGAAAATGTGAGAGGATGTTGGAGTTATGATTTTTCTAGGGCTCGATTTGAATTCTATATTGGTGTTTGATAGCTTCTTAAGGGATAATAGTGCCAAAAACAAGCTTAGTCCGAGGGGGTGACAAAAATATATGCTGGATCCAAATATAACCTAGATGAAGGATCACTCATGATATGGGCCTTGTATCTAGCTCATAGAAAGTCAGTGGTGATTGATACTGAGAAAGCATTTGGAAATGTCATGAATCTGAAGGTTGGAGAGGTCTAGATCCTATGGCGATTGCAAATATTGGGATTAATGTGGAAAAATTGAATAAAGCCCAAATACAAATGTTGATAAAAGAAAAGGAAATGTACAAAATGAGTAATGAAAGGATCATGAGAGAAAATGATCATTTGAAGGACATGCTAGGAGTCACAATGGGACCTCTTGAATTAATAACACATGGTGAAAGCTCACATGAGGTAAAAGATCATTGGGAGGAGTCAACTACATATTCACAAGGTAAATATGATACACTCGTTGCAATAATCAGAAAAAGGCAGGCCAACTTAACGATTTGGTTGAATAAGCTATGGGGAGCATATTCAAAGAACCATGTTATAGGGCAGGAACACAAGAGAATTGATGGAAGGATTGAAGACAAGTTTCGAGAATTAAATGATAGAGATGTTCTTGATAGTGTGGCCATTGGTATGGGTAACCAAATTATAAAGAGACATAGGGACTATTATGAGGAACTGCGAGAAGATGCAAAGGGGCTGGTTGATGTTACAAATATGGGATTTCTTACACTATTTGAAGATGGAGAAAAGTTGAAAGAGAAAGCCAAGTGGATCAAAGAATGTGAATTGATGCTACGGGGAATTCTGGAAAATGCTACAAGGAAGGATTCAACATTGGACGAGAGCTGCGATCACAACAAAAGGATGATAAAGGTGGAAATATCGACCAAGAATGCATTAGGAGATGCCGATACTCATGAACAATAGGATTATCTAGATCATTTATCAAATGTTCATCTATGGCTAAATAGAGCATAATCTCTTGTTTTAATTAGTTAAGTAAAATAGAACATTTGTGAAGGGACGTGTCCCTTCCAAGTTTTGATGTATTTATATCCGTTCCATAGTAATGCAACAGATATACACATTAGGAGATATTTAGTAGATAGCTTTCTAGCAAAATTATTTCATATACAAAGACTCAGATGCATGTATTTTGATGGAGTAAATGAAGATATCTAAGTTATGGATTAAGATTTTGGTATCAGCTGTTTGTTAAATTTATGCAGTTATTTGATTGTCTCCATTATGATGCTTCTCTATTTTTTAAATTGATATAACAAGTTTATACTCAATTTATCATTGTACATTTGCTATATATGTGTGATCTGGTTATTCGGTTCTCTCAAGTAGGGATTACAATATTTTAATCAATCACAACAATTAGGAAGTGTTAGTTGGATTAATAAGAAGAATCACATAAATAGAATTGCCATTCTATCTCAAGAAGAGTTTGTCAATTATTCACTTGCACGTTTACACAAGTTGTAAACAATTTATGTGCCTGACAGTTTGAATTATTGCCATTATTGAAATCCACATTTGTAGATATTCATTAGACTCCATATACCCAATAAGGCACTGGTCTATCCTTGTATTCTTTTATAATTTGCATTATTCTTATTTATTTTACACTTACATTTATAAATACACATACATATGCATTTACTATTTTCATTTATTTCTCATGTAGTCTAATAGTTTGATCGATTTCATATTATGTGTTGAAGACTTTAGAATTTCAATTACATTAATTTATGGTTATATGTTGTATCTATAACACTACAAAACCATATGCTCTTTGCATTTACACTTGCATTTAGAAATACACATTTATATACATAAATATAGATTTATTTAATGATATGTTGCATTTATTGTTCTAGGAGAGCATCCAGTAATTGCATTTACATTTACATTTAAAAATACAAATACATACATACATATTTATGTATCCTACGCCCTATTCATGCATCCTAAAATTACAATAGTATCCATGGGACCTCTTACACAAGATACAGTAATCACAAAAAGTGTAAGAGCCCCTTTATATCATGTTTGGACTACAAAACCCTCAAAAATAGGGTAACCGAACTGTATCCAAAGAAATGAAGCTTTCTAACTCAAATCAACGCCTTAAGCCCTCAAATTAGATTCAAATCAAAGCTAACACATATCTGGCACTTTTTTCTCTAATAGCTAAGATGAATTCCATTAGGCTTGTACTCTCCTTGGTTGCAACATAGAGATTTGAAGTCCATAAATAGATGTCAAAAGTGCCTTCTTGTATGGAGACTTATAGGAAGAATTTTACATGTTTTAAACTCTAGGTTTTATCAATAGTGATAACTCCAACTCTGTATGAACATTGAAAAATCATTGTGCAAATTGAAATAGGATCCTTGAGATTTGTATGAAAAGATAAAAATGTTTCTCATCAATTCTAGTTTTATATGGATTCCTCATGACCCTATAGTCTACACTCAAATAGTAGATAGGAAATTCTTGAGTTTTATACTCTATGTTGATAATTGAATAACTATGGGATCTTACACCAAGTAGATTCATGATTTGGAAGTATACTTAGTGCTCAAAATTTTAAGATGATTGACTTAGATTTGTTACATTTTTTTCTTGGTTTAGAAATTTTATAGTCTACCAAAGCAATTTTTTTAATTAATCCAAATATGCTCAAGGAATTATTTGATGCTTCAACATAGAAAATCCAAGTTCACACCAACTCCTTTTTAATTTGGATTCAATCATTCTACCATGCTTTCTTCTCATACAATTGATTGTACACTCTATAACACTACAAAACCATATGCTCTTTGCATTTACACTTGCATTTAGAAATACACATTTATATACATAATTATAGATTTCTTTACTGATATGTTGCATTTATTGTTCTAGGAGAGCATCTAGTAATTGCATTTACATTTACATTTAAAAATACAAATACATACTTACATACATATTTATGCATCCTACGCCCTATTCATGCATCCTACAATTAAAATAGTATCTATGGGACCTCTTACACAAGATACAGTAATCTCAAAAAGTGTAAGAGCCCCTTTATATCATGTTTGGACTACAAAACCCTCAAAAATAGGGTAACCAGGCTGTATGCAAAGAAATGAAGCTTTCTAACTCAAATCAACACCTTAAGCCCTCAAATCAGATTCAAATCAAAGCTAACACATATATTCACGACATGGAATTGATTTCACATCAAAATATGGCTGCATGTGCCCATACAGTGTTGCATAACAGAAAAAATACATAAATTTTGATGAAAAACACAAATTTTTGAATGTCAAGAGCTTGTATTTTAAATCCTCAACCATCAACAACCATTACAATGATCACTTTATGCCTTTTAAAGGAATTTACACCTCAATCACTAAACAACCACCTCTACAACTCACTTTTTAATCTTTTATGATCACATGAAACATAAAACACACTAATTTCAAGGTTGTTAACATCACTATTGAAATGTTTTAATTTTTTGACCTTTCAAACATTAAAAAGTAAATCATTAAATTAATTATGTAATGACATAAAAATTAAAAACATCATGAATTAATTACGTAACCACATAAATCAAATATAATTCTATCAAGAAATTAATATCAAATAGATAATATAATTGCATAACTCATACATTTCAATGTCATTGATGTTCTTCTTCATCCAACTCTTTGTCTGTATCATCTGATCCAGATTAACATTGTAAGGATTGGTCATATCATCATCATCATCATTGATATATGTTTTGATAATGTCATCATCCACACGGATACCATCTTTATGAACATTAACTCCTACATCATCATGATCTAGTTCCTCCTCTTCGACATCTTCGTCAGGGATATCATCAACTAACTATTGATCCTAATCATCATCTACATCATCTTATACATCTTCAGTATCTTCTCCTTCCACCACATTATACTTTACCGGCCTTCCTCTTGGATCATGTCTAACAACAAATGACCAACCCGGTTTACCTGGAACCTCTGAGTAAAATACCTGCTGACATTGGCTTGGAAGAACATAGGGCTCATTTCTAGCTCGCTCGATCGACCTTGTATTAACCATGGTAAATCCATTAGCATGTTCAATAACAGTTCTCTTGGGATCATTTTCATTCAATCGTAGCCTATACCATAGGAAAATGAACAAATTTAATTTGAAGGACTTAAAGTCACACTCAAGTATATCATCCAAAATCCCATAGTATCGATTTTATGAGACTTTTCGATGTATGTCGCTTCTAGATGAATCATTAGTCACCTAAAAGACTGCAGTTATACCAGAATCACAAGTTTTCTTCATGTCATAAAACTTTTTGATTCAAAATTTACGACCATTGAACCACATAGCCTTGTGGTGTTTCACTTGCAATATGTCAAACATGTAAAAATTATTGCAATATCATCAGTTGATAAACATTTTTATTCTTGGCCGAATATATGCAAATAAAAGAATCTCAAGATATATATACATCAATATAATTAAAAATAATTAAATAATATGGGTGATTAATATATTTATATGTACCTGTTTATCTCTTAAACCATATGCTAAATCAATTTCCCTTTGTGTGACATTGGAATCTCCATTATGATGAGCTTCTTTAACCAATGAAGCCGCACCTTCCCATCTTAATGAGCAACCAAATTGTTGACATCATTCAATCCATACCGTCATCCAATCAAGATTGTTTGCAATGTACAAATGAAGTGCATCCCACTCTCAGCCAACTGTATATTTTTTTTTTGAAATTTACAAACGATGTATAATTAATTAAATACCACAGTATACGACCTTAATTTATAATTGATGCATATTGAAGATTAATAATTAAATAAGTACAATATACATAAAAACCATATGTAAAATGTATTCCAATTATTCTCCATGACCATCTTATAATTACCTCACTTTCCTCAATCTACCTTTCCCCATTAGGTACTCCCCTTTGAATTTGTTAATGGAGTTGGGATCCCAAATGCGATCTACATGGATCTTTGCTGGAAACTTAGGAAGATATTCACTAATGTACACCATGGTATGGTATACCATATATCCCTCCACCATAGAACCCTCAGGATGTGCTCTTTCTCTAACCAAAGCCTTCAAAAATTTCAAGTGCCTCTCAACCATCCACATTGACCTTGTGTGTACATGTCCACACAATTCAATCTCCTCAACCTGGTGTATGAGGTAGTGTTCTTGTGCATTGAAAAATGTCAAAGGTAGACACTTTTGCATTTCACACATTAGAAGAGGGATTTTTCTTGTCTAATAATTTATATCTTCTTTATGAATTTCTTTAGATGACAACCATCTACAAGTGATTCAAGGCACAAATATATTAACGAGATTTAACAAAAACATATAGTATATTACATAACAAGTTAAAAAAATTGCAATTATAAGATCTATATAATGAATTGAACAAATATCACTACTTACCTCATGTATTTTCCAAGATCATATATAACTTTCTTGACATGGTTGTCAAAATTGTCTAGGAGAGATAGAGGTAGAATGTACTGCAACAATTATAAAATGATCTTTTTATTATTTTTCCAAAAGTAGTAAACATAATACACTGAAAAGTGCATGCGTTATACAAGTGTATATAATATACCAGAATAATTACCTTAATGAAGGTATGCCAATCATGCGTTTTCATCCCTGACCCAAATTCACCTTTTTTTGTTATTATATTGTTTATGTTCGCAACAGGTCTTGTGGGAAAACAAATTTTTCGTATGACTTCTTTTATAGCATTGCTCTGCTGCTCCGTTAATAACCAAGGGCACTTTTATTAATTTGTTCTCCATCGCTATTTAATTGAATGACATTTTTCATTGCATGATTGGCTTCCTGAATGTCACTACAAATTTTGACATTTTTTTTTTGTCAAGCCTTCCATCCAATATTTTCTATAATGTTTCTGTTATATTCTTCCCAATATGCATTGTATCAAACAAATGCATAATTTGTAGCTACTCATAGTAGGGAAACCTACTAAATTGTCTGGGATAACTTTTCAGTCCTTGTGGAAGCTGACCATTAATGCTTTGACGACCTTCATGAAGCATATAAGTTAAACAAATTAACAATGATAATCATTGTCAATTATAGCATGAGTAAACACAACACAATATAAAAATATAAATTCAAAACATATCATATATGATAGATAAACAATTTGATCCGATGTGTAACCTTGACGATTAATTCTATTATATTCCAACTTCCATAGGCGAGGTGTCATTCTTCATGGTTTTGATGTAGTCTCTTCTTTCCCATTGAAAAGATGTTTTTTAGTACTTCGATACTTATGATTTCTATGGAGGAAGTGCCTATACTCATTAAACACCTGCTTTCCTAAACTTGTTGAACGACGAGATTTCATCTTTGGACCACAAATTAGACATGCAATTTTTCCTTTTGTTTGAAAACCTACAAGATCATATATAATTAAATTAAATATGTCAAATTTTATAATTATATATAATGAATAGATTATTTAAAAAAAATGCATGATATCTACTTCATAAATTTAAATATTGTTAAAGTGCAGTCAAATGTTATAACATACCACAAAAATATGTTAACCCTGGGGCATGTTATGAATTGTCCATACAAGCATTGCATGGAATTGAATTTTTCTTTGTCCTATTGGTCTAGAGACGTCATACATAGTGATGCCATTCCATAACTTTAGTAACTCGTCGATAAGAGGCTTGATATATACATTCATATCTTTAACTTGGTACTTACCTAGTTGAATGAGCATAAACATTACATAATTATTATAACTATTTTACTACAATATATATAAATTAATGTACATGACTATTGAATGAAAAAAATATGTCATTATGCAACAAATAAGACAAATGAGATGCTATTACATTATAGAAAATTGATGTAAACAAATACCTAGAACAATTATTGACAACAATATGTGCTCCCTCTTTATTAACATCCATGGAGGAATGTTATTGTTGATAACAAAAACAGGCCACACCGAGTAAATAGATCTCAACTCTCCAAATGGATTGACACCGTCCGTTGCCAATGAAAGCCTGAGATTACGAGGTTCCTCTTTAAAGTGTGGCCATTTTTCCTCCATGTCCCTAAATGCAGAACCATCCGTAGGCATTCAAAGAATGTCATCTCCACTTCTATTCTGTGCATGGTGTAGACACCAAAAATATACTGATTGACATCGTGCATCTGATCTTGACTTACTAACATCTTTTCTTCCTAAATCATCCCTTGGTCTAACCATTTAATCAAATTCCCCTATCTGATTAAATTCATCAATATTCATCCCTTAATTAAATAAATCATTTTATCTAATTAAGTCACTTTCTCTTGTTAATTAAATCAATCCATCTGATCTAATTATTCCTATTTAATTAAATAATCAATTTATTTGATTAAATATCTAAAGTCTATCCACTAAATTAAATAAATTAAAACCTTATTTGATTTAATCTAACACCATATCTTTTAATTAAATAAATAAAAAATCTTTATTTAATTAGCCTCTTATCATATTCCTCTCTTATCTGATTTAAATAAATCCATAAATCTAAGTCAAATAAGTCACATCATCTAATATCTCTTGTTAAATTAATTAACCCTTGATTAATTTAACTTCATCTCATGTCACATCCTCTAGATAATGCAAGTTGCAAATGAAAATAGATTTAATTCATTTATTAAATCTCTATTTTCCTCACAAGGCATCTTTTTGGAATATCCTCTCAATTTGAATTCAAAAATTCCAAGTCAACATGTACATCCAACAAGGCAATAACTTCATCTTACGTGTCCTTTGCCTTGAGCCAAGTGGCATTTATTGCATTTTCCCTTCCCTTTTGCATGTCATTTCAAGAAATTTGAATTTTAAATATTGGCATTTATTGGCACAAACCCCAAATCTTGCACAACCATCATCCATTCATAGCTTGACAAGTGGCACCATATCATTGGATGAATGTTAGTCCCACATTGCTCAAATTTGGACATTCATCCATCTTGAAATCCTATAAATGAAGAGCTCCTCTCCTCATTTCATCATCCACAAACATTGCAAAGTTACCATGCTAAAATACTTAGCCATTTTCATCCATCATTTGAATTCTTAGCTAGGCTTTTTCCAGATTTGACTTGGAGTTCTCATCTTTCATCAAAAGTGGATCAATATCATCTTCAACATATCAAGATTTCATCATAGGAATTGGGAAAGGGCCAATTTTCACATCAAATTGGCCCAAATTCCCCCATGGGATCAAGAGTTTGCTTTTCTAATTAGGATTCAATTTAGTTTTGTCATTTATGTTGTGTTCATCATTTTCTTTCCTATTTTGAACTTGCAAATGGATTTCATGGGGAATCTTTGTTTTGGCTTGCATTATCTAACTTGAGGTGTTTATTCTCCTTGTTTTGCAGGTACCAAGGTTTAGGGGTCACACATGGTAATCCATAAACTGTGCTAAGCTTTCACACCTAAATAATCGTTACATACGTGGAATAATGGGAATATAATGAAGCTTGCAAGACACCTTTTTTGTTAGTTGATCTGTTTGATATCTACTAATATGACATTCCAGGCATTTTGTTGCAAATTCATGTAGTTTATAATATATAATATGATCATTGGAACATGCATCTATTACTTGATACTATTCTGATATATTTCATAATTCCAGATAAATCTTGGTATGAGTGAGGTAAAATATTTGATGGTGGTAACAAAAATTCACCAATCAATTTACAACAAAAAATAAATTTTTAATATAAATATTAATTGTACATATTTCATCCTTTATTTACTAGTGATGAACTAACAACAATTAAAATAGATGAAAAAAGATGACATATATGACATACCTTAACATCCGTGAGATTGATATGTTTGATAAACTATTCATAACCTTCAAGTTCAACAACAACAATATAGTAGAGAGAAGAGTTGTTTGGGAGCCTTCATAAAGGGGCTCGTATGCCTTCTCAAGTATAGGTAAATCATAAACATCATCAAATTCATCTCGATCATCATGATCAACTCTGCCACTAAATGTGTCATGGATCAATGTATTTGTACCATCATGTTCAACTGTGTTTTCTGGCGCATGATCTTCTTCCATAGGATCATTAACTTCATCTTCGATATTCACAACTCCATGTTCATCCACTTGCAAAACCACATTCTCTGGGCCGGGATAATCCATATCATGTGCCCTAGGGTGCCCCACCTTTATAATAATGATAGACACAAATAAACCATGATCATGATCAAGTGATGTTTTATATATATATATATAAAATGTTAAAATGATATAAACATTTACAAATTCAATCAATATAAATGTATATAATGAACAACTTACCATTGGACGATAATCATGCCCCCTTCAACGTGACCATGCTGCCTACAATGTTTCTTAGCTGTTGTGATTAAAAGTCATCTCATCTTTAAGCCCTTGCAATTATTGCAAGGACAATAACATTTCCCATCACCCTTTCTTTTCAATCTAGCCCACAATATATCAAGTGTCTCTTCATTTTATTATGGACTAATATTATCTAACATGATTTTTCTTTACCAAGCTTGAGTATTTAGATCTTAAAAAAAATCAAACTCACACTCCAATAATTTTTATTCATAGAAAGGTAAAAAAATCTAATAATTTTGATATTTTACACCAAAAAAATTCAGCATGCAACCACCCCTGCAAAAGAGAAGATAGTCTGAAGTTAATGACCCCAAAAAACACTTTAAAATGCTAATTCCAAAACTTATTAAATTCTAATTTTACTATGATTTCCAACCGTTAGACTCCTAAAATCAGAATATTGAACTTGCACAACAAAATCTGAAAATGCAACTCTAAAAATGCACAAGTCTAAAAATGAAATCTGATGAGATGTTGCTTTAAAATATGATTTTCAAACTTGGAAGTACAAATCTGACTTCACAAATGAATTTTGGGAAAGAACAATTACTAACCTCAACCTAGCAATAATTTCTTGATTTTTTTCTGATTTTTTCCAAGAAAATCGTCCTTAGTTCTCCACAAACTGTTGTAAGTATATCAAATTCGCAAGCAGAGAAAATTCATAAGTATCACAAAATGCTATTGCAATAAATAGTTGAGCTCACTTTTATTTATGTCGGTCTCAATTTTGACTTCACATGTTCGTCAAAATTTTGACGAAAACTCTGTCACAATTTCGACGAAAAAAAAGGTTCATCAAAATTTTGACGAACGTCGAGGATAAAATTAAAAAAATTGAAAATTACACATTAAATATCACTAGTACCCGACAATACATCTAATTATCCGTCTTTCGTTAGAAATTTTCTTTAGATTTTGCAGTCAAATGAGTTAGTGAATGTGTTCGAATGGGTTTATTTATGCTAGGCATGGTCCTCTTTTGCACCCAAACGCATTGAATCGCTCTGAACTACATTCAACCGGCTGAATCCCTTAAGAGTATGAAGTGTAAAATGGCTGCAAACTTTAGTTTGACGTTACTCGGACACCATGATGCTTAGAAACTTCTCGTCTAAGCCTATCAAATTATGTTGTGCCCCTCTATAATAATCTCTCTCAGTTTTCACTATCTCAGAGGCATTTTCCTGTGGTGGCGAGATTTCACTTGGGGAAAAAGTTTCAAATGCAAGTAGTGGAACGTTACAAAGTGGTGTAACTTTCCTTCTGCAACTCGTGTGACCAAAATAACTTTTCCAATGCATTTGAGTGGATACATTTACGATAGGCATAGTCCTCTTTCACACTCAAACACGCCGAATCGCTATGAGCTACGTTCAATAGACTGAATCCCTTAAGAGTCCAAAATGCAAAATGGCTACAAACTTCAACATGATGTTACTTAGACACAGTGATGCTTAGAAACTTCTCATCTAAGCCTATGGAATCATGTTTTTCTCCTCGACAATAAACTTTCTTATTTTTTGCTATATTAAAGACATTTCCTATGGTGACGAGATTTCGCTTGGGAAAAAAGTTGTTAAATGCAAGTAGTGCAAAGTTGCAAAGTGGTGCAACTTTCGTTTTGAAACTCGTGTGAAAAAAATAACTATTTCAACACATATGAGTGGGTACTTTTATGCTAGGCATTTTCCTCTTTCACACCCAAATGCACCAAATCACTTCGAGCTACGTTCAGCTGACTGAATCCCTTAAGAGTGCGAAGTGCAAAATAACTACAAATTTAAGCATGAAATTATTCGAAGACCATGATGCTTAAAAAATTCTCATTTGAGCCTATGGGATCGTATTAAGCCCCTCTACAATAACCTCTCTCGGTTTTCACTATCTCAAAGAAATTTTTCTAAGGTGGCAAGATTTCGCTTGGGGAAAAAGTTGTCAAATGTTAGTAGTGCAAAGTTGCAAAGTGGTGTAACTTTCGTTCTGCAACTTGTGTGACAAAACTAACTATTCCAATGCATCTAAGTGGGTATGTTTACGTTAGGCATGGTCCTCTTTCACACCCAAACACACCGAATCACTTCAAGCTACATTCAACCGACTGAATGCCTTAAGAGTTTGAAGTGCAAAATGACTGCAAACTTCAGCATGACTTTACTTGGACACCATGACAGTTAGAAACTTTTCATTTGAGCTTATTTGATCATGTTGTGCTCCTCTACAATAAGCTTTCTTGGTTTGTGCTATCTCAAAGGTGTTTTCCTGTGGTGGCAAGATTTCTCTTAGGGAAAAAGTTTTCAAATTCATGTAGTGCAAAGTTGCAAAGTGGTGCGACTTTCGTTCTTCAACTCGTGTGACTAAACTAACTGTTTGAACATGTTTGAGTGGGTATGTTTACAATAGGCATGGTCCTCTTTCACACCCAAATGCATCGAATCGGTCTGAGCTATGTTCAACTGGTTGAATCCCTTAAGAGTTTGAAGTGCAAAATGTCTACGCATTTCAGCATGAGGTTACTCGGACACTGTCACGCTTAAAAACTTCTCGTCTAAGCCTATGCGACCATGTTGAGCCCCTCTACAATAATATCTCTTAGTTTTTTCTTTCTTAGAGGCATTTTCCTATGGTGGCGAGATTTTGCTTGGCAAAAAAGTTATCAAATGCAAATAGTGCAAAGTTGCAAATTGGTGCAACTTTTATTTTGCAACTCGTGTGACCAAAATAACTATTGCAACATGTCTGAGTGGGTACGTTTGTGATAGAAATGGTCCTCTTTTTCACCCAAACATGCTGAATCACTCTAAGCTACGTTCAACCAGCTAAATCCTTTAAGAGTCTAAAGTGCAAAATGGCTACAAACTTCAACATGTTGTTACTCGGACACCGTGATACTTAGAAACTTATCATTGAGCCGATGGGATCATATTGTACCCCTCTACAATAACCTCTCTCAATTTTTTCTATCTCAGAGACATTTTCCTGTGGTAGCGAGATTTCACTTGGGGAAAAAGTTGTCAAATGCAAGTAGTGCAAAGTGGTGCAATTTTCATTTTGCAACTCGTGTGACCAAAATAACTATTCCAATGCATCCAAGTGGGTATGTTTACATTAGGCATGGTCCTATTTCACACCCAAATGCACCAAATCACTTTGAGCTACGTTCAACCACCTGAATCCCTTAAGAGTCTAAATTGCAAAATGGATGCAAACTTTAGCATGGTGTTACTCGGACATTGTGATGCTTAGAAACTTCTTATCTGAGCCTATGGGATCATTTTGAACCCTTCTACAATAATATATCTCATTTTTTTCTATCTCGGAGGTGTTTTTTTGTGGTGGCAAGATTTCGCTTAGGGAAATAGTTGTCAAATGCAAGTAGTGCAAAGTTGCAAAGTGCTACAAATTTTGTTTTGCAACTCGTGTGACCAAACTAACTATTCCAATGCATCTGAGTGGATAAATTTACACTAGGAATGGTCCTCTTTTGCACCCAAATGCACCGGATCACTTCGAGCTACATTCAACCGACTGAATCTCTTAAGAGTCCATAGTGCAAAATGGCTACAAACTTTAGCATGACATTACTTGGACACCGTGATGCTTAGAAAATTCTCGTATGAGCCTATGGGATCATGTTGTTCCCTATATAATAACCTCTCTCAATTTTTTTTATCTCAGAGGTGTTTTTCTGTGGTAGCGAGATTTGGCTTGAGGAAAAAGTTGTCAAATGCAAGTAGTGCAATGTTGCAAAGTGGTGCAACTTTCGTTTTGCAACTTGTGTGACCAAAATAACTATTCCAATGCATCTAAATGGGTAATTTTACACTAGGCATGGTCCTCTTTCACACCCAAACGCGCTGAATCGCTCTGAGCTACGTTCAACCGGCTGAATCCCTTAAGAGTCCAAAGTTCAAAATGGCTGCAAACTTCAATATGACATTACTCAGACACCGTTATGCTTAGAAAATCCTCATTTGAGACTATGGGATCATGTTGTACTCCTTTACAATAACCTCTCTCAGTTTTTTCTATCTCGGATGCATTTTCCTATGGTGGCAAGATTTTTTTTGGGGAAAAAGTTGTCAAATGAAAGTAGTGCAAAGTTGCAAAGTGGTGCAAAATTTGTTCTGCAACTCATGTGACCAAATTAACTGTTCCAACACATCCAAGTGGGTACATTTACTCTAGGCATGTTCCTCTTTCACACCCAAACACATCGAATCACTCCGAGCTACATTCAACTAGCTGAATCCATTAAGAGTTCAAAGTGCAAAATAATTGCAAACTTCAGCATAATGTTACTCAGACACCATTATGCTTAGAAACTTCTCATCTAAGCCTATGGGATAATTTTGTTCCCCTCTACAATAACCTCTCTCAGTTTTCACTATCTCAGAGGCGTTTTCTTGTGGTGGTGAGATTTTTCTTGGGGAAAAAGTTATCAAATGCAAGTAGTGCAAAGTTACAAAGTGGTGCAACTTTCATTCTGCAACTCGTGCGACCAAAAAAAGTGTTTCAATGCATTCGAGTGGGTATTTTTACGTTAGGCATGGTCCTCTTTCTCACCCAAATGCATAGAATCACTTCGAGCTACATTCAATCGGCTAAATCCCTTAAGAGTCTGAAGTGCAAAATGACTGCAAACTTCAACATAATGTTACTCGAACACTCTGATGCTTAGAAACTTTTCATTTGTGCCTATTAGATCATGTTAATCCCCTATAAAATAATTTCTCTTGGTTTTTACTATATCGAAGGAATTTTTCTATGGTGTCGAGATTTCACTAGGAGAAAAAGTTGTCAAATGCAAGTAGTGCAAAGTTGCAAAGTGGTGCAACTTTCTTTCTACAATTTATGTGACCAAAATAACCATTCCAATGCATCTGAGTGGGTATGTTTACGCTAAGAATGGTCCTCTTTCACACCCAAACATGCCAAATCTCTTTGAGCTATGTTCAACTGCCTGAATCCCTTAAGAGTCTGAAGTGCAAAATGGCTTCAAACTTCAACATGACGTTACTCATATATCATGATGCTTAGAAACTTCTTGTCTGAGCCTATGGGATCGTGTTGTGCCCCTCTACAATAACCTCTATCAGGTTTCGCTATCTTAGAGGCATTTTCCTATGGTGGCGAGATTTCACTTGGGGAAAAAATTGTCAAATGCAAGTAGTTTGCAAAGTGGTGCAATTTTTGTTCTACAATTCATGAATGAAGTCAAGTCCACCAAGAAGATGCAAGACACAATTAAAGTCCGCCCAACTTTGGAAAAGAACAAGTAGAGTCTACCTAGCCAAGAGGAGGAAAGAAAACTCAAAAATTGGCTAAGTATTAATACCTTTGGGAGAAAAACTCAGAAATTGGCTGTGTTGATACCTTGGAGAATAAAATTTCAAAATTTGGTTAAGTGTCAAGGAAATTCCCTAAGTGATGAGAAACTCTACCCAACATGGCCAACCAATCATGAAGTTTTCCAAGGCTAAAATGAAGATGTCTTACCAAGTCCAAAGTCTGCCCAAGAATGGCCTGTTGATCATGAAGTCTGCCTAGTTAGCAAGGAAAGTGGCTTGCCAATGAGGAAGTCCACTCAAGCATAATAGAAAAATGGCATGACATGTGCCAAAGTCCACCAAGGTTACAAAGAAACATGGTAAAATTCTCCAAGAGGAAACAAAAAAATGGCTAAGTGTGGAATTTTCCTACAACAAAAGAATCAAATTTTGACTAGGTGTTGGAAAGAAAACAGGAACAATGAAGAGGAATAAAGAGGAAAAGTAAAAAGGAAATGAACAAAATCCTTGTCCAAGGATGGAGTCTTCCCTACTTAGCAAAATCCAAAATCAAAATTGAAGGCAAATCCATAGGAAAAGTTCATTCGAGCATAGAGATGGCCAAAACCTTGGCTAAGTGTTGAATGGTCCACATGAAGGTGTTACAAAATGAAATTGAATAGCCAAAATTTGGCTAAGTACGGGAAATACTTCATAGAGAAAGTTCCAATTTCCTCCATTGTGGCGAAAGCACAGGGGAGTTCTTCTCCAAATTCAAATCACTTGAAGGAATTTCAAAGCAATCAAGAAAGAAAAGTTTAATAACTTTAAGTCTAGACATCTGCTCAAAGGGGAGACTTGCAAACCTCAAATGCAGGCACAAAGGACACAGTCATTGGAAAAGAAAGATATTCTAAGGCAAGAACATGAAAAAGAACAAAGTGATCAAGGGGGTCATCCAACACGTTGAGATGGTGCCTCATCATCTTCCAACCAATCAAATTGTTCCAAGCTAGTATGTCTAGGTTCAATGAACCTGACACTCCATAATGCAATGAATTTTTATTATTGGTTTATATTTAGTAGAAGGACAAGTGTCCCCAAATGTAATTTTCTCATTGGTCGAGAGGTAGTTAGTTGTGAAAATCCCTAATTAGGGTTTTATTTTATAATCTTGGTCGTTGATTCAAAATCAATTTTGGCCATTGAATTGTATTCGAGGAGCCTATAAATTGAGCTCATCCCTCATTTGTAAAACATGGGAGCATCCATTGCATACTACCAGTTCACTACCTTGTCTATGCTTTCGCTTACTATTATGCTTTGATATATTTTTTCCAAGCATCCATCTCTTGTCTGAAAGCACTTGTTGTAGGATCTTAGCCATAGTAACAATACAGTGAATTTTTTGATAAAATGCTTTGGTAGAAATGTATGAAAAATGTGGTAGCATAGACAAGGTAGTAAACTATTTGAAAAAATGACTCAAAGAAATATGGTCTCATGGTGATGGAATGCCATGACAATCTAGGGAATTTTCTTGTCATGGCATTCCAACACCATGAGACCACATTTATTTGAGGAATTTTTTCAAATAGTTCGCTACCTTGTCTATGCTATTGCTTACTATTATGCTTTGATGGATTTTTTCCAAGCATCCATATAGCTTGTTTGAAAGCACCTATTTTAGACTTTTAGCCATAGTGGAAAGGCAGTGAATTGATTGATAAAATTCTTTGGTAGGCATGTATGAAAAATGTGGTAGCATAGACAAGGCAATAAATTGTTTGAAAAAAAATTCTCAAATAAATGTGTTCTCTTGGTGATGGAATTCCATGTCAAGCACATTGAGACCACATTTCTTTGAGGAATTTTTTTGAACAGTTCAGTGCCTTATCTATGCTATTGCTTCTTATTATGCTTTGATAGATTTTTTCCAAGCATCCATAGCTTGTTTGGAATCACCTCTTTTAGGATTTTATCCATAGCAGCAAGGCAGTGAACTGTTTGATAAAATGCTTTGGTAAACATGTACGAAAAATGTGGTAGCATAGACAAGGCAATGAATTGTTTGAAAAAATGCCTCAAAGAAACGCAGTCTCATGGTTATGGAATGGCATGAAAATCCATAGCAATTTGCATGTCATGGCATTCCATCACCATGAGACCACATTTATTTCAGGCATTTATTTCAAGCAGTTCATTGCCTTGTCTATAGTAATGCTTGCTATTATGCTTTTGATAGATTTTTTCCAAGCATCCATAGCTTGTTCGAAAGCACTTGTTTTATGATTTTAGCCATAGCAACAAGGCAATGAACTATTTGAAAAAATATTTTGGTAGACATGTATGAAAAATGTGGTAACATAGACAATGCAGTGAACTATTTGATAAAATATGTCAAAGAAATCTGGCCTCATAGAATGCCATGATAAGAAAATGCAATTGGCCGCTGCTCCTACTTATTAGTTATGCAATGTGAAGTAATTGCATAACTGCTTAGGTTGACTTTATAAAAACTATATTGTAATTGAAATTTTGTCATCTATCATAGTTATGCAGTGTGAAGTAATGCTTTGACTTTGAAAGATGTGCAATAAAATGTAATCAATGATATGAATATAAAATATTTTTTTTTTTTTACAATTCATTAGTTAAAATATTTATTTTGTTTGCTCTCTATATCTCTATATGCTATGGAAATACCTAAATCAATTTCAAAATAAATTGATTTTATCTTTTGTTCTACAATTTTTTATGTTTTTTTAAATATGATTTTTTCTCGGCTTTTTAAAAAACTCTTATACTTTTGGTTTTTCAAAATTTTCCCCAAAAGATTTTTGTTGCTATGCATTGGAAGCACGAAGCATACATGTGAATACACACAATATACGTGAAGTATACATGTGAATAATTGAAGCATACATGCAAATAAGTGAGGCATAAGTAATTGAGGCATTCCAAAGGATACAAACCACTGGGAATGGAGCTTATTGAGCAATCAACAGTAATTAATTAAGCATTAGATGTAAAAAAAATCCATGCCTACAATATTCAAGCTGTATAAGAGTGAATTTGAACCCCAGGTGCCATTCCCCTTTTTTCCTTTATACAGTTTAGAAAACCAAAGTTAGAGTCTTAAATTTACTTAAGCTCACTGTTAGTGGTCCACATGGAGCCTATTTTGTGTGTTAGTGGAGGCATTTTTGTTAGGGATGCCCACATGGTGAGAAGATGTCTGCATGATGCACTTACGTCCCTGGTAGATTCTTGTAGTCGAGCCAGTAGAGGCATTACTCTTCTCATTGGCAGTGAAGTTGTAACGCCTCCTTCAGCCAACTAGCCCGAATATGGCCATTTTCATTCTCATTCCTTCATATTCACTCCTTGAACTTGCATTCCAACTCTTCAACACTCTTCAACAAATCAAGCTTCCATACTCTCACTCTCACAAGCTCACTTTCACTCACTTCCAAGTATTCCAAGCATTCCATTGCAACAACAATCACACTCCATGAACTCGATAGAGCATGTTTGGGACCACACCATACACAACAGAGGCTTGATTTCCTCTCATTTCTCACCCAAGTAGTCTTGAGTGCTCTTGGTGGAGGTGGTAAGCTTCCCTTTCCTCTCCTCTATCATTTGGTGAGTAGCATAGTACTGTATTGTAGTGTTTTTGTTTTCATTACATTGCTTCTTTATCTCATTCTTTTGGCTGTCCATGGTGGTGGAAACACCTAAATGGGGGTCTGACTGAGGCAGGCCTATATACAACCCCCCAACATTTTCTCTCTGGCTGTGTGTAGGTGGACATGCTTTTTGGAGCTAGCTAGTGAATAGGCTCTTCTACGAGATCATCTGAACGTCACCTTAGCTTTGGTATATCTATTTTATCACCTCTGGTTGTATTTCTCTTATTTCATAGTATTGTTTTGCTCTCTTAGAAGTTGTTAAGCTAGGTCGTTAGTCATTTTATTGAGTTCAACCTTGACTTAGCTGTGTTATAATTGTACGGACTACAATGAACTTTCAAGATGCCAACGCGCCGTGCTATCATCCAAAGTCCGCGCTGACGTCCTTGGGAAAAGAGCTCCTTGAGGTGTAGAGTTGGACCTAAAAACTAACTCGCCTAGCCTCACCTTAAAACTTAGGATTGACGAGTGGTCATAGGGTTATATAATCCTCATCATTCTCATCCTCCTACCGTAAACACTACACTTAGATGAGGTAAGTTAGGGCAGCCTCTTACATCTTGACCCTCCATGACCTGGGGTCTTGCACGTGGTGGTCCCCCTCTCTTACATTTTTGGTGAACCTGACATGAACCATTTTGGTTTCATTCTTGCAATATTGACAGTTCCTTTCCTTGTACTCTAGGAGTGTTGTAGGTGTGAGTGTTGTAAGGTTGTTACCTTGCAACCCAACCTGCGACCCCTAGTTGACGTAGTTGGAAGGTTCCAAAGGTATTACACGACGAAACCTTAATTAGCTCATTGTCTTATCCATTAACCTTTGGGGATTTTGTGAAGGTGTTGTCTAGTGTACGTAATGGCCTCCTTTTTGCATCAACCCATCCCCTCTATGCAACGTGTGGATAGCAGTGTTGGTATAACCTTTAGTTCACAGGACCTGCCAATGGGCTTCAACAAGGAACCATCTCCTCTTTACATTCCTGCACGGATCAATGGGAACATCGTAGTAGGTGTTCTCGTTGACCCAACATCACAAGTGAATATAATAACAAAGGAGATTATGTTAGTTAATTTTTTACATAAGGATGGATATGATGCTCCCGTAAGCTTCATTCGCACACATTACGGGCTTTCCGTACCCCCCTTGGGTAGCATTGTCCTATTGGTCTTAGTTGGGCCTAAGTCCGTAAACCTCTTGTTTGATATCATCCGTGGGTCCGATCTCTTTTGTGTAAAGTTAGGTATCCCTTGGTTGGTAGCGATGAACGTGGTACCCTCCATCATGCATAAATGCTTGAAATTTATCCACGAAGGTTTCGTGCACGTAATCCATGACACCGGTTATCGACCACTAGTTGCACATGATAGCTACTCCTTGGATCACCTGTGGCTTGCGTCCATGGGTCCCCTTTTTCCTAGGACAAACCTTTTACATAAGACATATCAGAACTATAAGAAAGGATGTTTGAGGCCGAAGGTGAGGTATCCTCCCTCGACCTATGCTATTTCACATAGGGCTTGTCTAAAGGTTGACAGCGAGGCCACCAAGGCTCGAAAGAGGAAAGAAGAGAAGCAGTCTTGTGATCCCCCTTTTCTTCTTCCACTGCCTAGTCTGACGCTTCTTCTTGCTCAATTATGGTACCATCGGGTTCTACTCCTTGTTTGCAGGAGAACCCTTTGGTGCCCGCTTGGGGAAAGCCTAAGCATCCCACGTTCAAGCTTCCTTTTTTGCTAATGGAGACTAGACCCATTCGGTATGAGAGGAAGAAGATCCTTTGAGAAGAGTCCTCCTTGTCTCGAGCACCGCAGCCTCCTACTGCTCCTACTCCTAAGGCAGTGAGTGGAAAGAGGCCCGCTATCGAGGCTCTTGAGTCGACTCCTCCTATTGCTCCTCAGCTTGCTCCCCCTACTCCTACACAGGAACCCATTCCTCCACCTGGAATGGTCATAGTGGACGTTCCTCTAGTCAAGCAGGAACCTCTTGTCCCTTCGCAAGCTCTGGCTTCTAACTCCAAGAGCCGTAGAAATCGCCTTGCACATGAGTGCAAGCACCGACAAAAGGCTCTCCTGGACGAGCATGCCACCTCATAGTAGGAGGAAGAAATGACTACTCCTATTTCAGGACCTCCTACCATGTCTCCTTTCTCCCTTCCTGCTGGTTCTCTTCAGCCTTATTCGCACTCGGCTTTCGTTGTGAGCACAAACACGCCTAACCCTAAACGAGTATAGGTGTTTATCACTCCTTTGGTGGAGCCGCCTTTGCTGATGTCTGTCTTGGATATTCAGCCCTTCCCTAAGCCCGTGGACATGGTTAACATTTTAGTCATGTCCTCTGTGGTTCTATCCTCCTCTTCCTCTGCACCCCTAGCTTCGTCTGTGGGTAGTTCACCTCCTCCAGCAAAGGAGGTAGAGGTGGGTCCTTATGGAAAAGGACGTAAGAGGAATCCACCTTCTTCACAAGGTGGCCCCATGATGACTTGCTCTATCCTTGTGATAGAACTAGTTCCAGCTTCCCTTGAGTTCATCACCACTCCCGAGTCATTCAACGAGCTCAACAGTGAATCTCAGGCACAACCTACGCCGTCCAATGAGGATAAGCATGATGCTTCTGTAGGATGCATGTTTAATTCCATGGATGAAGTCCCGGCCTTGTCAACAATCTTCACATAATCACTGAATTTGACTCCACAAGAGCTTGGTGGAGAGGACCTTGAAGGGCTCTCTTCCTTGGCCCTTGTTGTGGGAGAGTCGGATGCCCCTCCTCTTAACATTCCACCCTTGCAAGCTCATCCTCCTTCCCCTTATGAGGATCTAGATTGGGAAGTAGATGACCTCTTGGCCGATCAGTGTTAGGAGGAGGTCCCCTTTTCTTGATCTTGTGTGTGTGTGTGTGTGCATGTTTTGTGATGTGTTCCCCCATACTCGTGCTATGTGTGCCTGGATGACCTTTGTCACCCTTGTTGGTGCTTGGATACAAGCGTGGTTTTTGTGTCATAAACCTTCTTCTATTTGTACCATCATTCTTCCATGTATGTGATTGATTTTTGATAAATTAGGGATGATGCAAAGCGTTGGGGAAGTTAGGCTTCCCTTCCATGTTGACCCAATTTTTTAATTTTTACTTTATTTTTAGTGCATTCTTCCTAATCTAGTTGGGGATTAATGATCTTTTGCCTTGCATTAAGGTTACCTATTACTATATGATCTTAGACAGATCTGATCCTACTAAACCAGATCCCCCTGTGCCCTTTTTTGTATTTTTCTTCTCTCTCAGTTTTCCTTTATCTTTTTCTCTTCTTTGCTTGAGTTGTTCCTCCCATGTGTGACTTGACGTTCTCTTCTTTAGCACTTCAATTTTTAGAAAACAAATTCATTGCCAAGAAATCCTTTTTTGAAAGTCTTCAAAATAATCATTTTCCTTAGAATTGCATTCTCAACTTGGAACCCTAACAGAACATGTTTCATTCATCACGGGTTCGTAAAGAAAGGACTTGAAGACCTTCCTCTGAAGTGGGAACTGCTTTGACTTCCCCTTGCATGGGAGCATGACCTTCCTTTCAAATTCCTTGATGAAGTGAACATCTTTCGAAAGGATCCCTTGATGATGAATCACTCTAAGGTGAACGATCACTTTTGAATTGTGTGTCCCTTGAGTGGACCCCCTTTCTTCTTCACGGTGGGTTCCCTAGGGACCCTTTCTTCAAAAGCCTTTGTAATGAATGAAATTTTTCACATCTAGCTTGGGGCAGCCTGACTAGACTTGTTCCATTCACTTGTCTGCGTTTAGCTTGGGGGTAGCCTGACTAGACCTTACTTTTCAAACAGTGCGTCCCTTGAGTGGACCCCTCTCCTTTTGAAGGGTTCTTGAGGGACCCCTTTGAAGGTTTTTCAGTCTGTGTGACCAACTACTTTTAGACATGCTCTATCTGCGGACAGACATGTCGCCACTTTTTGACACACTCTATTTACAGGTAGATGTGTCACCACTTTTTGACACACTCTATCTACGAGTAGACGTGTCATTGCTTTAGACATACTCTATTTGTGGGTAGACATGTTTCCGTTTTAGACATGCTCTATTTGCAGGTAGACATGTCACCACTTTAGACACACTCTATCTTCGGGTAGACATGTCACCGCTTTAGACATGCTCTATCTGCAGGTAGACATGTCGCCGCTTCCTGACTCTATAGAGTCTACTTCCTTGGGGCTTCCTCCATGCAAGAGATCTTGGGGGTTGCCTCCTTGTAGGTCTGCGGGCTTGTAAGACACTTTGTTCCAACTTCATAGTTCCAAGTAGCTATGGAGTCCTTCGCTTCTCCTACACCTTCGGGTACGCCAAACCGAGTACTACTTCCTCGATGGTTCAGGTATACTTTTCTAACCCTACTTTCTTCTTGATCTACTTTACCGAGCACTCATCAATACTCATGCTCGCTAAACTAGGGGAAAAATGTATAAGAGCGAATTTGCACCCTAGGCACAATTCCCCTTTTTTCCTTTATACACTTTAGAAAACCAAAGTCAGAGACTTAAATTTACTTAAGCCCACTATTGGCATTCCACATGGAGCCTATTTTGTGTGTCAGTGGAGGCGTTTTTGTCAGGGACACCCATGTGGTGCACTTTCATCCCTGGAAGATTCCCTTCAGCCAAGCCAGTAGAGGCATTACTCTTCTCTTTGGCAGCAAAGTTGTAACAAGGTGATCCCATAATAGTGGTTTACAATTTTTGGCCAAACTGGACATTGAAATTATTATTTTTAACTAAATCTTCACATTCGGGCACCTATAGCGGCTAAACTGTGAGGAATTTGAAGATGGTGCAAACTAGAGTCTCATCAAATTTTTATCGTAGATTCTAAAATATTTTTTTCAAAATTTTTGGAATCAAATTGCACTTCTTTTTCACTCCCTACGAAAATAGATTTTTTCAGAAAACAACATTTTTAAAAAAAGCGCTGCAGATAATGCATAACATTTTTTTCCATGAAGGATAAAATTCTAATTCTTTCAAATTTAGATTTGTAACTCTGATATCTAGTGCTTCCACTTGGTTAGATAGTTTTTTATTGAATATTTTTTTCTTAATCAAGTTTCAAAGTCAAACAAATTACAATTTGTTGATGTGTTTTTTATGCACTTTTCAACACAGGCAGTGCGTAGGTGCACTACCTCTCTTGAAAGATAATCTTCCACAATTAGATTGCAGAACACTATCCCAAGGTCTCTAATCTCAGGTCTTGACAGTGCTTGGAATATCTCAGTTATTTGATGTGATTTGCTGGAATCACAAGGCGGACTTACAAATGAGTTACAAAGCATGGAAGTTGGGTTTGCAAATGCAGTTTCAAAGTGCTAGAAGTGAATGAACAGTGGCTGTCCACTCAAAATAGCAAGCTGAAACTCATCAAGTTCATCTGATTTGACTTCATGGTGATGCTTTGGATCCTAATCTAACTAAGGATTAAAAGAAACAACAAAAGGAGAACCTGGGTTAAGAAAGCTATTCTAATCCTAAGCTACAAATGAACAGTAACAATGGTGGCTATTAAAGTAGACAGACTTCCTAAGCTAGGTTTGGCTTGGCCAAGAGAAACCTACAGTTGCACAAAACCAGCGCAATCTTCTAAGGACTGCATATTTTCAAATTGCATACACACACCATGTACATGCAATCGAACTAAGTTGCAGCAATAAAGGAAAGAGGCTCAGACTAGCTTTGCAAAGTGATTCATCATCAATGAACCACAAAAAGCATGAGCTGGAAGTTCATCAAATACTGAAACAACAAACACCATCAACAGTCCCATTTAAGAAACTAACACTAAAACTAATATGGAAGGTGAACCATGCATACATAAAGAGCAAACTCAAAAGGAACACCCATAAATCATGCAATGTTGCTTTCTATTGTTGCAGAATATCTTTACATCAATTCTCCAACAACTACAAATGAGGGGCAAGCCCCTATTTATAGTTTTCCAAAGCCCAAATGAATGGCTAGGATTAATTTGCAATGAATGGTCCAGATTTGATTTACAATAGGGTTTCACCTACCCTCCATTATCTAGCAATTTAAAATACATTCCTTGTCTTTTCTTTGTTTTATCATCTAGTGTCAGTCACTGTAGCAATTTTGTCATTTAGCTGATTTCCCTTTTCACTGTAGCTGAAACTGCCTGAAAATTGTCTTTTGCTTGATGTGCTTGTAGTGTTCTTCCTTTTGATCAAATGAGCCCATCGACGATTGGCATCAATGGATTGGCTGCCCCTGATTTGAGTGGAAAGCTCCTTAGAAATCATCATCATCTAGAAAAAGGTATGACAACTCCCTCAATGGGCCTCTTCGATAGACCTACGGAAGGCTTCTTGACTCCTGCAAATACGAAGTGCCATAAGTGCATTTATACATGAGTTAAGGAAAATGTCATTCAAACCTACAAATTCCCTACTAGATCTATCCATGCATCATCAAAAGATCTTGATATTCATATTTGGAGCTCATTTGGGCTATAAACATTAATGCAGGTTCGAGGGTGGTAGCCTCCCCCAGGGCGAAAGGCCAACGGCCAACAACAGACAACATTCCGGAAAGCCAAACCCAAAAGGCTGGAAGGATGGAAAAAAGATGGCGAAAGGTCGACGGCCAATGGCAGACAACATTCCGGGAGGCTAGACCCGAAAGGCCGGAAGGACAGTGGAAAGACGGCGGAAGGCCAACGGCGAACGACGGATAGCATTCTGGGAGGCCAGACTCAGAAGGCCAGAAGGACGGTGAAAAGATGGTAAAAGGCCGATGGCCAACGGCAGACAACATTCCGAGAGGCCGGACTCAGAAGGCTGGAAGGACGGCAGAAAGATGGTGAAAGGCTGACGACCGACAGCGGACAACATTCTGGGACGCCGGACCCTGATGGTCGGAAGGACGGCAGAAAGATGGCAAAAGGCCGACAGCCAACGACGAACAGCAATCTGAGAGGTCAGACCGAGAAGGCCGGAAGGGAGGTGGTTGTCAAATGTTCCGAAACGGCTACGGAGAGGCGGAGCCCCAGAAATGGCCATGGAGGGGCCGGGCTCCAGAGGTCGGGAAGGAGGTGGCCGCCAGATGTTCCAAAATGGCCATGGAGAGGTAGAACCTCAAAAACGGCCATGGAGGGGCTGGGCTCCAGAGGCCAGGAAGGAGGTGGCCATCGGATGTTCCAAAATGGCCATAGAGAGGCGGAACTCTGGAAACGGCCTCGGAGGGGCCGGGCTCTGGAGGCTGGGAAGGAGGTGGCCGCCGAATGTTCCAAAATAGTGAAAGGGGTATGAAGCTCAGAAACCACCGAAACTTAACCAAACTTTGATGAAACCTTGGCAGTTCATTTAAGCACATCAAACACATCCCAGATCCAAAAAAGGGTGACCCCAAAGTAAAAAATGTGGAAACAGGAGCGACGGGAGTCTACGGATGTTTCTAAACAGCCAAGGAGGAAGGGAATTCTGGAGGGAAAGTTCCAAAACCATCAAAACTTAACAGAATGTTGATGAAACCTTGGTAGTTCATTTACGCACTTCAAACATCCCACATCTAAAAAAGGTTGACCCCAAAGTCAAAAATAAACAGAAGCGATGGGGGTCCACAGATGTTTCCAAATAACCAAGGAGGAAGGGAATTCTGGAGGGAAAGTTTCGAAACCATCGAAACTTAATGGAACATTGACGAAACCTTGGTAGTTAATTGAAACACCCCAAACACATCCCAAATCCACCAAAAAGTTGTCCCCAAAGCCAAAAATGTGGAAATTGGACTGACAGGGGTCCACAGATGTTTCCAAAACAGCTAAAGCAAGACAAAAGGTAGAAAGGGGATGGGGGACTTTATTTCTCCGCAGATTTGAATACCCCAAGCAGGTGAATTTGGTAAGGGGAATTTGATTGTTTGAAGGAACATGACCAATTTGGGCTTAGAAATGGGGCACGCAAAACAAGACAAGAGCAAAGCAGTCTGTCAGGAGTGAAAAAAGGGGGTCCCTGCCTATGGCAGGGCATGTGTGCAAAACATGCACAACAAATGGCGACTCGCTTGGGAAATGCTCCAGAGTATTTTGATGAAAAAATGGAATCACAAACCCAGAATCTCTGGTTCCGACCTTCACGCTAGCGCAAACAAATTAGACGTCCAACCAAAGGATCAAAACTATTAGCCAACCCAACCTTCAGTATGCTGAAAATCCAAGTGTGTGCAATTGTGTTAATTCCCATCCTTCAGTTGCTACAAGAACCCAAGCTCCGTTCAGTTAAGCTATGTAGTTTATTCTAACTCCAAAAGCATCCGGGACATTGCCTCACTGCCAGTTAGGCGTCCATAGCCCCGATGAGGTTATCGCTGTGATTCTCCCGAACATTGCTCTACTGCCGCCCGGGCGTCCATAGCCCTGATAGAGTTGCTTGGATATCCCTGAAAAGTTGAATTTTCCTTTCTTTTAATTTTCAATGTTTTCTTTCTTTCTTTTTTTTCTTTCTTTTTTCAGCTCTTTTATTTCAACCCGCAAGCATTGAAGCTTGTGCTCAAGGCTGAGAATCACAATGGTGCTGAAGCAGAATTTCATATTTTTCACTTAACTAGACTTCACAAAGGCCCTATAGTGACCGTCAAATTCTTAAGATGTGTAAGAGCTGTAAGATTTTAGAATATATTAGAGTTAGATTAAACCAACAACTTATCCTCTTCGAATTAAACACCCAGATCGCTTGATACTAACAGAAGACCTTTACCATCCATTCTAAAGACTTGATTAGAGCTTGACAAAGAAATACATAAAACAACCCCAGGCAATAAGTATGGTTGTTGTGTGCACAGATGTGCCTAGCTAAAAGCAAACAGACCCCGAGCAAAGCAGTAACAAAGCGAAAGAAAACAAAAAATAAACAACCTACATCAAACCAACTAACCTAAGGAAAGCAGGAAAGTGGAGTATTTATAGGAAACCTATACTACTCAAAATGGGCTATGTACAAAGATATTTACAAAGCATTATGTTCAGGCAAGGTGAGTTGACATTAACGCTCATTGGATTTTGCAATGCATGCACAAGCAAATGGGAAATCGTTATCATTCTTAACCATGCAAATTTATCTTTATATTCTGAAAAAAGAAATTCAATGTTGCAACACTCAAGTTCAACCACGTCATCATGAAAAATCAGCAATTGAGGAGGCTCGTCGAACCCATGGTTAATCCATAAACATGTTCGTTTTCCCTCATTCCCATAATCAAAATAATAAGTGCAATTATGAGAAATAATAGGGGCAAGGAAGGATAAAACCTAGATGTCGTCACACGGAGGTGGCAGCGTTGGATAGTCAAGAGCAAGCACAACATCGTTGATCATTGCATTGGCATCCTCAGGCGGGCGCGGTGGAGGGTGTATCACTTTGGATATTAAGCATGCATAAGGCTGGGAGGACGGGGCAACAAACAACTCTTTCAATCTACCAATGGGACCCACAACATCCATTGGTTGTTCCTTAAGGAAGTACACCTCATCTGCCTAGGTTTCCATTGCCAAAACCTCTTCTTGATTGTTGTCTTCAAGGGGCAGCATGCTGTCCCATCTCCTTTCCCAGGTGTCAGCCTTATTTTCATGATGTTTAGTGTCATGGGATGATGACATACACAAATCTATCCTATTGCAGCCATTTGAATATGAGGGAGGATCAACAATGATCATGGCAGAAGGGATCCAAGTTGCATTTCGTAGTTGGTCAAGTGCTTCATCTCTGTTAGCAGCTATCTCAGCACCTCCGCCTTTGTCTTCTTCTTTTTGTTGTTCATGCATCTCATCATGACGTTCACTCATTTCCTCTTGCTCACTATCACTGTAAATAGAGAAGGAGCTCCTCTCCCAATCTGGAAACTCTAGTGCATCATTGTTCATGGGCTCAAGGAGTATGTATTCATTGTTGTCGTCTTCTGGAATGTGCTCTTCCTCGGCATGAGCATACCTTTGTAGTGCAACTCCCAATGGAAAGAAGTCATCAATTGATGGCACCTCATTAAGGGGACCAAAATCTACAACACAATTTCCCTCCAAAGGCTCAGCATAAAGCCTATCGTTCATGGTGTGCAAATGCTCTTCAAGAGGAAGAACTTCTTGATGACTGGTGGACAACATTCCCACTTGATCTACTTCATCACTCAAAATTCTGAGCCTGTACTGTTGTCCTTCTTCTATTGCTGCCCCAACATCCTCTTGAGGCCTACTTTTAGCTGAGCCACCACTTGGTTCAAGCTCTTGGTCTTGTTCTTTGATATGGGCAGCAAGTAGAGGAGGTTGGGTACTTGGCTTCCTTATTTTTCCTCTAACTTGTTTGATAGCCTCTTTGCACAGTCCGCATGAAAATTCAGAGTGTGATGAATCATGAAGTCTGCACCAATTTGGCAATAGTAGAACTTCCAAATCCACTTGGTATTTTAGCTCTGACCAATCCTTTGCCAATGTGGAGACGAGCTGGTCATATCTTTCTGCTACTGGGTCCTCATCATCACTTGAAAAAGAAGCATGATGGTGGACAGCCATGGTGAGTGGTTGTTCCCACTTCTCCAAACTTTCATTTCTAGATTCTTGATCCCTGTCATTGATGAAGGAGAGGTCTTTCAACCTAATTTTGCTTATGCTTTGATCATCTTCTTCTGCTTCCCCAAGGCTTTCAGCCTCCTCTTCTTGATTTTTAGCATTTGTGTTGGCTGTCCTAGCATATGCTGCTGCAAATTCTGTTAATTCATCTTCAATTGCCGTTCTTTCCTCTTCTTGAGTGGAGGACTACTCTTCCTCAATGGAGGGAAAACCTACTAAACTGGCTACAATCAAATTTTCATCAATGCACCTTGCTATCCCAAGACTTTCAGCTCCTCCCTCTTGGTTTTCATTTTCTATGTCTGCGGTCCCAACACCAACTTGTGTCAAATTTCTTGGTTCATCTTTATTTTTTTGTCTTCTAGATGTTGACAACTCTTCTACCTCATTGGATAACTTCTCCTCATTAAGAATTGGCTGCTCCAACTTGTTTGAACAACCCTTGGCTTGAGCGATGATGTTGTCACATGATAGACACATAAATTCTGAATGTGGTGCATTGTGAAATCTACACCAACTTGCCATTAGTACTTCCTCCAATCTTGGTCCATCCTTGCTACTCAAATGTTTCTGGATTAGCTCCTTGAATGCCTTGGCTGCCATGGTTTGCAATTCTTTCTATGGGTCTTCGGGGGCCAAGGGTAGATAGATTTCCTAGAAGGGGATTTCTCTTTGCAAGACCTTTTCAATTCTATTAAAAAATGTGAGACATCCCAGCTTGTTGTGCCTATGAGTGCAATGGATCCGACATCTATCCGTAAACGTGAATTGCTGCAATGGATTCTTCAATCTCTTATTCAAATCTGCATGTAGCTGGGTGATGTCAATTTGTGCATTCTGCTCCATTTCGACTCAGCTTCTACTTGCCTTCAATTTTTTTTGATTTTTAGCATTAAAAGAGATCTCCCTATCTCAGATTTCTTCTTTGAAAGTGCTCTTTTCGATTTCCAACTTTCACCTTTGTAGCCTCAACATGTCAGCCCTCCTTCTAGCGCCAGTTTTGTTGATGGTGTTAGGAAGAGGAGGGCATAAAATGAATCACTTCCAACCTTTAGCTTTGCATTCCCAATGTGTCAGCCCTCCTTCTAGCACCAGTTCTGTTGATGTGTTTTTTATGCACTTTTCAACACAGGCAGTGCATAGGTGAACTACCTCTCTTGAAAGACAATCTTCCACAATCAGATTGCAGAACACTATCCCAAGGTCTCTAATGTCAAGTCTTGACAGTGCTTGGAATATCTCAGTTATTTGATGTGATTTGCTGGAATCACAAGGCGGACTTACGGATGAGTTACAAAGCATGGAAGTTGGGTTTGCAAATGCAGTTTCAAAGTGCTGGAAGTGAATGAACAATGGCTGTCCACTCAAAACAGCAAGCTGAAACTCATCAAGTTCATCTGATTTGGCTTCATGGTGATGCTTTGGATCCTAATCTAACCAAGGATTAAAAGAAACAACAAAAGAAGAAGGGTTAAGAAAACTATTCTAATCCTAAGCTATGAATGAACAGTAACAATGGTGGCTACTAAAGTAGATAGGCTTCGTAAACTAGGTTTTGCTTGGCCAAGAGAAACCTACAGTTGCACAAAACCAGTGCAATCTTCTAAGGACTGCAGATTTTCAAATTGCATACACACACCATGTACATGCAATCAAACCATGTACATGCAATCAAACTAAGTTGCAGTAATAAAGGAAAGAGGCTCAGACTAGCTTTGCAAAGTGATTCATCATCAATGAACCACAAAAAGCATGAGCTGGAAGTTCATCAAATACTAAAACAACAAACACCATCACCACTCCCATTCAAGAAACTAACAATAAAACTAACATGGAAGGTGAACCATGCATACATAAAGAGCAAACTCAAAAGGAATACCCATAAATCATGCAATGTTGCTTTCTATTGCTGCAGAATGTCTTTACATCAATTCTCCAACACCTACAAATGAGAGGCAAGCCCCTATTTATAAGTTTCCAAAGCCCAAATGAATGGCTAGGATTAATTTGCAATGAATGGTCCAGATTTGATTTACAATAGGGTTTCACCTACCCTCCATTATCTAGCAATTTAAAATACATTCCTTGTCTTTTCTCTATTTTGTCATCTAGTGTCAGTCACTGTAGCAATTTTGTCATTTAGCTGATTTCCCTTTTCACTGTAGCTGAAACTGCCTGAAAATTGTCTTTTGCTTGATGTGCTTGCAGTGTTCTTCCTTTTGATCAAACGAGCCTGTCGACAATTGGCATCAATGGATTGGATGCCCCTGATTCGGGTGGAAATCTCCTTAGAAATCATCATCTAGAAAAAGGTATGAAAACTCCCTCAATGGGCCTCTTCGATAGACCTACGGAAGGCTTCTTGACTCCTGCAAACACGAAGTGCCATAAGTGCATTTACACATGAGTTAAGGAAAATGTCAGTCAAACCTACAAATTCCTTTCTAGATCTATCCATGCATCATCAAAAGATCTTGATATTCATATTTGGAGCTCATTTGGGCCATAAACATTAATGCAGGTTCGAGGCTGGTAGCCTCCCCCAGGGTGGAAGGCCAACGGCCAATGACAGATAGCATTCCAGAGGGCTGGACCCGGAAGGCTGGAAGGACGACAGAAAGATGGCGAAAGGCCGACAGCCAACGGCGGATAGCATTCCGGGAGGCCGAACCCGAAAGGCCAGAAGGATGGAGGAAAGATGGCAGAAGGCCAATGATAGACAACATTCTGGGAGGCCAGACCCGGAAGGCCAGAAGGACGGCGGAAAGACAACAAAAGGCTGATGGCAAACGGTAGATAGCATTCCGGGAGGCCGGACCTGGAAGGCCGGAAGGATGGCGAAAGGCCAATGGCTGACAGCAGACAGCATTCCGGGAGGCCAGACCCAGAAGGCCGGAAGGATGGCGAAAAGACGACAAAAGGCTGATGGCCAATAGCGGACGACATTCCGGGAGGTCAGACCCGGAAGGCTGTAAGGGAGGTGACCGTCAGATGTTCCAAAATGGCCACAGAGAGGCGGAGCCCCGGAAACGGCCATGGAGGGGCCGGGCTCCGGAGGCCGGGAAGGAGGTGGCCACCGGATGTTCCAAAACGACCACGAAGAGGCAGAACCCCAGAAACGGCCATGGAGGGGCCGGGCTCCGGAGGCCGGGAAGGAGGTGGCCGTTGGATGTTCCAAAACGACAACAGAGAGGCGGAACCCCAGAAATGGCCGCAGAAGGGCCAGGCTCCAGAGGCCGGGAAGGAGGTGGCCATTGGATGTTCCAAAACAGCGAAAGGGGGACGAAGCTCCGAAAGCACTGAAACTTAACCAAACTTTGATGAAACTTTGGCAGTTCATTTAAGCACATCAAACACATCCCAGATCCAAAAAAGGGTGACCCCAAAGTCAAAAATGTGGAAACGGGGGTCTACGGGGGTCTACGGATGTTTCCAAATAGCCAAGGAGGAAGGGAATTCCGGAGGGAAAGTTCCGAAACCATCAAAACTTAACAGAATGTTGACGAAACCTTGGCAATTCATTTATGCACTTCAAATACATCCCACATCCAAAAAAGGTTGACCCCAAAGTCAAAAATGTGGAGATGGGAGCGGCGGGGGTCCACGGATGTTTCCAAATAGCCAAGGAGGAAGGGAATTCCAGAGGGAAAGTTCTGAAACCATTGAAACTTAACAGAACGTTGACGAAACCTTGGTAGTTAATTGAAACACCCCAAACACATCCCAAATCCACCAAAAAATTGTCCCCAAAGCCAAAAATGTGGAAATTGGACTGACAGGGGTCCATGGATGTTTCCAAAACAGCCAAAGCAAGACAAAAGGCAGAAAGGGGATGGGGGACTTTATTTCTCCACAGATTTGAATACCCCAAGTAGGTGAATTTGGTAAGGGCAATTTGATTGTTTGAAGGCACATGACCAATTTGGGCTTGGAAATGGGGCACGCAAAACAAGACAAGAGCAAAGTAGCCTGTTGGGAGTGAAAAAAAGGGGGTCCCTACCTACGGCGGGGCATGTGTGCAAAACATGCACAACACAATTCAGACACAACGCGATTGTATAATGCATAACTTTTTTTGTATATGTCAAAATTTAATTTAATTTTTTTTGTTGGATCAAGGACTTCAATATCTGGTGCACTCATATTTTTCAATTTTTTTTGATAATCTTTTATTTTTCCACATGTGAAGAACAAATAAATTCATTTTCAATGAAAAACCTATGTTTAATAAAACTTAAAAAATAAATACATAACAAAACCAAAACATATTAAAATTATATTCATTGGATAGCTTGTTCTAAGGAATACCATAATCATTTCAAATAAATTTTAAATGAATTCATTTGATCCCCCCAAAATCTAAATCAAAAGTGATTTTTTATCAGCATTTTGATAGGTGTAAAGGAGACGCATTTATAGGTATGGTTTAAAACTAGCGAGGTTCTATCCAAGGGGGTTTGATCTAAGGTGATTTGATCAAACCCTCTTCAATTGGAATCCTTAAAATGGAACATTTTAAGGCTTAAATCATTATATTTTCTAAAAATATGTGATTTCAGCTAAAATTCATTCCTCTCAAGAATTGTAAACCACTATTATGACAACACCCAACGCCTCCTTTGGCCAATCGACCCGAATATGGCTGTTTTCATCCTCATTCTTTCATATTCACTTCTTGAACTTGCATTCCAACTCTTCAGCACTCTTCAACAGATTAAGCTTCCATACTCTCACTCTCACAAGCTCACTTTCACTCCCAAGTATTCCAAGCATTCCATTGCAACAACAATCACACTCCATCAACTTGGTAGAGCACGTTTGGGACCATGCCATACGTAGTAGAGGCTTGAGTTCCTCTCATTTATCCCCCAAGCAGCCTTGATTGCTCTTGGTGGAGGTGGTAAGCTTCTCTTTCCCCTCCTCTATGATTTGGTGAGTAGCATAGTACTGCATTGTAGTGTTTGTATTTTCATAACATTGCTTCTTTATCTCATTCTTTTGGCTATCCGTGGTGGTGGAAACACCTAAATGGGGGTCTGACTAAGGAAGGCCCCTATATAGCCCCCCAACATTTTCTCTTTGGCTGTGTGTAGGTGGACGCATTTTGTGGAGCTAGCTGGCAAATAGGCTCTTCTATGAGATCATCTTCATCACCTTAGCTTTGGTATATCTATTTTATCACCTCTGGTTGTATTTCTCTTATTTCATAGTATTGTTTTTCTCTATTAGAAGTTGTTAAGATAGGACATTATTCGTTTTAATGAGTTCAACCTTGCCTCAGATGTGTTCTAACCATATGGAATACAATGCACTTTCGAGACACCAGTGCATTGCGCAGTCATCCAAAGTCCATGCTGACATCCTCGGGCAGAGAGCTCCCTAAGGTGTAGAGTTGGACCTAAATCCTGACTCGCCTAGCCCCACCTTAAAACTCAGGATTGACGAGTGGTCATAGGGTTCTATAATCCTCATCATTCTCATCCTCCTATCCTAAACACTACACTTAGCTGACATAAGTTAGGGAAACCTCTCACATCTTGACCCTTCATGACCTGGGGTCTTGCATGTGGTGGTCCCCCTCTTTTACACAAGCATATGATTTACACAATATGCATGATAACATCGTTCAAGAATGGCAGTAGCAAAATAAGAATTTTTTAATCAAAAAGCCATAAGGCTATACAATGATATTGATAAAAGTATATACAATATATCCAAAAAATCCATACAGGCTTAGTACAAAGAAACCATATTATGGACATAAAATGTCACGTATATATCGATAGTACAAAACATATGTTCCAAAATGCCACATAGGCATACAACAAACGACCCTAATATAGTCATTTCCCTCTAGGGGGAGGAAATAGATCCCATGCTGCCTTCAAAATTCAGCTAGATGGAGTGATTGTTAATTCTCTGGTCTTTTGAACATGCTCACTAGTCCTCCTCTGTTCACTCCAGACCTTCAATTGATACAATAAAATATAAAGATGTTAATACACAAAAATTGAATTGTGGAATGACATATATAACAAAATATAATCACTTACCACATATAGATAGTCATCATTCACATTTACATAATTACCATGCCCACGATCTAGAGTGACAACCACCTGTAGCAACCATCAAGATAGAAATTAAAGTAGACAAAAGTATCATGAAAATTTTCTATAATAGACCATAAAAGAGAAAATATAATGTCAAATCGACTAATTTGTTGCATACCTCTCTCAATGGATCAGAACTGGCTATTGCTGTAGCAACTTCATGGTCCATCGTGCCACCAACATCACCAGGGCTATTTGATGTCAACATCTGCAAATGGTAAATGAAAGAGTAAATGGTACAGTGAAATATTAAATGTTAATGGGATGGGATTAGGAAGGAATAAAGGAACAAAAAGTGAATCAGGAGAAGATAATGTGACACAATCAAGGAATACAAATGCAATGTTTGTGTTTCTCATCAATTTTTTAGATTTGTATATGCAAAATTATGAAAACTAGCTAACATTGTTTTACAACACCATTATTGAATAAATGTTGTACCTGAGTGTAATTTGTTTGAGGAAATGAATTCTGATGTGTGGAGGTTGAAGGTCCACTAGGAAACTATTTGAAATCCAAAGCATGTTATGAGACAAACATTCAAATATAACATTCAATTGTTGAAATGCAATAATAATATCTTTAATACTAGTTGCATACCTGTGGACTCAACGCCGAGAACAAATAAGGGTTTGTATGGATGAGGCACGTCTCATGAACACTTCGACTTTGAAATTTCATCATATTGAAATTATACTAATTTACTTATTCTTAAATTTCAAAATATAATTTAATAAACAACATTAAATTAACTTGTTGAATTTTACCTGAGTGTCAATGCCAAATGTATCATTCAAAAAATCATATGTGAAAGTCATCGCCTCTACAACTGATGTAGGCTGTGTAGCTGCATCCTGAGCACTCTAATAATCATATGTGCAAACTGCACCACAAGCGCCACAATGGTGGGGTGGAGCTCGGGGCCTACACGTCTCCTCCACACCAAACTCTACTAGAGGCCTCACACTATAAATGGTCTGGGTGAGTGAGCCAATTGACTCCAGCGTGTCCGCCTCTACACTATCCTTAACAATGGAAGGAATGATGACATGCTCCACCATGGGTCTAGCTAAGGGTCTTGGTGCCAATTGTGGATTATGTCGTGCAGTAGGTCTATCATGTGTGGAGCCCCCACCTCTACCTTGAAAGTCTAAGATGTCAAAATAATTTGGAATCTTATTGAGGATAAACTCATAATAGAGTTTCCTCAAAAAGTATTGTGGTACCTCATGGTTATTACATGGAGGTTGGTCAAATGGATGGGGAACATCCTGCATGTATGAGACAAAGGTGTGTTGGTTTTCGGGTTTGTAAATAGGTCACACAAGTCAGCTTTGCTAATTTTTTGTTTTTTAACATCTGCATATGACAAACACTAGCATAATATTGTCTCATCTCATGCCTCTTCTTTGACCAAAACTTTATTTTCTTCCTCATTTCTCCTACATGAGATACAATTGAATTCAATGATTCAACAATCCGTCTCCTATAAGGGTGGATTTCAGCATGCTCGGTTAATCTTCCAATTAATTGTTCAATGTCTCTTTTATTGTTTTCAATTTGATTTAGAATATTTTCTTGTGTTCCTTGAGGATGCCTATGAATTGATGGAAGGGTTTCAGGTTGTTCTTGTATAGGAGGCTCTTCCCGAGGGGGTGATTGTGAATTCTCAATGTTTGGAGGTGGAGATTCATTACTTGAGAACTAGAGCAAAATTTTATTATAAAAAACTATTTCAATTTGTATTCTAAATCAAATTCGAAATAAATAGAATAAAAATACATACCTCTTCACAATCTTTGACGTCTCTGACATGTTGGTGGAATCCTCGTGAAAAATAGCAAGCTAAGGGTGCAAATAATGGATGATATTTGGTGAGCGCGAGTTGCAGACCTCAAATCCTCCAAGCCAAGTCATGGGTTGAAGTGAAATGAGGGTTTCAAATGCATTTTTTTCTTTTATTCAACTTTTACATTTGGCGCACGCCAAATTTTGCACACCAAATGACTTCAAGTCATTTGGCATGCACCAAATGGCCAATTTCGGCCTTTTTTGTGAAATTTTCCAATTTGGCACCTAAATTGTGTCACAAATTGGTGCACTTACCCATTTGTTTAGATAGGATTCAGAAACCATGCCCATAGTGTGTCTCTCAATCAAGAGATGTATTACTAGCTTGGTTCAAATGCCCAGGTGAGTGACTATTTTGAAATTTAAAAGTGTCATGTGTGGGATTAGGAAGATGGGTCAACCTGGGTTCTAGTGGGATCATCTGTATGTAATTGTAATGGTCAAGGGATGAATTGTAATGGATCTCTTCATGAGAGGAATAAAACATGTCAAGTGAAGGTATGATAGGCTTTGTAAATTCTTGGTAGAGTTGTGGAATGAAATGTATGTAAGGTGGATTATAACTTGTAGGTAAATCTTGTGTAGGGGGTTGGTATGTGGCTTCTCCATGCATGTTTATTATGTTGTCTTTAGGAATGTTTGAATGAAGGGGAGGTAAAGTAGTGTTTAGGAAGCTATCAATGATTTCATTTGCTTTTTCCAATATATCCTCTTTAGGAGGAGGTACATTGGGAGAGGAGGCATCATGAGCTTCAAATTTGTTTGGAGGAATGTTACCAAAGGAACATAATGACACATCAACCAAGTATTTCAAAGAAGAAATTACTTTACCAAAACAATCCGACATTTTAAAATTGAAAGGTCAAGCTTAAAATTTAGGATAAAAAGAGAAATAGATTAAAGTGATAGAAATTGAAAAAAATTCTAGAAATATAAGATAGATCTAGGTAGGGATCACAAAGTTAGAAATGTGACTAAAATTTGGATAGGAACTAGTTGGATAAGGGCATGGGTGCCCTAGACTAGAGGTGATTTTTTTAATAATTTTTAAAATTCTAGAAATAAAGTACATTGTTTGAGGATCCAACGTTGTGCAGGTTCAACTCTAAAATCAAACAAAATTTTGGAATCACCCCAAAACCTAATTTCTCTATGTGAAGCACACACATGCATAAAATTTTATATTTTTAGAACAATGCAATACATCTAAATGATAAAATTTCCATAATTTAGGATGTTGTAACTAATTGAATTTATCTTGAAAATGTAAAAAATTAACACTTTTTGAAATGACAAACAATATGCAAATTTTCACTTTTCAATGTTTTTTCCTAAAATGTGCATGCGGTTTGACTAATGACAACAACCTAAGATTACACTTAGATTTAAAAATGAAAAATATATAATTTTATAAGCTTTGCAAATGTAATTCATGTTGGGTTCACTAAAATGTGATGTGGGAAAAGGGATCTAGGGTCTAAATCACACCTTTCTCAATATTACATTAGAGAGGAATAAAAAATGATCACATAATCTACCACTTGGCTACCATCCTCAATAGAAGAGCCATAATGGTAGATCAGGGCTTTGGTCCTCTTAATGGTTTGTGGGTTGATTTGATTGATTAGGAATTAAGTTAATTTGATTGTGCAAATGTAAAACGAAGTAAACTATGGATCTACAACAAACTGATGGAAATATAGAAAATTGAATAACTAAAATACAAAACAAATGGAAGAGAAGTAGAGTGCAGAGATAGTAAAACCCAACATTCAAATCTAGACTAAAATAGGCTGGTTAGGGGCATGGGCACCCTAGATTGGGAAATGCTAATTTTCAATATCTCTAAGCAATTCTTAGTAAGTGACTGTTTGTAGGTTCTTTCTTCCTAGTTTTAGCTTTAGAACCTTGTCTATTGATAAATTGTTCTCCTTGCCCTAAATCTTTGAAAGAGGATACTTGAATTCTTGATCTTGTAATTAGGCCTCAAATATTTTGCCAAAGTTTCTTTAGATCTACCACCTACACACAAGAAAAAGGAGAAAGGGTTGTTCCATATAGGGGCTTACCTAAGTCAAAACCTACTTTTGTGTGTCCACCTCCATAATGATTATGATTGTGTAAAGAGTTCTTACCCTTGACCAAGCAAAGGAAAATGGATAAAAAATAAGTGATAAATTGACAAGTGTTGTAACTTAACACTTCAAATGTGATCTCAATGATGGATTGAAGTCATGGGAACATCTCATGGAAGGAGTATTAGCTTGTTGATGGATAATCCTACAAGTGTTAGTACTCACGAAACAAATGTTCATAAAAAATGAATAATCTTACTCATGAACTTGATGCATTTCTAACATGAAGCTTGACTTAAATTATGTTGTAATAGTGATGCTTATTATACTTTTGAATTCTTTTAGGATGCTCAATTAACTCAATACTTTCATTAGATGTGAAATGGTGAAAAATACTTGTATTTATATGTATTCATTGGTTTCCCATAAAATTAATTATGAAAAACAGACAAATAAATTTAAACTTATAAATATCAAAATATCAACATTAACATATTTAAAATTGGGACAAAATAGGTTGTTCAAGGGTGTGGGTACCTTAGACTAAACTATTTTGGGGATTTTGATTTTTTAAATAAATATTTAATATTAATTCTCATTTTATCTTGATTTTTTGAAAATGACCATAAAATGGGAAAATTATAAGCACAATTAGGTCCATGCACATAAGGGGGAGCTAAACCTAGTGTGAAATTGTCAAGGGTGACAATTTATGATGCTACACTATATCCCTATCTCTCCCTATCTATATCTTTCCCTCTCCTTCTAGCTCTCTATCTATTTCTCTCCCTCTTCCTCTCTCCCTCTATCTTCATATTTACCTATATCTTCCTCCCCCCTCTATCTCTAGAAATCTCTCTCTATCCATCCTTTTCTCTCTATCTCCAACTTCCTAGACCTCTATACCTATATCTCTTTGCCTCTCTATCTCTATCTCTCCATATTTCTTCTTTCATCTATCCCTCTATCTCCATCTCTTCATATTTATTCTTCCATCTATCCCTCTATCTATATCTCATTATCTTTCCATCTCTCTCTACCCCTATATCTCTCCCTCTCTCTCCCTCTCTCTATATATCACTTCATATATCTATATTTCTCTCTCCCTCTGTCCTTCTCTCTCTCTATATCTCTTCCATCTTTGTTTATCCCTCTCTCTCCCCCCTCTCTCTCTCTCTATTTCTCCCTCTCCTCCATCTCCATCTCCATCTCTATTTTTCTCTCTATCTCTATCCCTTATCTCTATCTCCTTAACCCTCTCTTTGTTTCTCTCACTCTTACCTCCTCTATCTATCCATATTTTTATCCCTATCCCTCCCTCTCTCTCCATCTCTACGTATTGTAGAAATAACATGAGATTATTGGTAATGGGGCTTAATTATCATCCCAATTTAAAGGTTCTATTTTAGTCATGTAAATGATGTACCAATTGACCTCATGTATTGCACAAATGTATGCATAAAATACACCATTTTTCCCTACTTGACCTTCCACACCTCTTTGGTGTTTCTATTGCACACCAAGGTGTGATTGCTAGTTTCTATGTTATGGAGGAAATATACAAGCATAAACATCTCACAATAATTCATATTCTATTGATATTCAAGTATGGGATATCCAATTATTTTAGTTTCTATCTAAATTTTTGAAATGCTATTTATTTATTTTCTCATTATTTCATTATGTCTTTTTTATTGCTTAATTATTCTAATTAAATCCATTTCTATATGAAGTATTGACAATAGTTTTCTTATTTAATTTTATTATTCTATGTAATATTTGTAATTAGGGTTAAAGTAAATTTAAAAAACTGTAATAGATGTTCTCTATTAATTCTATATCCCCCTTTAATGAATATAACTTGCTTTTAGAAACCCATTGAAATCATAACCATAGTTTTATGTATTTTAAATTGTTCTTATTAAACTTAATACTATTTATAATAGTATAATAATGAAATTTATGTATTCATGTCATGCCAATTTTTGTTTAGGTTTGTGTCTATTTAAGAAACTGATTTAATGAAGTTATATATTGATAAATTATATATTTTAATATAGTTAGGATAATTATTCTATATCATTATTGACTCAATTTCACATATTTATACATATCTTATTCATATCTTATCCATGTTTACATATATTTTCATATATCTCTAATTTATTATGCTCATTATTATACCATCTGATATATTCCATTGCCACCTTGATTCTAATACCCTTTTGTTCTAGGTTATTCCTATACCTGTGTGTGATTGATCTCACACTCACATATCTAACCCTTTTTTTGCTAAAATTCAAAATTTAAATTTTGGCTGGATTCTACCCATCCTTTTCTCAACTAAGTGAATGTAACACATGTTTGCATAATTTATTAGTATATCATTCTATTTAAAGGAATTCAATTGTATTCATTTATTTTCATCAAATATCAAGAAAAAAATATTCATATTTATGAAAGAAGCATGCTAGGAACACTTGAATTGGAGCACTTGTATAACTCCATCTATGTCTTATAAATTGATGTAGAAGGGGCATAGATTTGAATCAACTGACCAAAAGATCCCTTATCAAGCAACTTATTGACTTAAACGTGTTACATTTAATTTATCAACTAGAGAATCATAATTTATTGGATGATGATGGCACTAAATGTATAGTTAAGGATTCTAAGTTGTCCTAGTGATTGTGTATAGAAGAATTAAATGAAAAAAAACTTGATTGCATAATAATTACTATGGGTAGATACTCCTATGGGGACAATGACTAAAAATTTCAACTGTGTTGCAACTACTTGGATGCAACTATTATTAAGTATCTGTTGATAAACAATTGATTGCTACTTATCAAATTAATTCAAATCAAGTAACACAACTTTAACAATTTATTCTAACATTAACAAATAATGTAAACTATGAAGAGTAGTATAGTTACCTTAAGCAGCCCTCGCTTGAGCAGTTATAATATCACAATATCTTATTCAAATCTCAACTCCAAAAATAATCTAATTGACTAAATCCCTTTTCTTTATTGCATTTTGAAATGATAACTCATAAGTGATAACAAAGTATTAAAACAAAAGTACTAATATCAAAATCTACTACCACTATATCTTTGACTCATACAAGATCTGCTATATATACAATATTCAAATAGTCTAATTATTTTGTGCTCTAAACAAATTATTAACAAGTGTCAAATCATCCACAAACATAGGGATATGACTTATTCCTATCCTAAGAACAATATGAAACTAATCATTTAGAGGTGTGAGTGTCATAATCTTGTTAGAAATCCGTATTATAAATAAGACATAATTTATAAATGAAAACATGCAAAAGAGGGCATAATTCACATTTATGAACCACTATTTATTATTATCATATATATATTCTTATCTCCATGATTGTTTTTAATGTTGGCAACAACACTAGTGAAAAAGAGAATGATTTATAGATAAACCATTTCTATTAAAGTATTCAACCACTACCTCCTTTAGCTATGGGCGACTGCACCTTTTGTCATGCTCATTCCTTTGGCTATGGGTTGATAGACAACCTTTGTTGTGGGTGGCTGCTCCTTTGCTGTACATGGGTTAGTTTTTCTAAAAATCATTTCTACATCATAAATGACCATGTAATTAACATAAAACACCATCACATTTTATAGACATTCATAAACGCACACAATCACTTAACAATATAATATAAACCAACCTTAATGCCTTAGTACTTAGGATAAACTGAAAGTCTAGATAATGTTTTGGAAATATAAAAAATGTAATGAGAGATATGAAATTAAAAACAGGGAAATGAGGGAAATTTTTGGACTCATCAACACCTAAAAATAATCTAATTAGCGGATAGGCTATTCTATGTGGGCGAAGCCCACTGACATTTCCCCCAGTCTAAAGCCGGCGGGAACCCCACGATGCATTTCCATTTCGTTAGTTTAACGAAAATCGAGGTCATCGGTAGTTCAGGCATTCACTTGGTCGTATAGCTGCATTAGAAATCGCTTGAGTGAGTTGAGTGATGGGCAAGCAGCAGGTGATGAATTTATGTACAAACATCCAACTCTCAATATGCGCAGGTTGTTTCAGAATCTGCTTTTGGTGGTGGGGGTGATTTGTTTTTCTCATTTGAGGGAACTTCTGGGCACTAAACTTCTCAGGATTCCTATATACTCATACATGTGTGTTTTTCCACGCGCATGCTAGAAAGCAAAGCACACTTGTTATCCCATTCACATGTACGCTGTTGAGCGCAGGCCATACAGTTTTCTCTTTATTTTTTTGGTGGTGCAAAATGCATTTGACGTGCTTGTAAGTTTGTTGCCATGGGCGTGAGATGATGGCAATGAACAGAGAGAAGCAGCAGCAGACTTTTTACATTCTGTTACTGTTTGTGGTGATGGGATCGGGAAGCATTTTGACACAAGCTTAGACACCGAGGCATCCCTTTCCTTTTCAGGAAAATGCAACAGAGTAGCAGGCGTTCCTCAAGTGGGTAAGGCAAATGGGCACCCTCATTCCATCAATAACTTCCTCCCTTCATTTTATATCACTATCAATAAGAGGCCTGGCGTAGGAAACTTCTGAAATAGGTAAAGATAAAGACCAGAGAATTTCTAAATTGTTTTTCCTATGAAGTTTTGCATGAATTATCTAATTTTTGCCATTAGTATTATATTTCCATTTTTTTCTTAATTTGATTCAAAGATATTTTAAGATTTTTTAGGTCTAGGATTTTATAGAGTTTGTTTTGTTATTGGATGTAAATGCACAGACTTATGTTGATCTTTGGGAGTCAAAGACTATTAAAAATATAGGGAATAATTTTAATATTATAATAATTATTAGTTAAATTAAAAATGTAGGGGGAGTTTTTTTCATTATAAATGTTTAAGATAAATATAGAATAAGTAAGTTAGTCTGTTGTAATGTGTTAAAATTATAGTTGATAGTAATTAATTATAATAAGAAAAGAATTAGAAAAGAGAATAATAGAGAAAGAGGTTTGAGAAAAGATGTGACAAAATTGTATTATGAATTCAAAACCTCAAGGGTAAGAGAAAGGGAGAGACGAAGAGATAGAAAGATAAACATAGACACAGGAAGTGATGTATGGAGAGGTAGAAGGAGAGAGGGAGAGAGGGAGAGAGAGGTGGATTAATAGAGAGATGGAGATATAAGAAACCGAGAGGGAGAGAGAGAGAGAGAGAGAGAGAGAGAGAGAGAGAGAGAGAGAGAGAGAGGGAGAAAAAGGGAGATAGAGATATAGAGGAGAGATGGAGGGATAGGTGTAGTGAATAAGAGAGAGGTAAAGATAATGAGATATAGATACAAAGGGAGAGGGAGAGATAGGGAGATATAAATAAAGGGGGCAAGAGTGAGAGAGAAAGGAGGTGACAAAGAAAAATAATAGAGAGAGATGGAGAAATAGAGAGGGAGATGGAGATGAAGATGGAGAGAGAGGGAGAGAGAGATGGAAAGATAAAAAGATGGAGATAGAGATAGGAAGTCATATATAGAGGGAGAGGTATAAGGGTAAGGAGATATGGAGAGATAAGGAGATAGAGGTAAAGAAAGTGAGAGATAGGAGAAATATGGAGAGATAAAGATACAGAGAGAGAGAGATAGAAAAATAGATATATATATAGAGAGAGAGGTCTAGGAAGAGGGAGAGAGAGTGAGAGAGGGATGGGTAGAGATAGGGAGAGGTATGTAGAGATAGAGAGGGAGAGAGAAAGATAGAGATGGATATGAAGATGAATATGGAGAGAGAGAGGGAGAGAGAGGGGGGGTGGATCGAGATAGGGAGGGAGAGAGGAAGATAGAGATGGACATGGAGATGAAAGTGGAGTGAGAGAGGGCGGGAGAGGGAGACAAAGAGGGGGGAAGAGATGGAGAGGTAAGGAGATATAGATAAAGGGAGGGAGAGATAGAAGGAGAAACATGAATAGATATAGGAGGAGAGACATAGAGAGAAAAATGGAGATATAGATATAGAGGTCTAGGAAGAGGGAGAGGGAGAGGGAGAGAGAGGGATGGAGAGAAAGAGAGATGGAGATAGAGATAGAGATAAAGATGGAGAGGGAGAGGGAGATGGAGAGGGAAAGAGACTTGGATAGAGAGAGAGAGAGAGAGAGAGAGAGAGATGAAAGATAAATATATGGAGGGAGAGGTAGATATAGGAAAGAGGGAGAGGGAGAGGGAGAGGGATAAATAGAGATAGAAAGAGGGAGAGACACATAGAGAGGGAGAGAATAAGCGAGGGAGAGTTAGAGTGATATAAATATAAATATAGAGATAGAAAGTGATATATAGAGGTAGAAATGGGAGGGATATAGGGGTAGAGAGAGATGTAGAGATAAGGAGATAGAGATAAAGAGAGGGGAAGATGGAGGGATAGATAGAGATAAGGGAGATAGGTAGAGATACAAATAAATAAAGAAATGAATAAAACCCGTAACTTTGTTTGTGAGAATGCATTGCAAATAGAAACTGGCATCAACTTGGAATCAACAAGGCTGCTAACTCCTCTTGGTATTTCAGAGCTTGGTCGTAGTGTTCAACGGAAGAGATGATATAAAAGTTTCCTGAACAAGTGTACGATCTTCAGATTTAGGCCCTGACGAGAGTATGTACAGATCTTACAATCAGCCTATCGGTGTAAGCATTGCACCTCATTGGTGCAAGTGCTAGTATATGGTTAAAATGAGCTATGGAGTAATATTCGGATGGCAACTTTTGAAAGTTTTGATCTTTCATCTCAATGAGCATTGCATAAATGAAACAATTATATAATTGAATCTTGAAATTAGTAAATGAAGAAAAAAAACTTAGAAATTAAATTTAAAGAAATAAAACACCATTTATAAACATTTGCTAATAGTATTATAACCAAAACTATGTTCATAAATGACTTTAGAAATAAATGAAAGTCATAAATGATTACAAAATGAAATTGTGAATATATTTTGTTCATAGATTACATTTTTTTATTTCACTTCATAAATATATATGAGTATTCATTGATTAAAACTCACTTATTTCATTGTTGATAACTAGGAATCAATAATTGCAAAAGAAAGCAAGGCATGGATATTGAACATGGTCTTTTCTTTCCTAAATATAATTTGGGATGTGCTATTGTTGCACACAAGAAAAAGATAATATTGGTAATAAAAATGATGTCAAATGTTATTGATAATAACCTATTTATTTAGAGTGACTTATAGATAGTAATGATTGCTTCAAAGTTGAAATTTAATTTATATTTTGATAATTAATATAAAAAGATATTAATTTTGTATTGGTTTAGATTGTCTATCAATATTTTCTCTTTTTGGTCTAGGGGATATATTTTTCTTGTGGTTGATTTATTTTTGACTTAGATATCATTTTTTTGTTGGCTAGGTAGGCCCAACTATATAATAATTTTTTCATAGATTATTTGTAATATATAAGAAAAAAAATGTTGAGTATCATTGTTTTATTAAATTTGTATGTTCCCATGTAAATCTTGATAATTGTGACTATCACTATTTCTTGGTTTTATAGCTCTCACAACATAGTTGGTGGCTTGGCCATGTGTTTATATTTATTTTTATTATGATGGTGTGGTTATGCCCTGTTTAAACGTTTGA
>VDFB02000008.1:156158797-156334276 GCA_007258455.2 Sequoia sempervirens
TTGGATCTGGTTATTCAATATCCATGACGTATGGTTTTTCGTGCTCTAGAGTTATAAAACATGATGTGGAAACAGTTATAGGACCATGTTTCTCAATGATTTGTCATATTATTTCACACATAGAAAATGGAAGGAGTTTTTTGAATTATTTAAATGATGAATATGGGAGAAATGTGATAACTGTACATGGGTGATATATCCAAAAATCAAGCTTATATTGTTGTTCATACACATCTAATATCTTTAGAATATCATTAAAATTGACCCGTGCATTGATTTCATTTAATGAGATGTCAAGTGTTGTGATATTAGCAGATGCAAATAAATTTTGTTGGTAGAATCAAGAACTATCATGTGTTTTGATGCACGTTCATACAAGTTCCTAGAGGTATATATATATGCCTATGAAGTTTGAAACATCCACTTGTTCTATAGATACAAATGCAATAATTGCTAAGCTTTAGAATCAGAACCATTAGTTGTTGGATGCCAGCCTCAACCATGAATTAAAAGCAATACATTTTGTTATGATATTTTTTTATGGTTGGGAGCTCTTACAGTTCATTTGAAACCTTTTGGTGTTAAAGTCCTTTCCACTAGACAACAATAGAACTCAAGAAGCATGGAGCATACACACAAATACATGAAGTATACACATGAATCATGAAGAATACATATGAACACATGAATTATAAATTGGAAGCATGAGGCATACATGTGAATAGATGAAATATATGTGAAGTATACATATGAATAAGTGAAGAATACATGTGAATAAGTGAGGCATGGGTAATTGAAGCATTGAAAAGGATGCAAACCACCAGGAATGGAGCTTATTTACACAATACATATTAGATGGAGCTAATTGAGCAATCAACAGTAATTAATTATGCATTAGATGTAAACAAAATCCATGCCTACAACATTCAAGCATACAATTTACACAATACACATGATAACATCATTCAAGAATGGTAGTAGAAAAATAATATTTTCTTTAATCAAAAAGTTGTAAGGCTATACAATGATATATATTGATAAAAGTATATACAATATATCCAAAAAATCCGTACAGGCTTAGTACAAAAGAGCCATATGGACATAAATGTCACGTATATATCAATAGTACAAAATATATGTTCCAAAATGCCACATAGGCATACAACAAACGACCCAAATACATAGTCATTTCCCTCTAGGGGAAGGAAAAAGATCTCGTGCTACCTTAGAAATTTGGTTGGATGGAGTGCCTATTGGTTCTCTTTGTTGGAAACAAGCAACACTGAGAGGGGGGGTGAATCAGTGTTCTACAAATTTTGACTCTATTATCCTTATTTTTAACTTTTCTAACACATTCAATCAATAACAATATGTAGAGACAAAAAAATAAGAAACCACACAACCATAACGCAATGATTTTTATGTGGAAACCTTGTAAGGGGAAAAACCACTGTGGATGGACAATCCATAAGTAATTTTGAGTATACTCAAGGAGAATATTACATAAGGGGAATGCACTTGCATTTAGGCTCACTGCCTAGATCTCACTACTCAAAATAAGGCCCACTTCCTTTACAAAGGAGATTGGAATAGTTTCAAAAGAAAGTATAATAGCATCTACAAATGCTTGATTACAATTCCAGTTAAGCTCTGGTGATGAAATTCTGCCCTGTTATGCTCAAGTTCGCCCACAAAAATCTTTATGCGCAAGTGAAACTGTGCATGAAATCGCTTAATATCTTCTCAAACAATCACAACAATTTCACATACAACTCCTAAATTCATCCAAAATATATGGTTGAACAAATATATATATCTACTTACAAATATTTCATGACACAAGTTAGCTTCCACAAAACTTAAAAAAATTAGCAACTAGTCAGCCCATATAATGGATAAATTATATGTGGACCCGAGCAAGTTGGCCAAATAATAGCTAGGACCAATAATTGAACAACCAAAAATATAATAACAACAATAATTAACCTTTATACATCTAGTATACAATATTTCACTGAGTCGGCTTGACATAGCAAATAAACAGATAATGTCCAATCAGACCTATAGCCACAAGAGTACTTTTGCTAGATTCAATAATTGTATGCTCTCTCTATGCCAAGGAGACACGTTCAACGTTCCACAACCAAGAAAAGTGATTTGGTGAGACTTCACAACCGAATATCCTATTTAGCTGATAATACTATCAATAACATACAAATTTCACTTCTTCCGATACGACATAATACAAAATTGTGGACCTCAGAGATAACTATGGTTGCCATCAATGACAAAATTAGAATACAAAAATCACATCCACAACCATCATATGCCAACACTCTTGTCTTTTGAACACTCTCATAGACCACCTCTCTAGACTCCTCTAGAGTTGCACCTGATACAATAAAAAGCATAGATGTTAATACATTGAAATTGAATTATGGAATGACATATAATAAAATATAGTCACTTACTACATACAAATAGTCATCATGCACATTTACAACATTACCATGTCCACAATCTAGTGTGACACCCACCTATAGCAGCCATCAAGATAGAAATTAAACTACATAAAAGTAGTGTGAAATTTTTCTATAATAGACCATAAAAGAGCAAATATAATGTCAAATCGACTAATCTACTACATACCTCTATTAATGGATCAAACTGGCTATTGTTGCAGCAAATCCATGGTCCATTGTGCCACCAACATCACCAAGGTTGTCTGATGTCAACAACTACAAATAAAACAACATATCTAACAGTAATATAAAGAAGTTTAGGTAGTCCCTTTATAACTATCATAAATGAAAGAGTAAATGGTTGGCCTTAGTTGAGACTACAATATAGTGCTTATAGATCATAGAATGGTGAAAGTAATAAGTCCATTGGGATAGTCCAAACTCTTGCAAATGCCAAAGTTTAGTGCTCGTATTGCATATGCTTATGAACTAATGTTAATGAGGGCATGTTGTCAACATAGTGATAAGCCACAATGGAGTTCACATGAATGGAGTGAGGATTACTATGTTACTAGCAAATTTCAAAGGGATAATGGAACATAGGAAGAATTAGGACGTGTCTAGGGTTTTACTATAGAACATGAAGTTGGTTGTTGAGGTGTGTAGCAGTAAAGGAGAAGACAACTTTGGTCAATAATGAGAGGAAGGAAATATTTCTTCTAACGATGTATAGGATAAAATTTGGATGGAGGTGCTATAACATAGAAGCGATAAAGAGACAAGACCAACAGGGGATAATGGAACATATGGTGAAATAATAGAGGGTACAATGGGATGGGAGTCGAATGTGATAATGGAACATGGGATGGACTAGAATAGATTAATGGAATGGGCTAGGATCAGATAACAAAATATAACGTGAACTATTAGAGGTTAATGGGATGGGATTAGGAGGGAATAAAGGAACATAGGGTGAATTAGGGAGAGATAGTGGGACAAGGCCAAGAGGGGATAATGGAACATAAGGTGAAATAAGAAGGTAATGGGATGGGAATAGAAAGGGTTAATGGAGCATAGGATGGACTAGTATAGATTGATGGGATGGGCTAGGATGGGATAACAAAATATAGGGTGTAAAATTAGAGGTTAATGGATGAAATAATGAACATGGAAGGAGGGAATGGACTATATGGAATAGGAAGGAATGGAATGGAAGATGGAAGGAATGGATGGAAGGAACATGGAATGGATCAGGAATGGGGAGAAGGAATGGACATGGAATGGAAGGAATGGAAGGAAGGAATTCAGGAGAAGATAATGTGGCACGATCAAGGAATACACATGCAATGCTTGTGTTTCTCATCAATTTTTTAGATTTGTATATGCAAAATTATGAAAAATAGCTAACATTTCTTTACAACACCATTATTGAATAAAGGCTACCTAAGTGTAAGGTCCTTGAGGAAATGAATTGTGAGGTCTGGAGGTCAAAGGTCCACCAAGAAACTATTTGGACATCCAGTAAAGCATGTTATGAGACAAACATTTAAATATAAAATTCAACTATTCAAATGCAATAATATCTTTAATACTAGTTGCATACATGTGGACTCAATGTCGAGAATGAAAAAGGGCCTATAGGAATGGAGCATGTCTCATGAACACTCCAACCCTGAAATTTCATCATATCGAAATCCTACAAATTTATTTAGTCTTAAATTTCAAAATATAATTTAATAAAAAAATTAAATGAACTTGTTGAATTTTACCTGAGTATCAATGTCATATGTATTATTCAGCAATTCATCTGTCATATCCATCGCATTTGCAGCTGGCGCAAAGGCTGGTTCCATAACCCCGGTCGCGGCAAACAACACCATGCCCGCCGAATGGTGTTGGTTCTACCGGCCATTCCTCCACATACGCTGTTTGGTTTGCGGATTGTTTTCATTCCTGGAACGGTTCCATCCCCGGCATTCGCACCGTAGCGAACGTCTGCGCCCACCAGCCGCCCAAGCAACCGCGCCACGTCTGCACCCACGTCTATCAGCGTGTAGAGCTCCCACTCCTACCCTTAAAAGTCTAAGTGTCAAAATAATTTGGAATCTTATTGAGGATAAACTCACAATAGAGTTTCCTCAAAAAGTATTGTGGTACTACCTCATGGTTATTGCATGGACGTTGGTCAAATATCATCCACCACCACTCCCAAAATTTATTTTTAATTAATTCATGGTGGCACCAATGGATGGGGAACCCCCTGCATGCATGAGACAAAGGTGTGTTGGTTCTCGAGTTTGTAAATAGGGCACACAAGTCTGCTTTGCTAATTTTTTTTTTTTTCACATCTGCATATGACAAACCACTAGCATAAAATTGTCTCATCTCATGCCTCTTATTTGACCAAAAAGTTATGTTCTCGATCATTCCTCCTACATGAGATACAATTGACTTCAATGATTTGACAATCACTCTCCTATAAGGGTGGGTTTCAACATGCTCGGTTAATCTTCCAATTAATTGTTCAATGTCTCTTTTATTGTTTTCAATTTAATTTAGGATATTTTATTGTGTTCCTTGAGGATTCCTATGAATTGATGGAGGGGTTTCAGGTTGTTCTTGTATAGGAGGCTCTTCGTGAGGGGGTGATTGTGAATTCTCAATATTTGAAGGTGGATATTCATTCCCTCAGAATTAAAACAATTTTTTATTAAAAAACCTATTTCAATCAAAATTCTAAATAAAATTCAAAATAAAAAAAATAAAAATACATATCTCTTCGCAATCTTCAACCTCTTTGACATGTTGGTGACATCCTCGTGAAGAATTGCAAGCTAAGAGTGCAAAAATGGATGAGATTTGGCAAGTGTGAGTTTCAAAGCTCGAATCCTCCAAGCCAAGCCACATGTTGAAATGAAAATTAGGTTTGAAATGCATTTTGAGCTTTTAATTTACTTTTTCATTTGGCGCACGCCAAATTTGGCGTGCGCCAAATGCTCAATTTGGACATTGTTTTGTGAATTTTTCCAATTTGGCATCAAAATTGTGTCACAGATTGGTGCACTTACCCATTGCACAAAGGGGGCCATAGAAATGAAGACAAGGTATGCCTCAAGATCCTTTGAATTTAAATACATCATTTCCTATTAGTAATCAAAATTTCTCTGGTTGGAACCCTCAACCTTGGGAAAACACACAAAACCAATGGAAAAATCCTCAACCAAACTAGAACCAATAACAAAAAAACATGTGGCCACAACAAAACTTTCAAGGATCTAACTACAACCCCTAATGGCCACAACAAAATAAGTGACAACCTCAATGGTAAAAGAGCTAATAATGGCATAACCAAAGTATTAATTACTAGTAGCCACAACAAAAATCCATCATCTCAGCCACCAAGAGCACCTCAACTGATAGTCCAACCTACACCTAACCCAAATAACGAGCTTGTTCAATAGGCCTACACTAACGAGGCTATTCAATACCCTAGTTATGGGGTAGATGTGAGTGATGTCCACCTCAGTTCAAGAAAACATTGGCTAGGCCTTCATACCCTCAAATCATTGAGTTGGTAGATGAGGAACCCTTAGTAGAAGCCTTGGACAATCCACCTATAGAACTTGAGTCAAATCAGGTGAACCATACCACTTCAAGATCACAACCTCCATCCCCTGAGTGATTAGTATTCAAAAACATCAAAACCAAGCTGAAATTAACCTATTAGGGCAACTTTAGGATATGTGTATAAAGATACCCCTCATCCAAGCCATCAAGGACATTCCAATTTACACAAAAATATTGAGAGACCTTTGTCTTAAAAAGCTAGGAAGAAAGAGAAAAGACCCTCAGACTGTACATGTTTTAGGGAATGTTGCTGACATTATGTTAGGAAACTTAACTATCCCTAAGTATACAGATCCTAGAAGTCTAGTGGTAGATGTTAAGATAAATGGTACCCTCATCAAAAAAACCTTTATCGACTTGGGGGCAACCATTAATGTGATGACTAAGGAAACAATGTAGCTATTGTAGTTAGTAAACCTTAGACCTACACCCACTATTTTATAGTTGGAAGATAGGTCAACAATGGAACTTGAGGGAATTTTTGAGGACTTGGTCATTGCATTGGATTCATGGGAGTACCCAACAAATTTCATAGTATTGCAACCAAAGGTTAACCTTGTAGGCTATCCTCTTATTCTAGTAAGGCCATGGTTAGCAACAACTGATGCACTTATAGGTTGTAGGTCTAGAAACATGATTATCTCAAATCGAATTATGACCGAGAAGTTGGTCCTTTATCCACCAACACAACCTCGTGTAGATTTAGAGCAGACCATTTTTCCTACCCTAGATGAAGAAGACCACTATTCCCTATAGAATCTCATGAATATTGAACAAAACCCTTTGTTTAGTAGCCAAGAAGAGGACAATTTAATTGCACACATTATAAAAAATAACTATGGTAGGAACTCGCAGTAACATGACTATCTATCATGTCTGCAAGATCCTCTACAAAATATTATACCTGTCAATTCATCAGAATCAGTATCCCAACTTTTTCATTCTTTATTTCGACAACAATGTGTCCCAGATATTGTTGGGCTTGACCTTTCACCCGTACAATCAACATAGAATACTTTAGAAATCATGCCTGGTAGAATGCTAAATGTTAGCAATTGATTAACTGTTGAGCAACAAACTTCCCTAACCACTGTGTTGCAAGAACACACAACAACCTTTGCATGGGACTACCATGACATGAAGGGGATTGATCTAGAATTGTGCATGCACATGATCTATATTAATGATGGTTTCAAACCAATTAGATAAACCCAAAGAAGAATGAACCTTGTACTAAGAGACATAGTCAAAAGTAAGTTACAAAAATTACTTGATGTAGGTTTCATTTACCTTATTTCTAACAATCAATGGGTGTCACCTCTAGTTAGAGAGAAATCGGTTACTCTCTAAGTTAGAAAGGAATCCAAGGACCACAATGTGATAATCGAAGAATGGAAAAAACTTCTGAGGTATAAGGGTGTAGGTAGGAAAATTATGAATTTAAGGCTAAATTATTATGAAAGGATGTAGAGACAAACTGTAGGTCTTATCCATCATTGTTTTCATTTTGTACACAAAAGATGGGACAATTTAACCCCTGAATTGTAGAAAAAGGAACCCAAATCTATATGCAACTTCATAGCCATGCTTGAAATGACCTGTAGGTACATGAACATTGCAAAAGACAAGGCACTTGTATGGATAAATCTTACTTTCTCTCCACCTATGCTTCTTTACCCAGTGCCACATTGGACAAGGTAAAAGAATGAAGAATAGGAGGAAGCTGAAGATGTCAGGTGGGCAAGACTTTCATGCTATGGAGGTTTTTACTTGAAGTAGTTGAAAGGAGTGGATGTGATCATAGACTTTAGGGAGATGACCTTGCAATATAACCTCCAATATTCAAATTTCTTTGCTTGAGGAAAAGCAAATGTGTAGTTGGGGGGAATGATGAGGCCAATTATTAGTTAGTTTGTTGTTGTTTTAGTACATGCTTTTAGACATCTCTAGCTACTCATTTCATGCATATTCCTAAAATTTACTATATTTTATGATCATCATAAAAAATTGAACTTGGTTTCAAGTAGATGGAATTATGATTATGGTATGATAACTATTGCATGGTTAACATGTTAATATGCATGAAATGCAATGAATATCTATGTTTAAACTCTAGTTATTATTATTGTGTAGATTTTATGTGAACTAACTCTTTGCAACCAAGGAGCCGAAGTAAGTAAACTATAGCCCGCAACAACTAAGTGGTGTATCCCATAGCCATAGGAGTTACAGGAAATAATGTAGGGGTAGTTCCAGAATAAGCAGAGTGTAGTGGTTACATAATTGGAGGTGTTTATTTGTCAAGATTGTGAGTCACCACGTCATCTAATAAGATGACTAGAGGAGAAGAGATATGCCACAATTAGGAATCGAACGAGACTATTTTTACAATACATGTTTCAATTTTATTGTTGTAGTAGAGTTGCATTCCTATTCAAATTCTTCTACCTTTTCAGTTGTATTTTTAGTTACTCAGACTTTGCCACACTTTATTTCTTAAGGAGTGGTGATTTTCATTTAGATTTTTGTTTTGAGTCCTTGTTTCAATAAGACTCTCCCACACCTATATATATGGTTTGGTGGTCGAGGTGAATAGTTAGTTGGTGAAAAAATTCAACAAATATATAAGATAGATATGTTTAGTTAGTTTTTTGTTTTACACAGACAATGTTTGTTCCAATCATGTTCTTATGAATAAGATATACCATAATATTCTTATTAGATTGTGATGCAATGAAGATGTTTTTAGTTACAGTTATGTTGAATTGATTTGATGAGCTAGATTTTAGTTTATCTTGTGGAGACAGTCACTTGGGCAAGGGCTACTCAAGGTAGTTGTTCCCCACTTTACTTTTTGTGCATTTATTTCTATTTTTACAATAGTTACTTTCATGATTGTATTTGTATTAATTAGATTCTTCATGTTGTGAATGTGAATGAAATAATGAATAAGATATTCTCTTGTATTCATACTTTATTTGTTTCCATGCATTGTCCTCTGGAGTGAATCAAGTTAGTCAAGTTAGCAATATTAGTTACAAAATTCATTTCTTAACAGTGAACTAGTCACAGTCTTTAGTTGTAGGCACCAATAGCAATAGCTCCATATTCAATATTTTTAACTATTATGTAGTTTAATTTTTCCTTACATGTGTAAATACCTTGTCATGTCCCCTTGTTTTCTAAAAAGAGTACTTACTAAAAATAGTAAGTTTCCATTATCGAGAAATAGTAAGTCGAAGCTATCAGAACAACATTTGAATATAATATTATTTAATATTATATTATCCTGATGTTATTTTATCTAAAAGATAAATAAATATTAAATATTTAGTGGTGCCAACATAGGTGGGGCGTGAGTTTTGGAAAATAACACTTTAACCTCATGTAGGTGCCTTGAAAAATGTATTTTGAGTTGTCAAAAGATGGCTTGTAAGTGGTATAATATGAAAAGCTAAATTATGTGGTGTTATAATGCATTTTATGACTTTTGTAAGTGCCTGAAATGGGGGATAAATCTTTGGACATGAATCCAATGTTTGGTAGAAGTTTACAGATGACCAAGAGTCTATTAGTATTAGTCATTTTGCATGGAGGATCTTTATGCATTTTCAAAGGTATATGTTCTTCTTCTTCAAAGGATGAGAAACCATTGAAGGAGTGATCTTTCATGCTGATAAACTGTGGAGACATAGACTTTGAAGTAGTGGGTTTACAAGTCTCCAAAGGAAACTTCATATAGGGGTTACAATTGTGCTTTCAGAGGGGTTTTATTGTGTGCTTTTGTAGAGTTTTGGTTGTAAATTTTGGTGTGTTTGCTTTGGAATTTGTAACATGCTATTTTTTTGTTGTGAGAAGCACTATTGTGTGTTTTTTTTTTGTTATAAATAGATCCATAATATTTTTATTCATTCTCTATCATTATATTGGAATTCTGGAGAGTTTTTGGTGCAAGCCTATTGGAGTTTTGATGTATTTTGAGTTGTCAAATTGGTAGCAATTATGCATATTGTAAGGGAAGATCTGAAGACTATCCAAAGTTCCTTTTTACAGGTTGTTATACTACCAAAATCTATGTAGAAACTTTTTTTGTTGCTGCAATGAAAATTTGGAGTGTTTGTGGCTTCATTAGTGCAATTTTTAGCGTACTCGATTTCATTGTTTTCCCTTGTTTGCAAATTTAACAATAGAAATTGTTAAAGGACTTAAAATTTGATTGAAATATTTCACAAGGGATATTATAGTGGTATTAGAGCTGTGATATTTCCAGCCTGAGGGTTTCAAAGATGCAACCCACTAAATCTAAATTCTTTCCTAAAGGTGGTTACTTTACACTCACTCACTCTTCCAACCCCATGGAAGAATTGGTTATGGATCCAGCTGATATGAGGGCTTCATATAACAATATGGATGAGGGTTTTAGGAATTTAGTCCCCTACAAGGATTTCTTAATCCACATGCAAGGTATGATGGCATTAAAAGGTTATAAGTACACCCAAGTTTGAGTGAGAAAAATCAAAAGGAGGAGATCCAGGATCATGAAGTCAAGGAAATATCTCTACAAAGAGATGAAGAATCAGAGTCAAGGGTTGAAAGTAATGAATTTTTAATTGAAAAAGATATTTCAATCAATAAAATCTCACAACAAGAATGCGTTTCTTTTGATGAAGTTAATTCAAGATCAACATTGCATGTTGATTATGAAGATAATCCAAAAGTTATGAATATTGCCAAAGAGGCAACCTTTGACAATAGTGAAGAGGAAACTCTTTTTGTGCAAAATGAGAATGTATCTAACATGCAAGATGGTGGAAGAGGGTCACTTGTTCAATTGAAGAGTTCAACAATAGTAAAAGGGTAATGACACTTGGTGATCCACTAAGGGAGTTACAAAGCAATATTATGGATGGATTTTCTTTAAAAAGCAACATTTTGGTTAACCCAAACTCATGGGTTTTCGATCAAGAAAATAAAACTTTTGAAGATTTCCCAATAAAGTTTATTTTGGAAAATGAGAATGAACACTCTACTCGCATCCAAAGGTATGAAAATATTTTAGATTTGTCACTTTCTATGTTACCAAAAAATTATTTTCATTTTGGAGAGCATGCAAAAGGGGACGATAAATCTTTTAATGTTTAAAGTTGTTTATACATAAGAATATGGGATTCATGAAATATCTCGAGGATTAAAAGGGTTAGAGCCACTATTGAGTTCTCCATATGTTGCATTTGGAATGAAAGGAAGTTTATGAGGACTCATATAGTGTTATTTATGCTTTCTAGATACTTAATGAAGGATCAATATTCACATTTTTTGGAACACTTATGCAAGCCAAGTAGCACACTTGAAGACAAGATTTTGAGTAATGGAAAAATGGTGATAGGAAACTTGGTTTGTTTGAAGGCTGACCATGGTAAGAGGAAAAGGAATAATTTTAAGGTTCATTATTTGATGGCTAACCATATTTTAATATTATGGAAATCAAGTAGATCATGAAAGTTGAAGGATTGATAAAGGATGAACTTATACAAACTAGTAGCATCATAAAGGAAAGGAAATTAGTCTTACTATTTGGGGAAAAAAAGAAGTGTACATATTTCCATATCATATGTCCCAAAGCTACAATGGTTATGTGGTTGAAAGAAAAATAGGTTAGAAATATTTTATACTTGACTTATGCCAACCAAAATCTAGTCATACAAGAGTTTGCAACTCAAAAGATATTTGAGAGGCCTATGGAGGTAATCAACCCATGTTTTACAATTATTATTTCTGATTTCTCACATACATGTGTAAAAGAATATGGTGTTGTAGGAGAAGCTACATGGGAAGAAAGATGTTTTAAGTATAAGAGAATGCAATCTGTGATATTATTTAGTGAGCACCATATATTTCATTCTAACTTTCCACTACTACAAAATCAACAAAGGAGGATGTTTAGATATGTGCTTCCAGGATCATCTTTAGAGATGAGATTTTTTCATGCCAATACTTATTATCCAATAGAAATTTCAGACATGGGAAAGAATTATTTTCATATTATTGTTTCTCATGGATATTTTGTAGCCCTTGCATGGTTTCTCACACATCATACAAGGGAAACATCATGGTTCTCTACTCAAGTTGGTAATTCATGCATTTGCATTGTTGGTATATTTTTGACCTTGGTAGATCTTGTATTGAATAGCTATAATTTGTTGCATTTGGATATGGTTTCATTGCATAGAAGGTTATCATTTCTAATTTCAAATAATACAACAACCATATCTTTTAATTAGGGAAGATTGAGAGAGATTGTGCAATATGCACATGTTATTTACATGTTCTCAGTGAAATTGTGTGAAGATTTATGGGTTTTGTGTATGATGGAGTATGTTTCTGTTATAAATCAGTACGATGCTATTCTATTATAAATCAGTAAGATGCTAATGAAGACCATTCTATATTTTTATTTACTCCAGTCATATCATATTTAAAGGTGGTGGGTTCACTCTTTCAGTTCAGACAAAACAATGTTGGCAATATAGTGTGATATAGAACTTTGGTTTGATTGTTAAAGAATTATGTAGTACATGTTACTATTAATTAGCATTATTCTCCACTCATATTCTCAATTATTTATGCTATATACCATTCCATGAATATGAAGACAACACCTCTCAATCTGGGGTAATGTATGAGTTTGTTATTGTACATTCTTGTATTGTGCAATTCAACAATGTTTATTTCAATATCATGGAGGTGGAAGTAGTTGTTGTCTCCAAAATATGTATTTTCTATTGTAAGGGATGTAATGACTGTTATAATAGTCATAATAGCAGAAAAAATCATATCCAAAACATTATCAAATTCCTCACAAGTCCCAGAAACAAGTTGCCCAAAGATAGTGCATTTCTAGCTAGTGCTTCAAGGCACTATTTGAATTGGTGTGGGAGATTGTATTGGATGTTTTTCAAGGTATAAACTATCAAGAACATCAGTAAGTCACCTAATATAGTATAGGATTCAATAAAATTATTCTCTCCTTTCATTTTAAAATGATTTTTGGATGACCAGTTTGTGCCAGTTGGAGGACTCAGGAAGTGCACAATTTCTTTCCAAAATGAACTATTGATTGTAGAATCAAAGTTTTGGAAATGGTGTTGTATTAGCTATTTTTATATGTTGTTAATTTTTACTCGTCAACATTACCATTTTTTTTTCAAATCAGATCTAAATGTTGCATATAACATCCTTCAAGTTGAGGCAAAATTTGGAACAACTAGTGTTGTTTTCAATAGGGTGAATGTCCACATTTTGAAGGTAAAAGAGGTATTTGTTTCCAAATTATGTAGTCACTATTGTGAAGGATGCATTGAACATTATAATAGTCCTATAGGCCATCAAAATCATATTTGTGTCATAATAGGAAGTTTTAGATATTTTTGGTACAAAATACCTAGTGCTAGTGCATACATATAATGGTGTCAGAATGAACTAATGCTTGTAGGTTTAGTCTTTGGGAAATGGTGGTGTAAATGTTTCTACTACATGATATTACTTTCTACCCCTCTTAAAATATTTTTCTATTATAAATCAGTTTATGAAGTTGAAGGTACCATCTCCCAAGTTGAGGTAATGTTCAGGCTTACTAGTGTGCATTTTAGCTATGCATATTTCAATATTTTGGAGCTAGAGGTGGTTGTTAATTTCCAAAGATATACTTGCTGTTAAAGACGATGCAATAAATTTTATAATAGTTCTAATAGCAACACAAACCATATTTTTATTAGTGGGAGAAGTTGCAAGTTTGGTTTATTACATGGTAACACATATATTCAGTGGGAAGCATTTGGTGAGTTTACAATTTTTTTTGGAGAAGATGTCATCAAAATTTGGAACTAGAGAGAATATATAAAATATTTTCATGAATATTCTTATTGGTTTCATGGTATTGTCACAAAGATGCCTGAGCTATCAAGTTTGCATAGTGTTATACGACAAGTATTGCAACATCTCATAGATATTGGATCAAGACTTTCTGTGCAGTATAATATAATTTTGAAGCATCATGTAACGCCCCGCCACGCAACCCCAAAGGAATTAAGTAAAATGCAACCAATTTTTTTTTTTTAGAAGAGAGTAATAAATAACCTAACATAATCCTTAATCAAGTTGCATAACTTAATCCTTCGAGGAACACGAGGTCGTTACTTAATATAAATAATTACCAAAATAATTTCATCAGTAACAACAAAATAGGAAACATGATAAAATAATAACCAAGTTATAACATCATTATAAATTCTCCTCGAGACCGAGGTTACAATTTCAGTACATTACATCATCAAATGATTACATTACAATAGCACCATGTGCAGAATTATACAAGACTTTCCCAACTAGGTGGGAATGCTATATCAATAAAAAGAATCACATAAAGACATAAATCTGGGACCCACGAACAAGAATCCACTGAAACTGCAACCCAGCACCGTAAAATGAACCTGCATAAAAAGAGAAAATCCCAACGGGGTGCAAAACACGATCCACCCGACCACCCCCGTGCTAGGAGTTGCAGAGGAAGAGGTTCCCGACCAAGACCAACAAAACATAATCTCACAATCAACTAAATAAAGTTCACACAACACATAAAAAGCATTCAAATTCGAACAACAATAAAAATCATCAATACAAAGCAAATGACCGATTCTAGAGGATTTCCAAAAAAATAACATAAACATGAATGTTAGAGGAGAGTGTCATCGCATGGCTTAACATGGATTCTCCAGACTACCTAACACAAGGTGCCACCTCCGTCTACTGATGAATTATCCAGACAATCCGAGCGCTAGGAGCCGCCTCCATCTATGGTTATCTAGACTACCTATCGCAAGGAGCCGCTCCATAGGGTTGCTCATGCGGATCCGTTACCCTTCGAGAAGACAAGGCAACGAACATGCCAACCATGGCCTTCTCAATCCCCTTTAGTCTGTGGTAGCACTCAAAGGCAGATGAGGCAATAATTATCTTTTTAGTGTGTTACTACCCAATCCTAGTTAATTATTTAAATTATCACTTATTAAATTCACTCTGACGAGGGCTATCCTGGTGCCCCTTTGTGCGCTGACCACCCACTCAGAGCCACTCCCTCTAATCATTCAATCATAGCACCATAACAACAAGGACTGTACAAGATAAAATAATTACATCAAAGGACAATCAAACGTGAGGCATGACCATCTCACCAACTGCAAGGAATCACTTCCACAATTCGGTACAATCCAAACGTATAACCAACCACAGACCTCTCAAGTCAAAATTCAAGCAAAATCAAAGGCAACCACCTTATCCCACCTCTGGAATCACTTAGGTTCCTAACCAAAATAAAACACTTCTAAGGTTTTCCCCAAAAGAAAATCCCCATCATTCATGAAATGATATTTCTCAAAAGAATTCATAAACAATAATTCAATACAACATGTTTTGATATGCAAAAATTCCAACTATTTAGACATCTAATTTAATGTTATATCTCAACATTTCATTTATTCAATATAAAAATAAAACCATCTGATCAATGATATCCCAAGTTATACATCATTGTAAGGTTACAATGCAATATCATAAGGTTACACTCATCTTTATAATCCACAAAATTCAATAAAAGAAACTAACTAAACCCTATCCTTTATTATACTATCAATTTAAAACTAACCAAACAAATCAAATTACAATGATATATATAAAATCTACACACATACATATATATACATAGTATTAACATTAATATTAATGTAAATATTAAATTAATCCCAATACTACTTATATATATATATATATCTACAAGAATAAATATATTTATACATAATTGCATTCCCAATTAATTATCTAAAACCAAACTTTATTACCGAGAACTTAGCACGAATAAATCCCCATATTAACTATCTAAGATTTCGAAACACTGCGCACCACAATTAACACAGCCAAGGACCACATATATATATAAAAAAAAAAACCAAAATATATAGCAATAAAAATAAGATGCTAACTACCACGCATCAGAAGACAATCTTCACTAATTACCCACGCGCACCCCCAGCCAAAGAAAGACACAATTCCCAGCAACTACAGACGCATTTTTTGGCAGAGACACAATATACACAGCAAGTAACAGAGAGGATGCGGCTTAAAATAACTGACTATCCTAATGTATCCAATTGCGCCCAATAACCACGAAGGAAGGACTTTACCCAAGCCCTTTCTACCTAGCGAATTCACACTTTGGCGAAGATAAAGGCAGACACCGCTACACTCTGCACCAGGGAAAAGACAGGAAGAGTTGACGCACAGCAAGTAACATACACGTCCTGAAATTGACATTAAAGATTCTAACACACCAATGCAGAACTTAAAGAATACGGATGCTACCAATTAATTGACACACAACCGAACCAAGTCTAAAATATCTAAAACAGAAGAGTACGGCACGGATGAAAACAATTAACCTCCACTGCAACACTCATGAAATAATTAACAATAAGAGAAGGCGGCTCCTATGAACATTATCACGCCCGAAGATATCAATATCGATTACTTGCATAGGGAAGAACCGATAAGAGTGAATATACAATGAAATCTTGCAGTGAATGACAATGGACGTTACTGTGCACAACGCACTAACCAACGAAAGACACAGAAAACAACATACTCAGCCATAGAAAGTGGAGGACGGGGAACGTCTGGTCGTCGCCGACCTTGTCTCTCCCTAGCACACAGAAGCCTAGACCGAAGCCAAGGCACAAGCGCAAGAAAGAAGGACGGACATACCAGGATTACGGCTTCTAAATACAGGGTTTACTATGTGCAAACTACTGTGTAAAATTCGAGACCCAACTCCTAATATGGTTGCTGCAAACACTCACTAAGGAGGACGGGAAACAAAATAAATATCAAATGTAGAGTATATATGCTGGCGTCTAGTGCAATATTTCAAAATCCACATACCAAAATTTTAACAACGGAAAACTTCATGATTTACTCCACAATACATCATTGGTTACCAAATAGAAAAGAACAAATCAATTACAACCGTCCAACACCGATTTAAGATAATATAAATATTTATTAAAAATGAATGGGTTTCATACAATAAAATTATTAATAAAACACACGGCATTACAACCCCGCAAAACATACACAGGGTAAAGTAACCCAATTACCTATACCACACAAATGTAAAAACTGTTTTCCAGAAAAGTTTGAAAGAATTTAACCTATAAGGCTGTAATTACCAAATAAAACAAAGTAAAACCCCATTTTACCCCAATCCCCGATATTTGTTTTGGATAATTAAAATTCAAGATTCCGGTTGAAAAATCTTTTTGGCATTCACATAATTTCAATAACTTGGTTGCATAAATCGGGACAATATTCTTCCTAAATGTTACGGAAAATTTGAAAGAATTTTTTTTTTTTTTTTAATTTCAGAGATTCTACTCATCCAGAGATTACATTTATCAACAATACAACTAAACCTTATAAAATAAATCAAGAGTATAAAGAGTTTAAACACAGAGCTTGAAGGGAACCTGGCGTCCTTCGGTTGGAGAAGATCTTTCCACAGACGCGTTTCTCCCTCTTCACACGCTGACCCTCCTTCTTACAGCTCTTTTCCCGAAATCAATTTTTCCAGCCCCCTTCCAAAATTTTTCTCCTCTCTTAAAGAATAACCCTTTTTCCCCTTTACAACTGCCCCACTCGTTCCCGTGGAGATTTTCAAAATAACTAATTTTCTTCTCCGAATAACTCCCGCAAACTTACCAACTTTAATTAATCATTTTATTATGTATTCGTTTACTTATTTATCTTAAATTACCACCGCTCAACTTAATTAAAGTAACTTTAATTATTTACCTATAAAATTTTTAAACTAATAATTTCTTTTATTTTTATTTTTATTTTTTTACTTACTTCCACTTAGTTTCTAAATTTAATTAAAACAAACTTTCATAAAAAATACTAAAAATATAATTAACCTTAATGTTTCATAACACATAATTAATAATTAAATCACCAACATAATAAATTAATTAAATCATCTAACTCAACACAATTGAAATATTAAGACATAATCAGATCAACACATGACTCAATAAATCCATACGAATGACTGACTTGGGTCGGGAAACCCTTCCTTACAACTCCTTTTTAACCACATCGTACCCGTTGGGCTTAATTTGTGCTCGCCCTGTCCTGCCGAAGCAGGTGGAGTCGAGACTTTTAGTCCTGCAATCCTACAAACAATTAAACGTCAAGTAACATATAATCTCCATTGCAAACCCATGGTGAAAGAAATAGCGGGGTAATAGGGCACTCGCAAGCGAGTGGTATGACTCCGTCCTTCGACCATATATACTAACATGTCATTGTAAACATAATACCATTAACGCATATAAATTAAGAACTTATCATTACATAATAAATCAAATCATCTATGCATCATATATCATCAATTACCACACACATAATGCCAAGGGCAGTAAACAAATCAACTAAGAAACCACACATGTCCAAATATAAAGCCACCACACAGAGTACCACATAGTGTCCACAATATCAACAGTATCTAATGAATCAATCAACATGGGAGTATTACATCCTCCCCCCCTAGAACATGGCTTACTCCTGGAAGCCAGAGAACAAATAAGGGTAAGCCTCTCTGATGAAAGATGCATCCTCCCAAGTTGCCGAGGTTTCATCATTCGGATCCCATTGGACCCGCACCTGCTCAATATCTCTGCCCCTGAGGGCGAGACTCCATCGCTGAAGCACAGCCACGGGATCTAGAGCTAGCTGCCCTTCCTCGACCTGCAAAGCATTCCAATCTAGCACATGAGTAACATTAGGAAAGTAAGGCCTCAAAACCGAAACATGGAAAACATCGTGAATCCGCGACAGGCTAGGTGGCAAGGCTAGGCGATAAGCGATAGGCCCGATCCTCTCTAACACCTCAAAAGGCCCAATAAAATGGGGTGCCAACTTAGAACCCTTTCCGTAACAGATAGGACTCTTCCGTGGATGCACCCGGAGAAACACACGATCCCCAACTGCAAACTGCCGATCAACACGATGAGCATCTGCATACTTTTTCTGCCTATCCTGTGCTGCAACAAGATGTTCTCTGATGCGCGCCACCTGTTGTTCCAAATCTCGAAGCAAGTCAGGTCCGAGAAGAACCCTGTCCTCCAACCGATCCTAGCTCAAAGGGGTACGACAAGGACGACCATACAAAGCCTGAAAAGGTGCCATGCCAATGGAGCTATGATAACCATTATTGTAGGAAAATTCAACCAAATGCAAATACTCCTCCCAACGAGATTGCTGATCCATAACGTACATGCAGAGCATGTCCTCTAGCACCTGATTAACTATCTCAGTCTGACCATCAATCTCAGGGTGATAGGCAGAGCTAAAATTCAACTGAGTCCCTAGAGACCGCTGCAAGGAAGTCCATAGTGCCGATGTAAACACTGGATCTCTATCAGATATGATCCTCCATGGTATACCATGCAATCGAACTATGTCCTCCATAAAAATCCTTGCTACTACAGATGCAGAATAAGATGATCTGATAGGAGAGAAATGAGCTAGTTTAGTTAACCTGTCCACCATGACCATGATCACATCGTGTCTCCTAGAAGACATGGGCAAACCAATGATAAAATCCATAGAAATGATATCCCATTTCCACTCGGGAACAAGATTAGGCTGTAGTAATCCTGTCGGATGATGATGTTCTGCCTTTACCCTTTGGCACTCCAGACATCTAGCTACGAAATCGGCGATATCCCGCTTCATTCCTGACCAAAAATATAATGAACGCAAATCCGCATACATTTTCTTAACCCCTGGATGTGCCGTATAGGGAGCCCTATGGGCTTCAGTCAAAATTAGGGTACGAAGACCCTCTGCAGGAGGTACATACATACGCCCTGAATATCGCATCACACCATCAGAATCCAAAGAATACCCAGCAAATTTTCCTTCGAGAGACCGGCCTGACTCTATCTCAGACTTCACCTCAGAATACTAACTGTCAGAAGGGAGAGCATTGAGAATTTGACTCTTCAAATCAATACCAAGAGTCATAGCAGAAATCTCATGCCTACGCCTACTCAAAGCATCGGCTACCACATTCTCCTTACCCTGAATATATTTCACTTCGAAATCATACTTGCATAAAAATTCCATCCATCTCCTCTGTCTAGCATTCAAATTCGGCTGCGTAAATATGTATTGTAGACTACGATGATCCGTATGCAACTCGAATTGATGCCCCAAGAGAAAATGTCTCCATCTAACCAGAGCATGAACTACAGCGGCCAACTCAAGATCATGAGTAGGATAATTCAATTCATGATCTTTTAGCTTTCGAGATTCGTATGCAATCACATGCCCTTCCTGCATCAAGACGGCCCCTAGACCTTTCAAGGAGGCATCAGTACACACCACAAACTCTCCTGCAGGATCTGGTACTGCCAAAATAGGTGCACTTGTCAGTTTCTCCTTAAGAGTCTGAAAAGCCTGCTGACACTTGTCTGACCACAAAAATTTATTTCCTTTTCTTTGGAGGGAAGTAATGGGATGCGCAACCCTAGAAAAGCCTTGGACAAACCGTCGGTAATAACCTGCAAGCCCCATGAAACTATGAACTTTTGAGACATTAGTTGGTACGGGCCAATCCACAATAGCCTGAATCTTTGCAGGGTCCACAGAGATTCCTTCATTTGAGATGACGTGACCAAGATACTGAACTTCTGTCTTGTAGAAATCACATTTTTCCAAATTGGCGTATAACTGGTTTTCCCTCAAACATTGTAAAACCTGCTTGAGATGTTCCTCATGTTCCTCTATAGACCTAGAGTAGATCAAAATATCGTCGAGGAACATAAGAACAAATCTATCCAAAAAGGTCCTGAACACCCCATTCATCAAGCTCATGAATACCGAAGGCGCATTCGTCAACCCAAACGACATCACTGTGAACTCGTAATGTCCGCATCGAGTGTGAAATGTAGTTTTATGAATATCCTGCTCTGCAATCCTCAACTGGTGATATCCGGACTTCAGGTCAATCTTGGAAAATATCTTTGCCCCTCTTATCTGATCGAAGAGATCATCTATTCTGGGCAGGGGATAACGATTCTTCACTGTTACTTTATTCAACTGTCTATAATCAATGCATAGGCGAAGAGAACCATCCTTCTTCTTCACGAAAATCACGGGTGCTCCCCAAGGAGAGACACTTGGACGGATAAACCCTTTTGCTATCAACTCCTCCAACTGAAGACGGAGTTCCTAAAGTTCCTGCGTGGTCATTCGGTACATAGCCTGAGAGATAGGCTCAGCTCTAGGTACTAGGTCTATCCGAAAATCTACATCCCGCTTAGGCGGCATTGCAGGAATCTCACTCGGAAACACATCAGCAAACCCCTTAAGAAGAGGATAATCATCCAACGATTTCTCTCGACTCTCATCAGTCTCGAGATCATGCACTGCTACTGCAAAGAGCTGACAACCCTGACGGAACAACCTTTTTAACTGCATAGCAGAGATCATTCGCAAGGAAATGGGCCTCTGAGTGCCCAAGATCTCCACCTCCTTTCCAGAATCATCGGTACACCGTACTATCTTATGACGACAATCCAACAAAGCATGATGTGAACACAACCAATCAATTCCCAAGACTATATCATATGAGCCTAGGGGTAGGATCCGAAGGTCCACCTGAGTTGAAGAAGCTTCCAAATCTAACTTACAACCCTGAGCAACCTCTTCTACATGAATCTTCGACCCTGAGGCAAGCTCAACCTACCAAGCCATGCCTTGCCTAGATGCCACCAAACCACATCGCTTCACAACGGAAGGAGATATAAACGAATCAGAAGCACCCGAATTAAAAAGTATGGAGACTTTAGTACCCTTCAACACACCCGATGTTTCGATCACAGTACCCTGATGCTCAGCCTGCCGATTATCTACTGCTGCAAAAACTCGATGAGATCTCCCCGCATCTCCTACTGTAGGCTCTGAAATGGCTGGCCTCTGACCAAATTCTGAAGTAGACTTCTGTGGACACTGTCTGGCAATATGCCCCTGCTGACCACACGAGAAACAACCTGTTCCTCTACCAAAGCCTCTAACCTTAGACTGTGCATTTGACTGCTGAAAGCTACCTCGGGATGGTGCCAACTATGCACTTTGTGCAGGCTGCACAAAATGATCAGGTTTATCTCGCTGCCAACTACGAACCTTCCTGCCCTCAAACCTGTCCCTCTGCTGAGATTGCGATTTATTCTGCTTGGGTTGAGACTGCTGCTGGTGTGAACCGCCCTTAGATGGCATCTGAAAATTCCTAGAAGACCCTGCATACTGAGACTACCCACCTCTAGAACCTGTACCGAGTGCTGGAGCACTGCCAATCTGAACTCCAACATGCCCTCCAAGAGCCATAGCCAAGTTTTCCTCTACCAACCGAGCTTTTTCCACTGCCACCTCCATTGTCTTCGGCTCGAAGACTCTTACTCCACCACTGATACGGGCATTCAGACCCCAAACGAAATGCTGAACAAGCAACCCCTCATCGTGATTAATCCCAGCATATTGCTTGAGTTCATAGAATCACCGCTCATACTGCTCAACGGACATAGACATCTGTTTAAGATCATGGAACTCATCGGCTCTGCGCTGCCTCCAGTGATCAAAGAGAAACCGAGCCCTGAACCTATCCAAGAATAATTCCCATGTAACCACACTGATATCCAGGTGCAACTTCTGTTCTTCCAACCTCCACCAGGTAGAGGCGAAACCCCGCAAATGCATTACTGCACACCTAGCCTTGGTATTGCTACCGAATGGGTGCATTGCGAAGCAACGATCCAAATCTATCAACCAGGTTTCTGCTTCCAAGCCTCCTCCTGAGCCATCAAAGGTAGGAGGGTGAGCTCTCAACAAATCCCTCATATGCCCTGCTATTACTGCATCCTGATCTGCTGGAGCATCTCTGTGCCTTGGGGACCTCTCTCTCTCTCTTTCGATCTGAGACTCTTCCTGATGCCTAGGCCCCAAACGATCGAGGAGTTCTCCTAGAAGATGTTGTAACTGACCATCCAAACTGGGCTGTCCCTGATTCTGGTCACCTACTGGTGGATTGCTTTGAGGATTTGAATTTTCCTCATGTCCTGAACCATGGAGACTCGGTGGGGATGGACTGTGATGACTGCTTGCTCGACCACCACCTCGGCCTCTTCCACGGCCACGACCACGACCTCTAGCTCGAGGCGTGATTCTACACACAGTTATAGCATGTAAGATCAAAGTTAACACAAAGGTTGCCTAACAGACACCTATTACCCAGAGAACCCAGCGTTAGCAACGTTGGCTCTGATACCAAGTTGTAACGCCCCGCCACGCAAGTAACAGAGAGGATGCGGCTTAAAATAACTGACTATCCTAATGTATCCAATTGCGCCCAATAACCACGAAGGAAGGACTTTACCCAAGCCCTTTCTACCTAGCGAATTCACACTTTGGCGAAGATAAAGGCAGACACCGCTACACTCTGCACCAGGGAAAAGACAGGAAGAGTTGACGCACAACAAGTAACATACACGTCCTGAAATTGACATCCAAGATTCTAACACACCAATGCAGAACTTAAAGAATACGGATGCTACCAATTAATTGACACACAACCGAACCAAGTCTAAAATATCTAAAACAAAAGAGTACGGCACGGATGAAAACAATTAACCTCCACTACAACACTCATGAAATAATTAACAATAAGAGAAGGCGGCTCCTATGAACATTATCACGCCCGAAGATATCGATATCGATTACTTGCATAGGGAAGAACCGATAAGAGTGAATATACAACAAAATCTTGCAATAAATGACAACGGACGTTACTGTGCACAACGCACTAACCAACGAAAGACATAGAAAACAACGTACTCAGCCACAGAAATTGGAGGACGGGGAACATCTGGTCGTTGTCGACCTTGTCTCTCCCTAGCACACAGAAGCCTGGACCGAAGCCAAGGCACAAACGCTAGAAAGAAGGATGGACATACCAGGATTACGGCTTCTAAATACAGGGTTTACTATGTGCAAACTACTGTGTAAAATTCGAGACCCAACTCCTAATATGGTTGCTGCAAACACTCACTAAGGAGGACGGGAAACAAAATTTAATATCAAATGCAGAGTATATATGCTGGCGTCTAGTGCAATATTTCAAAATCCACATACCAAAATTTTAACAACGGAAAACTTCACGATTTACTCCACAATACATCATTGGTTACCAAATAGAAAAGAACAAATCAATTACAACTGTCCAACACCGATTTAAGATAATATAAATATTTATTAAAAATGAATGGGTTTCATACAATAAAATTACCAATAAAACACACGGCATTACAACCCCGCAAAACATACACAGGGTAAAGTAACCCAATTACCTATACCACACAAATGTAAAAACTGTTTTCCAGAAAAGTTTGAAAGAATTTAACCTATAAGGCTGTAATTACCAAATAAAACAAAGTAAAACCCCATTTTACCCCAATCCCCGATATTTGTTTTGGACAATTAAAATTCAAGATTCCGGTTGACAAATCTTTTTGGCATTCACAGAATTTCAATAACTTGGTTGCATAAATCGGGACAATATTCTTCCTAAATGTTACGGAAAATTTGACAGAATTTTTTTTTTTTTAATTTCAGAGATTCTACTCATCCAGAGATTACATTTATCAACAGTACAGCTAAACCTTATAAAATAAATCAAGAGTATAAAGAGTTTAAACACAGAGCTTGAAGGGAACCTGGCGTCCTTCAGTTGGAGAAGATCTTTCCACAGACGCGTTTCTTCCTCTTCACACGCCGACCCTCCTTCTTACAGCTCTTTTCCCGAAATCAATTTTTCCAGCCCCCCCTTCCAAAAATTTTCTCCTCTCTTAAAGAATAACCCTTTTTCCCCTTTACAACTGCCCCACTCGTTCCCGTGGAGATTTTCAAAATAACTAATTTTCTTCTCCGAATAACTCCCGCAAACTTACCAACTTTAATTAATCATTTTATTATGTATTCGTTTACTTATTTATCTTAAATTACCACCGCTCAACTTAATTAAAGTAACTTTAATTATTTACCTATAAAATTTTTAAACTAATAATTTCTTTTATTTTTATTTTTTTATTTTACTTACTTCCACTTAGTTTCTAAATTTAATTAAAACAAACTTTCATAAACAATACTAAAAATATAATTAACCTTAATGTTTCATAACACATAATTAATAATTAAATCACCAACATAATAAATTAATTAAATCATCTAACTCAACACAATTGAAATATTAAGACAGAATCGGATCAACACATGACTCAATAAATCCATACGAATGACTGACTTGGGTCGGGAAACCCTTCCTTAACAACTCCTTTTTAACCACATCGTACTTGTTGGGCTTAATTTGTGCTCGCCCTGTCCTGCCGAAGCAGGTGGAGTCGAGACTTTTAGTCCTGCAATCCTGCAAACAATTAAACGTCAAGTAACATATCATCTCCATTGCAAACCCATGGTGAAAGAAATAGCGGGGTAATAGGGCACTCGCAAGCGAGTGGTATGACTCCGTCCTTCCACCATATATACTAACATGTCATTGTAAACATAATACCATTAACGCATATAAATTAAGAACTTATCATTACATAATAAATCAAATCATCTATGCATCATATATCATCAATTACCACACACATAATGCCAAGGGCAGTAAACAAATCAACTAAGAAACCACACATGTCCAAATATAAAGCCACCACACAGAGTACCACATAGTGTCCACAATATCAACAGTATCTAATGAATCAATCAACATGGGAGTATTACACATCATGGAAGACATTTCTTGAGGACAAGCAATATTTTGGAAGGGAGGACTTGTCATGTCCTCTTTTTCAAAAAAAGAGTACATACTAAAAATAGTAAGTTTCCATTATCTAGAAATAGTAAGTCGAAGGTATCAAGACAACATTGGAATATAATATTATTTAACACTTATATTGTCTTGGTGCAATTTTATCTAAAGGACAAATAAATATTAAATATTTAGTGGTTCCAACATAGATGGGTCGTGAGTTTTGGAAAATAGCACTTTAACCTCACGTAGGTGCCTTAAAAAATGCATTTTGAGTTGTTAAAAGATGCCTTGTAAGTGGTATATTATGAAAGACTAAATTTTACGGTGTTATAAGGGATTTTATGACTTTTATAAGTGCCTAAAATGGGGAATAAATATTTGGACGTGAATCCAATGCTTTGTAGAAGTTTCCAGATGACCAAGAGTCTATAAATATTGGTCATTTTGCATGAAGGATGATCTTTATGCATTTTCATAGGCATATGTTGTTCTTCTTTAAAGGCTGAGAAACCATTGAAGGAGGGATCTTCTAGGTTGATAAACTAGGGAGATAAAGACTTTCAGGTAGTGGGTTTACAACTCTCTAGAGGAAACTTTATATAGGAGTTGCAATTGTGCTTTTAGAGGGGTTTTATTGTGTGCTTTTGCAAGGTTTTGGTTGTAGATTTTGGTGTGTTTGCTTTGGCATTTGTAATATGTTATTTTGTTATTGTGAGAAGCAATTTTGTGTGTTTTTTTTTTTTTGTTATAAATAGATCCATAACATTTTTATTCATTCTCTATCATTATATTGGAATTTTGGAGAGTTTTTTGGTACAAATCTATTGGAGTTTTGATGTATTTTGAGTTGTCAAATTGGTAGCAATTATGCATATTATAAGGGAAGATCTTTAGACTATCCAAAATTCCTTTTTTATAGGCTATTATGCTACCAAAATTTATGTAGAAACATTTTTTTTTGCTGCAATAAAAATTTGGAGTGTTTGTGGCTTCATTGGTGCAATTTTTAGCGTACCCGATTTCACTATTTTCCCTTGTTTGCAAATTTAACCTTAGAAATTGTTAAGGGACTTAAAATTTGATTGAAATATTACACAAGGGATATTAAATACCTATAGTATAATGATATAGGTAGTGCAGAGCCTTTGAATTCACATATAGTGCCAACATCATCACAAGCTTATATTAACCCTAGTTGATAATTAAATGGAGTCTTTACAAGGGTTTAGTAGACTGTTCAGTTAGGTACCCCATATGAATTGTGTAAAATTCACCAAATTTACTAAGCATTAGTTGGGCCTTACACTTTCTAGGAAGGAGGAGAAGGATGAAGCTTTATTGCGTTTCATTTCAATATTACTAGAAAATTGGGTAGTAGAAATAAAAGCAAAGTGGTTGAATGATGTTACTAAAAGTAATCTCATTCATTAGTTACAGAGTGATCCCAATAGTTGAGAAAAGTTTTGTTGGAAGGGATATGCCTCATGGTATAAAGTGATTATATCTAAGTTGCAAGATTTCCTCTCTCAAAAAAAGATTCTCATGGAGCTTCATGAGTCTCCAGTGGGTGGCCATTCTGTATTTTTGAAGACTTATCATTGATTCAAGAAAAAAATATTTTGGGAAGGGAAAAGGTGATGTTAAAAAATTCATGACTCATGGTCGAATGTTTGGTTTGTCAAATAAATAAAGAGTAGATAATAAAGAAGTTTGGTCTCTTATAGCCCTTAGTTATTCCTAGCCAATGTTGGAAAGAGGTCTCCATGGAATTTATCACAGAGCTTCCAAGATCTAAAGGTAAGAATGTCATCATCACAGTATTAGATTGCCTTAATATATTCATATTTCATTGCATTATCACATCCTTTTACAAAAAGTATATGGAAAAATATTTCTTGGAGAATACACAAAAGCTACATGGTACATCTAAGGTTATTATCAATGATTGTGATCCTATCTTTACTAGTCAATTTTGGACACATGTATTGTCATATTTGGGTACTCAATTGGCTCATAGTTCTTTACACCATCCTCAATCTAATGGGAAAATTGAAGTTTTTCATAAGTTTTTGGAAGGATATATACACTGTTTCACATAAGATAAACAACCTCAATGGGTAGATTGGCTACCACTCACAAAATATGGTATAACACTTCCTTTCATAGTTCATAAAAATGTCTCCATTTACAAAACTATATGGATATAAACCTCCTTCCATCATATCATGATTGAAGGTATCACCAAGAGTTCAAGCTGTGGAGGATCACATGCTTCATCAACAAAAAATACTTTTAAGACTCAAGGAGAATCTAGTCATGACACACAATCAAATGAAGCAAGTGGATCAACATTGTAGTGAACTAAATTTTGAAGTTGGGGATTGAGTTTTCTTAGGATTTCAAACTTATTGAAAATTTCAATGAAGCAACAAACAAAGAACAAGTTGTCCCCAATATATTTGGCCCATACCAAATCATGTAAAAAATTGCTGGCATTTCCTATAAGCTTGAATTTCTACCAAAAATAACTTAGATACATCTAGTTTTTCATGTTTCTTTTTTGAAGAGGGTAACTGAGCATAATATCCCTAATCAAATAATCAATTACCATAGATCGATGAAGAAGGGAAAATCATATTGGAACTAGAGTTCATTCATCAAACAAACATAAAGCAGCTAAGGACCAAACTACTCACTGAGTATCTTATCTAATAGGATAATTTACCAGTTGAACATTCCACATGGGAGGATGAAAAGTTCATTCAAAAGTATCCACACTTGATTAACATTGAGGAAAATGCTTCTCTAAAGAAGGGGGGATGCTACACCTTAATATTAGATTATACATAAGGTTATGAGTAGTCGGCTTGTGGATACCTTAACTCTTAATTAAGTCATATCATCAATATTATATTTTTATTTAGTTTTTTAGGTCATCTTAAGGCTTCTATAGGGTTATCTAGGTCAACATGGGTGTTATTCTAGGCATAATTAGAGTATATATAGGAGCTAGTAAGTTTTTTTTCATCATCATATTATGAATTGTGTTCTGGTTGGAGATATTAGGAGGTTTTCACACTCAAAGTGGCATATTATTCACAACTATTATCAAGTATTTTTAGTAGATTTCATATTATATCTTCTATTGTGTAAGTTATTTCATTACATTGAACACCATCCTTTTTAAGTGAGCATAAAGTGAACCCATCTCACTTTGACATTCCAATAATATCATTTACAACTTCATAAAAAATGTTAATACGTATAATAATTATTCTTCTAATTCTTCTTGCAATTATATATTTCATATTGACTATGCTAAAATGAGTGAGGTATCAAGGTCATAATAAATCCTAGTTTTCATCACTCTATTGTAGGTCTTATATACCAAACTTGCTCTTATAAAACTAAATACCCTAATTTTATGAATGTAAATATGCTTTTTACATATCCTGATTCTTCTTTCCTTCCTTTATTACATCATGAGATTATTATGGATATCACAAATCTACCTATGCCCCCTCTAGATTTTTTTTCTATGAATAAGGCTCTAAATTTTCTTCTTGGTGTATATATTGATCTACCTTCCTATCATCATGATTGAATATTTTATTAATTTGTAAATGATCAAGCATACTTTTGATAATTCATCATAATGTTTGATAGTTATACTATAATTTCAAATGCATCTCAATACTTTTTGGACATTCCCTACCCTCAAGAAAATAGTACACTTAAGGTAGGTGATACTATTGATGTCTCCATGGATATTGATGATACTAAGAAGCTATTCAAATTAAACAATGTCTTTCTCTTGAAGAAATATTTTCCTATTCTAAACTTCTACATAACGTTATTGATCTCTTTTCCTAGATGCATGAGGATATTCCTAGTATTGATCCCAAATTAGTGGTTCATAACATAACATTTTATCTCATCCAATACCTATCCCAATAAAAAAAATCTAAAAAATGCATCCTATGGTATGTTTAATAGTTAAGGCCAAGATAATCATATTTTAAAAGATAACATTATTTGGCCCATATAATATTAACCTTAGAAATCAAATATCACTGATGCCACCAAACTTGATAACCACATTCAAGTATGCATTGATTTTTATTATTTAAACAAACCATATCTTAAAGATGAATTCCCTCTTCAAGTATTGATATTATTGTAGAATCAATGGCAGTCCATGCATTTCTTTCATGGATGGATTCTCAAGATATAATAATCATATCCTTATTAATCCTCTTGACTAGTGCATAAATACTTTCATGACCCCTTGGGGTAAATTTTTTTATGTGATGTCATTTGGTTTAGATAATGCTAGTTCAAATTACTAGCATGCTATGACCCTTATATCCCATGATTTCATCCACAACATTCTAGAGGATTTTGTTAATGATATCTTGGCCGAGTTTATTTTATACAAAGATCACATTCGTAATTTATATCAAATATTTTAGCACCTCTAATTGTAAAATATGCAATTGAATTCCCTTAAGTACACCTTTGGAGTTAATAGTGGAAATTTTTTAGGGTTTATTTAATCATATCATTTTTTGAGGTAGACATTAGTGAAATATAATCTATTGTTTTTTATTATGGTAAAATCAGGTTTTGACGGGGCCCCAAAACCCATTACATATGGTTTTGAAGGGACCTGAAACCCTATCCAAAGCAAGGAAGATGCTAACAAAAAAATTCAACAAATCATTAGCAGCCACACAACAACAACCATCCGGGATAATCAAGACAACTCAGGCTGCAAAAAAAAAACAAGTATAGAAGGAGCCTTAAACCCAATCAACTAGGTTTTAACAGAATTAACCACCTAAAATAGTTAAGCAATAATGCAACTAGGCTGCAACAAACCATCTACTCAATAACAACAACACTGAGCCCAACAAATCTAGACTCCCCATATCAATAGGGAAGGTAGAGAGAAAAAAAAAACACTGATAACCATTCACCTCCTTGCAACACCATCCCACTTGAGAATCCAAACCAATCTCCTCCTCAATAGGAGAGGGCTCCCCTCTAATGGAGAGGAAGAAATAAAAAGCCTTACCACCACAGCCAACACTCTCCTACACACACAAGTTCCACCTCAATAAAAAAAAAATATTAATGAAGAGAACTTCCCACCAAATCTACAACAACCAAATCCACCTCAAAAGGAGAGGGCTCCACCTTAGAAGGACCAATCTTCACCTCCATAGAAGGCACCATTTATATATTGTGGAAGAAAGAAAGGACTTTGATAGAAAGGAAAATCACAACCTACTATGGCATGGTAAGGTATTGGAGCTTGAAAGAAGAGACAACCATCAGATTTAAACACAACCACTTTTGAGTCTTTAGAATAAACCTTTTTAACAACTCAACAACAACAGCAAAAAATTTCTTAAGAAGAAAAAGAAACTAGGTTTTCCAAAACAACCTTAAGCTCCTCCTAGCTAACAACACACTAATAGAGAGAAGGGAAAAAAACTCCCAAATAGAGAACTTCAATAAGAGGACTAGGAGACAAACCTCCTCCAAACAAAGGGTCCAAAAGAGACTAGATCCCAACATCCTCAAGGGCTTCAAAAACCACAAGGGGATCAACCTCACCCCCTTAAACAAAAGAAACAATTGGGTCAAAAGATAAAACAAAAAGGTCAACCCAACTAGCATCCAACAACCTCTAACATGGAGAGAGTCCACCACCAACTAGCCAAGACCCAAGGTCTTCGACAACATACTAGTAGCCACCAAAAAAAGAGAAATCCCTTTAAGCAAAAATAACATCCTAAACTCTAAGAAAAAGCTTGAGTAGAAGGGAAATGATCCACTAAAACAAATGAGAGAGAGATCTTGAATACCAAACCTCACCCACATAGCCAACCTCATAGACAACAACCCAAACAGAGAGATGAAAAGAAAGAAGAGGCTTCTCAACACCAGTTCAGGTCCATGAGCATAACACCAAATAGACGAAAGGAGTTTAGAGACAACACCCTCAGCTTGGAAGGACACCCTGGAAGAGTAACGAGAATTCAGTTGAAAGAATTCCAGAAGAGCTTTCTCTTGAGAAGAACAATACTATCCAAAACAAACAGAGCCTCATAAACTCTAGATGACTCCCCACTCATAGAACCCACACAAGTCAAGAAGAGAAGCTAGAAACAAGGCTCCCACAAGCCACAAAAAATCACTAATGCTTAAAAAAGAGCAATGAACAAAGGAAAGAGGAAGAAAAAGGGAAATGCTTCAACAATAGAATACAAAAACCACCCTCTAGTTCCCTGCGAAAAAAAACTCTACACCATAAGAGGGCCAAAAGCCACATGAGCCACACCAAGAAATAATCCAAATGATGCCAAAGGACATACAAGAAGCAACCCAAATGAAGCCAAAGTACATTCAGTTGCACAAGTAGGCAAAGGATTGTCATCATCATCTTTAGAATCAACCTCTCCACTATCAGTAGATTTCAAAACTCCCACACTGTGCTTATTCTTGCTCTTCTCCTTGCTCTTCACCATCTCTTTGCTCAAGGCAATGTTGAAATTCTATCTAATATCTAACCTCGGTATTAAAATATAATCTATTGTTAACATGCCACCTCTAAGAAATATTTTTGAGCTTCACAATATTCAAGGGAAGATTTAGAATATTTATCAATTCATTTTTTAATTGGTAGTTTAAACCCTCCCATTCACTCACCTACTCAAAAAGAACATTTTATTTAATTAGATGAGGATTTCCGAAAGGAGTTCAAAATTATTATGAGCTATTTGGCTAGTTTAACTATTGAAATGTCTAATTTTCTAGGCCACCTTTTGCCTCTTTAAAAATCTACATCATATCATGCCTTATATACCTTCTTGTATCAACATGAAAATGAGGGTAGAGAATGTGTTATTTAGTACATCAATTTTAGATACATTCTTGTGTATAGGGGGAATAAAAAGAAATGAATTAAAGTGTTATTTAGTAAATAAAGGGTAGAGAATGTGTTATTTAGTAAATCAATGAATCCACACATTAAAGTGTGTGTAGGGGGAATAAAAAAATAATGAAGGAAAAAAGAAAAAAAAAAGATTAGAATACTAAGAGTCGTTGCAAGAAGGAGAAGATGGAACTTTTCAAAGTCCACATAGCAAGATTCTACGTAGGAAAAAAAGGAAGGGAAGTCCATAAATTAGAGAAATAATTGTAGATTAGGAAGAGGTTGCACAAATAATAGAAGAGAAAGATAGGTGTAGTAAAGGATAGGAGAAGAAACAAGGAGGGTTTGCGTAGCTAGATAATTTACAAGTGGTAAAAATTATAGATGTAAATCAGAGAAAGTGGAAAAGAGGTCGCACCACGCTTGAGGGAAAATATATGCTAGTAAAGAGAATTAAAATGCAGAGAGGAAGATTGAGCCATAGTAGATGGAAAATGAATAAAAGTGTGATTTGTAATCTAATTATTGAATTTGAATAAAATAAAAATTGTTGATTGCAATCTTTGGGCAGATTGTTTCCCGTTCTAATTAAAAATTATGTGTAAGTTTGGTTGTGATAGCAAGAGGAGTGTTTTGTATTTCGTCAATTGGTATTAGAGTAGGGGATCTAGAGAGTGGAGAGAATCCACCAGGACCTGTAGAAGAGTGAAGTGGTTGTAGAGAAGAATCTTGTGCAAGGGTTGTTGCATGTAGGAGAAGTCCTGAGCAACGAGAGGGCTTGAAACTATGAAGAAAGTGTTTTGTAGATTACAAAGAGTAGGATGTGTATGTGAAAGATTACAAAAATGAGATGAAATGGGGATACTATTGAGGAATAGGTCCATGATATGGGAGGTCTGGATACAACATGAGAAAAGGAAGAATTTAGTAATGATGATTGATATTAGTGCGAGAGTGGATAGATTGGAAGTATGGTAGCATGATAAATTGGTGAAGCATGATGTGGATAATAAAGACAATGCAAGTGTCACTACTGTATTTGACTACAAATCCCAATGAATGTTTGGTGACATCAAAAAAATATTGTCGACTTATCGACGCAACACTGATTTAAATTTCGTCTCTTTAATGACCAATTTTTATACATTGAAACCACGACCCAACATCGTCGGTCAGGGCCATGGAAAATTTTGGTGGTGTCCATCACAAAATTAACATAACTTCATCCATCTATCAACGCAAAAAATCACAAAACATGCAGAACACCCATTTGAAATCATTCTATCAATGTTCTTCCATTTTCCGTCGAGGTGGAGCAAACCGTCATTGCCATTACGACGAAAACTACATTGCGTGTACAACAACCTCATTGCAATTTTTTATGGTTCGTCGGGCTATGTTCTTCGAAATTGGAACGAAACCCTACAGTTTAAAAAAAAAATTATTCGTTCAAACATCTTCCCTCCCTAACACAATTATATGTATGGGTTTTGTTCTTTGCATGAATAATTTGGCTGATGTATCTTTCAATATAAGTCACTCCGACAAGTATTTGTCTTTCCTTGTGTCCTTTATCGATGTAGCTTATCTGATGTAATCCTATTAGAGAGACTTCATTCTATTGAGCCCAAAGTTATTCATTACTTCCAATGGTGATACTCCCACCGATGAATTCCATCGGCACAACTTTCACTGATGGTGCCTTATTTTATCCACTATGTCGGTGTAACTTGAGATATGTTTTCCCGAATAAATGTTATCGATGTAAGATGTGTTGTCGGGTGGTCCATTTTATGTTGTTTCGATATCAATGTGTTCCTCCAATGAAATATATCAGTGTACCTCATGTCGAAATCTCGAGTGAGTCTATCTTTTACTTTCTTGAATAACCCATCGGTAGAACAAAAAGAATGTGTCCCCGATACGAGCCTTTTATCTTCATTGGAGTAGTATATGAGATCAAAATTGTCACTTTTTAGGCTTCCGATGGCCGATGAGTATTTTGTCGAGGGAACTTTCATGAGTTATGTCGATATGCATTTCCTATGGTGCTACATTCTCTATTTGTTCCTTTTTAATCAAAATATACAACCCAATTTCTTCTGTCGATCGGTATGAATGCAATGTGCCTATGCCAATATTGTACAATGTGCTTCCTCATTCACGTAGGCCATTCTTGCAATGTTTTTATCGGTGAAGCTTGCTAGTTGTGCTAATATATTGTATCGTGCCAATATAAACATAAAACATGATCAGAGTGACATAGATACTGCTTGGCTGATATGTTATATCTCTTCAATTTGAAACATGTGAACAATGGGTATTCGATACAGATAGTGAGTAAATAGCTTATAAGAACAATGGTATAAGACCCATCAATGAAGACTTGGGAAAAAATTTCCATAGAAATTGTTGGATACATCTCACATGACTTGCAATAATGCAAGTCCCAAAGCATATGGGCATAGTGTTGAAAACCCACACATGGAAACTAGGGACCCAAATTTGTGTCTTAAGGTTGTGGAATCCCTACAAAAACCCTCATTAACCAATCAAAAAGTAAACAATTGTCTACTAATTTGAAAGGATTAATCATAAAATTGATTTTAATAGTTGAGACAGGTGTGAATGAAAAAATGGAAGACTTATGGTAAAATTTCAAATATGTGAAGATCTCCTTGGGAAAAATCTAGTAGTCACCTTCTTCTCTCATAGTGGAATAAAGTAAAATATGTTCTTAACATTTTACAAGAAAAATTTAGTGTAAGTACAACATACAAGTATGTTGATGCCATCATTGAACTACACACAAGGCTCACAGATCAAAACAAGTATTGTTTTCACAACGTATGAAGCCCACCTGATTACAATTGAGTTCAAATAGAAATTAAATCCACAACTAATGATTTCCAAATAGTACATTCTATTTTTGGTCAGTTGTGTGTGTGAGAGAGTGAGAAAGTGAGTGTGTGTGTGTGAGAGAGAGAGAGAGAGAAGGTCACTTTTGTGATGGATCTCTAGCAAAATATGTGTGTGCTTTATCATATGATACCTAGGTGAATAAAAATAATAGTTAAACCCAAACCAAAAACCAAACCAACAACATATAATACATAACTATATTAATTCTATCTAATGAAATTATTTTATCATCAATGCATGAAGCACATGACAGGCGATTACTAGGAGCAATCCATCAACTCACTTATTCCATTGGTCACTAAATAAGATAATCATCTATAAAATTGCTACCCAGATTGAAAGGTGCCCCTCATATAGATCAAATGGCATGTAAGCAAATAGAGATGATTATTGGGAGCAACTGCAGAATCAATAAGCTACCAAACAATGGCATGACATCATCACTGACTACTCATCACATAGTGAATTGTTGATGATTTTAGCATTAACCACATAATTACAATATCTGTATGTTTAATGATTTAATACTAGTTGTGTTACAGGGCTCTCTCCTAGACCCCTCATACCTAGACCTAGTTCAAACCATGTTCCAGTCTCAAGCCAATTCTTGTGCTAAAATGGTTGGGCTCTTCTCTTTTGTTTCTATCCTATATGAGTACATCCCAAGTTTGTCTAATCCAAAATCGCATATCCCCAGACGTGGGATCCATCCGTGGATAGCTTCCCCTGCAAAAGCTATCATCTAGGGTAACATATGAGATGTGTTAAAAAGTAAAATAAGTACAAAGAGCAACATATTGAAGTAAAGAGAACTAATAAAAATCACATAAGCTTAAAAGTGCAACATAATGAAATATTGAGAAGTGCATTACCTTATTGAGCTTCTCTTTGTTTCAAGAATAGTTTAATATTCTCTACTTAACAAGGCCAACCACGTGACAGTGGAAGCTCATTTGGCCCCTCCCCCCCTCACATCACTCTCAATTCCCCATACCTGATCATATAACACTAATCATTCATTCATCCATTAATAACATATAACATTCATTCATTAACATATTCACATTCATCCATTAACATATAACATTCATTCTTTTAGTTTTTACATACTATCAAAAATATGGTTGTCATAATATGATTACAATCACTTTTTTTTTGTTTCTTTTTTTCAGCTAAAAAAAGAAGTGGAGTATCGTTTTCTAAATCATTTGTCCCCCCTTTAGTTGTTCTGCCCTCTTCTCATGGTCTTAATGTATGCCTAGTCGTGTACTCACAACGTGGAGGCCCCTACAAGGGGGGTCTGCTGCAATAACAAAGAAATGTTAAATTGATATGTTATATTATTATTGTTACAAGTATTTCATTAATTAAAAGAACATTAGAGTGGCACTCTTTACCTGATGGGGCCACATCATGTTCCTAATCTTGTCTTATAGCCTCATGTTCAACATGCTGAACACCCTCTAAATCCTCTGAATTTGAAACACAAAAGGTTACATTAATTAAATATGTTTAAAAGAATATTAGAGTGGTCCTCTTTACCTGATGGGGCCACATCATGTTCCTGATCTTGTCTAGCCTAATCATGCTCAACATGTTGATCACACTCTACATTCTCTAAAGTTGAAACATGAAAGGTTACATTAATTAATACACCAATTGCAATTAAATATGTTTAATTGTATTAATCCATACTATGTTTTGTATAGAACATGAATACATCCAGTACCGGGATGCACACCATGACCTTCATCTGTAGGTTGTGCTCCACCCTCACCAAGATGCATTCCAATGTCATGTGCAGTATTATCATTGCTTGCTTGTTTAAAACAAATAGGCACATAATTACTTTATGGTGGAAATTAATATTGAATAGATTGTACAAATATTCAATTTTAAATAAACTTCATTGAGTTTATTTACCTACGTGTCGGATATAGTGGAAACTTGTGTTTGCCTAGTCAAGAGTCTTAGGCATTCAACCACGGCTCCATAGCCTTACTGGAAGGAAATCTTCAGGTCCTCTTCTGTGGGCACTTTGTTGAATTGAGAGCCCTGCATTTTTGCATAAGATCATAAATTTTGCTTCTATGGTGTGATAAAACCAAAAGTGTTTGCAATTTATTATTTGGATGCAATATTTCATTTATTGATACTTACAATTCGTGCGACTAATTTCATATAACCACTAGAGCCAAGTTTGTGCTTCCTGTGTTTTTCTAGTCTTTCCTTTGTTTCCTTCAATGTGTCAGGCAGCCTATGAAAAGTTTGAAATATGTTAGATTATTTAAAAAGAAAGAGTAATTAGTATATAATTACATTGTTGATAGTATCACATACCTTCCTTAGCCTGGTGGTGTCTTTCCTTTTTCCTTTTTAGCCTTCTCCTTTCCATGCGACACCAGGTCCTTCCACTCCCTCTCCGAAATCATGGGGGGATGCTCGTAATTTTTGTTCTTCTCTAAATGTGACCTATATTGGTCCCTCACATACTTTAGATAGGTACCAACTTTCTTAAGGACATTGGTTCGATTGAATGCATTATTACTGAACAACACAACTAAACAGTTAATGAGCTCATCTTTTAAATCTTGATTTTGGGCATTCCACCGTGTACATATGGTGGGCCCAAAGATTTCCAATGTAATATCATTTAGATGTTTATAAAAAACATCATTTTCTACAAAATGATCATGGGATCATTAGTCTAAAAAGAGTGATCAATAAGTAAATTTCAATTGGATTATATATAATAATAATTAAAACATTTTAAAGTACCTGGGACCTTCTCTATCTTTATGGGAACAAAATCCTTGGTCACCACAAATGTGACCGACAATGTTCCCATACTAGTAATATGGGAAGATCCAGGAAATGTTGCTAAAACATCACCAATACTAGTGGCCTCTACATCCCTAGGTACATGTCCTAACACATGTTCTGGCATGTGTTCGTTACTAGAGGATGCACTACGCGATGCCTGCATGCTATGTGTTTCTGACATTTCAGTCGACAATATAAGCACAAATGATGGGGTCAGATGATGTGATGTATGCGCAGGAAGATCAGGATCGACACTTGTACCAACCCCTACTCCTTGGGCAGCACCTGCAGTACCCTGATCATGGCCAACAACATCATGAGGATGCAAAAAATCTTGTAAAAACAACACATTTTAGTTCCTGACATAAAAGAGTACAAAATATAAAACCATGAATGAACTTATGTTATAATTAAAGATTTCATGACAAATTAATTGCAAGTTTCGTGCTCTAAGTCAATATTTTAACCCTTTATCTTATCTCATATGTTTGAGGCACTATGAATAACAACTGAAGGATTTCTTGATTGCATTTTTTGGGTTTCCTTATCATATCGAGAGGGTTTGTGGAATATGTGATGTCATCATCGCATAATAGTGAATGCACCTCCTATGGATTCTCTCCTCTACTGCTGGTGCCTTTCCCCGATCATCCAACTGTGACAAGAATATTAAAAACATTATTGAAATTAACCCAATAAACTTATGAAAAAAACATAATAATAAAACATTTTGCTCATATCTAATTTGTACAATTACAATGAGGTAAACCTGTCGAGTAGAAGCGCCTAAAGATGCATCGCGATCTATGCTTTGGGCCGGAGCCTTCCCCCCATGATCAATGTCTTGCTGTGACAAAAATTAAATATAAAAAAACATTAACGAAATGAAACCAATAGACTTACCAAAAAAAACATAATAATAAAATGGTATATTGGATTCATTAATTGGAGGTTGGGTAAAATGGTATATAGTACGTACCACCCCCATAGTAATTGTGTTTGTATCTATGCAATTCAAATTGTAATCGATTAGCAACTCTTCCCCTACAATTATTGATTTTATCGCACATATGAATACATAGTTTCCCTCCCGTGCCTTGAATATGCAATTGGGTTGCTTATTTGTTGACCCAGGTCATGTACTATTTATAAACCCGGCAATATTCCCTGATGCTTTTGGCCTTCCGTCAATGTACATAGCCACTCCTTTATTTTGATCCTTATCTTTTAGCTGTATATAATTTGTTGACAGTGCATACCTACACATACTTCATGTATATCGAACCAGCTGCATCTAATCTTTGTAACTATAACAGGGTTTGACATACTCCATCAATTCAATAACTTTTTTGTAATAGACCTTTATGCCATCAATGCAAAATAGGCCCAAACCATGTAATAACGATGGTTTTATGCGATATATCCTCTCGTTGACACAAAAAATGGTGTTTATTGGAGGAAGTTCCTTGGGTACCCATTGTTTCCATAGATATTTGTACCTCAAGGGCACCTCGATGTCACTTATGCTCTCAACATCATAAGAACATGACCCCCCTTTAGCAAGAAAAAATTCCATGCGGTTATGGAATTTTCTTCTAATCTTTTGACCTCTAGTTGATCTCCCTCTTTTAGACCTACTACATGTCTCGCTTTCCTCTTATCTTCCTAAATTTCCCTCTCTCGAGGAAGACAAATCTGAAAAATACCTATTTGGTGGTACCTACACTCATAAGGATGTTGGATGAATTTATTTCATGTGATGTGATCCCAAGGTATGGGGTTGGAGGATTAAAAACCAAGGTTGTCACTACTATTCAAATGCATGTGGAGGAAACAATAGTTGTGAATGTATCAATAAACCTTGTAAGGGTCTGATGATCAGAGATCACTTGGTAAGCATGGGAATGGTTTGTAGGGTCACCAACCTTGTGTTTTGAATCCTTGGGTTTTGGGAACATCTAGAGGAGTCATTGTCTTGTTTCTTGGAGGTTGATTGGGTTAGTTGGTGGAAGTTTGCTATTACTTTTTGTAGCAGTCTATGAAATTTTTTGGACCACCTTCCTCGAATACAATAGTCCCTTTGAGGTAGTACTAGTGTCTGGTTAGTTAGTCAATGAAATTTTTTGGACCACCTTTGATGTGAAATAGCCCCTCGTGCAACCATCCTTTCAGTCTTTTCTAAATGGACATACCCCTTGCCTTTAATGATTAAGCTCCACAAGTTTCTACCCCTATGGTTTTTTGGGTCCCCCAAATAAAATAATAAAAGATGGGCCCTACTCAAAAGAACCCCAAAATGTATCAGAGTTTCTTTCTTTCTTAAGAATCAAGTTAAAGAGGCTAATTGGGTCCCTCCCTATCCAACATTCCTTCACCATTTTCCAAACACCCACAACATCTTCAAACCATTTATACTTTTTTGGAACTTGAAAAAAAAAAGTCCACTTTCATTAGTGTTCTCTTTCGGGCTTGCCCTAGTGCTGGCATCTGTACTGTTCTTTTGGAGGTTTGGTTGAGTCAGTGAAATATTCAGAAGTTTTTAATGGCTCCTTGTCTTTTTTTCATCTCTTGTACTGGTGTAGGAGCACCTTGGCATAATTAGGCCTCTATGAAGCAATGTTTTGAAATTCAATTCATTTTTATTGTTCCTACTTTGTAAATCATGTTATTAGAGTCATGTTTCATATATTTGAGGTTATGTTGAGGTCATTTGGTGTTTATTAAGTCCAAAAGTGCAAAAATGAAAATAATGTAAAAAGTTGTCAACTTAATAAAAAAGGCAATATTAAGAGATGAAGAGTCATTAGGGTTGGTTAGAGGAATTTAGAAGGCTAAAAGTTAGTTTTTTTGCCTTTAAAAAGGCTCTTATATCTTTTAGAACTTCGAGGGTGGTAGAATAAAGAATAAGTTTAAGGAAAATCTCTAATTTTTAATCATTTTTCTTCAAAAAATTTGCATTTCCAAGCATTGTACGAAATTGTACAGCCTTGAAGGCATGGTAGAATGGTTGGATATGGTAATAATCTCAATCACCTTCCTGTTACATCAAAGTTCATGCATTTTAGTTAAGATTTGTGTGAGTTATTGTGGATTTACTTCAGACTACTAAAACCCTTTGTTAGGGTAAGCATAGACAAAAATAATTATGTTTCTCCTTTATTGATTGGTGGAATCTTCAGGTTTCTTGTGAGATTATCCTACTATGAATGTTCTTTCATGTTTTAGTGGATTTAGGGAAAAATCATAAAGATAAGATGCGAGGGAATGAAGTTTCTTGACTGAAAACTGTGTGTACAGTCTGTGAACAGAGTAATTATGAAGGTTACGCCCTTAGGGTTTTGTGAAAATAATTTTTAAATGGACTTTAATGCTTTGAAGAGCATATACCAGTCAAACTAAACATGTCCCAAGCACTGGACAATTGTACTTTGGTCAGGAGTTAGTAAAGCAACAAACCCTTATGCAAATCAGGCCTAATTAGGCCTAAATCTATTTGAGACAAAAATATTTGAAGCTTGTGTTGTAAAAGCTTTGATACCCGTTTTGAATATGTTTTAGATCTGCAAGGAGGGAATTGAAAAGTGTGGATAGACTTGCATAATAGTGCTTAGATTGTGAATGAAGCCCTGAAAAATAGGTTGGCAGACCTACAAGCATTGCAAATAGGGTATGAAGGAACCAGTGATAGTAAGAACTTTAAGGGATTTTGATGATTAAGTGTGAGTTCTTTATTTTTTAGGTTAAGAGATTACTAAGGCATAATTTTATCTCATTTTATATAAGGTTTGGTGTAAGCATGAAGTTAAAAAGTCCATTGCTTTGACTGATCTGTCTAATAATAGCCCTGTTTTGGAAACTAAAATGAAAGTACAGTATATGATTTTGTTAAATTGTCAAGAGTAAAGGACGGGAGATGGTTTAAATTTGTTTGAAGTGAAATGGAGTGGAAATTGTGTGGTCTATATTAGCCTAAATACTGTTTTGGGTCAGATTACTTTATGCTGAGTTGAAATTGTGAAGTTTAGGACAGTCATAAAGAGAGTTAATGGTAAAATGAAAGGGCATACTGGGTAATTGTTTGTTTTGATCAAGATGAAGTTGACTAAGGTGTTTGAAGGTCTGGTAATGGTTTGGAACTCTAAAGAAAAAGTTGAGTGTTTGTGTTGAGTTTTGTGAAGGGAAATATAGTTGAATAAGTGTGTCAAAAGAAGGAAAGTTCAAGATTGTTTGTGACTTGTCAAATGAGATTGTGTGAGTTTATTTCCTTCCTCTAACTCTGCATCATGTACTTCTATACGTTCTCTTATGGATAGGAACTAGGCATTTTTCATTTCACTCATGGACCATGTATTGTTTTCAATCCCTTTGATCATTTGTGGACCTCAATATGTAAATTTATTTCATCGAAGTTTAAAAATTTGAACCCTAGTGAACTTCATGTGCTATTATGTGATGGGAATTCCTTTCAATCTTATAGTAGAAAAAATATGCTAAGAAAGATACAAAAACTGTAGTTCATAGGTCAAAAATGGCCACCCAACTGATTGAACATCTCAAAGCTTGGCTATTCAAACTAACCAGACACCAGTACTAGGTAGTACTTGGGGTTGTCAATGGGACATTAGCTTGAATTGACCAAAATATAGCATGCAACATCTCGATGGGAACAAACAAAGTCTAAATCACTGTACTTGCAACAAGATTTCTAAATGTGGGGGAAAAATCACTTACAGTCATTGTCCCTTGGTCAATTTTCCCTTTCTGAGTGCCCTCACCTCTCGCTCTGGCTTTCCTCCTACCAAATGGTTCCTAGTCTTCCTCCTCGACTCAATGGCCTTGCAACACTCATCCAGTGAAGTCTTGCAACTTTCCACTCAGGGGATAGATGCAGTGGTTCTTGGTGCAACTCTCTAGTTAGGGTCTCGGTGTAGTATGCTATGTCATACTCCTGCGCATATGAGGCCAAAATTAAAAATATATAGTTTATATATATGCTATGTCAACATATAGTTTATATACAAAATACATATGCTATGTCAACATATAGTTTATTTTATTTTCTACAAAATATAATTTTTGTATGGTGGCTTGTTGAGCTTATATAGTTGGTTTTCTCTTTCTTTATAATTTTTGATGATTTATTTCCTATGAAATGATTGAATATTATCTATAGTCCTAGTGATTGTTAAAAAGGCTTATGATATGTGATGTTTAATCATGATGGATGTCTAAGAATCAGTGATTGAAATACTACTTGACTAAAGATTGAGCTATCTGATATTTTTTCATTTAAACATCATGGAAGAAATGCTTGCAATCAATGTCTTATTAATGTAGCCTACAAGGTTTCTTTTCCTAGTTTTATTTGGTCCTATTCTTGTTATGATGTATTTTTTTACATTGGTCTATTACAGTAATGGGGAGCATATCTAGTGAATCGATTCTTTCAGTCTCTTTGATTCTTATCCTTGTGCATAACAAGTTTTCTTCTATCCTATGATTCATTGATTATTGGTTTAAAACACTCATTACAACTAGCATGGATATGAATTATGATGTGGGTGTGAGAAGGGATTGTTGAATATGAAGGAATTGATTAGGAAAGTACTCCTTAATCCAAATGAGTGATTTTATTATCATGGAATGTGTTAAGAGACTTTAAAATTAATATATTCAATCTAGTTAATATTGACACGTCTAAAGCATGCCAAAGGCACTTCAGAGATATGCTATGACATAAAGAAGATTGTTAAGGTGATGTCAAGTCTTGATCCATTAGGGTAGGAAAACATAGATGCATTGGTACAAAAGGTTCCATTCAACTTGGAGGAAATGGATAATTACCTAAGGGGATAATGTGAGATCAGACCAAGTTTATATTATGATACAAATAGCTTGGGAAAAGGGATAATGAAATGGTTAAGTATGGGTAATTGTAGAGATAAATATAACACCAAGGGAAGAACACTAGAACTAATTTTAGCACTATGGATTAATCCAAGACTCAAAATTCCACTAAGAGGCATCCCTTACCTCTTAAATTAATTCCATAGGTGGGTTTATCCTCCAATATAGTGCCATTGGTTAGCTTATCATGTGAACTTCCGCTATAAGTAGGATTACCATACACTTTCATAACATGGATGTGTGGTTTCAAAAGGTTTATACGTTCTTGTGAATTTGAAAGAAAGGCATGTTTTGACTTTTCCAGTAGGTGTTAGGGGTTAATTTGACTTGGTTTTAGAATTAAAGTGACAAACCTTGTGGTTTAGGTTCCATAAACAAAATATACTCATTTTTTTAGCTTCCCATTATCATCTTTATATTCAATGAGCTTTTTAAAGATCATCTAAATATTCATTGCTAATGAAAATGCATAAACTGATGTGTAATAGATCCAAAGAAATGCTAAGAACAATATATGAAAGAGACAAAGGATAAGGAAACTTTTATTATTAGGAAGGATGAGATGCCTTTATATAGCATGACCTCATGTTTGAGTCTCGAAACCCTCCCATATCGTTAATGCATGTGTCTAGGCTAACCATGTCAAGTTTCACTCCATACAAGCACAAATTGAAAAAAATTCAACGTTGGCCCCATTCACATGTCACCATGCAGGGTCAACATGAGGAAACACTAATTTTTTGGGAATGAAATAACCAAAGATATGATCAAATAATATCTAATCATAAATAGTCATAGAGTGATTAGGATTTGATTATATGGAAATTTCTAGGAGAGCTACAATAGTTGTAACATCATGAATTAATTATGTAACCATATAAGTCAAATATAATTCTATCAAGAAATCAATATCAAATAGATAATATAATCGCACAACTCATACATTTCAATGTTATTGATCTTCTTCTTCATCCAACTCCTTGTCTGTATCATCCAATCCAGATTTGACATTGTAAGGATTGGTCATATCATCACCATCATCATTGATATCAGTTTTGATAATGTCATCATCCACATGGATATCATCTTCATGAACATTAAATCCTACATCATCATGATCTAGTTCCTCTTCTTCGACATCTTCATCAGGCACATCATCAACTAACTATTGATCCTAATCATCATCTATATCATCTTCTAGTTCTTCGATATCATCTTCTTCCACCACATTATACTTTACTGGCCTTCCTCTTGGATCATGTCTAACAACAAATGACCAACCTAGTTTACCTAGAACCTTTGAGTAAAATACTTGCTCACATTGGCTTGGAAGAACATAGGGATCATTTCCAGCTCACTCGCTCGACCATGTATTAACCATGGTAAATCCATTATCATGTTCAATACCAGTTCTCTTGGAATCATTTTCATTCAATCATAGCTTGTACAATTGGATGATGAACAAAACTAATTTGAAGCACTTAAAGTCACACTCAAGTATATCATCCAAAATCCCATAGTATCAATTTTCTAAGACTTTTGGATGCATGTCACTTCTAGATGAAACATTAGTCACCTGAAAGACTACAGTTATCCCAGAATCACAAGTTTTCTTTGTGTCATCCAACTTTTTGATTCAAAATTTATGACCATTGCACCACATAGCCTTGTGGTGTTTCACCTACAATATGTCAAACATGTAAAAATTATTGCATTGTCAGTTGATAAACATACTTATTCTTGGCCAAATGTACGCAAAGAAAAAGAAACTCAACATATATACATCAATATAATTGAAAATAATTAAATAATATGGGTGTTTAATATATTTATACATACCTATTTATCTCTTAAACCATATGCTAAATCAATTTCCCTTGGTGTAACATTGGAATCTCCATTACAATGAGCTTCTTTAACCAATGAAGCCACACCTTCCCATGTTAATGCGTGACCAGATTGTTGACATTGTTCAATCCATACCGTCATCCAATCAAGATTGTTTGCGACGTACAAATGTAGTGCATCCCACTCTCGACCAATTGTATAAAAAAAATTGAAATTCACAAACAACATATAATTAGTTAATCACCATAGTATACAACCTTAATTTATAATTGATGTACTTGAAAACCTAGCATCCCACTACCAATGATCTTATTATCTTTCGTTGTTGGATGAATTCAAATTAGAGGAGTATGCACAAAGAATGAATTATGACCCTGAAGGGTACATACAATCTTGTAAGAAAAAGAAAAACCTTAGTGGATAGACCCATGTTCCTATACCGGGGGAAGATGTGTGTAAGAACAAAGAAGACAAAGAAGCAAAGGAGGTTATAGAGAATTTCATGGAGTTAGAGAAAAAAAAGAAAAGGTTGCAAGAAATGGATGATTCATCTGAAGAAGAATATGTGGGAGAAAATGAAGCACCATCACAACAAAGAACAGTCTCTCAGATGATGAATGATGAATATGAAGAACTCCTTGACAGGGACTTACAAGTAGCCAAGGAATTGTGTGTAGATGAAGATGATAGGCTTATAGCCTATGAATTCTTTATTTTTGATAATAAGTTTGTTACTTGAAGCTGGTGTAATAGTATTTCCTGGTTGGGACCTCAGTGCCTCTTTAATTTTTGATAGTTTTTTGCATAACAAGGAAGGAGAAAAGTTAAACATAGAGGGTGTGCAGGAAATTTACATAGGGTCAAGATTCAATCTTGATGAAAATTCAATGTTGATATGGGCACTATACCCACCTCACAAAAGGCCAAAGATCATCGATATTGAAAAATCCTTTGGACACATGATGACCCTTAAAGTTGGGGAAACTGGCCCTGTGGCTTCAAAAGACATGGGCATAAGCATTGCCAAGTTCAACAAGGCACAAACAATACAATTGATGAAAGAAAGAAATTATTACAAAATGGAAAGTGAAAAACCAGATTTGGAAATTACTGCCATGAAAGATGCCAGAATGAGGATTGCCTCTGGAACTGATACAGAGTTGCAGAGTGAATATGAGCAGTTGCAAGAAGAACATCAAAAACAAGTAGAAAATATGAAGGACCTTTAGTTTGACACCATGGAAACGATGTTGCACAAGAGATTTACAAACCTGAAGATATTCCTTGATGATTTTTGACATGTTCATAAAAATAACTATGAAGTCATTCTTGAGCATGGGAGAGTGAAAAATAGATTGGGTACTAAGAGACATGATATGCAACTACATGAGGAATCCGACATCAATTCCATCTCGGCCATTGACACAATCATGAGAAAGCATGAAAAATATGATGAAGACTTACACTCAGAAAATGCAGGGTTTGATGATACTGTGAAGTTGGGATTACCCAAATTATGTGATAAGAATAGGTTTCTGAAGGAACAAGATGATTGGATGGAGAATGCAATAGGATACTTCAGAAAGCATTGGATAAATTCAAAGCAGAAGGGCTATTGTTGGATGGAGCATGCAAACATATGGAATTGATGATAAAACTTGAATATGAAGCTCAAAATGCAGTGCATGATGCAGATACCCATACCTTGGAGGAGTATAAAAAACATCTCTCAGTGGCTAAGTCAATGTTAGGAGAAGATTAAATTTTTTTATAAGTTTAATTAAGATCGGTAGTTTAATTATGTGCCAAAAGTCAATATGAAGAGACACCTTTGTTGGGTCTTCTTCTTATATATATGAAATTCGAATTGAAATATTTGATCATCAACACTTTTTAATGTTTTAATACTTTTTAGCAGTGAAAGACTTATTTTATGGAGTAATACAATACCGATACTTTTCTATTTGTGTGTGGAAGATTCTTTCATTTGGACTAGTTTTCTGTTGTTTCTTTTCAAGCAATTAAAGGCAATGTAAAATGTATTATAATTAATCTCCATGACCATCTTATAATTATCTCTCACTTTTCTCAATCTACCTTTCCCCATCAAGTACTCCCCTTCGAATTTGTTAATGGAGTTGGGATCCCAAATGCGATCTACATGGATCTTTGTTGCAAACTTAGGAAGATATTCAGTAATGTACACCATGGTCTAGTATACCATATATCCCTTCACCATAAAACCCTCAAATGTGCTCTTTTTATAACTAAAGCCTTCAAAAATTTTAAGTATCTCTCAACCATCCACATTGACCTTGTGTGTACAGGTCCACACAATTCAATCACCTCAACTTGGTGTATGAGGTAGTGGTCTTGAGCATTGAAAAATGTTGAAGGTAGACACTTTTGAATTTCACACATTAGACGAGGAAGTTTTCTCCTCCAATAATTTATATCTTATTTATGGATTTCTTTAGATGACAACCATCTACAAGTGATTCAAGGCACAAATATATTAACGAGATTTAACAAAAATATACAATATATTACATAACAAGTAAAACAAATGGAAAATATAAGATCTATACAATGAATTGAACAAATATCGCTACTTACCTCATGTATTTTCCAAGATCATGTATAACTTGCTTGACATTGTTGTCGAAGTTGTCTAGGAGAGATAGAGGTAGAACGTACTGCAATAATTATAAAATGATCTTTTCATTAATTTTCCAAAACTAGTAAATATAATACACTGAAAAGTGCATGCAATATACAAATATATATAAAATATACCAGAATAATTACCTTAATGAAGGTATGCCAATCATGCGTTTTCATCCCTGACCCAAATTCACCTTTCTTTGTTATGATATTGTTTATGTTCGTAGCAAATCCTATGGAAATCGAATTTTTCGTATGACTTTTATAGCATTGCTTTGCTGCTCTGTTAATAACCAAGGAAGGGCACTTATATTAATTTGGTCTCCATCGCTATTTAATTGAATGATATTTTTCATTGCATGATTGGCTTCCTAAATGTCACTACAAATTTTGACAATTTTTTCTTTGTCATGCCTTCCATCCAATATTTTCCATAACATTTCTGTTATATTCTTTCGATATGCATTGTATCAAACAAATGCACAATTTGTAGCTTCTCATAGTAGGGCAACCTACTAAATTGTTTGGGATAACTTTAGTCCCTGTGGAAGCCGCCATTAATGCCTTGATGACCTTCATGAAGCATATAAGTTAAACAAATTAACGACAATCATTGTCAATTACAACATGAGTAAACAAAACACAATATAAAAATATAAATTCCAAACATATCATATATGATAGATAAACAATTTGATCTGATGTATAACCTTGACGATTAATTCTATTATATTCCAACTTCCATAGGCGAGGTGTCATTCTTCACGGTTTTGATGTAGTCTCTTCTTTCCCATTGAAAAGATGTTTTTCAGTAGTTCGATACTTATGATTTATGTGGAGGAAGTGCCTATACTCATCAAAACCTACTTTCCTAAACTTGTTGAACGACGATATTTCATCTTTAGACCACAAATTGGACATGCAAATTTTCCCTTTGTTTGAAGACCTACAAGATCATATATAATTGGATTAAATATGTCAATTTTTATAATTATATATAATGAATAGATTATTTTAAAAACATGCATGATATCTACTTCATAAAATTAAATATTGTTAAAGTGCAGTCGAACGTTATAACATACCACAAAAATGTGTTAGTCCTGGGGCATCATGAATTGTCCATACAAGCATTGCATGGAATTGAAATTGTCTTTGTCCTATTAGTCTAGAGACGTCATACATAGTGACGCCATTCCATAACTTTAGTAACTCATCGATAAGAGGCTTGATATATACATTCATATCTTTAACTTTGTACTTACCTAGTTGAATGAACATAAACATTACATAATTATTATAACCATTTTATTGCAATATATATATAAATTAATGTACATGACTATTAAATGAAAAAAATATGTCATTATGCAAAAAATAAGACAAGTGAGATGCTACTACGTTAAAGAAATGTAAACAAATACTTGGAACAATCATTGCCAACATTATGTGCTCCCTCTTTATTGACATCCATGGAGGAATGTTATTGTTGATAACAAAAATAGGCCACACCGAGTAAATAGATCTCAGCTCTCCAAATGGATTGACACCATCCACTGCCAATGAAAGCCTGAGAGTACGAGGTTCTTCTTTAAAGTGTGGCCATTTTTCCTCCATGTCCCTAAATGCAAAACCATCCGCAGGCATTCAAAGAATGTCATCTCCACTTCTATTTCATGCATGGTAATCCATAAATTGCGCTAAGCTTTCACACCTAAATAATCGTTGCATACGTGGAATAATGAGAATATAATGAAGAACCTTGCAAGGCACCTTTTTTGTTAGTTGATATGTTCGATATCTATTGATATGACATTCTGAGCATTCTGTTGCAAGTGCATGTTGTTTATGATATATAATATGATCATTGGGACATGCATCTATTGCTTGATACTCCATTCCAATATCTTTCATAATGGAAGATAAATCTCAGTCTGAGCAAGGTAAAATATTTGATGGTGGTAACAAAAATTCACCTATCAATCTACAAAAACAAAAAAATTGTTAATGTAAAGAATATTAATGGTACATATTTCATCCTTTATTTACTAGTGATGAACTAACAACAAAATAGATGAAAAATGATGACATATATGACATACCTGTTACCTATTTTTCACTACCAGCTCAAAACAGGTAGAGCTGAATTGCATCCATCAAAGAAGGTACAAAACTTTTCTGCTTAAGTATTCATTATGTTCCAAAACTTTGATTACTTATGAATTTCAAGTGTTATTATGCAAATCTTAGACAAAGGAACTCATAAATTTGCACAAAAGAATGCTACTTTATTCATGTTAGAAAGGCTGAAGTCTCGCACAAGCCATGGGAGTAACTAAATTTGATTTACACAATCAAATGACGAATACATAAAGGAAGTGTATATCATACAACTGAAAATAATGTAAACATAAGATAGAAGGTGATTCATCATTGCCTGGAATGACGAGTCATCATTACACTTGAGGTCTTCAGTTGTGGCTCCAGCTCCAAGCTCCGATGCATATGCAAGAATGATGAAATATGGTATTAGAGATGGTCTCTAAGCAATGACAAAGCATATCCTATCATATGCCTACACTACCAACAGAAATATAATGTACATTCGATCAGGCATCCATCAGATGGTTTCGCTATTCAAAAGAAAACATAATTCAATGGAAGCTTTCAGCTTTCTTTTATTTTTCTAACTTATTTGTTTCAATGTGCAAGAACAGGTTCATCATGTTCGTGATTATTTTATCAGATATGTGGAGCAAAACGTGCTCCCACAAGGGTTGAGCTCGGCATATCAAGGAAGACAAACTCTCAAGTTACATACGTGAGTTCATTAATATTGATTACAGTCATCAAGTAAGGATACTGCTGTAATAAAAGGAGTTCACAAGAGCAGCCTTTGATTAATTGTGACAAATAGATTGTTTTAATTATCCTTTCGCTCATCATGCTAAAGAATAATCAAAACATATAAATAGATCAGTAATTTCATTGGTATTCTGTTTCAGCTCTACCTTGCATTCATTTTTGCATATCAATAAGTTATTCAACCCTTTTTTGTTAAATGGAAAACATAATATTCAAGCATGAACTGCCTTTTAGAGCTTTAAAGCATACACATCTTCACCGAGGATGTTATCTATAATCTTTGAAGCTAATAGATTCTATAGTTGTCTCTTGGAGTGAGGATACTATTTTTCCAAAAGTATGAAAATAATTTGAGGACTCATTGTCAGAAGTATGAGGTCTGTAAAAGAATTTGCTTCTCATAGTTCATTTTATCAAAATAGCAAGGCTAGAGTTGTTAAAAGTGAGGCTATGATAATTGATCAAAAGTGAGACTATGATAATTGAAGGATCAATATTTTTAAAGAAAATAGCTGTATGTGAATAAGCAATAGAGGCTTCAAAGCAAAAAGTAAATAGTGAGCAGCAATCATAGGGTAAAGCACTATTCCATGATAGATTGCATTCAAGAGATAGTACATTTTAAAGAAGAACATGGACAACTAACAGTCACATATACGCAATCTATGGCATAATGCAGTGATTTAAGCACAGTATCATGGCAGATATGATGCCATTCTTGCAAGACAATGAACAGATTAGCAATCTCATATTGGTGCCATACAACATCGAATAATGAAGAGCAGCCATATGTTACCAATCATTCAAGTGACAAAAAAGATATCATGGGACAATCACAATTAAATAATCTGAATTATGAATGGTCTCCAAATTCTCTTGCATTTACGTGATTCAATGTTTTAAAGAGAGTATTTATCAAGGAGGTTTTGCAGCCTTGTGTTGATGCTACGGGAGAAATAGAACAACAATAAGTTTCTTCATTTTTCAAGCATCAAAGAATCAAGGATATGACAAATAAACAGATTTGTTTTCAACAGAAAGGTAGCAAAATATGGCTTAGACAACATTACAAAGGCATGGAGGTTCAAATATCAGGTCACAGTCTTGTATATTCTAGTCTTCGTATCAGCTAAAAAGGGCACAATATAATCCAACAATGCTTTCCTAATGAATATTAACAATTATAAGTTGTCATACAGAATGCTATTTTGCACAGTGAATGGCAAAAAATTTGAGCGGAAAGGGAGATTTTGCATGAGGGGACAATACCCAGATTAGAGTAGAATTTTTGCCCCGGCCTAAGGCTCTATGGCCCATTTACAAAATATAAGCCTCGAAGCACAGATACAGAGAGTTGATTATACATCTATCTATGGAATAACATCACAGAGCGGGTTTATTGTATTTAATATCAAGAGTTTGAGTTATTTTTTCCGCTCAAAAGTCATGCCATTTAAAACAAATGAGAATGTCTGTTTGTGGAGTGAGGAACAAAAACTCATAAATACCATTATCAAGATGTTGCTACAGGACAAAGAAAAACCCCCATGGCGGCCTGAAGAAATAATAAAATCCTTGATATTATGGAACCAGAGGAATTTAGTTTCTTATATCAGTTGAGCATCAAGATAATACTCTGAGGATATAAAAGGAGAAATGGAAACCACACAAACTCCAATATTTTGCAGAATTTGAAAAGAGAACTTCATCAACAGTCATTTATTTTCAGGAAAATGAACAATAGCCATGCCCAGACAAAAAGAATGAACATAAAGAGTATTGGCAGAATAAAGCGAGCAAAAAAATTAGAATATAGCTCCGAAATTCACAAGAGAGTCCAGATTTTTGTGCAAAAAAGACTTACCACATTTTTTTTTAGAGTCTTCATGGAAAATCGATAGAGGGAGCATGAAATCATGGATTTTCAAGTCTCAGATCTCTAATATCAGCAACCATGGTGGTGCTCTATGTTTTCTAGAAGATACAAGTGCGCAATGAAGAATGGAGTGGAAATGATTAGGGTTTGAGTTTTACTCGCCCTAAATCCGAACAGTGATGAGCTTCTATTTTTTGACTTTGTTTCACAATAAAATCATTTGCATGATTTCGCCCATGGTATTGACTTTAAGTCAATAAACCTATTGGTTAAAAGAGCCCGTGAGTTTGTCTTTTACATTATCATCTATATTAGACCAATGGTGAGTTCGCTTGTTTTGCATGAAATTGACAAAATATAAATGTATTTAAATATTAATGGTAATAACCACAAATGATTACCTTAATATTTACTTATATTGTTCAAAAGGAAGAACTATCATACCTCAAATATTAAAATAATCATTTATGGCTATTTTAATATTTAAATCAAAATATCCTTTTTTTAAATCATGCAAAAAATAAACAATAGAGATTGAACTAAAGATAGTATGTGTGACTTTAAGTCAAACTGAGATTAGTTTGAAGATCAATCATGCACGATACGAGAATGGACTTTTAGTTATCATGGTCGAACTGATTAAAGCAAGAAGGATTTTTGCATGTTTTAGCTCACGTTCAGAGATTTCAGTTCAGTTCGAGTTGCAGATCAATTACATGCTTTATGACTGCCAGTTCGAGATTGAGTTCACTCATTTTTGCATGAGTTTGAACCACATTTTCAAGGATTTTTACTTGTGCTCGGATTTCACTTTGGGATTGTCATCTTTTCACTTTCAGATCACTTTCAGTTGCTTATTCATGCACTTTAGAGTGCCTTCAGTTTGTATATATTGAAAAAGTTTATCTTTTTCAATTCAGTTCTTGTTATTCAGCCTTTGCATTCTGCAAAGTGAATTATTTTGTAACTCAACATTATTTTCAGATTAATACAACAGCAATTTTATAGGTCAATTAGTGTGTTTTTGTAGAAAGACTCCTTTCATTACCATCTTTTTTAGAATTTGCCTTCAAGTTTTCAAGCATCATTGTCATGTAAGATTGATCGAAGTGATTATTGTGTTTGAAGTTTATGAAACCTTTAAATATTTCTGTCTCCTTAATGAATTTTTGTATGCATTCAAGTTTAAATCCACTGGTTAAACATTGTGCTAATCAATAATCAAACAGTCTAGTTGTGAGAATCATATTTTCCTTCTATGATTATTTCTTTAAAAGCCTCTGTTTAAAACATTCAAGTGTTTAAGCTTTTAGATCTAGTTGTGCGAATGAAAATAGTGAGTAATCATTCTGTGAGTTAAGTCTGCATATTGAATCCTTCGTTGCATCACCATAGTTAAGTTTCATAGTTCAGAATTTAGATTTAGTCTTTCTCCCTTTTCCAGAAAATTAAATAGGAACCAGCCTAGAATCTGGAGGTCTAATTCCTTATAGGATACCCATAGCCTAGAACTAGTTCCAAAGTTTCAACAGATTGCTGAATTTCAATATTCAAGCATTCAGGTGCAATTTGATTGACAAAAATACCTTAACATCCGTGAGATTGCTATGTTGGATAAACCATTCATAACCTTCAAGTTCACCAACAACAATACAATAAAGAGAAGAGTTGTTTGGGAGCCTTCATAAAGGGGCTTGTATGCCTTCTCAAGTACAGGTAAATCATGCACATCATCAAAGTCATCTTGATCATCATGATCAGTTGTGCCACTAAATGTGTCATGGATCAATGTATTTGTACCATCATCTTCAACTATGTTTTCTGGCGCATGATCATCTTCTTCCATAGGATCATTAACTTCATCTTCGATATTCACAGCTCCATGTTCCTCCGCTTGCAAAACCACATTCTCCAAGTCATGATAATCCATATCATGTGGCCTAGGGTGCCCCACCTTTATAATGATGATCGACACAAATAAACCATGATCATGATCAAGTGATTTTTTATATATATAAAAAATGTTACAACGATATAAACATTTACAAATTCAATCAATATAAAGACATATAATGAACAACTTACCAATGGATGACAATCATGCCCCCCTTCAATGTGACCATGTTGCCTACAATTTTTCTCAACTATTGTGATTAAAAGTCTTCTCATCTTTAAGCCCTTGCAATTATTGCAAGGACAATAACATTTCCAATCACCCTTTCTTTTCAATCTAGCCCATAATCTAGCAAGTGTCTCTTCATTTTGTTCTGCACTAATATTATTTGACATGATTTTTCTTTACCAAGCTTGAATATTTAGATCTTCAAAAAATATCAAACTCACATTCCAATAATTTTTAATCATAGACAGGTAACAAAATCTAACAATTTTGATATTTTTCACCCAAAAAAAATTAGCCTATAACCTCCACAAACTGTCACAAGTATAGCAAATTCGCAAATATAGATAAATTGTCGAACTCACTTTTATTTATTAAAAAAAATTCGTTGGAACCTCGACGAATGCTAACCATATACTCATCGGCCCACAAATTAAGGAGGCTAACCATATGTCAGCCCACAAATTGATGGAAGGGGATGGTTGACTTTAAGTGTATGTCGAAATAGCGACGAAAATCATGGAGCGTCACAATTTTGACAAACGTCAGGCGTAATTTTTTTAAAAAAATGAAAATTTCACATTAAATACACAAGTACCCGACGATACATCTAATTATACATCTTTTGTTGGAAATTTTCGTCATATTTTGCAGTCATGAGTTAGTTTGTAGTAGCAGTTGAAAATGAAAAGGTTGAAGATGTAGTGATGGAATGCAAAGAGGTTGCAACCATAGAGCATGGCGAAGATTATTTGTTAGAAAAAAATTTGGCGATAGAAGAGGAGTGGCTTGATAAGATTTCTAAGGAAGATGCAAAGATGCACATCATAGTGAAAGAAGAGGAAACACAAGTTATAGCCAATGAGGATGTGCAAGATGTCGCAACAAAAATTGATGTTGAAGTTGTGAATAAGATGAGGTAAATATGTTTTATGATGATATTTTATTTTTAAATAAGATGGTAGAAGAGGAACAAAAGCATGTAGAGAAAATGGAGATTGTTGTAGATGCAGATTGGTGTTTAGATGTTGCAAATTTATGCATAAAAATTGTAAAGGATGCTATAAGATTTTGATGGAGGTGGTTGGTCTATGGTGGGCTAGATCCCATAAAGGAGGAGAGGAGAAGAGAAAACCTTTGGTGGATGAGGATGGTACATGGTGGATGTGAATCCACAAGAGGAGAGAAGGGTGGTGAATAGAGTTGTGGAAGGAGGATGGTTCTTGTGCCGAAAAAGTGCTAGAAAAAGAGAAAGAAGAAATAACCTTGTGCATATTTCATAATGATGGAGTTCCCTACAAATTGCTTGCAATTTGAAAGGGTGATCCTATCACTCAACTCCACCTCTGTGAGCCTATTCTCACAAACTTCCTACCCAATGTGTTTGATGCAAGAGCATCTAGGCAAACTAGCAATCAACATCAACCTAAAAAATATTTCAGTTTTACAAGAATTTTAAATGGGGTACCATTCCAAGTCTACACACCAAAATTTTGGGTGAAATAGAGAACTTTATAATTTTCCGCCTATGAACACCCAAATTTGAATCAATTCATAAAATCAGTCATCTATGAATTTTATGAGCAATATTGTTGGAAATAAATATTAATTTTCATATTATGATTGATGTTTGGTATAAATTTCATATGAATACTGAAAGGAAAAAATTATGAGCCAAGAAGATTGGAACTTCAAATACAAAAAGTATGTTGTGTAAGAGTGTACTATTGGTGAATTGACTAAGAAATTGGAGGAGGTTGATTTTTTTTATATAAACAACAATTAACATTAATTCAACATTTTTAAAAGAATACATATGGCATGGTAACAAAAGAAGGAGACCAGGGGTCATGGGGACAAGAGGGAGTCATCTAAGGATGAGACAAAACATAAAAATTTCTTTGCAATAGAAAAGGCACATGCGACCTTTGGTTTTTTTAAAGAAATGTGCAAGCAGGTGAAAGAGAATGAAGGAAAAAAGAAAAAGAAAAAGAAAAAGAAAAAGGAGCAAAATACTAAGAATCAATGCAGCCACAAATTAAAGTGTGTAGGGGGCATAAAAAAGAATGAAGGAAAAAAGAAAAAGAAAAAGAAAAAGAAAAAGGAGCAAAATACTAAGAGTCACTTATAGAAGGAGAAGCTAAAAGTTTTCAAAGACAAATAACAAGATTCTACATAGGAAAAAGAGAAGGGAAGACCACCAATTAGAGAAATAATTGCAGATTAGGAAGAGGCTACATAGATAATAGAAGAGAAAGATAGGTGCAGTAAAGGACAAGAGAACAAATAAGGAGGGTCCATGTAGCTAGAGAATTTTCAAGTGGTAAAAATTGTAGATGTAAATTAGAGAAAGTGGAAAAGAGGTCACACCACACCTGAGGGAAGATATATATGCAAGTAAAGAGAATTAAAATGTGAAGAGGAAGACTGAGCCATACTAGATGACAAATGAATAAAAGTGTGATTTGTAATCTAATTATTGAATTTGAATAAAAGAAAAATTGTTGATTGCAATCTTTGGGCAGAGTGTTGTTCGTTGTAATTGAAAATTGTGTGTAAGTTTGGTTAAGACAATGAGAATAGTGTTTTATATTTCATCATTGACACTACATTTATTTTCATAATTTTGATTATTTTCCCAATTCCCATATCCTCTATCTAGAGATGATCATCCATGGGATTTTTACTTTGAGGGATTGAGGTGTAGGATTGGCTCCGAGGTTGGTGTGATATTGATTCCCCTTCTGGTAAGTTGATCCCACTTTCTTTCTATCTCAACTGATGTAAAAATAACGTCATTGAGTATGAAGCCCTTATTATTAGCTTACATGGCACACTTTTTACTAATTCCAAATCAATCCATATCTCCAATAATAATTTCCAATAGATTATAAGGAATCATTGGTACCTATCAAGAAAAATAAGACAAACTATCTCAACATTGTGACTTTTCCTTATACTTACTTCACTTTTATCCCCATCCTCTATAAAAACTATCTTGCATAAATAAAATAATCATGTGGATGCAATGAATAGTGCCACTTCTCTTGCGCCCTTAAATTATTTAACAAATTATTATCATTTTTCATTCATTCACTTCTTTGTATTGATTATCATAGATAGTTCTTCCAATAGTCTATTTTGTGCTAATGTTGATTTTGAGGAATGGTACTTGCATATATATTTAATTATCCGAATGATAGTACATTCCTAAATATTTCCTCTAGAATTGTGCATACTTAAATTTGAAAGCTCACATGTTATATTATTCTTTCAAATTTCTTGTATAGACAATCTTGCAATGGTCTCCTTTGTTATTTTGACTAAATCTAAAATACTTGTTACTATTCAAGAGGCATTTTGGTGCTTTTGGGTGAATTTTTTGTGGTAGATCCTTAGTCCAAAATATTCTTTTTATGGGATACTACTAGCAAACAATGGAACCATATTCCTTTTCCCTTATCAAGAAATGCTCTCAATGTCAACAAGATAGTAATCTTATTTGAGCTTTTGCATAGCCATACAAATCTCCTTAGAATTTTTTGAGGCTTGGATATAATTAGTAAAATTTCACCACCTTCTTTGCAAGGTAATTATTTCATTATCATTTCTAGAGACTAATTTATGAAATTTTGAATCTATTCCACTTTAGTCCACAACTACTAAAGTAATATGTAGATTTCTTCTCGATAACACAAATTTTCATGTTGGAGTCCCTTCTACTTAAATTTTGACCATGTTTCTTCATTTAAGAACACATGCTAAATAGTTCTGTGAGAAATTTTGTATTCAACATTAATTTTCAACACCTTATTAGCCTAACTATAATGGTTAGGATGGGGATTTGAATAAAATAATAAAATAGATTATTTGTAAAATTATTAATAATAATGAAAAATATTGGCACACATAAATCTCTTATTCATTATGACACTATCACATGAGAACTTTTATGGCTATTGGTACTACCTTGTATAAACTCATGTATGACACTATTACCATCATTCCTTTGGAGTTGGAGAATTTTTCCTTGCAAGTTTCACTTCAAGGGCTTATTGATTGTAATACATATCATGAACACTTCAAAAACTTGAAATTCTCAATGAGAATCACATTAATTCTCTTGATAATATCCAAGATTATAGAAAATATCTCAAAACCAACATATTCTTCATCATTATTTTTTTCTAGATGATTTGGTTCTCTATGGGAATTAGCATATTGTGAACGCCACAACTAGTACTCAAGGAAAATTTAGACCTAACTAGTTAGGTCCTTACATCATCACCTCTATTTATGGTTCAGAGCTTATAGTCTATGTATAATATATTGTAAAACTATTAAGAAGCCCATAAACATGTAATGCATTTATGTAGTTTTCATGCCTAATTTCTCTCTATATCATTTGAAATTTATATAATCTCATTCTTATAAGGTTGATTCTATTTATCTCATGTCATTGAATTATTGGCACACCTACTTTATCTTATGATTTTTATTATTATTTTATATTCTATCTGAATATAAGATGTGTGCTCTTAAAGCACAATGCATCATATTGTTCAATATTTTTTAGAAATTATAGTAATTTGTATTCTTGTTATTTCTATTCTAAACATGCTTTTTTTTATCTTGAATTATTTATGTATTTTTTATTCAGATACGAAAGCTACTTAGTTTCTTTACCATGTCATTTTAAATTATTTTTAGATCTTTATAGTATTAGTTAATAATTTTTTAATTAGATCTTTGTAGCATTTGACTGAGATATTTAATTTTATTGTTTGGCTACATCTTTACAATATTTAGTTAAACAATTATGTTCCAATTGTTTGATTAAATATTACTTACATTTAATTAAATAATTTAATAACAACATACAAATAAGTTAAAATAAAACATACATAACACATATATCACTCAAAAGAAAAAATATCATCTATATAATATGTTTTAGGTGTGAAAAATCACCACTATATCAAAATTTGGTGTGCATATACAAATTCAATAGTACACTAATTTGTATCATGAAAAGGTATGATTGTTCAAGACCTTAAGAGCAAGTGGGTAGTATGGATATTGTGGTCATTGTTGTATGGAAGCTATATATTGTGAGTAGATCTAAGAATAACTACATACCATATATCCTTGACCTTGCTACTCAACTCTTTTTCATTCTCTATGAGCCATAGATCTCATCGTAGTTCTATGATTTGGTCCATCAACACATGAATCCTAGGATAGTCTATATTAGTGGGTTTTACTAGTTTGACCGTATACAAATTTTATTATCTCTAATCTAGATAGATTTAAAGAGATCCATGTGCAGCCTCTACACTCTCTTCTCTCATCATTACCATGTCTTTCTATGTTGCGAGTACTATTGCTTGGATGATTGCCTAGTCTTGTTTCATAGTGAGGGGAACCACTTCCATAGTGATGCAATCCCCTCATAAATTGACATCCTCATTAGAAACTCAAACCTATGCAACACAATAAAAAAAAATTCTATGTATCTAATGAATCAATTGATCAAGTCAAGTCACTCTTGTGTGCACATTGTAAAAAAAAAAAATTCACCTAGTTCCTTGATCTTCTAGTTAGCATCCAAAGGAGTTGGAGGTCTCATAAGTATTATCACTAGTACTATCATAGCTATATTCATCGGTAGAATAGTGGAGAGACTTGCAACAACTACATTGCTTGAATCTCCTTGCATAGTTTGATTAGGGGAACCATTTATTAATTGTAGTGGTTGTGCCACTCAAGGTTAGGCTCTAGGGCTCTCTTCTATTGTTAATTCACACTCATATCTCTTCTATCATGACCCAATTACTAGTATAGGTGTAGCCTCCTCTTCTCCTACTAAAAGTGGTCTAAGGTCTCTTGTAGGGACATTTGTTGGATAAATAAAAGCTCGTTGTGATTCCAACCATTATAATACAAACCATGTTGTCACCCTAACATAATCAAAACCAAGTTTAGGAGTTACATTGTAGCCAACACAAAGCATAAAATTAATGAATGCAACTACTCCAACTACCAAGTTTAATGGTGATTGGATCCTTTGGGGGGTGAAGATCATGTTCTTGTCAAATAGAAGATTGGATATAGAGAATGCACATTAATGAACATAAACCCTAGATCGATTACATGCTAAAAATAACATTGGTGCAAGATTTGATGATGAGTATGTGTGAATTGATGTATATGAAGCTTGTTGGAGAAGGAAGCATGTAGAAAACCCTAGCAGAAGTTTCCATATAAGAATTTGAATTATGTAATTAATCTAAATGGTGGTGTGTGGCTCGAGGCTAGAATGCTGGTTGGTGAAGATTAGAGAAGGTAGATAAATAAAATTTGTCTGTGTGTGTGTAGTAGTAGCAAAGTAGGAGAGTGAGAAGTGAAGCGAATAGAGAATGCACATGTTGAGATAGAGTGAAACCCAAAAAAAATAGAGAACATCATCAAGGGATTGCATTCAAGGTTCACAACAGAGAGGTGCAAAACAAAGAATTGAGTTGTAGAGATTGTGACAAAGAATTGAGCAGTTACAAATAGAGTTGCAATGATGAATTGTGTTCAAGAACAAATTGTAATATTGTTATTATAAGTTTGATTGGTGTGTGCCATCAAATAACTAGGTAGGTGCTCAGTGTAGGGAGTGGGTGCTCCTAAAACCAGGGCATTGGTGTGTCCTTAGGGTTGGTGCCCTCAAACAATTATAATAAGAGATTTTCATTATGAGGTTGGATTAGGACACTAGATCCTAGGAGCTATTCTCACTGTGGTTTTTCATATCTTGGGTTTTCTATGTATATGTTGTGTTATGTGCAACTATATGTGAATGTTTATTTCTCTAATAGTTTAGTTTAATCTACACTAAAATGGCTAAAATGAATTTAATTGCTTAAAGTGTTAAGGGCTAAATTTTAATTGATCTACTAATTCACCCCCCTCTCAGCAGATTGTTGTGCTCCAACAATAAGAAATATCCAAAAGTGAATTCAATTAAGAAAAAAACATTTATATTTCATTATCTATATTCTTACAAATAAAATCATCTATTCTATTAGAGAGGCAAAAATCCATTCATCATCATTAGGATAAAATCATTATTATTTAAATAAATCACCAAGGTATATGACACCATCACCACCTATGTCTATCAATGAAAACATAATGTTAATTTTTTTAAGACTTGAAATCTACAACCTATTTAATAAGACACTCTAAGGTGTTATGATTCATCGTAGATGCTTTGTGACATAATCACAACCACCCATGCTTTGAACCATACTATTTGACCATCTTATGCTTATAATATAAGTTGAAAACTTACTTAACTCAAGTAGTTCTCCTTAACCCCATTGGTCAAACTAGTTTGATCCAAGTATTAGATCAATTTGATTATTGTTTTTTAAAGTTTACCACCAAAACTCAAGCTTTCTTATGGCGCTTGCAAAATTAATATATATTCGTATTTGAGTGAAACTATCTTCCAAAAGAATAAGGGAGAAATAAAAATGGTTGTTGATTCAAGATCATGCCTTAGTCAAGCAACCTTCAAGTATGGAATAACTCATAAGTGTGTCAATCCTAGGCATTGACATACCCTAATACTATGTTTATAAGAATGAATTATAACCCTAATGGATGCTAGATGATAGTGTTGTGTATATTATGATAAAGGATATATATTATGTTGGAAATGTTAGGGTATGTTCCAATGACTTCCTTAATAGAGTTCCAACAATAGAAGGTATGCCATTGGAATCCTTACAAGTGGAGAGATGCGATGGAGGAAAATTTTAGAATATGAAGGAAGAAATTATAAGAGAGTGCAAGAGAGTAATAATGTGAAGGTGATGCTAGAGATTATTAGGGAGTTCAAAAGTAGGAAAGGTTCCCTAAAATGTGATTTTGTAAGTAAGAAAGAAATATATGTAGTAAGGTAGTTCTAGGGGGTTTAATGAATTTTGTTAGGAGATTAAAATTCAAAACTAGTGGGGACACTACCATGGGTGCATTGATGGCTTAAAGGACACAACCATGCAAACATGGAAGAAAGAAATCCTAATAGTATAAGAGTTCCTTATTGAGGAACTTAGCACATCATTAAATGATTCTAGGTCCAAAAAAGTCAAAAGGAAGCCTAGACATGACTAGGGGAGGTGGACACTAACTTGTGCAAAACAAAAAGTAAAAAGTGTGAAGTATGCATCTTTCAACTCTATATCTTGCCCTCACTTTAGTGGGCTTTTGAACTAGAGTAAATCAAACCAAGATAAATTAAGTAAATTTCATTTTTTTAAACATTTTATAAAGGATACATGCAAAAGGATACTAAAATACATTGATCTTCACCATTTGTCTTTTGCTTGGACCCCACCTCTAAATTTGCAAGACAAGTAAAAAGAAATAAGTAAGCGCATGTTGATAGCAATTGTTCAAATGTAATTTTACCCGTATTCAACAATTTGTTATCTACATTTTGATGAATCTAGTGAGGAGTAGTAAGGATCCATAAAAGGTCATATGAACTAGAGGAAGTGTGAAAAGGGGTTACATGTGAACCAATATGAGAAAAAAGTAAAATAACTATAAGTGTGCCACTTACATAAAGATTTGACAATGATATTGCTACAATACCTTAAAATATATAGTTGTAATGTAAAACATTTATAAAGTACTATAGATATTGATAAAGTCATTATATATTAAATATTAAAGTGATGATGGAGCCAATATATATACCATTGCATAGTTGTGACAAAATAACCCAAATTTCAAAATAGCATGAATATGGTTATGATGGAGCCACCATAATAGTGAAAAAACTACTATAAAGATATTAATAAAATAACATAAAACAAATAGAGAAAAATAAAAAAGTACACTCTTATCCCCTCCTAGGAAAATGTTTTGAAGTTTCACCATCTTGAACACCAACTGCAAATTTAATGGGAACAAAGGTACTCCCTATCATAGTACAATGGCAAATATTTAATGTTAAAAGGATACGCTAATTTGACAGAGTGTCCCAAAAGTCCAAAATTCATCAATTCCATGTGATTTTATCTTTTTCAAGGCAGCTGGTGTAGTTGGTGAGAGGAACAAAGTTTCGGTGAAGGACCAGACTTTTTAACCGCCTCTATTAATACAGAAGATATTTGTGAGTACCTAGTCAAATACGCGTGTTGAACACTTTAATTAAAAAAAAAATCTTAGATTCGCTGACGTGCAAATTGAGAATTTATTAATCAAAACCTAACACATTATATGAATACTCATTCATTTTGGATTCATTTGGGTTTGGTGCAACAACCAATATATAAGTTGTATATTTTTACATAAAAGTCATGAAAATAGTTTGAATTTATTTTAATGTTTTGAGGTTTGGAATTAATTTGTAATGTTTTAACGTGGGATTGAATTAGTGGGCATATATTTGAACCTTATTCATATTTATAATGTAGATTTGATTTTTAAATATGTAATTTGAAATTTAATTTTAGGTCTAAATCAATTCTTTTTTAGTTAGTCATTATTTATAGATTTGAATGTGAAATGTATATTTTGATAAGTAGGACATATTTTCCACAATATGTCAAATTATAGTATTGTTATTAAGATTCAATTGTGTAGTTTTACGAGTCAAACTCATTGACCCATGTTTCATGAGTAGTGGTTCATACAAATCCATCTCATTTGATAGTCATGAGAGATGGGTTTGTATGAACCACTACTCATGAAACATGGGTCAATGAGTTTGACTCGTAAAACTACATGGTTGAATTTAGATATAGCAATATCATAATGTATACTTTGTATGCTAAGGTGTTGTATGAAAGGATGAATTTTAATTTATTTTTAGGATCTATTGGTTTAGAACCTATCTTAGTCATTCATTATATCATTAAATTTAAGAGAATTAGCTATAGTTTGCATTTGTATAATTAATAATAGATTAAGCATTATTACATAGTTATTTAGTGTGTCCTCATCCTTGATTAAATTGTAAAATTGGTTCAAAGGGTTTAACTAAGGTCAAATCCCTTATATAACAAACCCCAGTGGTGTCTATAAATTCCATCAAATTATAGTTACACATTCAAATACTTGAGGTAAACAAGTATTAGGTGATCAAGTGTGTATAGGTCAAGTACACAAATGAGGTTCAAATATGAAAGTTATACTCTGAATATGTAAATACACAAACAAGAAATTGATTGAGTTAGACAAGAGAAGGCTTGGAAGTATTAGTGCTCAACTAGGGCTTATAAGTAGGAGTGCTTAGCCAGTTAATGAAGTTGTAACTTGGCATTTAACCATTGATCCAAGGTTATCACATCTAAAGGCCACAATGAGAAAAGGGTTTGACAAGTTGATAACCCCAATTTATTTGTTATGACCTTTGAGTTTTAGTGTAGATTATTTGGATATGTTGGTTATAGGAATGTTAGTTTACAAAAAGATAAGTTGTTAAGGACTTTAAGTTTACAAGAATAAAATTGGAGGAAGGTATTGGGAGTTGAGCTAGTCATTTTTCCCAAATGGCACACCTATTCAAGAAATCACTACCATCCTAGTTAAGAACCAATGGCGATGAGGTAAAAATAACCTCATAAATATAATAAGCCAAATACCCTTCCAAACCCAATCACTTTTACCCTACCAATTATTTATCTTTAGGATTAGTAATTGCTTACTTTTTGTGAAAAAAATGTATAATCTTTATTTCTTGAAATTGATTGAAATAACCTAAGCAACGCTAACATAATGGTATAGTTTTTAGTATTGTACAGGTCATTATGCACGGTCGGTCATTATGCCCAACCAAGTGGATTTTGAAGCAGACTTCAAGGTAGTTGAAGGAAAGCGTTAGGAGTCTAGGCGCCAGAATTTTAGGAAGTGCATAGTGGATCGAGTCTTTTAAAGCTTTCTGTTATTTTTTGTTTACAAAATTTATGGCTCCTCTCTAAGCCTTTTAAATGCTTTATTTTCTAGACCTAAGTCCATTAGTTAGTTGAATTTTGTTAAAGACTTTCTCAATGGTGATCTCATAAATATAATAAGCCAAATACCCTTCCTTATTTCTCCCAATCACTTTTACTTTGCCAATTATTTATCTTTGGGATTAGTAATTGCTTACTTTTTGTGAAAAAAATGTATAATCTTTATTTCCTAAAATTGATTGAAATAAGCTGACCAACACTAACATAATGGTATAGTTTTTAGTATTGTACAGGTCATTATGCACGGTCAGTCATTATGCTCAGCCAAGTGGATTTTGAAGCAGACTTCAAAGAAGTTGAAGACAAGCATCGGGAGTCTAGGCGCCAGAATTTTAGGAAGTGCATAGTGGATCGAGTCTTTTAAAGCTTTCTATTATTTTCTGTTTAAAAAATTTATGGCTCCTCTCTGAGCCTTTTAAATGCTTTATGTTTTGGACCTAAGACCGTTAGTAGAATTTTGTTAAAGACTTTTTCAATGTTGATCTTCACCATCTAAAATCTAGGATTTTGTTAAGCAGTTTTGTATAAATATGTAACTACCAGAAACAATGCATACTGGATACCATTATGTTGTCATAATGTGCTTTTGAACTATGTCTTTGTGTTACACTTTTCCTAATATGAATAAAACAAGCTTTTCTAGTCTTATTCTTATTTATTAGTACTGTGTGATGGAGTTATCTTGGATGGATTAATTTTGAAGATACAAAAGTTCATGTGATCTAAGTTAAGCATAGCAGTACTCGAGAGCTGGCCACTCAAGGGAATCATAGAATAGATAGATAAGTATTTTCATTTTCACTTCTTTTTTTTTTTGTACATGATAAGTGTGAACAAATCTTATTTGTATGTGTCAAACTCTGTTAAGTTAGCCCTGCAAGTTGTAGTTTGAATTTATAATCTTTAGTTCAGTTTATCTAAAATTTTAGAGCACCCACTTTAGTTATCAGTTGTATGTTGTTAAGTTTGTTTTTTGTTAACAGTTAGATGTTAGTTAATGGTTGTCATTTCAACTTTATAGTTTTATTGCAAGCATTTCTTTTCAAGTAATTTACATGCTTTCTAGTTTAATCATTTTATGCTTTAGCTTAATCATTTATGTTTTCTAGTTTATACAACTTTACACTTTCTAGTTGTAGACATGTAAAATATATATGCACCTAATCTAGAATCACTAATCTCATTTCATCCTTAATTATCCTTCTCCTCACCATTTTAATCAAATAATCTTTATCTAATTAAAATTCGTTATCTTTCCTCTTTTAATTAAATCAATGTTTATTTAATTAGATAAATCAACTTTATCTAATTAAATCATATTCATCCATTAATTAAATAAATCAAGTTTATTTAATTAATCTCCTAAGGTTATCTCTTTAATTAAATAAATCATTTTATTTAATTATCTTCAAATGTTCCTCATTTAATAAAATAAATCAAATTTATTTAATTAAATTACTAATGCATCAATTTCCTCCCATTTGATTTAAATAAATCCAAGTATCTAAGTGAAAAGTCAAAATCAACTAATCTTCATCTTAATTAATCAAATCATGATTAATGCTAATCCTAATCACTCCAATTCTCTAGATTTTGCAACTTGTGCACATAAATCAATTTAATGGATTTATTAATTCCTCATTTTCATTCAAAAAGGCATCTCAAGTGGAATATTCCTCCATTTCAAATCTCCCTCCCAAATGTCTTGTCCTCCAACATGGCATTAACTCCTCTTACATTGTCTCTTACATGTCTCCCACTTGGCATTTAAGACTCTTTCTTCTCCCTCCAACAAGCCATCTTTTGAATTTCAAATCTCCCCCTCTTTGGCACATTGATCAAAATGTGCACAACCTTCATCCTCTCACATCTTGACAAGTGGCATCTTGTCATTACTCATGTTTTATCCCACATCCTCCATGTTTTGCATTCCTCCATCATACTTTCTTATAAATAGAGGCCTCCTCTATTGTATTAATCCTCCACAAGTTTCTCATCTTGACTCCACAATCTTATCCACAATCTCAGTCATTTGAATCCACATCCATCATCTAGGAGCTTATCAAGGATTGGGAAAAGGCTTCTTTCCACATCAAAGAAGCACCAATCCACTATGGGATAGAGTTTGATTCTTTCTTTCTTATGCTTTCACTTAATATATTTGATATCTTACTTCTTTGTTTGCATAGGTAGCATGATCCAATATTTCATAGGGATGCTTGAGTTTGCTTATTTTAAATTGACTAACAATGTTAATAGTTGTTTGTTTTGAGTATTTGCAGATTTTAGCATCCACACTAGTTTAATGGCCTTTTAGTTTAAGTTTTGTTTTCAACTATTCCAAACATTCAGAAAATCTGAAAGAGTTAGCCAGGATGTTTCCTATTGCATATAGCCTCCGAACACTACCCGATTGATACATTTGATGCATATTTCAATTAAAGCAACAAGATCTAACAACAACCTATCACTTTTTGGCATTGTTGTCAAGGATCTTCCTTTTCTAGTGTTAGTAGGAGATTGCTTGAATACCTCTTTTAGGAAGAAAAATAGTCGCCAAGCTTCTTTTCCTACATGGTTAGAAAATGAGGCTCACATGGAAGATTCATACCAAAAAACCCCCTAAAAGATGCTTCAACCACAAGCAGGGAGGAGGAAGTCTCAGTTGAAGAACTTACCAAAGAATTGATTGAGCATGATCAACTTGAGACCTCCCTATATACCCCAAAAATTTTCCTAGTAGAACAAACATTTGTAGAGGAGAGTATTCCTTTGCATACCCTAGAGCCTTAGCCATTAGAGAAAACTTTTGAAGAGGAACACATTCCTTTCAATGTCATGGGTGACCATAGAAATGGTGCTAATCTGACAATGGGAGCACACACATTCACTTATCCTATTACTATTGATGTAGATGATGAGACACCTATGAAACATATTTCACCAACCTTCTTGCCAACCTTAGAGGTTTATCTTCCGAAGACCTTGACCAATTTATATTTGAGTTTAAAGTTTTGTGTCAGACATATGACTACAAGAATGATAACTAGAAACTAAAGCTCTTTCCCTCCACCTTGAAAGACGCAACAATGCGTTGGTTCATGGGATTAGCTTCAGGGTCGATAACCTCTTGGGATGAAATGAAGTTTACCTTTTTGGATAAATACCAAATTTGTTGTAGAGTCAGCGATAGAAAAGAAGAATTGTTCAAACTAAGACAAAATGAAGATGAAAGCCTAGAAGATTACCTAGATAGGTTCATCTTCTTATCTAAAAAATGTGGCGAAGAAGCCATAAGTTTGGAGATTCTAAAGACCATATTTCTCAAAGGGCTTGATGAAGATGCTAAGAGAAGCCTAGATTTAATGGGAAAAGGAGATGTGTCCCAACTTACAATCGAGGATATTTTTGAGTTATGCCAAAATTTCTCCCGTACTTGAGGAGGTATCCATAAGTATACTCTTTTTAGAGGTTCTAATGAAATAGGAAAATTACTTGAGGAGATAGCAAATCTCAAAACTGAAATTCTCATTCAACTAAACACCATAGTAGATGGACTACAATCCAAAACATGTAACCCTTAGACCTTGTCCATCTATTTCCCTAGGTGTAGAAATAAACATCTATTAAGAGAATGTCCCTTAGATAACTTGTTGATGTTTGTCAAGTTTGTGAAAAGATCCATGCCACAGATCAACATGAGATCTTACATGCAATTAAAAATTCCAAGAAAAGGACAACTTAGGTTGAAGAAGAGATCAATCTTGTGAATCAAAGACTAGGAGGAAATTTCTCTTATGGTCAAAACACAAATCCCACCTGGCGACCCCCAAATAATTGGAACCATAATCAATGGGTGACACCTTGGCCTCCAATACCACCTAACTGGGGAACCTACCCTTGGGGACCACCTGAATGGGAAAATCAATCCTGAGGAAATCCCTAATGGACAAATTAGACTCAACAACAATGGTATCCTCAGAATCCTGCTTCTCAATGGAATCAACCTCAAAATTAGTTTTATACTTGGACAAGAAGGATGCATAATCAACAGTAGAATCTTTTACTAGCTCCCCAAAATCCTCAACAAAATGAGCAGGTCAACTAACCACAACTTCCAACGCAACCTGCTCCTAATCAAAAGAATAATCGTCAAAATACCGTAGTGTATTCTACGGAACAAGAAAATGTGACTGGACTCAATGCTATCCATTGTGGAAATCTACAGTTAAGGTCAGGAAAAACACTCCAACAACCTACCATAGTTGAGATTCTGGATGAACCCATTAAGTAATCTATTGAGGCGGCTAAGACAACTTCCACATCTTTGGAGAAAAACCCAATAAGTACTCAAGACAAGACACTTTTGTCATCTCCAGCTGGAACATCCAAGTTACCTCAAGAGGGTGCTCAGTCTCCAACCAATCCTTTAAAGAAGGATTCCACCTCTAAAGAAAAAGCTCAAGCGCCTTTTTCAGAGCATCTGAAACCAACCACCTTGAAAAAATCCTCCGAAAATGTCCTTGTCGACCAAAACTATGCTAATACAAGAGATTAAACAACTTCAAATTGAGGTTCCTTTGTTACAAGCAATTAAGGAGATTCCTGAACTAAAAAAATTGGTTAAATAGTTGTGCATCAAAACACCAAGAAGGAAACCAAATCGAATCAATACTGTTCACATAAATGTTTATCTAGCTGACTTCTTGTCTAGAGAAACCATAACTCCAAAGTATGTTGACCCATGCAGTCCACTAATAATAGTGACAATCAATGAGGTAGCAATACCTAATGCACTTGTGGACTTAGAAGTAGCTATTAATGTAATGATTGTCGATGTGATGGAAAATTTGGGATTTACTGATTTACATTTTGAGCACAACTACAGCGTTGCGAATGTAAAATCAATCCATAGATATTCCTAAGGGTTTCATATAAAATGTTCTTGTTAAGGTTGATGATTGGTAATATCTAGTTGACTTTCAAATAATTCAGTCCCTCACACCAAAAGATAGTTATCTGATAATCCTAGGAAGACCATGGCTAGCCACACTTGCAACCAAGATTGGCTATAGGGAAGGAGGAATGACCATTTATCATGGTCCCAATAGCAAACATTTTTTCCTGTATCCTCTCGCCAAGCCTATTGAACATAAAAAAGTATGGGTTGATGAACTAGATGGTCCTAATGAACAAGATAATCTAGTCTCACTTGCTATGGTGGTTATTAAACAAAATGGTGAGGAGTTGGAAGATGAACTGGAAAACAACATGGAAAATCTTACCATGGGCTCAAGTGATGAAGAGATGTTAGACATAGAAGAGATTCTAGGGTATCAAATCAAAGTGGATCACATTGAATTTAGTAACACCAAATTCATGGGATTACCTTGTCCTCTGGCTAATATCATTCTAAAAATGGATAATTTCTTTGAAGATATTTCCAGACTCCACAGAACCATACCACATAGTTTTCTTCTCAACACTTTGACAAGATAAGTTTATATTGTCACCTCCAACCATCCATGTGTCAAAACCATCATGTTGTTGCCAGGGAAAACATTGAATATCAACAACTGGTTGACAGAGCTAGAAGAGCATAAATTTTTTGATATCTTGGTGAATATATCTAAATATTTTTCTTGGGACTATTTAGAAATGGGAGGAATACACCCAAGTGTTTGTACCTATCACATCTATACCGAGGATGTTCGAGTTGTTTTCCAACCACAAAGAAGTCTCAATCCTTCCTTGAAAGATATTGATAAAACTGAAATTGAGAATCTCTTGCAAGTGGGATTTATTTATCCCATTTTTGATAGCAAATGGGCTTCACCTCTATTTGTGGTTCCAAAGAAAAATGGAAAGTGGAGAGTGTGCGTTGACTATAAGGAACTTAACAAAGCATCCCATAGAGATTACTTCCCCCTACCAAATGGGAGGTCATTAAACCATGTCATGAATCTCGAAGGGAGGTGTTGGATACATTCCAACAATCTCTCCCTCGGCATTACCTAAGGGGGTTCGAACTTGTGACCCTGCTTTGATATCACTTGTTGGGAATTGAGCTAGCCATTTTCCCCAAAAGGTGCACCTATTGAAGAAACTACTACCATCCCAATTAAGAACCAACATGAGGTTGTTAAAACCATGTCACAAATCCCAAAGGGAGATGTTGGACATGTTCCAACAAAATCAAACAAAAACTTAGATGAAAATTTGAAAAATATCAAATATGTCATAGAAACATTAAAAGCATTTGAAGAGGAATGTAATCAAGAAGAATATGATAACTCAAGTTTAATTAATGGAAATTTTTTACCTAATAAGGAGTTATAACAATACACACCCATAAAGCTCAAGAAATCCCAAGAGAAGTGGCCCCCCAAGCCAAGATTCACCTCCCATGCTAGAAAGGGTAAGGATAACCTTTGTAGAAGAGATATATAGTGAACCCTTATGCAAGGATGAAGAAAAAGAGTAAGTTGAGAATTTGAAATTGAATTTGTGAGTGTGTGCAAATAAATATTAGGATTTCTTTAAGGTTGGCATACCTAGGGACAAGGGACAAATATGAAAACTTTTAAAATAGTATATGAGTGTTTAAGGTAAGAAATAATCAAGAAAGTTAGACCCCAAGTATTCTAAACTAAAATCAAAAGAAAACAAAAGAGGAGAGTAGAAAATAACCACAACAAAATAATGGTAAATCAAATATACCTACCACCCTAGTGGCATAAATGGGATACAATCAACAACACCATATTAAACTTCCCATTTTTTGGAAGGATATTAAGGAGGCATCAAATAATTTCTTTGTACTAGAATCCACATGGAGGAGAATGGGAATTAGAGATAGACAAATTAAATATTTGGTTTTGTAAAAATTTTGAGAGATGAAGCCTTAAACTAATATATGAAGAAATACCCATTACATAACAAAGAATGGATTACTCTCAAGGTCAATTTCTTAAATAAATTTGAATCTCTTGAAGTTCTATAAAAAAAGATGTTAGCAAGATGAGGAACACGTTTTAGAAAAAGATGAAAGTTTGAAATATTTTGATTAAACATTTAAAGTGTAGTGAGGAAATTGGAGGAACCTTTAGTCAAGATTGGTGGAATATTAGAGATAGAGAAGCGACAACATTAGTTAGAGAAATCAAGGATCAAGTAGGAGATACTAGAAAAGGAAGAATGCCATAGAGAATAACAATTACCATGAAGAAAAAAATACGGTGCATTCACTACACAAATGAAGTAAATATCCAAAATGAGTTCCTAACCATTAAAGGGTCTAGTTGGGCCACAATAATAAGAGTGGAAATTTTTGAGTTTAGGCTATGGTTAGGTCCAAATCTATCTAGTGCAACTTTTGTAGGAAATGGGATAGACATGCTTTAGAATATTTCTCAATGATAATTGATAAGGAAGAAAATGTTAGATTTGAATCATGTGATGAAAAGGAATATGGGTATGGCCATGCCCATTTTAGGTTACATGATGATCCAATACCACTAAAAGGGGTTTTTTTTTTTAAATCCCATAATTTAGTAGATGACATCAAAGGCCACCAATAAGAAACATAACATATAATCCTCGCCCAAAAACACAAATAGAATACATAAATACCTTTAGGAAGAAGATTATTTAAGAGGGGTACTACAATGAAGATAGAGGTGGTTGAAATAGAGGGGGAGCTCATGTTTAGAGGATGAGGGAAGAAGTTTGTTTCTTCAAATGTAGAGAACTAGGGAACTATGCTAATCAATGTAAAGGGGAAAGAAAGAGATCCTATGATTTCTATGGAGATACTTCCTATGATTTTTTCAACTACCCAAATCATCCCAATATTATAATAATGACCAACTTACTATAGGCCCTAAGAGTGATGAGCTATCAAGGTTGAATACAATAAATGGGGTAAAATAATTAATTAAAATACCAAGATGAGACCTTTAATGCTAGGTATAGCAAGAAAATTAAGACCAAGAATAAGGTGGAGATAGGAGAACCCTCATTATCTAATGATTAGTAGTTAGAAAAATAAACAAGGAAAAGAAAGAGATAATGTGGAGGAGGGCTATAAGTGGGAACAAAAAGGATAATATATTAGTAGAGGTCACTTAAGGAAGGATTGACATTAGGAAGAAAAAAATGTTCTAGTAAGGGTTAGAAGAGGAAGACAAAACATACTCCATAAAGAAGAAACATGACCTAATATTAGGGAATATAGAAATGCCATTATGGAAGAATATGAATGTTATTTTATAATATATTTTATTCATTTTCTAGATTGTTAGTTCTTTCTTGAGGTTGTTCCAATATGTAGAAATTTTCTATGTTTTAGACTATATTTTTTCTTCGTTTTCTAGATTTTCTAGTTCTTTGAGTAAACATATTTGCTAGTTCTAGATTTGTAGGTTGATGTTCCTAATTTGTTGATTAATAATCCTTATGGATTAGAGGTTCTTAAAGGAATAGGTGAGACTTCTACCCTCCCATCCAATCTCATTATTCTTCTTTTGTGTCACCTAGGCATGTGCAAGATCATGATGGGCCAAAAAGTGGCAAAAGGAAAAAATGTGTTTTTACTTTATCAAAATCGCGAAACACAAATTTGACTTTTTGTATGGTTTAGATAAAATTCTATTTTTATTTGGTAATACCAAATCAAAATGAATATTAGTTAGTAATATGTATTCATTAATGATGGATACCATCTCCCACAAGTAAACTTATCAATTTTATGTTTTCAAAAAAATATTTGTTTTACAAGAAAAACAAAATATTCATTTTGAAAATAAAAGTTGATATCCGTTTTGAAAAAAAAAATAGATATTCGTTTCGTGCAAGTATTTTCATCAATTTTATGTTTCCAAAATGAATCTCCTTTGAAAATCTCAAAAAAGCGCACTTTAGTAAAATGGGCATAACTTTTGTGATACTTATCAAAATTTTGATTTTTTATAGGTGTTGGAAAGGTGATTTAGATATCTATACAATGGATAAGATAATTTTGATATATTATGCACCAAAAATTTATTATTCTCATTTGAAGTTATTCCTTAATTTGTAAAATTTTAAATGCTCATAACTCTTGCATATTAAGTCTTATTTTCGTGCCTTTTTGTAATAATCACCCCCAAAAGAATTGAAACATTAAAGAAGTAATAAATAATCAAATATTTATATTTTTGTACTAAGATTAAAAAATTTGGATAAATCATCATATGAGGCCTCTTTGTTGTCTTTGATTGTGAACCGTAGATTTTTGGCACCATAAGACTCTCTAACTCTTCTAGGGTTTTTCACCTAAAAGGAGAGAGGTAGGCTAAAAATGCTAGCTATGTTCATTCAAATAAAGGATTATATGATGTTATTTAAACTAAGTGGAATGATCTAAGTACAACTAAACTATGGAATTGATCAAATATGAATGCAAAACCCAAGAAACAAGTGATGTTTGAAAACACATTGTGTAATGCAATAATGAACTAGAAATGAATGTAAAACTTAACAGAAATGAACCAAACTGAAAGTGTGCACCTGAGATATGGATGAGTAGTGGAAATGACTTCTGGAATGTTGTCGATGCTGAAATTTAGGCCTGGTGGGACTCATTTGCTATTCTAGGTGAATCAGTCCCAGTTTTGGAAAACTGTACCGAGGCCCGTTTTAGCCAAATGGGTGTTTGAATCTCCAAAAATATTTAGGAAACATGTATAGTGGGACTCATTCACCACTTTGGATGAATTATTCCATTCTAAATTTTTTAAAAACTCAAAAATGGAATATGTAGCTTTCAGTTTGCTCAATTTGCACCTCCAGGTGTCCCAGTCTGAAACCTTGATTTCCAAAGCTATAAATGACTTTTTGTGTAATTTTTGGCCTTGAAAAAGTGGAGATGACTTTAACAAGATTTCAAACTAATCTTCAATAATTTCCAAGCCATCCAAGCACCTAAATCTGCAAACACACAATGAAAGAGAAAGAAATGGTGAATGTTAGGGCATAGGGGTTTGCCTTGGTCAAACCCTTTTTAGGTAATTAAACCAAAATGATGAAAATATGTAATTAAGCATGAAATAATGGATTTTTTACCTTTCCATGATGATTGTACTTGAATTTTTGTAGCAAAACATGAAGATTCTTCCCTTGAATGTCTTAAAAGTGCTACCTTGGTGACTTAGAATGACAAAACTCTAGCCTGCTTGACTTGAGATGGAAGAAAAATGATGAATGAAGTTAAGTTATGATGAATTAGGGTTTATAAGGTTGCATTTATAGGAAATTCACCTTATTTTCTTGTAAATTGGACCCCCAAGGCTGACATGAAGAAAAATTGAATAAAAATCCTAATTTTTCCCGCTTATACCCAAAAAATGGCTCAAATGGGATTTATTCGACACTAATGGCGAATGGGTCCCATAGGGGCCATTTTTACTAGCTAGAATGCCGAGAAGTAAGAAAATCAGGTTTATATGATGACTATGTTGGTTATTTGATCAAATTATGCCTCAGGATGCACAATATGGGTTAATATGGGCCTATTAGTGATGATGTAAAAGTCGATTGGGGCTTGGGACACAAAATTCAATGTGGAAGTGTGATTAAGTACACTATACAACACTAAAATGAGGTCCACATAGCCTAGGAAGGCACAAGAACCAATGTGAATGTGCAAGACACATTACAACACTAGTTTATCATTAAGTTTAATTCACAAGCCTTCTAAATTGTGTAATAATATTATTAAACACATTCTATAATTTCACATTAGGGAGAAATAAGTTCATTAGGTCTAGAAAAGCGTGAAAATCCTTTACAAGACTTTACAACACCTTTATAAGACGTTAAGAGCATGTTATTCAATTTGCAAGGGTCCAAGACCTAGTGTGGATGCATAAAATGCCTCATAGCACCTAAATCAAGGCCTCATTAAGCCAATTTATCAAGAATTAATCGCATGTCAAGAAAAAGGGTCCTTTTTTCTGTGGCACATTTAGCCCCCACTTTAGTGAGAGGATGAACTTGCTTCAAACTCACACTAAAGTAGACATTCAAGATAAATCCACATGTACAGATGCAAATGACAAAGAATGACAAAGATCAAAGGAGGTGGCCAAGCCCCCTAGATCCAAGATCCTAAGTCAAACCATCAAGATATAAAATCATGCAATGGAAAGAACTAGAAGAGGAGAAAAATGAGATGGGAAAAGATGTACTCACTTTTGGGCCACAAAACTTTAGGTCATCTGTGGGGTGAGAATTCCACAACATACTCACTCTAAGGCCACGAAACTTCTAATTGTTCATGGGGTGAAAAATCCCAAAAGGTGAGAAACATACGCTAGTTGGTATGCTCTCACAAACACAAGGGTGGCTATGGGGAAAATTCATGCCACTAGGTGGGCTTCTTGCTCAACCATATCAAAGTTATACCTCCTGATAACTTTAATAAGGGACCAAAAATGAAAAATGATGTTGGTTCAAGCCCTATGAGTTAAGTAAAACTTCATATGCTTGACACTCATAGACATTGTTAATGTAGAATAGAATATGGATTGTTCAAAGGGATTTTGCTTTTTTCGTGCAAGGTCTCATCTTAGGGGACATTGTGCTTAATGTCTCCAAGAGAGGATGTGTCAAAATAAGTATCATGCTCTTGGAAGGAATCAAGCCCACTGACTCCACCAAGAAAAGAACGCATCGCAAGAAGAAAGAAATCGCACAATGAGATGTGAGTGGTGATGTATGCCCCTAATTTAAAGCAGTTGCAAGCACCCGTACTATGAGCAATTGCTTTAAAGCAAAAGAAGAGGAAATGAAAGCTCATTCTCAAAGCCCTATGCCAAGTCATATGTTCCCAATAAGCTACATCATGAAAGAGAGAAGTATGTCATATGCAAGCCAACTTAAGGTATGTTGTGCACATCCCAAGCTTGCTCTTATGTATTCATGAAAGTTTAATTACTATCCCAACCACAAGTGACATACGAGGACAAGGCTATCAAACCCCTTGCCCCCACTTAGTGCAGGACAAAGGTGAGCCGAAATAATTGATGAAATGAATGCTAGAGTGAAAATCAATATCAATCAGAGGAATTAGGTTCCCCCACAGAGGGAAGCAAACCAAACTCCTAAAAATGTTGTATTTTACAACTCAAGGCATTACATTCATTAGTAGAATGACCATGAACTCTATGATATGCATAGAATGAAGTCTTGGAATAACATTTCTTACGATTTCTTGGAGGGAGATAGATCAAGTGATCTTGGAGGAGTCTCAACAAGATACCCTCCTGATCAATGGTAGAAGGGGGTCTTGTGGTGGGTGTGAGAGAGACATCTTTCTTAGTATTGAATGTCATACTTACACAAGACTCTTTAGATTGTGAGATTTCACTCTCTTTATAGGAGGATACAAAATCCAATGAATTCAAATCATGAGCTTTGTGCGAGATGAAATTGACATTAAGTGAAGGCATATTTGTATGTTGCATGTTTGATGAAGGATGATGCTCAAGACCACTAGTTGTTAAGGATGAGTTAGAAGGGTGTTGTGTGATATTGTTGATGTTGGGTTGAGGTTTGGCGATCTCTATTACAAGACAATAACCAAGACCATGACTTGTTTGTTGTGTGAGAGGGTCGATAGGGTTGCGGATGCCTTGTTCTCAAGCACCACATCCTTTTCCATAAAGAATTTTCATGGATATTGGATCGCGTGGTTGTTCGTTATTGTGTTCGTCAAAGGTTGTTGTGTAGTTAGCTTCCTTGTCTAAAGTGGTTGAGGTGGATACTTTTGAAAGGTCGTCTGAAGTTGGTGTTGACATGATTGTTGTGTCTTTTCCCTTTTTTGAATATTTGTGGATGATTTTGTATTCACCCATGAACTCATGCTCAAAATGCAAGGAACCCCAATCATTGTCCAATAATGTTGTGTGATGTTCAATGTGTTTTTTTGTTTTGTTGTGTAGGTTCCACTTGTGTGGTTGGTGTTAATGTGTTCAAGGGGTTCTCTTTGGTATTGGTAAGTTGTAAGACACTATAAGGTTTAGGGTCAGCATCAAGGGTGTATACTTTGGTGTCATAAATGTATTTCATTTTACGATGAAGAGTGGAGGGCACACCTTTCATGGCATGAATCCATTGTCTGCCTAAGATAAGATTACATGAAATTTCATAAGGAATGACATGGATTTTTGTATTCAAAGTGACCACTCCAGTGGTAAGAGGCATAATGATTACCCCTAGTAGTTTCTTGTCGACATTGTCAAATCCCTTAATAGATAGAGAATCAGGTTGAATGGAGGAACTATGAATGCCAAGCCTATCCAAAAGACTCACACTACACACATTAAGAGAAAAACCATTGTCTATAAGAGTTCTCTTTATGCATGTTGTTTTGTATTTAGCGATGATCATGAAAGCTTTGTTTTGTTTTTGCAACTCTAAAGGAGGGAGCTCGTGTTGATGCAAAGTAATGTCAAGATTCATGCTATGGATTAAAGTTGCCACAACATTTAGAGTTGTATTAGGAGGAACTACAATTTGGTGTAAGGCTGTTTGAAGAATAGTGTGGTAATTTGGTGAGTTCTGAAGTAAATCCCAAAGGGAAATCTTTGCAAGAGTATTCTTTAATTGTTCAACAAGATCATACTCCTTTGTGTGTGGGATGTAATGAGGAGCACTAGGTGGATTGGGCAAAGGTAAAGGGATTGGGGTTGGTTGTGGCAGTTGCAGATTATTTCGGGTGTTATATGTATGAGCAACAATATCATTACTAGATTGTTGCAACACATTGGTTTGAGGGGGGTAGAGGGTGTATCAGGGTTGGTTAGAGAGGTGAAGTTTATGTGAAGGTGGGTAAAGAATAAGTTGAGGTTTATGTTGAGTTTTTTGTTTGTGTGAAGGGGAGTAGAGAATTAGAGGGTTGTTAGGATGTCCCACGGGGTATGTGTGAGGTCCATTGAGTGAGGGGGATCTAATGGAAACTTTTGCATTTATAACCTCAGTGGTCTTGGTTTGATGTATCTCTAAGGAAGGAAAATCGAGAATCACCGTTTTATCTAAGGAAGATACATTATTATTGTTGTCATTTTTGAGCACCGTGATATTCTCCCTAGAAGGAAAGCGTTTAGGAGAACAATAAGCCACATATTCTTGACAAGTAGGGATAGGTTCTTCCAAAATTACTTCATTGACAATAGGGGAATGATCAATGATGGGAGTGTCAAGAGGGGGATGATTAGGAGAAGGTGTTAGTTGAATGTCGATTGTCGTTAAGGTCTCATTCTCTTGTGCTATATTTTCTACCTAACTAGGAGAGCTTGTAATATGTTCATCCAAGTTTGAAGTGTGTAAAGTAGCTTCATCACAAGTGAGGGAGGCATCAAGAGATGTATCACTATGCTTTTCAAATATATTATCCCAAAGGGTAGGAGCATTAGGGAAGGGGGGTTCAAGATTCTCATGACGCTTAATAGGGTTGTCTTCTAATACCAACCTATCCTCTTGACATCGAGGAGGGATATTAGGAGATGGAAAATTTTGATTGTCATGGTTATGGAGATTAGGTAAGGTGGTATTCAGGATTTCATCTTCTAGTTTTCTAATGTCTTCCCAAGGCTGAAGAGGAGAGGGACAATCAAGACTCAGTGCTTGTAGCTCCTTTCACCAAAATACCTTCATCACTAATAGGAGAGGTATTGGGAGAAGAACAAGTATAAGGCTCGTGATTATCTACACTAGAATCCTCTTGTGTTATTATATTCTTGCAAATTTGATAGGTACCAGGAGGGTATGCAAAATGCTTATCAAATGTTTCACTTTGTTGTCCTAGATTATGTTAATGAAAAATAGAATCATACAAGCCACTTGCTATTGTAGAAACATGGAATGATTTAAGAGAACACATAATAATATGAGAAAGTAAATAAAGTGCAATGCAATGAATTAAAAGGAAATGAAATTTTCAGATATGAAACAAGGTAATGCTTTGATTACACTATGCACCAATCGGAAAATGACATGAAAAATGTAAAATGCAAAATGGAACAATGCATGAAATGAGCTATTTTCAGTGAGATCTAGTGAAATGCATGCTACCAAAATGCAACTAACTAATATAGGTAGGTTAAGGCACCAAACAAAAGCTTAAAAACAGATTTCTGAGTTCTGTAAAATGCAGTTTTAGAGGTCAAAAGGGATTGATTCGCCCAGGGTGGCGAATGAGTCCTAGTATGGACTTTTTTCACAATTTTCAATTTTTTTGAGGAATTTTAATGCTGAGATGCAAAAATAAGTTAAAAAATGTATAATTGTAGAAAATTTTAATGAATTTAGATGCTAAGAATGCCACCTAAATGCACTTTTTATGAATACAAAATTTGAAACCTAGCATGCAAAGTAACTAATGCAAATCCTAATGCAAAGTTAATGCAAGACTAGATGGACTCCAAATTAGAAGAGAGGATATTTGAAAAAGGTCAGGTTCACCAAAATGAACCGTAGATTTTTGGCACCACAAGACTCTCTAACTCTTCTAGGGTTTTTCACCCAAAAGGAGAGAGGTAGGCCAAAAATGCTAGCTAGGTTCACTCAAATAAAGGATTATATGATGTTATTTAAGCTAAGTGGAATGATCTAAGTGCAAATAAGATATGGAATTGATTTAATATGAATGCAAAACCAAAGAAACAAGTGGTGTTTGAAAACACATTGTGTAATGCAACAATGAACTATAAATGAATGTAAAACTTAACAAAAATGAACCAAACTGAAAGTGTGCACCTGAGATATGGATGAGGACTAGAAATGACTTTTGGAATTCTGCTAATGTTAAAATTTAGGCTTGGTGGGACTCATTCACCATTCTAGGCAAATCAATCCTAGTTTTGGAAAACTATACCGAGGCTCGTTTTAGCCAAATGGGTGTCTGAATCTCCAAAAATCTTTAGGAAATAGGTACAGTGGGACTCATTCACCACTCTGGGTGAATTATTCCATTATGTATTTTTTGAAAACTCAAAAATGGAATATGTAGCTTTTGTTCTGCTCAATTTGCACCTCCAGGTGTCTTGGTCTAAAACCCTAATTTTTGAAGCTGTAAATGACTTTTTGTGTAAGTTTTGGCCTTGAAAAAGTGGAGATGACTAAAAAAATTTCAAACTAATCTTCAATAATGTCCAAGCCATCCAAGCACCTAAATCTGCAAACACACAATGAATGAGAAAGAAATGGTGAATGTTAGGGCATAGGGGTTTGCCTTGGTCAAACCCCTTTTTAGGTAATTAAACCAAAATGATGAAAATATGTAATGAATCATGAAAAAATGGAGTTTTTACCTTGCCATGATAATTGAACTTGAATGTCTGTAGCAAAACATGAAGATTATGCCCTTGAATGTCTGAAAAGTGCTACCTTGGTGACTTAGAATGATAAAACCCTAGCTTGCTTGACTTGAGATGGAAGAAAAATGATGAATGAAGTTAAGTTATGATGAATTAGGGTTTATAAGGTTGTATTTATAGGAAATTCACCTTATTTTCCCATAAATTGGACCCCCAAGACTGACATGAAGAAAAATTGAATAAAAACCCTATTTTTTCCCGCTCATACCCCAAAAAATGGCTCAAATGGGACTCATTTGCCACTAATGGAAAATGGGTCCAACCTAGATGGGACTAATTTGCCACTAATGGTGAATGGGTCCCACAGGGGCCATTTTTGCTAGTTGGAATGCTGAGAAATAAGAAAATCAGGTTTATATGATGACTATGTTGGTTATTTGATCAAATTATGCCTTAGGATGCACAATATGGGTTAATAGGGGCCTATTAGTGATGATGTAAAAGTCAATTGGGGATTGGGACACAAAATTCAATGTGAAAATGTGATTAAGTACACTATACAACACTAAAATGAGGTCCACAGCCTAGGAAGGCACAAGAACCAATGTGAATGTGCAAGACACATTACAACACTAGTTTATCGTTAAGTTTAATTCACAAGCCTTCTAAATTGTTGAAATAATATTATTAAACACATTCTATAATGTTGCATTAGGGAGAAATAAGTTCATTAGGTCTAGAAAAGCATGAAAGTCCTTTACAAGACTTTACAACACCTTTACAAGACATTGTTAAGAGCAAGTTATTCAATTTGCAAGGGTCCAAAACCTATTGTGGATGCATAAAATTCCTCACAACACCTGAATCAAGGCCTCATTAAGCCAATTTATCATGAATTAATCCCATGTCAAAAAAAGGGTCCTTTTTTCTATGACATAGATTGTTATGCACACCCTTGCCCAAGTTGAACTAGAAGAGCATGTATCTCTCTCCCTCTCCCTCTCCCTCTATCTATTTAGCTATCTCTCCCTCTCTTCCCCTCTTCTCTCTCCTTCTCTACCTCTCTCCCACTTTCCTTTACTATACCTCTATGTATATCTCTCTCCTCTCTCTCCCAATCCCTCCCTCTCTACCTAGCTCTCGCCCTTTCTCTTCCCCTCTATCTTTCCTAGGTAATATATACCTCTTTCTTTTTTTTCTTCTTCCTTTGCATGAAAGGAAATCCACACAACCATTGAATTTTTATTATTTTTGTCAACCTGCAAGGAATCAAACTTCTTACAATCTTCAATATCAATCTTCTTATCAAATTTCAAGGCCATGAATATGGTTTCATCATTTGAATCATTATCCTCATCTTCTGAGGAACAACTAATTTATTTGGAATAGAGACTCCTTTTGAACTTCTCCCTTTTGTTGCTACCTTATGATTCTTTACAATGACATTTAGAGGTTAAATGACTAATTCTACCACAATTGAAGCACTTGAAAGGTAACTTACTTTTGTATTTTATAGTTCCCTTCTTCAATCTTCTCACAAAGTTCACTTCTACCTGATCAAAGTCACCATACTAATCTGTAGTTTCATCTTTTTCTTTCTTACTGGCTTTGAATGTTGCTTCCTTCTGTATACCTTGGAATTTTATCCTACTTTAACGTGCAAAATAACTAAGAAATGAAAATGATAAAATACCCAAGGACACCTCAAGATTAGCCAAAGGAGTGATAAAACAAGAAGGAAATGGATAAAACAAAACAGAAAAAATTTCACCTTCCTTGCTGTTGATGTCTCCTTGATTGGCCCTTGCTTGGGATGATTTGTGTGCTCCTTAGATGATGGCTTGAGTGACTAAATGCAAGATTAGATGTGAAAAGTGATTAAAAGATATGGCTAAATGATGGCAAAGGATTGAAAATGCAAATTGGCAACATGTAGTTATGAAAATCCAAAGTGTTCAAAATTCCCTTGAAGAGGCGGTATTTATAGGAGAATTTGAATTCTCTAGAGAATTCAACAGTCAAGATGCATCCAACAAGGCCAAGATGAAGGGCTATGGTGGGTTGAGAACCTACAAGCCCTCACATCTTGACATGTGGATGGTGAAGTGGACAAGGGGATATGAGGTGGGAGTGAGGTGTCAAGAAGGTACATGAGGTGGAGGAAGGACATGCACCTTGGGGAGTGAGGAGATTTCCTTAAAAAGGGATTTCTTGTCCCCAAGTGGGAGTGAAAGGGACATTTAAGGAATTTTGAAATTCCTCAAAAATCTACATGGGAAAAGGAAAGGTGGTTGGGGATATAAATGTGAATTAAAAATTCACATTACTAGGATGATCTAAAGGGTAAAAGGTGGGCTCCAAAAAGGTGGGACTTGGTCACATGTGGAGATTGTGACAAGTCCAAGGTTCTAGAAGCCTTGGAAAGACAAAATATGAATTAAAAATTCACATAGGGAGGAGAGGACATGGGATAAATAAATGAGAATTAAAAATTCTCATGGGAAGGAGAGTCAATGTCCAAAAAGAAAAATGGAAGAATTGACCAAAAAGTGGTGCTAAAAATGGCTAATGACCTTGGTTAAGGTTGTGCAAATATTGGATTATGGTAATTAATGGCAGATTAGAGGCAAGTGGCAAATGTAGGAGGATGTGACATTAATCTCTGATTAAGAGGATGCACATCATAATCATGAATTAATTAATTCAGATTAGGGTAAAGTTATGGAGAATGTGACAAGGAGAGAGAAAGTTAGGAATTTTAAAATGATTTTAAATCAAAAGGGGGAAAATGACTAAATTAAATAAATTAGCATATTTATTTAATTTAGAAAGGAATAAGGTGAAAGACAAAGTATTAATTATTAAATACTTTACCGACATGAGACAAAAGGTGTAATATTAATTTAATGAATTAATATTAACACGATAGACAGAAAGACATTAAATTTAACCATATGGAAGTGATTAAATTTAGATGTCTACATTTTGCCCCTCTTCGAAATATTGTTAGGATAATAGTGTTTCGAAGAAAAATAAGATGCAAATGAGACCAGAGGTAAAAGATGGTGATGCCCCTAGCATGGAAAAGGTTAATGATGCCCAAATGACCAGCTGAATGTATAGAGGAATGGTAAAAGGGTATGCCCCCTCGAGAGGGCGATCGGGGAAGAAAAAGGGGGTCCTCGGGTGATGTCTCGATAGGGAGAAAAGAAGGACGTCATTGGATAGAGCTCGGAAAACTAAGAAATTTTGGTTTTTGAACGGAGGTGATCCGACGTACAGTTTGCAAATGGCAGCCTTGGGAAGTTTGGAATTAGTTGGAGGAATAAAAGGTTAAATAAAAGGTAAAAAATACCTTTTGGGAGGAGGGGGTTAAAAAGGTAATTTTGAAAATTACGTTGGTCATTTGCACTGTAGCAGTTGAGAAGAAGAGAGTAGAGAAGAGAAAGTGAACGACGAGGAACGATGTTGACGGACAATGACACCGCGATCGTGCACCGGGCGGACGAGGTTCGTGCATTGTACAGCGGGGGCGCAGGCGGAGAGCATGTGAGTCGCAAGAAAACCCTCATATTTAATTTACGCACTTTTTATGTAAAAATTTAAAATTTGAAAACATGGGTTTTGTCGGGGGAAAATTTAGAAAAATGGGTCTTATTTAGTTTTGAAAAAAGGTCAAAAAAAATGGGAGAAGAGACACACGCTGGTAACCACTTAACCTAGGCGCCGCCTTGCTTGGTTCCACCCGGCGTGGGGCGGTTCCACCCGGCTGGTCGGCAGTTCCGCTTCTCGGGGCGGTCGACCCGCCTGAAGGCGGTTCGCCCATGCGGCGGTGACTGAGGCGAGTCCCGCCCTGCCAGGTAGAAGCGGTTCCGCCCATTCTGACGAGGCGTTCCGCCGAGGCTTTCCCGCGCTGTAGATGCAGCGGTAGTTCCTGCCCGCCAGAGGCTGGTCCCGCGCGCCCGGTGGCCCCGGTGATTCCATCGTAGTGGGGCGGTTACACGCACTTTGAGGCTGGTGATTCAGCCCAACAGAGAGGGAGGTGAATCCGCCCTGGCGGGGAAAGCAGTGAGGGAAAGAAAGAAAGAGAAAAAGGTAGAAAAGAAATGTGAAATAGCCAAGAAATGTGTTTGTTCATGCGAGTTTTGGCCGATTCACGTGTGCATAGTGGCAGTCGAAGGTGATGGCGGTGATAGCGATGAATGGGAGGAACCGAGCGTTGGATCTACCGGGGAGTTAGATCGCGTGTTTGGTTTCCGGTCCCGAGCACATCGGCGTATTGTACATTGATAGAGATGCAAAACCGAGCGTGTTTTCACCGGCGGGAGAGATATTTGTGACATTGGAGGATGTGGTGTATCCGAGAAATTTCTTAGATTACCCGGCGATTGTAGTGGCGAGGTGGTATCCTTAGAGCTACAAAAAAGAAACTTTGAAAGGGGTTTGTTAGGTCATGTGGCGTTGCCTCTGGTGAAGGTTGGATTTGAAGCGGATGTTGGTGATGAAGCGTGTCGACTATTATTGCAGTGTGGCTGATTAGTGGGATCTGCTTGCGGATCGAGTAGATGGACATGTAGCACTGCGATATATGGAGGTGATCTGCCACATTGTTGAGTGGCAGGGAGGACCGTTTTCGTGGGGGTCGTGTGTATTGGCTCAGTTGTACAGAGATATGCACGGGATCTGCTACCGGGAGGTATCGAGTGTGACACATGTGACTCTACTGCAGATTTGGGCATGGGAGCATATTGTCATGACTAGACCGGTAGTGGTGAGGGAGGGGACAGCGGATGACCGTGAGCCCGTGGCTTGGGAGTATGGGGAGGAGAGAGGGTGGATTTTCCGCTTTGAGATGCAGGGGGAGATGGAGGGGTGGAGGAGAGCATTTGATGATCTGCGTTCAGGGGACATAGAGTGGCGGCCATATAGGGCACGTCAGTTCAGGGGATGGTCAAATACTAGGAGGCATGAGGGGTATTTCCTGAGCTGATGTTTTATTATTGGTACTCTACCACGCATAGTAGAGTCTCATCGACCAGACAGAGTGCTGTGACAGTTTGGGGTGATATAAGATATTCCGCTGGCACCTATCTTGTTTCGGCGTTACAGTAGAGAGCTACCATGGGGATGACGTATATCACCAGTGACAACCAGGGCATCATGGATGGCAGCAGGACAGGCGGCTTATCCAGGGAGGGTAGGAGGAGAGTAGATGCTAGTGGTGACCGAGCGATATCAGAGGTGGTTTTAGAACAGGTTATGGGAGAGGATTACGCCTGCGCCGCCTAGGTTGAGGGTAGCAGGTGCCGGACCAGCGGAGGAGCCGAGACCACGGAGGGAGAGGAGAGGAGGGGAGTAGCAGCGACGAGAGGCGACAGTTGTAGATGAGGGGAGACAGGAGGAGCCAGAGGGGGATGAGAGAGAGTAGGCAGGTAGAGCAGGGAGGAGGAGGAGACATCAGAGACGAGGCTGGAGAGAGGGTCGGCAGTAGGAGAGGGGGCAGCCACAGAGAGCTCCGGGGGAGAAGAGGGTGGAGGAGGTGGAGGAGAGGGTGGATAGAGAGGGTCGGCAGCGGGAGAGGGGGCAGCCACAGAGAGCCCAGGGGGAGCAGAGGGTGGAGGAGGTGATGGATGTTGATGAGATGGAGGATGTGGAGGTGGTAGGTGCAAGGGATGCTGCAAAGGAGGGGAGGAGACAGTTGGTGGTAGGACGACATGGTCAACCACGGCGGTTGCGGGTGCGGCCTATTGTAGAGAGTCATGAGGCTCATCAGGAGCCGAAGAGTACAGAGGAGGAGGAGGTGAGAGCAGCACCAGGAGAGGAGAGGTCACCACGACATCGATTCATGGTTGAGAGATAGGGAGAGGCGAGACGATTTCGGGTTCGCCAGATTGTGGAGGACCAGGAGGAGGGATAGGAGCAGGGGGATAGGGGGCAGCCAGCAGGTGGGGAGGAGGAGATAGAGCTGGTAGTTAGGGAGGAGGATGGGGAGGATGATGTGATGAATGTGGACAGAGATGTGGCAGAGGAGGATGTTATGGCAGTAGATGCATTAGTGTTAGTTCTTTATGTACCAGAGGATCCCACTGTACAGGCGAGGGGCGCAGAGGCAAGAGTACAGATGGCGGAGCGGAGAGTGAGGGCTCTGGAGGCTGAGCTAGCCAAAGTACAGTGGGAGTCACTGATAGATTATGATGCCATTACTTTCCAGCTAGCGGGAGCAGTGAGGGAGAGAGACAGGGCACAGTTAGAGGTGCAGAGGATACAGAGCGAGTTGACTAGTATGACATAGGACCGCGACAGATTACAGGCATAGGTCATGGTTTTACAGGCTAGGGGAGAGCTCGAGGAGAGGACAGAGCAGGGAGTTGAGCAGGGGATAGGAGGTACTAGTCAGCAGTCAGGGGGTCTCCAGCGAGACTGGGACGAGCTTCAGGATAGGGTACATTGCCTTGAGTAGGCCGTTGGAGATATGGGGTTGATACAGGAGAGGGAGGCTGTGGCAGTAGAGAAGGCACGAATTATGAGGGCTGAGAGGGACGCAGCACAGGCTCATGTACAGGTGATGGAGGCAGAGAGGGATGCGACACAGGCATGCATTCAGAGTGAGAGGGTCGTAGTAGAGGCGGAGATACAGGCATTACAAAGAGGGAGAGATGAGGTGGTAGCAGAGGTAGTGACTCTTCGGAGAGAGAGGGATTTGGCAGAGTTGCGGGCACAGGCTCTCCAAAGGGATAGAGATGTAGTAGTGGTTCGGGCACAAGGGGCTGAGAGAGATAGAGATGTAGCAGAGATGCGGGTGCAGACCCTACAGGAAGAGAGGGATGCTGCGATGACTCGTGTTCCGACAGGTTAGGGTGAGGGTGGGATGCCCGAAGCAAGATGTGCAGATTGTGGAAAGAGAGAGGGATGCAGCAGTGGCACGAGCAGTAGCTGTAGAGGAGATGAGGGATAGATTACAGGCAGAGCTGGCACAGCGTCAGTTAGCTCAGGAGGCCTAGGAGCAGGAGAGGAGAGTTATCACCAGAGACCAAGACAGGTATCGACATGAGTGGAATTCTGCTCGGGTCCAGGTTGCAGAGAGAGGATAGTATGAGAGAGGTAGGCTTTGGAATGGCTGCATATTATGATGCAGTTCCAGATCCGGCACAGCGGAGATTCCATTATACTAGGCAGACACCTCAGATGTTAGCTCCATCACAGTCATTGGGGATACGGACATGTGGTACAATGATTCACCAGGTGTTTCACCAGGTAGAGGGGCAGGACCTGAGTTTCCACAGAGATCAGATGTGGGGAGTTCATTTGGGAGGTGACAGGCTACTAAGTTTTTGACAGATGCAGGATGTAGTGTGTAGGATTTATTGACAGAGATCAGAGATGTTCTATATCTCTGGATTTTGTATTTTATCATGTGATGTATGATGGACATGTGACAGATATTATATTATTTTGTATGGGACAGTTCTTATTGACATCATGTAGTATGTTTCCTTTTATGATGGGTGATTATATGCATGCGTATATGGTATTACATGTTTATATGGATGGATGCATTGGTTTATTTATGCTCATGTGTTGGTTTATTTATGCTTATGTTCATGAGATGTTCACATGGATATTGGAATATGAATAATTTTATATGGATAATCATACTTATTCTTTTTTATGCTTATGTGTTGGTTTATTGAGATGTTTATGTGGATGATCGGATATATGCACTTATGGAATATGAATAATTTTATTGATGCGTATGGTGATGTGTTATGTGTACCTATGGGATCTATGATGATTTATATATATGGGTGCCTAGTGGACGGATTTGTCATGTATGTATATGTGTATGATGGATTTTGTATGAATATTTTATATATGCAGGATGTGAAGTATTATGTGAATATTTTATATATGCAGGATGTGAAGTATTATGTGTCTAACACTTTGTGATGCAGGTGGCGGTGTATGTATGGACCTAACATGTGGTGGTGCAGGTGACGATAGATGTATGGACCTAACATGTAGGGCAGGTGATGATGGATAATAATTTTGTAATTCTAGAGGAAGTAACACACGACCATAAGTGCCAATAAGAACTGACATGATAATGAGAGGTGGGTATGTGGTGATTGTAAAGATGGATGTCATTTGGCATCTGTCAAAAAGTATCAGTATCTTGAGAAGAATGGAAAAGAATGGGGGAAGGTATTTCCACAACCAAAACCATAGGGTGAGTGTCAATGCAATGATTATGAAAATGCAATCCTAATTCAATTTGCCATCTTTGGAGCACTATTTTTGTTATAGCATAAGACACGATACACCAAGGTATGGAGGACCGAGGCGAATTAGTGTCTAATGCATGAAACAAACACAACAGATAAGAAGGCTATCCCAACACCCCAAAGTCACAAAAACCTTGGTCGGGCCAAGTATTGAGATAACCACAAGCACAAAAGGATGCCCCAACATAACACAAGACCTTGGGGATCTTGGTGGGTACTACATGGGACAACCAAGAAGACACAATCAAACAAAAAAGCAAGATATGCCCCTATGTTGACTAATCAAAACACACCATAATATGATAAATTATGGCGGCCTTGATAAGTGATGATAGGGAGCCCAGATGATAAACAAAAACCAAAAGCATCAAAAGATCACAATCAATTTCAAACGCCCATTGCCATAGGATCAAGGGGATAGATGGAATTGATGAGGTCTGTTAGGAAGGATGTATCCTGATGAGACCTATGATGGATACTAAGCGAAAGGATTGATATGATATAGGATATTCAAAATTGATTAGATTCATTGGTACAAATGGGTCTTGTTTGTTAAGGACCAGCTAGATAAAGGCATATCTTAATGAGATGACACAAGGGAGACAAGACACAACCTAAAGACCTAGGGGCTTGGGGGCCGATTAGAGATTAGCCTTGCCTACATGAAAGCGTAGAGCCCTCATAGTTCATGGAAAAAGACCATGGATAAAGCGGAAAGAATACAATGGGGATCGATGATGAAGGACACAAGACGTGATAGACAAATACCCTGGGGGAGGATCAAATGACCAACCTTGCCTACGTGAAAGCGCAGGGGCAACGTAGTTCGACAAAAAAAAAAAATGATGCAGAAGGGTGAAACCTAGATGGAGACCGCCACGATGAATGATCCTATATGACGAAACGGACCAACCGACAAATGAAAATGAAATACATAAGCCCAAAGTGGGATATATAAAAAAGCTCAGGATAAGGGATAGGTAAGGTGGGTCGTCCAGTGCTCAATCAACAAATACCAAACGACCTAGGCTGATGTGGGTGGGGATGATAGTGTGGATGAAAGCACAAAATAACTAGGATGTCAAGTAGATAATGATTGAGCCCTCTATGGATGACGCCTGCTGACAGGTTTTCACCATCCATACTTATCCAAGGCACCACCAAGAGGTGGTTTTCACCATAGGACGGATTTATTTATTTATTTTATTTTTTTCTTAATTTTTTTGATTTTTTGATTTTCTTGATAGGGTAGATCAAGCGGACTTAAGCGTAGAACCTTTTCAAATGGCGAATATTGACAGGTTCGTCAAGGGGATCTCCTTCCAAAGTAGTCAACCTGTAGGCTCCAAATCCATATTTGGCAGTGATGATATATGGCCCTAGCCAGTTTGCCTCAAATTTTCCTTTTTTGTCATGGTCTTGCTGAGTGTGTTGGTTTTCTTTGAGGACAAGCTCACCAACCTGGAATTGCCTAGGGTGGACCTTTTTATTGTAATGACGTTTGAGACGATTCTGGTATACTTGTAGGTGATCATAGGCCCGTATTCTCCATTCATCCAGTAACTCTAGTTGTGCAAGCCGTGCAACACAAGCATCTTCTTCACTGATGAGGTTCTTCAAAGAAATTCTCAATGAGGGGAGCTCAACTTCGATTGGCAAGACGGCTTCAGCACCGTATACTAAAGAGTATGGGGTGGCACCTGTTGGGGTGCAGATGGATGTGCGGTATGCCCAAAGGGCGGGATGAATGTGAAGGTGCCAATCTCATCCAGTGTTATTGAAAACCTTTTTGAGGATGTGGATGAGGGTCTTGTTAGTTGCTTCTTCCTGACCATTACCCTGAGGATAATAAGGCGTTGACCAACGATGCTAAATATGGAAGGTATCGTAGAGGTGTTTCATGGCTTGGTTTTTAAATGGCTTTTCGTTATCAGAAATGATGGTGGATGGGATACCATATCTGCAGAGAATATGGTAGAGGATGAATTTAGAAATTTGAGTACCGGTGATTTGTGAGAGTGGCATTGCTTCCACCCATTTGGTGAAGTACTCAGTTGCGGTGATGATGAATGTATGGTCGTCGGATGATGGTGGGTGAATCTTGCCAATCAAGTCGAAACCCCATTGAGAAAATGGCCATGGTGCTAGGAGAGGCTGAAGATCTTGTGCTGGAGCATGGATCAAATCCACATGCTGTTGGCATGGAAGGCATTTCTTTACAAATTTGCAAGCATCGTGTTCCAATGTAGGCCAATAATATCCAGCCCATAAGATCCTTTTGGCCAGAGCCATACCATTTGAGTGAGCCCCAAAAATACCACCATGTACTTCCGTTAGTACCGTTTGGGCCTCGGTCTCATTCAGACATCTCAGGAGGATTCCATCATACCCGCGATGATAAAGTGTATCACCAACGATGATGTATCAGGACAAATGATGGATAAAGGATTTACATTGGTTGCGTGTAAATTTTGGGGGTATGGTATTGTCACAGAGGTAAGTATATATGTCTTGGTACCACGGGGAGGCGGGACCTACAATATCGCACACCATGTCAGTTTTAGGAACATCATATGCAGGGATTAAAAGTTGCTTGACAAGAAACTCACATTCCGTTCGATCCTTGGGCATGTCAATCAAAGAACCAATAGTGGCCATGGCATCTGCTGCTTTATTCTGCACCTGAGGGATTTGGTCAAACTATATGGAGGTGAAATATTTTTTGAAATCATCCACCATGTGTTTATAGGGTAACAGTTTATCATCCTTTATGAGGAATTCATCATTAACTTGTCTGATAACAGCAAGGAATCCCCAAAGACTTTCAAATGTGTTATGTGCCACTGTTTTGCAATTCTAAGGCCGGTGAGGAGAGCTTTGTATTCTGCCATATTGTTGGTACATGGAAACGCTATCCTGAATGATTTTGGGATGTAGTCACCTTGAGGAGTGACTAACAGAATTCCTGCCCTCGATCCACTGTGAGTGTATGAACCATCAAAATATAACATCCAAGTTGGTGCTTCTGTCACTGTGTAGATTTCTTCATCCGGGAATTCAGTGTCTAAGGGGTAAGCATCTACCAATGGTGCTTCAGCTAATTGATCAGCAATAACTTGTCCTTTTATGGCTTTGCGCTCTACATACTGCATGTCAAATTCACTGAGGAGCATGACCCATTTGGCCATGCGGCCAGTCAAAGTGGTTCTAGATAACAGATACTTCAAGGGATCAATTTTAGCGATTAACTTGACTAGGTGATTGAGCATGTAATGGTGGAGTTTCTGTGTACTGAAGATTAGTGCGAGGCACGCTTTTTCTATAGGGGAATAATTTAACTCATAGCCAACTAGTGTTCGGCTGATGTAATAGATTGCCCTTTCTTTGAGTGACTCATCATGTTGTGCCAATAATGCCCCCAGTGTGACTGAGGTAGCAGAGATATAAAGCAGGAGGGGTTTTCCTGGAATAGGCGGCATCAAAATCAGTGGATGAGCTAAATATTCCTTAATTTAATCAAAACCCATTTGACACTGTGGGGTCCATCGGAAGGTGGAGTCTTTCTTCAAAAGATAGGTAAATGGCTGACATTTATCTACAAGCTGGGCGATGAATCGACGGATGGACTATATCTTTCCCTGGAGGCTTCTTAACTGCTTTAGATTACGTGGAGGTGGCATGTCCAGAATGGCCTTTACCTTGGCAGGATCAACTTCAATACCTCTGCGAGAGACTATGAAACCCAGCAACTTCCCTGACGTGACTCCAAAGACACACTTTTTCGGATTCAGCCGCAACTTATAATGCTCTAACCGTTCAAATATCTTTTTCAGGATGGCAGGATGTTCTGCTCGTGTTCTGAATTTTGCTAATAGGTCATCAACATAGTCTTCCATGATGATATGGATGAGGTCATGGAAGATAACCGTCATGGCTCTCTGATAGGTTGCCCCCACGTTTTTGAGACTGAAGGGCATAACATTATAACAAAAAGTGCCCCAGGGAGTTGTGAAGGCAGTTTTGTGTTGGTCTTCAGGTGCAATTCGGATCTGGTTATAACTGGAGAAGCCATCCATAAGGGACAACATCTCATGTCATGCTGTTAGGTCGACCAACATGTCAATGTTAGGAAGAGGGAAATCGTCTTTTGGGCAAGCTTTGTTGAGATCCTTGAAGTCCGTGCAGACCCGAATGTCTCCGTTGGGTTTGGCAACTGGAACTAAATTGGAGATCCATTCAGAGTAGTCAATTGGTCTGATAAAACCAATGTCCAGTAACTTCTCCAATTCCTTCTTAACTAACAATGCGACTTGTGGATGCATCTTACAGAGTTTTTGCTTGACAGGCTTGGCGTCTGGGCGAATGTCTAAGTGATGAACCACTAAAGCAGGGTCTAAGCCTGGCATGTCTGAGTATGACCAGGCAAAGTTGATGATTCCTTCTCGGAGTAGCTGCACAAAGATCGGATACTCTTGTTCGGAGAGTGACTTGGCTACATAGGTGATCTTCGGACTTTCAGCAGTTCCCAAATTAATTTCTTGCATCTCTTCAATCAGGATAGATGATCTGGAAGATAGCTGAGTTCCCATAAGGGGAAGATGAACATCTCCATCTTCTAGTGCCTCTTCGAGGTTTTCGCCATCAGATGCGTCCTTTATTTTTACTTTTTCCTGGTCAGGAAGTGCCTCAGGGGGGTTTTCACTAAATGACTGCTTTTTACTTTTCTTATTTCTATTTTTGCGACTGGAGTGTTCATCCTCCCCCAATCCCATAAGGTTGACATACGTGTCCGTAGACATACTGACAGGTGTGGTATTATGTAGGTCCCAATCAATGAGTTCAGGGTGACGAAGGGATAGGCTAATGGTGCAAACAGATAGGCATTCGAACATGGACGACAAGTCAGTGTGATCGACGTCATTGTATGCATGTATGATGGATTCCTCCTCAGGTATGTCTGCCAATGAGCCCTCGTCCATGGTGATACTATGAGAAGTATTAGATGATGTTGCGGGGTTTTTCTATTTGTTGTCATACCCAATTCCTACCTTCTTGGGTAACTGTGGTGTATCAATGGGTTGTAATCACCCTTGTTCCTCTTTACCTAGGCCTCTACCTTGGTAGTTAGGTTTTTCCATGAACTTTGTTGGCCAAGGATACTTTTCTTGAAAATATTTCTTTAGAGGAGTTTCTGGTTCGGGCTCTTCTCGGTAGACCCATTGGCTTATGTCTTCCTCTGGTGCATCGACCTTAACACTCAGAGATCTGAAAGTGGTAGTAGGAATGTTTTTACCGTTGAAGGTGATGATCTTGTCTTCCTTTTGTGAAGCGCGTGAAGGTTGACCGTACTCATGTGGTGACGGTGGCATGGTGGCTACATTGAGGGCCGTATGCATCTCATACTCACCACACCCTTTGTCAATGATCTAGACTCTAGTGACTGAAGGATTAGTGGCAGAGGATGGAGTGGTGATCACTATGGATGATGGATTGGAGGATAACGATTGGGATGCCCCCATTTCGACCCCAGGACAATAATGTAAATGGGGAAAAGATGCTTCTAAAGCTCGACAATACTCAAACGATTGGGGTTCAGCATAGATGGTGACCTCCTGTCCGTTGACTGGGAATTTGAGGCATTGATGGTACGTGGAGGGGACGGCTCACATAGCGTGGAGCCATGGGCGGCCAAGGAGGAGATTATACGGTAAGTCCAGATCAAGGACATGACAGGTAATATATTGGAGCACGGGTTCCACTTGGATAGGAAGACTGATGATCCCTTCTGAATTTCTCTCTGCATTGTCATAAGCTTTGATTGTAATTATCTAGTTGCTTAAGTCCGCTTGAGTATACCCTACCTATTTTATGAATTTCAAAGTACATAAATTGAGGGCAGAGCCATTATCTACCAAGACCCTTTTTATTTTATGATGGGCAATGATGACTTCAATATGTAGGGGGCGGTTATGATTGACATCGATATTTGGCATATCATCTTGGCTGAAATGGAGGTGATGAGACAAAGCCAAATGTCCCACCAAAGCTTGGAATTGTGTGGGGTCGATGTCATTTGGGACATGGGTCTCCTGCAAGGCTTTATTGAGGATTTCTTGATGTATCGGGGAAGACTTAAGCAAATCCAAAATGGATATATGAGCGACGGTCTTCCTTAGATGATCAAGGATGTTGTATTGAGAGTTTACATGAGTTGGTTGGGTAGGTGCAGAGGCTGTTGGGACGGTGATGCGGGCTCGTCGTGTAGTAACAACACATTGAGGGTCTTTTGCTTTAACGTGTATCATGGATACTCGGGGTTCCACCTGCTCAATGTAATGAATAACACCTTCATAATTGAAGGGCACATTCTTGTAATTCACATTATTTGTGTTGTTGTTTTGGGGATTGCTGTTGGAGGTACTAGGGCCTTGACTATGGTTTGGAAAGGCGTTTTGATAGATTTGCAGTTGAGCATTGGATGATGAAGGTTGACTAGGGTCAACCTTGATATCTCCTCGATCAATGAGATCTTAGACATATTTTTTTAAACCCTGACACTTATTCAAGGAGTGTCCCTTGATTTTATGAAAGTCACAACACTCATTCTCTTTAAACCATGCCGGCTTGGGTTTGGACTCATCGAATGGTTTGGTGATAGGGTATGTGATGGGGTAATTGATTTGTAACAATTTATTAAAAACAACACTTAAGGGTTCACCCAATTGGTCGTATTGACATTTGGTGTTCCCTTGATTTTTTTGGTTTGACTGTTGAGGGGGGCGAGGTGCCCCCTGGGGTACCGATATGGCGTTGGGTATAGACTGTTGTTGCCTTTGGGATGCATTAGCCACTTGGACATGTTTGGTGTCTGTCACTCTGTCATTCACCGCATTTTTGTTCTTATTCCAGAATCGTGGTTTATCTCCAAATGACCTTTCTTTATCATGACTGTGTATTTTGATGTGTCCTTTGGAAATAAGGGCACGTTCAAGGATAGGTCCCTTTTCCACTATCTCTGCAAAAGTGGTGACACAATGTAGTCAAATTGTGGGCCATGTCAGGATGAGAATTTTCCACAAAAAGGGTGACCATGTCTTTTTCTTTCAGAGGATTTTTCATTCGATTAGCTAATGCACGCCACCGTTGGAGGTAGCTGGTAAAGGTTTCTCCATCACGTTGTTTCTTTTTTAGGAGGTCTAAGGTGTCTGTATCCTTCTGCACATTGAAAGAAAAGTAGGATACAAACTTCTCTGATAAGTCTGCAAAAGTTTTTATGGACCCTTTTTCGAGAGTCATGAACCAATCTAGGGCATGGCTCGCTAGGCTTCGTGGGAACAAGCGCAAGAGATAGTTATCACTATACATGACTTCTTGACACTGTGAATAAAACTCCTGCAAATGAGCCTTAGGGTCTTTATCTCCCTTGTATTTGTCAAATTTTGGAATCTCGAAATGTTTAGGAAATGGGACCAATGAGATGGAGGGATCAAACGGATATGGGCATATATCTTCAAATTTTAATGATTGTTTTGTAGCCCCAGCTTGAAGATCCTTAAGTACGGCTTTGATTTCCAACAAATCCGAGCTAGCTGGTGGTGGGTTAGGGGGATATTGATGATAGAAAGATGAGGGATCTTGCTGAAAGGGTGTTGGATTGTTGAAATACGGGTTTGGATGATTGGATGATGACATGGCTTGCTGGTAAGATGGGGGATTTTGTTGATATGGGGGTTGTTTTTGTGGGGCATAATATGAATTTTTTGAGTAAAAGTGTGGGGTAGGTTGTTGAGGAGCTTGGATGGGACGTTGCGCATTGGTTTGTTGGTATTGAGGGTATTGTTGTGATGGATGGGAGGTCGCATAAAGCGGTTGTTGGGGAAATTTTTGTTGGTTGTGATAGTAGTAGTGTTGGGGAGGTTGTTGTTGTGGTGTTGAGTGTTGTATGGACTGAGGTGGGATGTTGTGTTGTGGTTGAGCCTTTGGACGCAAAAGGGATGCAAGAAAGGGAGATATGGTCTGGGCAGTAGGTTGAGATGGATTTCCTTGTGATTGGTAGGATGGTTGTTGTGAAGAGGCCAAAGCATTGGGTATAGATTGTTGCGGATGAGATGGCGGAGGTAGCGTAGGTGTATTTTGTAAAGGGGGTTGTTGGGTTCCGCTCGGAATGTTCAGCTGGGGCGTGCCTTGTGGAGGTAATTGAGGCGGAATGGTAGATTGGTGAACCTGTCAAGGTGGTATATTGGTGATCCCAGGAGGCGGAAGCGACGTGGAAAAGGAGGTGCCCCCAATGTTGACTAGAGGTTGGTTGGAAGGAAGGGGTGTTGTTAACATCAATGGAGGAGGTTGCGGAAAACTTTGTGGCATGCCGTAAGCAAAAGGATTATTGGGATCAGGCACTTGAGGTACCCCTATAGCTGAGGTCGAAGCGTGTGGGGGATAATTAACCTGATAAAGAACGTCATTGCCAAATTCAGGTTGATGCCAACCCTTGACTAGAGGAACATTGGAGAAGTATGAACCTTCGGGTGCATTTTGGGACTCTTGGAGTACGTTAGATGGGGCACCCCTGTATTTGGACAAGTCAACATTGGAGGGGGGTTTAACACCCTTCTCAATTAAGTGGGCCAAGATTTCTTCCCCATGTTTCTCAAGCAAACGGTCAGTCATTTGCACATTGGCGGGATTACTAAAATGTTCCTCAAGTGTGAGTTCAGGTTGATTAACCATGCTTTCTTCTCCATGTGGTGAGTTATTCTAATTCTCAGTGTTGGAGTGCGATGACGTACCATTATGAGGATAATGAGAGATGTTGGTACCCTTGTTAGGATCTGATGAGATGTTGATTGTGTTTTTGGGATCTTGAGGGTTGTTGGATTGGACATTTTGAGCTTGACGGTCGGCCATTTTCTTTGCCTGTGAATGGGTCTGAACGGGCATGCAAATGCAGGATGAGTAGATTAATGCCTTTGTCAAATGATTTGGTTGTGATTGGATAAGGTGCGATTTGGAAGGGGTTTGGATTTAGATCAAATTTTGTTGGGATATATTAGATCGGATTGGATTTCGATTGGTTGGATTAGATTTGGATTGGGATTGGATTGGATTTGAATTGGATTGGTTTTGGATTTAATTGGATTGGATTGGATTTGGATTGGATTTGATTTGGATTGGATTTGGATTTGATTTGATTGGGTTTGATTTGGATTGGATTTGGATTTGATTGGATTGGATTTGAATTGGATTTGAATTTGATTGGATTGGATTTGGATTAGATTGAATTTGATTTGAATTGGATTTGGATTTAATTTGGATTGGATTGGATTTGATTTGATTGGGTTTGATTTGGATTGGATTGAATTTGATTTGAATCAGATTTGGATTGGATTGGATTTGATTTGAATTGGATTTGGATTTAATTTGGATTGGATTGGGTTTGATTTGATTGGGTTTGATTTGGATTGGATTTGGATTTGATTGGATTGGGTTTGAATTGGATTTGAATTTGATTGGATTGGATTTGGATTTGATTGGATTGGATTTGATTTGGATTGGATTGGATTTGGATTGGATTGGATTGGATAATTTGATCGGTTTGGATAGATTTAGACTATTGGATGGGTATGGTTGGATGATGAACGATGTGGGGGAGAGACCTGAAGCTTGATCACAGGAGGTTACCCTTAATGACCCTAGAGCTTTGATTGATTAGGAGAATGATTATGGCACCGAATCCACCTTAAAATAGGAATGGATTGATTGGGCCAAGGATGATAACTTACAACACCGAATTCACCTCAAGATGGAAGCGAATTGATTGGGGTTGAAGTTAAAGACTAATAATCAACTTCAAGTGCTATAGTCAATTTGGATAACCACTTTGTAATACAACGTTAGGACGGTTTGGCTATGGGTGGTGTTTGGCGATGTGAATGGTAAAGTTGAGGGTATGGACTTTTGAATAGAAAATTAAGATGAAAGGGTGGATTAAAGAGGATTGTGGAGAGTAAATGGGGATTTATAATGGTTAACGAAGATTTGGAGTGATAGAATGGAGGTTTAAATAGATCAAATGGAGGTTTCAGGAGGCTTAGAATGACAAAATGGAGGCTTAGGATGATGAGGTAATGGTTGGGAGTGATTAAATGGTGATTTAGAGGCTAAATGAATCCAAATGGGGCAATTTTGGGTGTTTAGGAGGGAAAATCCGCCCCTCTGCAGTAAAAATCAGGGGCGTTGACAGCTTTCTGCAGTAAAAGAGGGGTGCTTTCGCCTTTCTGCAGTAGAAACAAGGGTGCTTCCACCTTTCTGCAACAGAAACAGGGGTGCTTCTGCCCTTCTGTAGCAGAAACAGGGGCCCTTCCGCCTCTCTGCAACAGAAATAGGGGCACTTCCGCCTTTTTGCAGCAAAAATAGGGGCACTTCCGCCTTTCTGCAGTAGGACAGAGCTTGGTTTTGATGGTAAAGGCTATGGAAAGGATGCAAAATGATAAAGTAAGGCCAAAGTATTAAAGATTTGACAGATTTTTCACAAGAAACACTTCAAGCAAACACAATCCTATGATTAATATTAAGGGTATGGCAAGGAAAAGTCTTAATCTAGGATGCACAAGGTTTCTAGGGAGTCCTCGATATACTCTCGGTACATGAGGCACAACCATGAACACCAGCCCATCACAAGCGTGAGTCGGGAACCCCAGCGAGATACTGAAAGGCTCGGACCAACTCTTCACGTCTATCTAGGTATCACCCTAGCTTCGACGCTCCACCAATTACGACGTGACTGGATTGGGGTACAACTTTCGTTCTCCCCCCTTTATATACCCTGTCGGTACACGTGGTTGGAATCGTCCCTTGGGGTGATGAAATCCCCAAGCAGGTCCCACTAGAAAGAAGACACTAACCGTTTCCAACTACTCCCCAGGTTCACACGAAGTGCAAGGGGAAAGCGAAAAAAAATTAATGCCCCCTTGGGTAACACAATAATAGACAAGCAGAATAAGCAATAAATGTTATTTCCCTCTGATTAGACTATATTTGAACAACAAGGATAATAATTTTTTTTTCAAAAATTTGATCAAATAAATGGCCCTGCAAGAAAATGTTAGCTTTCTTCTTCTTCGCCCTTGGTCAAATTACGCCACAATATGCTACAAATCGTTAGAAAAAAACACCAATATCCTTGCCAAAACAATGTTAGAGGGTTACTACTTGAAAATAGCAAAAAAAAAGGGAGCAAAAACGAAGCTAAAATGACTGTTTTACCTTCCAAATTGTGTTGTTTTGGGGCGCTTCTGCCCTTCTGCAGCAAAACAGGGGCACTTCCGCCTTTTTGCAGTAGAAACAGGGGTGCTTCCACCTTTCTATGACCTTTTCCTGCACAGTTCTTAGCCAAAACAAGGGTTAAATGCAAAAACCCGTTTGTGGGTCCCACCGAGCGTGCCATAAATGTATACCTTAGAATTTTATCCTACTTTAACGTGCAAAATAACTAAGAAATGCAAATGATAAAATACCCAAGGACACCTCAAGATTAGCCAAAGGAGTGATAAAACAAGAAGGAAATGGATAAAATGAAACAGAAACAATTTCACCTTCCTTGCTATTGATGTCTCCTTGATTGGCCCTTGCTTGGGATGATTTGTGTGCTCCTTAGATGATGGCTTGAGTGACTAAATGCAAGATTATATGTGAAAAGTGATTAAAAGAGATGGCTAAATGATGGAAAAGGATTGAAAATGCAAATTGGCAGCTTGTAGTTATGAAAATCCAAAGTGTTCAAAATGCCCTTGAGGAGGGGGTATTTATAGGAGAATTTGAATTCTCTAGAGAATTCAACGGTCAAGATGCATCCAACAAGGCCAAGATGAAGGGCTATGGTGGGTTGAGAACCCACAAGCTCTCACATCTTGACATGTGGATGGTGAAGTGGACAAGGGGATATGAGGTGGGAGTGAGGTATCAAGAAGGTACATGAGGTGGAGGAAGGACATGCACCTTGGGGAGTGAGGAGATTTCCTTAAAAAAGGATTTATTGTCCCCAAGTGGGAGTGAAAAGGACATTTGAGGAATTTTGGAATTCCTCAAAAATCTACATGGGAAAAGGAAAGGTGGTTGGGGATAAATGTGAATTAAAAATTCACATTACTAGGATGATCTAAAGAGTAAAAGGTGGGCTCCAAAAAGGTGGGACTTGGTCACATGTGGAGATTGTGACAAGTCCAAGGTTCTAGAAGCCTTGGAAAGACAAAATGTGAATTAAAAATTCACATAGGGAGGAGAGAGACATGGGATAAATAAATGAGAATTAAAAATTCTCATGGGAAGGAGAGTCAATGTCCAAAAAGGAAAAATGGAAGAATTGACCAAAAAGTGGTGCTAAAAATGGCTAATGACCTTGGTTAAGGTTGTGCAAATACTAGATTATGGTAATTAATGGTAGATTAGAGGCAAGTGGCAAATGTAGGAGGATGTGACATTAATCTCTGATTAAGAGGATGCACATCATAATCATGAATTAATTAATTTAGATTAGGGCAAGGTTATGGAGGATGTGACAAGGAGAGAGAAAGTGAGGAATTTTAAATTGATTTTAAATCAAAAGGGGGAAAATGACTAAATTAAATAAATTAGCGTATTTATTTAATTTAGAGAGGAATAAGGTGAAAGACAAAGTATTAATTATTAAATACTTTACCGACATGAGACAAAAGGTGTAATATTAATTTAATGAATTAATATGAACATGATAGACAGAAAGACATTAAATTTAACTATATGGAAGTGATTAAATTTAGATGTCTACACCTTCTTCAGAGCATCTTTGTCAAAATATCTCTTTTTAAAGGCCGTGAGAGCACCAAAAAATTCATCTACTGAATATTTATCCAAGTCCTTAGACTCCTCAATAGCAGATACCTTATGACTATAAGATTTAGGGAGAGACCTTAGAAGCTTCTTCACAATCTCATCTTCTTTCACTTCTCCACCAAGACCTCTTATGCCAGTAATTACTTCATCCACCCAGAGCATATAACTAGCAATATCTTCATCCTCTATCATCCTTAGGGTCTCAAATATTCTCTTGAAGTTTTGCATCTTGACTTGCTTCACCTTATTATGTCCTTCAAAAATGTTGCTAAGTTTTCCCTAGACATCCTTAGAAAAATTGCAATTCATCACATTCAAAAGTGTCAAATTAGCTAACCCACACATGCTAACATTATTTTCCTTGGAATTGTTCTCATACAAACTAACCTCAGCTAGATCTATTGGAGGAGCAACAGGAGCAGTGTAACCATCCTTGATAGATTTCCAAACACCAAACCTAAGAGAGTTTAGATGGCCTTCCATTCTTAGTTTCCAAAAGTTATAATTTGTTCCATCAAACCTAGGGCCCTTGTAAGATCCATCATGTTCCATCTCGAATCTTTCCTCAAGTGGATAAGCTTCTTCAAAGGAACTTGTCTCTAATACAAATTGTTGAACACACCTAGATACTAAGAGGGGGGGAGAATCATTATCTTCAAAAACTTAAATCCTTCAAATCTTAAAACCTTCAACAATTTGCACATTCATACTTTTGATAGGATCAACAACTTACAAATAGATCAACAACACATAAATAAATCAACAACAATGAAAGATAAGGAAATGGACACACACGCATAAGATAACACTAGATTTACGTGGAAAACCCAAGAAGGGAAAAACCAAAGTGAAAAATCTCACAATATAGGAAGCTCACTACTTACAAAATTATAATTTGTTTTAAGGCTCACTACCTAAGGAAGCACACTACTCCCTAAAGGACTTGTAAGCTAAGACACACAATCTTAGGGAAAGATACAAAGGAATTGTAGGCTAAGGTACACAACCCCACGGTTTAAGATACAAGATATACTTGGACCTATTGAAGAGACTCACTATCTGATAGTAGGATACATGAAGATTTAGATTTGCAACATATGTCAACAATACACTTTACTAATTGAGGTGTTAAAGCACATATGAATCTTCATTTCCAAAAATAACTACATCATTACATACTCACACACCACCACACACTCTAGATCTACTTGCAATTGATTTTTCATTTCATTTATATCCTCCACAAGGTCACAAAACACTAATTAGGTTGGCCATAATAGAATACAAGCAATAATCCCAAAGAGTCAGCCACAAAAAGTATAATTGTAGTGAAAGCAATCTTAACCAGAAGATAGAGAGAACCAAAAAATAAATTATTACATCTTCTAATGTGATCCCAAATAATACACACATTGGTGCACATCACCCCAAGTCAACAATAAGGAAATGTGTAGAAGAAACGTGTAGCACATCAGTTGACCCAAAAACATACTTTCAACTGAATTTACTTAATGTGGTCCTCAACAAGATAGGTCAGGACCCATATACATCTTAACACAACCTCAAATGTTGGTGTAGACCCAAAAGCACATAGCACAAGCAAGAGAACAAGCCCTGTTGGCTAGAGAACCACAAATTACCCAAAAAACCAACTCAACACAATATACGACACCAAAGAGATCAACTATTGATGTGCATACCACAAAGAGAAGTTCCATGAACATCTAACATCACTTCCATATACTTCTTTCACACTGTCATGCCACAAACAACCATCACAAAACAAGCATAAACATAACACTTCATCCTAGAAGCACAAAATAGATAACCATGAGATAAAACATTAATAGACCAACTTGCAAAAAACTTCAACACATGAAATTTGAACTGAAACATTGCACAAAAATTGAGAGCACATCCAACAAGTTGTAGGAGTTGAAAAATCAATGCAGAGAAAAGAAAAGTATTTTCTAGACCAGTCTGACAAGCAACAAAACTTCCAACCCAATGCAATAAACATAAACCTCCTTGACAATACTGGTGACCTGAAAAGGAAGGAGTGCAACATCTAAGAAACATAAACAATAAATCCCAAAATGCAAGACCATATCTTCAATGATGGAGGAATGCAAAGCATTCTCCCAAACAATCTTGAAAACAACTTCCTGTAACAAAAAATTTCACCAACATTCAAAGACCAAAACTTCCTTGTAAAAACACATACTTCATCATGAACAATAGGAGAGAGCATACAATAGACTAGAGACCATCAACAACATCTCTTCAACTTCCACATTACTTCTAATCCTCATCTTAATGCTTTTAATCCTTATCCTAATGAGCTTCTAATCCTCACCTTAATATATCATCATGATATCATCTCTATTGATAGCAACCATACTCAATACAAATTTAATTATCATCAAACAAGGCATGACATCCAACCATGAGCATCATTAATACCACTATTAGTATACCATCATAGTATACCACCAACATATCAATGACAACCCAAACTGAGTATTGACATCAAGGAAAAACAATGCCAAATATAGGTAACATATGTGCAAAAAGTTTATCCTCATCATAATCATGAAATATAACGATATCTAGTTCTATTAGATTATCCTCAAGTAGAATTATCTCCTCACTATGCAAAGCAATACTCTTACTAATGTTAGAGTAATCATACATTAGCTAATAATTAATTAATCTTTAATTAATTATTAGTCTAATTTATTCTCATGCACTTAAGCTAAACTTAGGAGTGTTTTTATGCTTTTATGGTTTTGCTCTTATAAGCCATAAACCCTCATTATATTATCTCTTCCTCTTTTGCAATTTTCTCTTATCTTAAGATTTTCTCATCTCTTGCATTCTATAGCTATTCTTGTTGACGAATATTACATATATTGTTTGTAGATCTCTTGCATGGAAGGTGTCTTTGTTCGTTTGATCATATGGCTTATGTTTGTCAAAATTCTAACATGGTATCAGAGTTTGGATTCAATGAACCCATTCTCAATTTATGAGGGTTATTCTTCAACAAGGGTTACAGGCTTCAGATCTAAATTATCCATTGCTTTTTTTTTGCAATTTTTGGAGGTGGACATTTTTTAGGTGCATTTTGGCGTACAAAGGACCTCACTGTTAGATTCAGAGTTGTCTAGAAAATCAATTTTTCCCTTTGTTTGGCTTGATTTGGACTCCTAAGGTTAGATCTATGAGGGTCTAAAGCTATTTTTTTTCTAGATTTGGAGGGTAGCTACAATTTTGGAGCATTTTGAGCTGAAAAGAACCTCATGGTTGTGTTCAGGAGGCTAATTCGATGAATTTTGATATAAATTTTCCCTATTTCACTGTTGGGAGCTTCTGAAGAAAATAAATTTCTCTAAGGGTCGTATAGCCCCTGTGCACAACTTTCAAGAAAAAAAGAGGAGCAGGGTGTTGCTTTTTAATTCTCTGATTTAAAAAAAAATGCAAACTTTTTTAAAAAATACAAAAAGTAGCAATTTTAAAATTTGTAGGTTTTTTTTTACAAGGATGGGCACATTTACTTTCACCCTGCACATAGGGTACCTACCCTAGTGGCAGGACAATGTGAGCCCCAACAAGGTTGGTGACTTTTGTGTTGTTTGACGACGTTTCAGCCAACTAGAGGCCTTTTGCCCCATCGACCAACAGTTAAAACCCTTTCCGATGTTGACATCAAATTTTCCTAACACCTGTTAACATTTTCGATGGTCAAACCTTTTTCTAGCAATTTTTCCAAAGACACGACTTTTTTCCAGCATATATTCCATTAATTGATTTTTTGGAAAGAGGCCAATTTTTTTTTTGGCAATAGGGGGATATTCTTGGAGTATTCTATTGATGTCATGTTGACGTATTCATGATGTCAGCGGTACAGATGCTAGCAGGGCCCCCCAAGTCCCCTCTTTGGCCTTCAGGGAGCAAGTTCTTTTTTTGGGGGCATATGATGTCATTTTTTGGAAAATGAGATATTGTTGAAAAGCTGGTTTAGCCAACTTTCTAGTGGTGTGGGTCTTATCACTTTTTTCTGCAGTTGGTCCATTCTACAACCTGTTGAAGTCAGATATATTGTTTTTAGTTCCAAGCTCATAACTTTTGATTTGTTTCTCTATTTTTTAAGATTCCAACAATGTTGGGACTGTCTTTCAGAGTTCCTCATTGTCATCCATGTCATTTTTTCAGATTGCTCTCCAGGTACATTTTATTCATTTTTTTGTTTTTTTACACTCTGGTGAATTACTTGGTAGTTTTAGCTCCTGGGAACTTTTTATTTGCATAGGATGACTCATTTTTGGCTATTCTTTATGTATTTCAAGTATTTTGTCCTATTTGGGCATTGTAGGCATTCTTTTCATGCACACTCTTTTATAGGCATACTGAGATAAAGTGTCATTCTAATGTATCTTTTTGGGGATTTTGCACATCTTGTTGTTCCTTTTGTACTTGCACTATGATATAAAGTGTCATGGGGGGTTGATCTTTTCCTTTTGTTTTTCATCACAACTTTGTCAAGTGAGTGTCCCTTCCATGATAGTAGTGAATCCATGTGATTCTTGCCTCATGTGTGTGTGCCTTTGTTTGCACACCCTTTGTTTGCAGGTTGTTTCTCCTACATGCACTTCTTGGTTTCACACAATTTCAGTGTACCTATCTTGGCTCTCTCTTTTGGGTTCCTACCATTTGTGCTAATGCGCTCTTGGTTTTGCGTTGGAATGATCTATGTATATAGTATTTATTCTTATGTACTTTTAGATGCAGCGTACATCAGAGGCTAGTTAGATGTCTTTCGGTGAGATGGATCATTTACCATATGCATACTCTTGCATTCCTATTTCTAGAGATGATTTTCCATTATCACTTGATCAGTGTTCTTCAGACTATTGGTACTTGTGCTATCTATATCTTTGAGCTCTATATATTTTTCCTTTGTTTTCCATCTTATTCAAGTAGTGTCCTTGGGGGAACTCATGCAGATTCGTGTCTTCCTGATCTTGATCATCATTTTTTTTAGAGGAGCTTCTTCTTCCAACATCATAGCAATAATTCTTCAACAGTGTTTGCATCTTCTTCATGCTTCAATGGTGTTCTACATGTTCATCTTTTATTCCTATCTTTTGGGATAGCTCTTGTTTGGAGGCTTCTTCATTCCTTCACTTGTATTTCTCTCTTTTGGAGAGGATTTTTCTCCCATAGGGTTTTTCTCCTTTTCTCTAGTTTTGAGAGATCTTTTGTTTGTACATGGGTACCTTATTTGGCCTTGTTTATCAGGACCCATCCTGCATTCTCTTTTTAGGGTTTTTAGCTATTCCCTAAGTTCATCTTAAGGGGGTGTTAGAGTAATCATACATTAGCTAATAATTAATTATTAGTCTAGTTTATTCTCATGCACTTAACCTAAACTTAGGAGTATTTTTATGCTTTCAGGGTTTTTCTCTTATAAGCACTCAACCCTCATTGTATTATCTCTCTTCCTCTTTTGAGATTTTCTCTTTCTCGAGATTTTCTCATCTCCTGCATTTTGTAGCTTTTTCATGTTGAGGAATATTGCATATATTGTTTGCATATCTCTTGTATTTTGTTCATTGTTTGATCTCATGGCTCATGTTTTCACAATTCTAACAACTAAAGTTTCTTGGAAGATTCAATTTTTTATTTATTTATTATCCATTTATCTTGTTTCCTTCAAGGTGGTTCCATATGTAGATTTTAAACTTATTTACCATTTTAATCTTATTTAGTCAACCCACTTGTGATTTTTCCAACAAGACCCACATACAACAAATATAGAAAATAAAAGTGGTCTAGACTTAGTTTATGACAATACAATGGTGATAAGAAAAAGTAAAACCCTAGGAGGTTCATTACAACAATAGGTTGAATAAAGGGATATGTGACACAATGAGATGGAAAAAAATGATCACACAGGCATGAGAAGGGATTAGAAGGGTCTAGATGAGGCAATGGATGTGCAAGAAAAGTGTATGAAAACTTAGGGGGATGGCATGAAGTCTAGATGGCTTCTAATAGGGTGAAACCAATTGGATAAAATAAGAGGGAAAAGGGGATAAGAAAGCCATAAGAAGGCTAGATCAAAGCTCCAAAACAATTCAAATGATCAAATGGATCCAAGCTCTACGAAGAATCCAATAGCTCTATAAATTCTCAAGTGAAAGCAATAAAAATTATAATATTGATAGCATGTAAATATTACAAAGATGTAGTGTTTGAAATGGGAGGGGAAAGGGTCTATTTATAAGTTTTTAAAAGGGTTGAGGTTAGTAAACATGCAAAATAGGTACATAATTAATAAATGAGTCTCATAATATTTTTTTAATGACAAAATAAGCAAAAGTTATAGTTGTTACTTTGTTCACTAAAAATCTTAAATCTCTAGGGAAAACTAATGGAATCAAGAAGAAATTTGTGGAAATGGTCTCAAGTCTTTGTGATCCATAAAAAGGGAGACAAAATATAATTATTTTTCATTACATATGAAAACAACACACAAATTAAATGTTACATATGAGAGGATAAACATCATATAAAAAAGATGCACGAGACTTAAGAATAAAAACACATGTAAAAAAATTTCAAAAAAATAAATAAAAATAAACATAAAGACACAAAACTAAATTAAAATATATAAAAGTTAAATAAAGAAATAAAAAATTAAATTAAGCAAATAAAATGTAAAATATATGCAAATAAAAACTCTTAAAAAAAATATAAAACATGATATAAAAAATTTATAACATATACATTTTTATTATAGCACCATTATCATATAATATCTTGACAGAATAAGAAAATGTATCATAAAAGTGATGGCGAACAATTAGAAAAGATTACCTAGAATTGGATTCTCATCCTTTTGGATTTTTCTTCATCGTAATGGAAAATATATTCTATTTTTTATGTTATCAAATCCATTATAAATGGAATAAGAGAATTTATGCTCTTACCCTTCAAGTTGAGGAATACTGGGCATTCTCAACACACTCAATTACTTAGAAAGCATTCACTCAATATTATGGGTATTTGCCATATATTAAATAATAAGAATTGTTAATGTATGATGAAAAGAGTTAGTATTATTATTTTTTAAATAGTATAAGATTAATTTTTAAAAATGGTGGTCGAGAAGAACGTTTCAAAATAAAGAGAAAAATTGGGTGGTAAGGAAATAAGAAAAATAAAGACAAGTTTGATAAAAAAATAAGACCTTAAAAATTAGTGTTTTTTAAGAACAAGAAATTTAGGTATCTTTGTTTATAGTTTTTTTTTTTAAAACTGATTTTATAAGAAGTATAATAATCTATTGATTTAAAAAAATGAAAAATCAGACATTAAAAATTAGTGTTTTCTAAGAACAACTAATTTCATGTTTTTATTTATAATCTTTATTTTTAAAAACTGATTTTTGTAAGAAGGATAATCAAGAAGCTCATCTTTATCTACAATCTATTGATTTAAAAAAATGAAAAAATAATTAAATTTTTGAAAAGAATAAAATTTTCAAATATTATTTAGAACAACAAAAATTACAAAACTAACCATTTCTTCCATCTTCTAAAAGATCTAAATTTTTATTGCATTTTTATATTATTTGTCTTTAATAAAAATGTTTAATATTAATTCATAACATATAACATCTTCTTTAGCATTTAATATTTCTTATTTTTTAATTTCATTCTTATGTACAATTTACAAATAATTTTGTGTAAACTAACATATAATTTTAAAAAATAATATAATGAATTGAAAACAAACCCAAAACAAACATCACATTTATAATCTAGAAATAAATAAAACTAATTGATTATAATCATAATCTACATTCAAATCTCTCATGCCATATTTCAAATCTCTATGCCACATTTGCTTAAACATATAGATCACTTGTATCCTAGCTATGAAGGGACCATAAACTTTGTGCTTTTGAAGATTGAATAATTTCCAAGATGCCATGGACTACAAAACAGATCAACTTCATCCTTTAAAAAGGAAACTTCCACCCAATATAGATTATGACTATGTCCAGAGGATACAAATGGCATGTGTTGAATCAACCTTAGAAAAAGTGGGCATGCTTTACTTCTAGGGAACATTTGTAAGTAACTGGTCAAAACTTTTATAGAATATTTATGAATAATGATAGTGAAATATAATGTATTTTGGTAAAAATAAAATAAAAATTATATTGTATTTTAAATCAATTTTTGTATAATTTACTATTAAATAGAGGAAAAAAAAGACTGTTTTTCTTGTATTTATAATAATTTATAGAATATAATGAGAAAATTGATACAAAAATTTAGATACAATTTTCTATCAAAAACATTCTATTTTATTGTATTGGATAATAAAATTTATGACATCTTTAATAAATAATAATGACAATGACTACTCATCCATATGCATCATTCCAAAACTCAAAAATATTTTAATTTTGATAAATATATTATAATTAAAAATATTGCATCTTAATGATATTGCCTATTCATCTTTATGCATCATTCCAAAATTCAAAATATTTCAATTTTGATGGACATATTATCACATATTACACACCTTCCAACTCTAAGAATATATTTTCTTAAACAACATGTAAACATATTGTTGTAAACAACTACATCTATTAATCTATAATATATAAAACTTATTAAATATTAAAAAGAACCTTAATTGAATCACTCTCATAGTTAGAGTTTTATTTGGCTTCTTTTTCCTTAAAGGGGGCATTTCTTCCTTGTTAGGTTGGTGTGGTAGGTGCCAACTATTCCTTTATTTTGTATATAATATTTCATTTTCAAGTCTTTAAAAAAGCTTTACCCTTCCCATACGTACTCTACTTTTATGGAATTGGTAGGCTTTGAATATTTGATTATGGGCATAAGTCAAGTGTCCCACTCATTTGGAGTTGAGTGGAATCCAATATTTGATTCCCCACTAGAGAGTGGCTTCTACTCCACATTGAAAAGACTTGTGTGGGGAGATGATATGGAACTCCACCTACACCAAACGTAAAGAATATCCACATTATGTGGAAATATATGGAAAATTTCAAAGCACGCCTACGTGTAAGAATTCACTATCTAGAATGACATCAATCAGATTTTTTGTGAAAACAACTTGAACCCATGAATTCCTTCATATGTGGGGCATCAAAGGGTGCAAAGCCGTGTCATAAACTTCCAATGGGATTGGAACCTTTAACTTATATTAGTTGAATTGCTTCTTTTTAACTTACCAAGAGATTTGAATAACTAAAACAAGGAAGATTGTGATATTTAAGCATACCTCAAATCTTAAGTGTGAAGTCTTTAAGTGGCTCCTACATTATTGGTTGCTTTTTTTAAGTGAATAATTTTGTTTGTTTTTATTTTTTTTGGTTATGTTTGTGATAAATTATAATTATTGTTCAAGATGACGTATTTTAAATTTAAGAAAGCACAAGCATATCAATAGTTCCTTGAGCTCTTGATGTATCAATAGATCTCTAGGACTTATATGCTAATCAATCTTAAGTCATCAAAGGAAATACAACATTTGTAAGATCTATTTCATATGGCACAACCTAAACTAAGAAATTGAAGAAACATAATGTTGTCATTGTTTTCTCTACCACACTAACTCTTCTTAACAAAGACATCAAGGATTCTAAGTAACTGATGTCAAAATTGTGATAGTGACATCATCTTACCCAAAGTATGCAACATGCACAATCCCTAGCTCTTCGATCCCTCTCTCTCTATACTCAAGTCTCTTGTAGTATGCACCAACAATGGAGCAACAACCAACATCCTCAAACCAATAAACATGCTAATGCTACTAGATAATGTATCATTTAGCCAAGCAAATTATAGCTAAGGTAAAACCATTGAATCCCATTTAACAAATAGTCCTAGATGTAATTGCTCAATATCATTTAAGATTTTTTATTCTCTTCTTTTTAAAAGGTGTTTTGTACAAGCTTGGATTATATAGGCAAGCTAAGTCAAATTGGGAGAAGGGATAGGTTTTAGATCTCATCAAGGATGTTGGAATGTAAATTTCTTGCACCTTTGGTTCAACCAAACATGTATAGGTAGTGCTTCTATATGACTCTTAGATAATATGCAACCAAATTTATTATATATAGGCTTGGGACTTTGAGTTGTATCTTGAGGGGCCTTTTAATCCAAATAACTATTATTGGTGGAGTTTGCATTCCTAGACTTGGCCTTTTGTCCCTTCCCCAAGGATATAACCATATCAATAATATCAATAAATTTGCTAGCTTAAGAGTGCATCCCTGCGATTGTCGAATTAGATTTTTCATAACCTTTGCCTAGATATATAACCCTTTTTAACCTTGGTTTCATTATTCAAAGAAACTCATATCTTACCTAATTATATAAAATGGATTTTTTTATTGTAGAAAGGATGACCACCTAATTAGGGATTTTCATGTCCACAACTAAGATACTTTGACCCATACCCCATCCATTCCCTCAAAACATGTAACTATGACAAAATCTTCTTTTCAATCCTTACAAGCCTCTCATTTGGGTAAAATACCTTAATTATACTCCCTTTCCCCTAATCTTCAATCACATCTTCTAGGACCTTCCTCTTCACAAACCCAATTCTCCTATTTTCCCACAATCTTATTCTAATATACCACACAACTCTCATCACACGCCTTCCCCTTCTAATCCTCCACTTATGTACCTAACACCTCTTAAACCCACCCTCTTTTGAGATGTTTTCCTTGAAGATGTGTGAAGTATGATCAAACATCACATATAACTCTTAATGTCTCAAAAAATACATAAAGTATTATAGAAAAAAGGTCCCCTTCTCTATCTCCTTGTGCCAACTTGAACCAATTTAATACTACTTAATCCCACTCTAGATTTCCACCATATGATTTTTCAATAATATTGGTTTCCCATAACTCTTAATCTTTAGCTAGGGTTAATCAATATTAGGTGTTAAGGATTAAAGAGGAAATAATTCTTGTCTCCTAATGAAATGAAAATAATATCATGGAATGTGAAGGTCCTATCAATCCCCCTTCAACAACACCACATTATGTCCTCCTTGAGAAATTAAAATTAGTGGGATTCAATTAGATTTAGCTCTTCAAAAATATTGAAAGGATGTCACATTTGTGTATTCTAATTATCAAGAGGGAATAGATGTTGTAGCTCTAGGTATTATCCCTTGGGTTACCAAATTCATAGTTTTCTCAAGCATTAATCCTAATTCTTATTGTCTATTATATTTATTGTTAATTTAAGGCAACATAATAGGATTTTGTGGAAGAAGTGAGTGTCTTACCAAATGGAAGAAAGAGTGGATTTTAGATAGATATCACTAACTTTCACTTCTTGCAACATGATAATATTAGAGTGATTAACTTGAATAGACTGTTTAACATGATACTTCTGAGAGGGGATTGTCAATCCACACACATTCCAAGATTGAATGTTACAAATCATTGAGAGGATTCGAGGAGAGTAAATCCTCGTCCACCTAGAGATCATTGAACTAATTTTATTTGGCATGCTTGAAAGGATAATGGGTGAGTCGAATTAGTTCTTTCACAAGAGGAAGAGTGAGATCAAGATCTTGCACGTTGGGAAGGAGTTTCCTATGAAGGGGAATCTTGTTCAGAATATGTGAGGTCTTTCCACCTTTTAAAGGCCTTGGATTTGTCCCCTAGAGCAACATCTTTAAAGGAAGGTGAGTTGAGGGTTGACAATGGATGAGGGGAGGAAGGAGCAGCAAAATGATAGGGGCTGGTAGAGGGTGGGTGAATGGACATGGTAGGATTTGGGGAAGGGGAGTTAGAGGTAGTGGGGGGTTTTGACAAGGAAGTAGAGGGAGAAGGGTTATTGGGGCGGGACTCAAAAGAAGGTTGGGGCAAGGAGCATGGTTTACAGATAGGGAAATCCTGGATAAGGTGTCTTTCTTGGAAATAGTAGAAACAAGTGTTTGGTTTATTAGGTATGAAATTCATTGGTCAAATGCAAAACTTGGTCCTACAATTTTGATAGTTTCTGGAAGAGGTTGAGTAAGGTCCATTTTGATGCAAGCACAAGGTTGGAAACATAGGCTATACCATTTATCAGTGTTATTTTTACACCACATAACTCTACCTAATTGGGAGGCTATTTCATTCATGAAGGGATGGAATGCGAGGTTGAAAAATGGGAACTCAACCCACATCGAGTATTTGTATTTTGAAATGCCCTCAGGGTGAAAATTGGTGTCCAGATCTTGGACATAGGTCTTCCCATAGATTATCCATGAACTGTATTGTAAGACTTTTTGTGCATGTTTTGGGTCCACAAAGGTGTAGGCAACATAACCCCGACCCAGTCCCCTAAATGATTCTATGACCCAACCCTTTGTTTCCCAGGTATTATGGGTCCATTTAAAAAATTCATGTTTGGATGGGACTGCTCTAAGAAAAAAAAGGATTACTATTCTAGCTTTGTACTCATAGATAACATCAAAAATATCTAGATAAGAAAATTTTGGATTCAACTATGTCTATTTATTTGTATTGACTTTTTGAATCACACTCAGTGATTCATCATTAGGAATATCACTAAGTTTGATTTGAAACGTCGATACAAATAAATAGACAGTTGAATCCATAATTTTCTTATCTAAATCTTATGGACTGTGGAAAAATCATTCCTACTATCAAAAATATCATTGAGAAATTCAAAGGTAATGATTTTACCTTTAACACTATCATTGGGAAGGGTTGAGAGATTTGTATTTTGGGTATCTTTTAAGTTTTCATGTTGCAATAAGGCATTGGAACTATTTCCTTGAAGTTGGGGATTCACGAACTACTACAGAGGCTTCTCGGGGCTCTCAAATGGGGCTGGCTAAGTGTCTAAAAATTTTGCATCATCCATAGAACCATTTTGTGGAATATTGGAAACTTGGGACTTGTCATTTTTTAGGGCACGTTCCCTCAATTTTTTCATTGTCGACGCCTTGGGGTTCAACAACTAGAGGGAATCTGAATTTGATGGCTAGGAAAAACATGGGGCCTTGGATGGGGCCATGGTTGGGTGGGAGAATTGTTGCACAGTGCTAGCATTTTGAGTTTGCTCACTTCCTCTCAGCCATTCCTCATTGGAAGATTTTGGCTCAACATAATCATGACCCAACTTGTGTTCAAAGACATTAACATATTCAACAGAGGCATACATATCATTTACTCTAATTAAGGAGGTAAAATGATCTATATATTTGAATATTATTTGAGTAGAACTCTTTGATCTAAAATGGAAATTCAATATACATATTGAAATTGAAGAGTAAACTAAGAAAGTAGGGCTTTTTTCACAAATATCGTGAAAAAATAAAAAATCTCTTTGAATAATATTAAATTTATATCATGGATTATCTTTTTTTAAAAGCTACTGAAACTAATATTGATTTGATATAGTTCCATACTATTATTAAATAGTGTGTTTGAGTTCTTGTTGGTATGTGGCGATTGATCATGCACATACTATACACTCTTTACATCAAGGGATCGATAGTTAATTTTTTGTTAATCAACAAATGAAAAATGACTTTGTAAAACCCTAATTCTAGAAGCTTCCAAAAAGCTTGTCATAAGTGGTTGGGATTTATGATGTGATATGGAATTCATGAGATTGTAATTTTTTTTGCAATAGATAATTAAATCATTGGATGGTTGAGTTTTTGTGGATGCAACCCATATTGGGTGAACCACATTAAAATTCTATGTTGATCTCTTTTATGTTATTCTTCATTGTTATTTATGGGTTATTTAATCTACATATAATTGTTAATGTTTATTGCTCTAGTCTTCATAAACCCTAACAACTGGTATCAGAGTCACGTGTATTTCAGTCTATTGGTAGGAAACCTCTAGATTTGAGTGGGAGCAATGGAAGAAGGAAAATTAAAGGTTGAAAAGATCAACGACTAGAATTATCAATTATGGTAGATATAGATGCAAGATTATTTGTATCAAAAGGATCTATCGCGGCCATTGCAAGGAAAAGAAAAGAAACATGTTGTGATGCTTGATGAAGAATGGGATATTTTGGATAGAAAGGCACTAGGAACCATTCAATTATGCCTGACACCATCTATGGAATTCAATATAATAGAAGAAAATACAATAGAGGATCTGATGAAAGCTTTGGATAAATTGTATGAAAACCCTCAGCCTCAAATAAGGTATTTCTCATGAAGCATTTGTTTAATCTAAAAATGATTGAAGGTGGATTTGTGACAGATCATTTAAATGAGTTTAATATGATGACCAGTTAGTTAACTTTTGTAAAAGTAAATTTTGACGAAGAGGTGACGACTCTCTTGGTTTTATGTTCTTTTCCAGAAAGCTAAAATAGCTTGGTAATGGCTCTAAGTAACTCTATCTCTAGTTCAAATACATTAAAATTTGATGATGTTGTTGGTGTTATCCTTAGTGAGGAAATGCGATGGAAAATCACAAGTGAGAGTTTAACATCTGGTAATGCTTTGACTATAGAGAATAGGGGAAGAACAAAGGAGAGAGGAAAAATCCCAACAAATCATGGGAAGTCAAAGAAAAGAAAATCTAAATCCAGAGGAAGAATGGATTGTTGGCACTATGGAAAGCCAAGACACTTGAAGAAGGATTGTTGGTCTCAAAAGGTAAAACAAGGAGACAGACAACATGATGATAGTAAGGAAGCTAATGTTGCAAGTAATAAATTGCATGATGCTTTAATTTTGTGTTTAGATAATGCTAATGATTCTTGGGTAATAGATTCAGGGGCTTCATTTCATGCCACACCCCATAGGAAATATTTTGTAGATTATGTTCAAGATGATTTTGGACAGGTATATTTAGGTGATGATGAACCCTGCCAGATTGTTGGAAAAGGAAAGATAAAAATCAAGTTGTAGAATGGAAATGGATGGTTTCTACAGGAGGTAAGACATGTTCCAAATTTGAGAAGGAATATAATTTTTGTAGGACAAATGGGTAGTGAAGGTTGCATATTTATCTTTTCAAACAAATTCTAGAAGGTCACTAAAGATGCATTAGTAGTAGCTAAAGTTGAAAAGGTAGGCCCATTGTATTTGTGTACTAGTAATACTTATTCTACCTTAGCTACTACAGAAATAGTTGCTACCGAGACAGTTATAGCACTTGCTATAGGGATAGAAAGAGAATTGTGACACCATAGACTTGGGCACACGAGTGAGAAGGGATGAAGATCCTTCACTCTAGAAATTTTTTTACTAGGTTTGAAGCAAGTTGACTTAGAGTTCTATGAAAAATTGTGTTTATGGAAAACAAAAAAGAGTCTAATTTCTTAAAGTTGGGAAAGGGAAGAAGAGTGAGAAATTAGAGCTTGTGCATTCAGATGTATGGGGATTAGCTTAGGTATCTTCTCTTGGTGGATCTTGCTATTATGTTACTTTTACTGATGATGCAACTAGGAAAACATGGGTGTATTTCCTAAAACAAAAATCAGAAGTATTTGAAGCTTTAAAAGGTGGAAAGCTTTGGTTGAGAATGAGACAAGAAAAAAGTTGAATTGTCCCAGATCTGATAATGGAGGTGAGTATTGCAGTAGAGAATTTGAAAATTACTATTCATACAATGGAATCCGTAGGAAAAAAATGGTTGCTAGAACTCCACAAGAAAATGGTGTGTCTGAGAGGATGAATAGGACCATTATGGGGCATGCAAGGAGCATGAGATTGCATGTCAGACTACCCTTACACTTTTGGGCAGATGTTGTACATACCATTTTTTATTTAATAAACAGGGTACCTTCAAATCCTTTGGATGGTGGCATTCCAGAGGAGACTTGGACAGGTAAAAAGGTAAACTATTCATTTATGAAAACCTTTGATTGTGAAGCTTTTGTCCATGTTGATATTCAAAATAGAACCAACCTTGAGGATAAGTCTAAAAAATGTACCATCATTGGATATGGAGTAGATGAATTTGGTTATCGGTTATGGGATTATGAAAATCATAAAATCATTAGGAGCAGATATGTTATATTCAATGAGAATGTCATGTATAAGGATCAACTATAGGAAAAGAAGCATGAACAAGAAAAAATGGAATATGTGGTGTTGGATGAGATTCCAGAAAATAAAATGCCAATGGTACTTGATGCTCAACAACAACAAGTTATCCCACAGACTCATGCAAGTGCTAGACATTCTACAAGGATAACTAGACCTCTAGAAAGATTTTCTTCATCATTATCCTATATTATTAACTGATTCTGGTGAACCTGAAGGTTATGAAGAAGCAATGCAGGTAAAAACCAAAAAGCATTGGGAGCTAGGCATGAAAGAGGAAATGGATTCCTTGTTGTAGAATCAGACTTGGGAGTAGCCCAATTACCTGCAGGTAAAAAAGCATTGCCAAATAAATGGATTTATAGGTTGAAGGAAGAAGGAAGAAGATGGAGGCAAGAAAATATATAAGGCCAGACTCATGGTAAAATGTTTTGCACAGAAAAAATGTATAGATTTTGATGAAATATTTTCTACGATTGTAAAGATGAATCCTATTAGAACTATTATAAATCTTGTGGTTGTAGAAGACTTGCATCTTGAACAGCTAGATGTGAAAACAACATTTCTCCATGGGGATTTCGAAGAGGAAATATACATGCAACAATCACAAGGATATGAAGTCAAGGGTAAGGAGGAATTTGTGTGTAGGTTAAAGAAGAGTTTGTATGGCTTAACGCAAGCACCTCGGCAATGGTATTTGAAATTTGATAGTTTTATGGCTAAACAAGGTTACAAAAGATGTCATTTTGATTATTATTTTTATTTTAAGAAATTGGGTAGTGGTAGTTATATTATCTTGTTGCTTTATGTTGATGGGATGCTGGTTGTTGGGTCTAACATGCAACATATTAATGAACTTAAGAAGAAATTAGAAAATTCATTTGCTATGAAGGATTTGGGTGTAGCAAAAACAATCTTTTGTATGAGGATCAGATGGGATAGGACAAACAAATTTTTTTGTCTCAAAGTGAGTATGTAGAGAAGGTGTTGAAAAGGTTTAACATGCATAATGCAAAAATAGTCAATACACCTTTTCCTAGTCATTTTAAGTTGACTAAGGAGATGTGTCTAAAGACGCAAGAGGAGGACTTGAAAAAATGTCTAAGATACCATATGCATCAACAGTTGGTAGCTTGATGTATGCAAATGGTATGCACAAGGCCAGATATTGCACTTGTAGTGGGAGTTGTGAGAAAGTATATGAGCAATCTAGGAATGGAACCTTGGAATGTAGTAAAATGGATTCTCTGATATTTGAGAGGTGCTACTTCAAAGAAATTATGTTTTGGAGGAACAAATTCTCCTCTAAAACTTGATATGTTGACTTTGATCTAGTGGGTGATATTGATAGCAAGAGGAGTATTAATGGGTGTGTTTTTACTATAGGAGGTACTGCAGTCATGTGGATTTCAAAGCTGCAAAAGGTTGTTAGGTTTTCAACCACTGAAGTTGATTATGTTGTTGCTACATAAGCTATCAAGGAGATGATTTGGTTACAAATTTTTTTGGAGGAATTGGGACAACGACAAGAAGATATCCCTTTGTACACTGATAGCTAGAGTACCATTCATCTTTTTAATTCAGCTCTATATTAAAAAACTAAGCATATACAGCTTAGATACCACTTCATCTGGTTAGTTTTGGAGGATGGATAGTTGAAGCTAGATAAAATTCACATAAGTGAGAATCTTGCAGATATGTTCACAAAGGTAGTTACATGGGAGAAACTGATTTCCTCATCATTTTATGTTGGCCTTCATAACTGATAATGATGGACATAAGAAACCAGCGAGACTATAATCTAGTGGGAGCTACAAGTGCAACAATGTCATCTAGGATTGGTTTCCAAGTGGGAGATTGTTGGTATGTGGCAACTGATCATGCAAATACTATACACTCTTTATGTATCCTTTCTGGGGTTCAGAGGTGGAAACCCTTGTTAGCGGGGGTTTGGGGGTGACAACCCCCGAGAGCAGGGGTTCGAGGGCATAGCCTCCCAAATTTTTTTCCCTTTTCTTTACATCAAGGGGTTGGTAGTTATTTTTTTGTTAATTGAAAAATGAAAAACAACTTTGTAAAACCCTAATTCTAGAAGCTTCCAAAAAGCTTGTTATAAGTGGCTGGGATGTAAGCTGTGGTATGCAATCGTGAGATTATAATATGTTTTGCACTGGATAATAAAATCATTGGATGGCTAAGTTTTTTGTGGATGTAGCCCATATTGAGTGAACCATGTTAAAATTCTATGTTGATCTCTTTTCTGTTATTCTTCATTGTTTATTTTGGGCTATTTAATCTACATATAATTGTTAATATTTATTGCTCCAATCTACTTGAACCCTAACAGTCTCAAGGTTTGGAATCATCAGGAAGATTAAGATGGAGGAGGCTATGAATTTTATTAGTTTGGGGAAAGTGCATCCTTGATCTATGCTCTACCATTTCAAATGATTTCTCACTCCTTTGCTTCCTAGCTTAAGCCATAGTTAATCTCGTGTTTTTTAACTCTTAATGTTGCATTCACATGAGATCTTCATCCATGTGAATATTATTTAAAATGATAAGGATTTTTTTTGAAAAATATTTTGGAGCCTATTATGAGAGATCACAAATACAATTATAAGGGAATATTGTTAAGTGAACTAATCTATCTCAAGGATTATTCTATTTTACCCTTAAGTATTTTAAATAATCTACTTATCCTACTTAATTGGATTGTCTTTTTTCTTTAAATTTTTAATTTTAAGATTAAGGGACCTAGTCTATTTCTCTCATAAAATTTTCATTTTTTATTGAATCTATCATAACTACGATTTTAAAGTTACAACCATCCTTAACCATTTATGTCTAGGTTGTATCAATATATTGTAGCTTGGGGGAAATATCCTTTTAGTTATTTTATTTTTTAAATTTTGAAAAAGAATATTTTTAGGTTATCTTATTTAAAATTTAAACTAAAACATGATTTTAAAAAATGAAGTACATTTATTTTATTTTATTTAGAGAAGAAAAGAGGTTTCTCATAGAAATATATAAGAGAATGGATTTAAAGTTCCTATATTTTTTAGAATTTGATTTAGATTTAGTAATTTGTTTTGGAGTGTCCTAGATTAGGAGAAAGAATCTATAACTTTTATTTGACATGTTTTCTTTTTTATATTCTCTATATTAGGAGGATCGTTTTATGCATAAAATTGTTTAATTGATGTAATGGAATTTGTATAATCATGGTTACATCCTTTTCTTATGAAGTTTTCTTATATAACTATAATAATGTCCTTTGTTACAACCAATCACTTGTAACAAAATTTTGCTATCTAAACTAGGTGGTTCCATAAGAACCTTTGTGGGCTTGTCCCAGGGAGGTTGGAAAACAACATTTCCTCTTTAATGATAAAGACTCACAAAGGTATAAATTATTGGAGAAAAAGCCTTTGAAAATTATGCAAGAATGAAATGTTAGGATGCCATTATGAATGTAGTTAAAGAAAAGAAGTAATAGCTTCTGCTATATTATATACCAATTGTAAAAAAAATTGGTGTATTTTTACCTAATTTTGTCACTTATATTATCATATAGTGATCATTTATAGCCATTTCAATGATATAAAGGGTAGGGATATAAATTAGAGAAAAATATATGTGAAAATGGGAAATTAGTTTTGAACATTATAGGTGCTAATACACATGGTCATGTGTAGAGGACATTACCAAAAACATGATGGTTTACAAGGTAGTCAAATTATAGGGATTGAGGTGGAAGTGGTGTGTTTAGGTTGAAAAGGATAAATATGGAACAAGTAATGAAATTATGGATTATTTGTGTGCTAAAATATCATAATATGACCATCATAATGTTTATTTAATAAAAGACATAAGAGTGACCACTAAAATGAAGAAAAATTATTAAGTATGTACTTTTGATCTCTATAATATTATAAGTGAATTCTTAGCTAGCTTGAATAAAGTGATGGATCAAGGTGATCCTCGTAAAATAATTTTTTTGTTAGATATAATTGTTCACAAAATTAATTTTCCATAATTGATCTTGAATAATATTAAGGAAATGGATTTTTTTATAGGGACACTACTCTCCACTAAATTTTTCTTTTCCTTTTTACTATGAGGTAGCATGAGTATTTATTTCAAAATCTTCCTTCATTTCTATCTAGATTTAATGGTCTCACTATAAAAGATTTATGCATCGTATCTCAATATAGTGTCGTAAATTATCACACTTGACAATTTCACACTATGTTTTGCTCCCCCCTAAGTGCATGGACCTAATTGTGCACCTAATTTCCTAAATTATGCATTCTATGGTCGTTTTGGACAATTATCAATAAAACCCATGTTGAAAACCAATGTAAACATTTAATATTTTGTCCCTAACACCTTACATCCCACAAAATAGGGTTGGGACCTAATCGCCCTAGGCGACTTAGTCCCCCTATTTTTCCTCCAAAATTTAATATGTCAAAGTTGGCATTTTATTATTTGAATTTCAAATGTCAAATGTTGGCTATCAAGATTTCATTTTCTAGAAATTAGAATAATTGCATATAAATACCTAGTCATTTCACCATTTAAAAAAAGAACAAGAGATGTCTAGCAAGAAGTGGAAGAATTAAGCAAGAATTATTGTCAAGAGAATTATCAAGCAAGTCAAGAGCAGATTTATTGTAGCAATTCAATATCAAAGCATCATGTTAAAATGTATGTGATTTTGTTCATATTTATTATCATATTGTTTGTGAGATCTAACCCTTGTAGGTCTTCAATAAAATCAAGCAAACAACAATTAAGCTTTAAGGAGATGTGCATGACTCCATTCCTTCAAGGAATCCATTTTTGAGTGGTGAATTGTAGGTCATTGTTGAATCATCATTCATTTGTCATTTAGCTATATTTCATAGACATTACCATTGTGGAGGTGGAAACACCAACACGAGATTTGACTGAGGCAAGCCCCTATATGACACAACCCTTCCTCTCTCTTTGAATGTGCAAGTTTTGGATTTGAAGAAGATTGGGAGAAGTTTGAAGGTAAATTATTCATTATTACATTCAAATCCTGCACCTTGACAACATACAAAAACTTAGTTATCTTGACACCCAATGAAGATCCGACAGTGTGACAAATGGGGAAATAAAACTTTGATCTAGCTCCAAAAGACTGTGAAATCATATTTGAATTTTAGTCAACAGGACATTGTCACCCTAGGTGACTTAGTCCTCCATTTTCAACCCTAGATTCAAACCACAAGTACACAAAAATATGCTCAGCTTGTTTCCAAATTCTAAATTTGTTTGTGACTTGCCAGAATTACTATTTTTGCATCAAAATAGTTATTTCATTCCAAAACCTATTTCAAGTTTGGTCAAGGGTAGGTTGACTCACCTTTCAAGTTCTGAGTCAATATTTTATCTTGTCCAAATCCATCAAAACCATTCTACCTCAATCTTTAAATGAAATGTTAGGAAAAGCCTCCCCTAAATCCATTGAAATCCAAGGGTGAGAGTATCCTAGGGTTTCACTTTTGCATCATTTCACTTTGGTGAATCTGACATGTTTGCATTATAAACCTTCTCAAATTAATCCTAGATCTAGGTTTAGCATTGCATTTTTTTGCATTGTTCATTTAGGCATTCATTTTTGCATCATAAAAGGCATAAAAAATATATATAAATTGCATACAATATTACACTATAGGTTGAAATAGGGTTATATTCAATCATCTTAGGTTAGATCTATATTCCAAATTACATTTAAAAAATTGTATTAGGTCATTTAAGTCTGAAATCAATTCTGAAAATATTCATTTCACTCATATAGGCATCTTGCATATAGCTCAAAAAAGTGAAAATTTGTATTGTTTTATTTCAAAAAGGCATCACAATCATCATTTTCATATTTTGGCATATTACAGTCAATCAATTAGTGCATATTAGATTTGGAAATTGTATTTTGGAATTTTCATTTATTGCTTAAACATTTTGCAAATTGTTGCACACTTGCATCTTGAATTGCATAATCATAAATTGGGAAAATTCTGGAAAAATATTCACTGTCACATTTGCATATACACAAATACAAGAACTTCAAACAATATTGTACATAGTCAAATTTTAAATTTTGCAAAAAAATTTGCTAGACATACGCACCCTAGGCAACCTAGTCCAAGCTAATTTTTCTTAGATTTATGTGAAAAAATCCTCTCAGGATCCTTTATACAAATCTTTTTTCAGTTTTCAAGATATTGTACAAAAGTTTGAAACTCGTTGCAAGCATAATATTTTCATAATGGATAAATTTTTTGGTAAAATATGGGCTTCCTTGAACTCCTTGGTTCATGTTTCATGTTTTGTGTTTGGTAATAACCTTAATTTAGATAATGAGATTCATATTTCTTCATCTCCCAATGTATATCTCCTTAAGGAAGATATCTTGAGGCAAGATGAGGAAATCATAAATAAATTCATAAACAATACCTTTCCTAATCTTGAGAACAATGTGGTGCTTTATCCTTCAATGGAATGGCCTAATCACCGATATAAAAAATTGGCACCACCCACCATACCACCACTTGAAATGTTTTACACATCACATAGGGAAAGTGATTTACAATCCATCCCTCAACCTAGGTACATGAAGGAACCTACTGGCAACAAACATTACAATCTCGTATCACCAACTAAGCCTCAATCCCATGAGAATGAAGTTACAAACACACTTGTGAGCTTGGGGCAATGCTATGGAAAAGGCTTTAGGATCTTGACAAAATAGGGATGTGATATAAGGGATGAACATGAAATTCATTCTCTTTTAGAACAAACACCACATGAAGACACAAAAGGAATAGGTTACCAAGGTCCTCCACCTTTTCATCAAACATTTGCTCCATCATCCAAGCCTCACACAAGTCATGGTCCTAGTAGAAAAGGTTTGCTACCCACTCCACATCCTTTATTTGAGATTGAGTGTACTTTAGCTACACTTTTAAAATTAGGATTCATTGCATTGCCACTTGTTCATGAACGAAGGGATACTAAACGGAAGAATAAAAACACATCATATTGTGCATATCATAGAAAATTTGGAAACATTACTGATGAATGTCATGCTTTGAAAAAGAAACTGGAAGAATTTGATCCTTACAATGATAAAATTGATTGAATGATAGACTAAGGTTTATGTGTTATGCTCCTTGACATGTGCTAGTTGTAGCCTCACTGTAGCAAGTACACTAATATTTTAAGGGGGGTGTATGGTACCCCGCTCATTGTTTGCATAATAAATGGTCCATTTAATGATGATAACATACATCTCCTAAAAGTGTGACCTTGTCAATTGAAGTATGGCCTTCTCAATTTATGTTAGTGTCTCTTTTATGGTGATATTGGGCTTTATATCCCTTAAGAGTGTGAACTTTCATGGCATATGATGTTCCCTTTGGTGGTAATGCTATGACTAGTATTCTCTAAAGTGTGATCTTTTATTCTATGACTTGTCCTCTCTTAGTGGTGATGGCATGTGTGATATGCCCTAAGGTGTGGCCCTTCATGTATTGAGAAATGCCCCTCTGTCATTTATTGTAAAAAACCTTTTGTGGTGATGTTATTTATAACACCCCTTGAGGTTTGGCTTTGGCTTACTCATCCTCTTAGATGTTTATGCACCTTCTTAGGTGAGTTTTCCATTTATGTGCCTTCTTAGGTGAGTTTTTTGTTCATCCTCTTGGATGTTTATGCACCTTAGGTGATTTCGACATTTATACACCTTCTTATGCAAGTTTTTCATTCATACTCTTGGGCGTTTATGCACTTTCTTAGGTGAGGCTTGTTCATCCCTTTGGATGTTAAAAAATTGGAAATATAATCCATGGATGTAGCATAACACAAATTGCTAGTTCATGAACTTGAGCACCCCTTTTAACATGGCCACCTAGCATAACACACCTTGCTAGCCAGTGAAGCCATGTGTTTCATGAGTGTTTGGCATAACACAACTTTCTAGCCATCATATTGCATGGAAACCTAGCATAATGTAGCTTGATAGCTAGTAGATCCATGTAGCTCATGAGTGATTTGGCATAATGCAACTTGTTAGTCCTCACAAGAGAATTCCTTTCTTTAAAATTTATTCGATGGATGATATTTGGTATTTAAGAAAAATTTAATATTGAGGTATTTTTTTCTTACTGACTTGAATCCTTTTAGTACTAACCTTGTATTTTTGTTTGTGTATGTGTTTACATTATGTTCAAGTATTGTGTTGAGAATTGTGTAGTGTATTATGTTGTGTTATTGTCATGTATATTTTGTGTTATCTAGCTACATTACATACATGTGTTTTCCTTTGTGCTTATGTTGGTTTTCCATGGGATCTTGAATCATGGGGGCTTGTGCACTCCCCCTAGATTCATTATCATCCTATCTCTTCAACATTTGGAAATTCAAACCCCTCTTGACATATTTTATATTTTAGTGTGATTTTGAGTGTAAGTTCATACTCTCACTAAAGTGGGGGCTAAGTTTAGCATCATAAATTATCACTCTTGACAATTTCACACTATGTTTTTCTCCCCCTTAAGTGAATGTACCAAATTGTACACCTAATTTCCTAAATTATGCATTCCATAGCCCTTTTGGATAATTATCAATAAAAACCCATGTTGAAAACCAATGCAAACATTTACTATTTTTTCCTTGACACCTTAGATCCTGCAAAATAGGGCTAGGACCTAGTCACCCTAGGCAACTTAGTCCCCCTATTTTTCCTCCAAAATTTAATATGTCAAAGTCAGTATTTTATTTTTTGAATTTTAAATGTCAAATGTCATTTATGGTAATTTATTTTTTTTAAATTAGAATAATTGCATATAAATACCTAGTCATTTCACCATTTGAAAAAGAACAAGAGATATCTAGCAAGAAGTGGAAGAATTGAGCTAGAATTATTGTCAAGAGCGTTATCAAGAAAGTCAATAATAGTCAAGAGAAGATTTATTGTAGCAATTAAATATCAAAGCATCATGTCAAAGTGTATGTGAGTTTGTTCATGTTTATGTTATCATATTTTTTGTGAGATCTAACTCTTGTAGGTCTTCAAGAAAATTAAGAAAACAACAATCAAGCCTTGAGGAGATGTGCATGACTTCAGTCCTTCAAGGAAGCCATTTTTTAGTGGTGAATTGTAGGTCATTGTTGATTCACCATTCATTTTCATTTAACTATCTTTCATTGACATCGCCATTGTGGAGGTGGAAACACCAACACAGGTTTTGATTGAGGTAAGCCCCTATATGGCACAATCCTTCCTCTCTCTTTGAATGTGCAACTATCATATTTGAAGAAGATTGGGAGAATTTTTAAGGTCAATTATTCATTATTCCATTCAAATCCTACACCTTGAAAATATATAGAAACTCAATTATCTCGACACCCGATGAAGATTTGACAGTGTGACAATTGGGGAAAGAAAGTTGTAATCTAGCTCTAGAGGACTATGAAATTAGATCTAAATTTCAGTCAAAAGGACACTATCACCTTGGGCGACTTAGTCCTCCATTTTCAACCCCAGATTCGAACCACAAGTGCACAAAACTCTGCTCAATTTGTTTTCAAAGTCTGAATTTGTCTGTGACTTTCCAGAATTACTATTTTTGCATCAGAATAGTTATTTGCATCATTAGCCTAGTTAAATAATTTCATTTCATTCCAAAACCTATTCCAAGTTTGGTCAAGGGCAGGTTGACTTACCTTTCAAGTTGTAAATTATCAGTCTTATACCTTGTCCAAATCCATCAAACCCCTACTACGTCAATCTTTAAATGAAATGTTACGAAAAGCCTCCCCTAAAGCCATTGAAATCCTAGGGTGAGAGTATCCCTAGGGTTTCACTTTTTCCTCATTTCACTCAATACCAATATATATTTTTGTATTGAATTAAATATTAAAAGGGTATAAAGTATAGAGTTCAATTTATAAAAGGAACTAGTATCTAACACACAAAAATATAGATGATAGTAGAAGATATTCAAAGATAATACATAAGAAGGAGAAATATAAGGCTATAATAACAAATACAAACAACTACTAAGGTACTAATAACCAATAAAAAACTCAAAATCGCTAGTAAATTATAGCAGGTAGATGATAAAAGACAATAAATGTTATATAATGGCTACCTAGTAGAAATAATAGACTCACAAAATATGGTACATCTAGTACAAAGGAATATCTATAGTAGCTAAAACCTAGAAATGTAGTTTGATTTCATTGTCAAGGAGATTATTGTCAACAAATGAATAACTAAATAATGATTCCAAATATTCAACAATGGAGCTACTAATAGCAATAAATAATTTATTTTCCATGATACTTATAGTGTAGTGCACATTATTTATGCATTATATTAATTGAATATATTTAACTTGCCTTGTTATTGAGAGTTTTTCATAACTTGGAGAGATCCCCTACTAAGTCAAGAATTTTGGAGAGGCCATCTTATTTTTGGGATAACTTTGAGTTAATTTTATTTTTTTACTTGATGGGTAATACACTCCAAGTGGAAAATTCATTATCATAAGATACGAGTTTATGTGGAGCACTAATCATGAAATATGGTTGATGAGTTTGAATCAACCCATTTTGTTGAATCCTAATATAACAAAATAATGTGTATTATTGTAATGAAAAAAATATATTCTTACACAAGTATCATTGGATAAATTAATTAATCAATAAATCAACCTTAGGAAATATATTTGAGACTTATAAATAAATAACTAAATAAATACAAATAAATGTAGGAAGTTAAAAATAAAAAATTACATAGCTCTAGATTTGATGAAGACAAATTATTGTGATAGATGTTGGAAACCAATTTTCCATGGTATGAAATAAATTATTCATAGCTAGATGAACACATCAAAATTAGAAAATTGACTAGAAATTTTTCAATTAAATCCACACTTTTGAATTGGATTGTAAAACTAAACCTCATCCCCATACCTGATTTGATTGAATTTTGATAGCTATAATTTTCCTACCTTAAAATTGGTATTTGTCTATAGCTATGGTTTCAATGCACACCATTGAGAAAATTTCTAGCCAAGGATCACTTCTTCTTTGGTCAAGTCCCTAGATGGACCAATTCAATGGAAATGAACAAAGATTGAAGACAACAAGAATGTGTGTATGTGGGTTAATTATGTAAGATGATAATGTAATTAGGATTTTTTATTATTCTCTCATGTGTATTAGATTTAAAATATATATATTTTATGTTGCATGTTATCTATAACGAGTTGAAGGGAATTTTCTTAAATATGCCAAGTACAAAATTTTAAATGATTTGTGCTTTAGTAAAGGATGGAAATATGAGTCTAATTTAAAAAAATGGACTTCAAATTTATGAATGTATAAATGACCTAGGTCAATTCCACATCCATTGATTTAAAATAAGGTAACAAGAAATTAATATTGTAGATTGGGTTTATACCCTTGGGATGTGTGGAGATGAAATAGGGCTAAGATAATATTATTTTCTAACTTGTACAATAATCAATGCATAAAGGATAATATTATCAAAGTGGGTCCAAAACATGAGGGAAAGGGAAAGGTCATGGGTATGTGATTTTCATAATTATATTTTTACCTAATTTCATGTGCATGCAATGTATACTACTATGTAGATACATACCAAAGTAAAATAGGTGATCAAAATGGAAATTAAATAATTCAAACACTCATAGAATATAATTATGGATGTAAATTATTGTACTCTCCTCACAATGAATGTTAACTGGAAAATTGAAAAATAAAAAAAGCATGTAGAAAGTATTAGGACCATAATAAATATGAGTATGATGCACATGAAATTTAGATAGCATAAGAGACAAATATGTAATCATGAAAATGCTAGTACTGGGCTGAAATGAATTATAAGAACAAAAAACATATAGGAGCCAAACCAAACATTTAGGAAAGTGATGGAATGAACAATGAACATATGCTTATTACAAATATAAAATATAGAAAGATACTAGTAAAGAATAAACATAAAAAATATAAGTGCTAAGCATGAAACATGGGAGGAAACAATGAATATAAAAATACTATAAGAGCTTGAAAAGGGAATATAGGGAATTATAGAAGCTAACAAGGAACATACAAGATATAAACATGAAGATGAAGAATAAAAGGTGAACTAAGAGGGAAAACAAGGAATTAGACATAATATAGGAAGTGAAATGATGATGAAAGATACAAAAAACATGGCATAAAAAGGGGAAAATGTGTAAGTATATGCAAGGTAAATGGAATAATAACCGAGGAGGGTCAAAATATACATGACATAAGTAAAATTATAAAGTATAAATAATAAAAAATACAAGTAATAAGTGACATGAGAAACACAACACATATTTGAAGTCACTTGTGTCATCATGCACCACTAAAGGTTCATTTACATCATCCACATGCTAATTAGCAACATGTAAACAAAACAACATAAAGCTAAGAATGAAAATAACAAAAAATATGGCTAGTAGTAAGAGAAATAGGTAAGGATATATAACCTATGAAGTCATCCCCATCATGTGTGTCTATAAGTTGATTTGCAAAATTATCATTAGAATTAATACCCTTGTAGACACCTATTTTCAACCATCACATAATGTTTTATGCTAGGAATAATACATTCCCATTTCCTAGCCCCCTTCCGGATTTCCCTTTCATCACCCATCCTTAGTAAGATAATTATCTCTATAAGTTCCCTCTTCCATTAAATAATTAAAATTTTATTTTATTACTCATTTATCCATGTCCAATTGAACATAATATCTATTATTCATAAAAATTTAAAATGTCCACTCAAGATTCCTTTGTAACCCCCCTCATTATGCCACCACTATATTTACTCTATGCACACCTATTTATCAAAAATAATAAAAAAAATAGGAGATAATTATCCTCACCCATTTCTAACTCCATTGACTATTCTTAACTAGTGAATATTATCCACTTTCAATCATTTAATCTCAACTATCCATTGAGATTTAATCTTTGGCATTCACATTCCTCTCAATAGTTATATAAATCAGCCTCTTCATACTTTATTTCCATATATGCAAATGATCATTTTGGAGGTACATGATATATATTTGAGCACCCACATTTCATCCAAAAGCACATCCAACATATCTGAGGTTTGCATGTGATAATGGATTTCACATTTATATTTTTCTTTCACAATCCTCATTGCTCTATCTGAGGTATTTCTAAATTTGGAATAGGATTCTTAAGTTTGTATTTTTTATTTTTAATCTTGGAATATATTCCGACATCCCAATGGAACACTTGTTCCTTCTCTAATTTTTTTTTTGTAGGTTTTTATAGCTTATCTTGATAGGTTTTGTGTGGAGGATTTGTGTTTGAGTTTTCAATAAAATCATATTTCATAACATTTTGACCCAAAATAGACTACACAATTAGATTCATACCACCCAAAAACCTTAGAATCCATATATAGTTCAGTCTAATTCAGATAAAGTTATAGAAAAAAAAAAAAATCCTAGAGAGGTTGTATAGCCTTGACATAGACATACTACTACGTACCAATTTTTTTAATTTTATTTTAAAAAAAAAATGAAAAACATAAGAAATTAAATCAAAAATAAAAACATGAAAAAATGGGAAAAAAAGTAAAAAGATTTTTTTTGTTAAATGGTGAAAACTATTCTTATGACACCTTGGGAAAGTACCATGATGAAAAACTTGGAAAATAGGTGCCATGTGTAAACTTGTTATTTGTTGTTTACAAGAACATTACACTTGGGGAAAAGTTCATTTCATCTACCTTTGATAGCCTATCATTTCCATAGTCACCTTCCCACTTTGATCTTGATTTTGACATGCTAGAATTATTGGTTCATACTTTGGGAAACATAGCTTGAAAAAACCTATAATTCTTAGGAAATATTTTTATGCTACCATACAATTAACTCTTGTGACATAATTTTTATGTGAACCTTAATATATGTTAGAGTAATCATGCATTAGCTAATAATTAATTAATCTTTAATTATTTATTAAGTTAGTTTCACTTCATCTACTTAAGCTAACTTAGGATTTCTTTTTTCTATTAACTAGAGGGAGTTATTATTAGATCATTTTGTCTCATCACATAGGATGAAGACACTTGTCATGATCTAATCCCTTTATAATTTATGGTTTCACATATAAGGACTCTCCTTTATTGTATTATCTCTTGAATACTCTTTAGGTTCAAGCAAGATTTTCATTCTATAAGTTTTTCTAGTTGAGCATATAGAAATTTATTGTTTGCAACTCTCTTGCATGGAAGGTATTTTTGTTCATTGTTTGATCTATGTCTCGTGTTATTCACAATCCTAACATGGTATCAGAGTATGTATTTAGAAAACCCCTTCTCCATTTTGAGTTTTTTTCTCAACTAGGATTACAAGGCTTCAAATTTAGAATCTTCATTTTTTTTTGTAGGTTTTGGGCTTTGACAAGTTTTTGGTGCATTTTGGAATGAAAAGTATCTCACCATCATTCATGGAAAACAATTGAAGACATAACTTCATAAAAATTTTGAATAACCTTTGTAACAAAATATCCTACAACCAGAATTAAACATGTCATTTCAAATTTTAGTAGGATATATAATTCACAATCCACCTTGTTTGCATCCATAATTGCTTGGAGGTGTAGCAAAGTTGTCCTTGATACATATCATTTTCACTATAGTGTCATTTTATTTATCTTCAATTGATCTTTAGTTTTGGTTTTTCTTAGGGAAATTTGTGTTTGCTTATTTTTCTAGATTGTTTTATTTATTTCTTGTTTTTTTGTGTGTGTCCTTGGGATATCTTTCAACAGCCAACATCATGGTCTTTCATATAATACCTGTTATTTGTCAAATGTATTCTTATGACTTATTTTTTCTTTATGCTAGTTCTATGACACATGACAAAAATTCCATCACGGTGCATCTTATTAGCATCTTGTCATTTTCTCTAGCAAACATCAAGGTTGTTAATAATCACTATTCAAGAATGTACCTTAATGTTTATTCATCTTCCCCCCTTCTCTTTTATTAGTCAATTCCATCCCCCTTTCTATATATTTCTAGTCTCTCCCCATTTAGTACTTCCATCAATTTTGAGAGCACACTCATGTTCTCCATCCCTAAATGTCCTCTCAAGGGGGAATTCCTAAATTTATCCTAAAATCTCAATGCTTGAGGCATGCTCGTCTTTTCTTACTAGATGCCTATATTTACTTTCTTTAAAACATTGTTATTTCACAACACCATTTCAAAGAGGGGAAAAATGTACACACCTATTTTCAACCATCACCCAATATTTTATCCTATTCATAACCCATTCCCATTTCCTAGTCCCCTTCCAAATTACCCTTTCATTACCCATCCCCAATAAAATAATTATCTCTATAAATTCCCCTTTTCATCAAATAATTAAAAATTTATTTTATTACTTATTTATTCATGTCCAAATGAATATAATACCTATTGTTCATAAACATTCAAAATATTCACTCAAGATTCCTTTGTAATCCCCCTCATTATGCCACCACTATTTTTATCCTATTCACACCTATTTGTCCAAAATAAATAAAACATAGGAGATAATTATTCTCACCAATTTCTAACTCCACTGACTATTCTTAATTAGTAAATATTCCCCACTTTTCCTCTTTTTATCTCAACCATCCATTGAGTTTTAATATCCACTGCTCACATTCCTCTCAATAGCTCTATAAATCAACCCTTTCATCCTTCCTTTCCATATACTTGAATGACCATTTATAGGTACATGTTATCAATTTAAGCACTCACATTTTATCCAAGAGCACATCCAACATATATGAGGTTTGCATGTGATAATGGATTTCATATTTATGTTTTACTTTCACATTCCCCATTGCTCTATTTGAGGTATTTCTAAATTTAGAATATGATTCTTAAGTTTTTATTTATTTTTTCTATTTTAATTTTAAATATTGGAATACACCCCTGATGGGACTATCTAGATCATCATGAAATCTGCTCACATAAGCAAAATTTTGATATAAAGATACCAAGTGTGATGTATGCTCTAAAATCACTAGTTTAGGTATTCTATTATTAGATTTCTTTTTTATTTAATGTGTAATATCAACATGTAGTGTGAAACAATCTATATATTCATTAGTAGAAGAATTATCATCCTATAATACCAAATGGTTAAAGTCGCAATCTCTATCATCTTTTTTTTTTAGATAAGAGGTCCCACTTTATGTTACAATGTGATGTATTTATATGTAGAATGCCCATCTCTAAAATTATGATAAGCACAAAAACTTAATCATTTTATTATCTCCATTAGATTATCTAGATGTAAAGTAAATAAGACTTTATTCCAAAAGTTGTTCCAATAAAATATGGAGTCTCTTCTAATATAGTGAAGTCTCTAAATATTTTTTGCTTGATATATGCATTATGAAAGTTATTAGGTACATCCTCATTGATCTCAAATATAGTGGAATATCATTCTCAACATGCCCCATATCCATATATGTGTATTCATGCCATGTGTAATAGTGGGAAAGATGGAAAAGATCTATTAACAACTAGGGGTACATAATCCTCACATATACCAAATAAAAATTATAGAATATTATCATGGTGTTCTTCATCCTTATATATGCATATTCTATTTATTTTTAAATATAAAGTATAAGAGAATATACTCTACAAGAAATCAAAGATACATCATAAGAAAGTGTAGAAGGATCCATAGGAGAGTTCCTATGGATAGTAAGAAGTGGCACATCATTATGATTCTTAAAAAATCCATGGAATTCACTAAGGACCACTAGAAGGAGAAGAATGAGAATTATGAATAACATGTGCTCTAAAGCTATAAGTAATTAATAAAATAATAGGAAAAGGAATGAAATGATGTATAATATGTATGAGACAAATTAAACATTATCTAGCCTTATTTATGAACATAATATCAAACCCATGCATCGAAACTTATCATCATCACATGTATACAAGAATATTATAAAGATAAGAAGGATTTGACATGTAACATTGCATATTAATTACACTAAATGATTCGACCATAATTTTGTTAAAACAAAGAGCATGATAAATCAAATTACCATGAAACAAAGTGTCATCTTCCATATCTTGAGAATATAAACAATTGTTGGTATATTTAACTTGTTCATCACTAAACACATCCTCAATAGACATGAGCCAAAAGACAAAGAAGAATGGATCGGAAAAATATGAGATCTTAGGACTAAAGTATCATCATATGAAGGAATATTCCTAGATATAATATGAGAGCTTAGGACTAAAGTAGCATCATCATGAACCGAAGCATGGGAAGGAAACATGTGCAAAGGTAAGACATCACTATGCTTATGCACATTACTATCACTAGTCATAGGAAGAACAAAGATAAAGTGAAGGTCATTGAAAATTAAAGTAAGTGTATCCAAGAGTTAAGTAAAATAGATTACTAGATATAAGAAACAAGAAAAATCACAAGTAATGAAACATTGTCTCCATAGAAAAGAGATGTCCATCCATAAGATAAAAAGATACAAGAGAATCAATGATAAAAGAACCATAGGTAACAAAGCATATAATAAATCATGATCTATAACATAAGCATAGATAAAGGCTAAATATAATGGATGATGAGAATTCATGGTAAATATGTATTAATGGTGAACAAGGGTTGGTGGGTATATATCAAATAGATGTGAATAATAATGACCCAAACCCTAATAATATTTGAAATAAAAGGTATATAAAAGAAATAGTAGATTTAAAACCCTAATGGAAAAGGAATAAACCCTAACTTGACAAAACCATAGGAGTTGTAGGAATGTTGAATCTGCCATTTTGATGTCATGAAAATAAAATATTTTCTTGCATACATATCCTAGGATAAATTAATTGAGCAATACATAACCTTGGGACATAGAGTTGGGAATAACAAATAAATACAATTAAACACAATAAATTAAATTAAATAAAGAAATGCACTTAGTTTTAGTTTTGATGAAGAAACTATTGTAATAAATGCAATAAATCAATTTCCCAAGCCACCCAAAAATTAGGCCTTGATAGACAACCACATTAGAACTCAAATAAAATGACTAGAATATGCTTGTTCCTATATATGCTTGTGGATCTGGACTCCATGCATACAAAAATGAACATAACAAGTGGAACTAAACCTTTCTTGTAGATCTATCTTGACTGTAAAATGATAATTATAATTTATTTGCCTTTCCTAGTATCTATGTCTAAAGGTGTGGTGTTGATAAGCACCATTTGAGAACTTGCTAAGAAGTATCGATTCTTCTTTATTCAAACTTCTAGATGGGATGATTTGACAAAAAATATATATAGATAAAATACAATAGACACCCATCATAGTTTGTTTAGGACGATTCCAAACTAATAATACAATTAGAATGTTTAATGACACTGTCATATAAATACTCCTAAATCTAAATTATAGATCTTGCATACTGAATGTATATACACACTATTACAATTGCAAACTTTTATGCTAGTAAAATTACTTTTGCTTAATTTTTAAAAAAGAGCTTTTTGCTTTTTGGGTCACTAGATTTATAACGTAAAAATATGCTTCTGTCAGATTTTCAGGATAAATTTGGCCTTTAAATTATACGAACAATGAGCATAATTTCACTTTATTCTTCTAATATTCTTTAGAAACTGCATATGCTTATCCATGTAAATATTCCTCTTACATACGGATTCTTCTATATGTTAAAAGGTTCGATCTTTACTCTGCTGGATTATTATTTCCTTGAGAAGTATATTCCCAGCGAGTTGACAGAGTTTAAGTAGTATTTTATGAGTGAAGGATAAAATATGTGGAGGTTTGGAGATGTTTACTTTGGCTTTATACCATTTTGATTTGGATTCACTTTCTATTAGTTTATTTTTAATAAAATAATTATTGTGCAAGACGATGTATTTTTTTTATATGTTTTTTTATATAAGTGGGTATTTATGTGAATAGTAAGATTTTCTCAAGCTATGGAAAAATTCTCAGTTGTACATAAAGTAAGAGCAACGAATGTTCAATTTAGATTCTAAATTTGAAGTGCTCACTCTTGATGGTTGCTAGTTTGGTTATGGTCCCATCCAAGTTGGTAACTACAATTGTTATCATGTCCATCTATGTTTTCCTATCAATTCTTATTTTTGAACTTGTTGCAATACCTATATTCAATTTAGTGTTCAGTTTTATGTGTCTCATACATTTTCAAATCCAATAAGGACCTTGCATCCCTTATGAGGAGGCTTTTGGTCTTGCAAAAGTTTAATGAGACAACAAGTGGTAGAAAACACTTGACTTTCTCATACTCTTTCTTTGAAAAACCACTTTACTTGTCTCACCTTGTTATCTTTAATTCACACTTCCTGTTTTTCTTGGACACTATTTTGGGGCTCTCTTGTCTTCTTCTCTAGCACCACATCCTTTATTGGTATGACTCTTCTTTCCACGATCAATTCTTATGAGGATAGTACGTGTTCTCCTTCATCAAGCATGGAGAGCTCATAATGTTACAAATCTGTACAATTAATAACTAAGTGTACCTTCATAAAAGAAGGCAATTTGAGTTTGAATGCATTTCATTGAGGGCCTCAAAAATTGTGAAAGGTTCATGCCTTAAGGGCTTAATTTTTTTTCTTGTCCTTTTAGCCTTTCTTTTCCCAAGGAAATTGAAACTTTGTCCCCACCTAGAGTTTGTCCTCCTTCATATGTTGATCATCTCTTTGTTTATATATTTATTGCATTCTTTTTAATTATTCCTTACCTTTGAGTTGGTTTTGTATAATTTTCTCAACAAATGTTGTTGCCCTAATTACCTCATTTTCTTTCTCTATTTGTTCATCTTGCTAATCAAAACCTACATCAAATATATCATAAGTAAACTATACCAAACACATCAAATAGTGACTATAATTAAATGAAGGAAAATCCCTATTCTAAGATTGTTGTACTTAAAAGAGTGATTCATCTATAACCTGGGTCATTTACTATTATACCCCCTAATGAGTTGCACCAAAGTATTGTTGACCACTTATATGTATGACCATCTATTTGTGTGTAAAATATTATGATTTTTTTTAGCTTTGTGCCCATCATACTTTATAATTTTAGACTAGAACTTGCCAAATAACCTTGTATCTATATGTAAAACTATGAACTTAGGAAGTCTAAAGTGTACCTATGCATTAGTAAAGAACATCTCAATAGCCTCTCTTCTTATAAGAATATTTTTACAAGTATTAATGATACACATTTTATTGAACTTATCAATGAAAAAAAAAAGGCATGTCCATATTTCATTATAGGATAAGCTTCTAAAAAAATCATAGAAACACTTCATCATGGCCTTGTGGGGATAGAAAAAGGAAAATGTGTTACTTCTTATATTGTCTTAAAATTGTTTTACAACTTATAACTTCTAGCAATTTTTGCTACTTCTTGTTTCATTTTAGGTCAAGCAAACACACCTTTGAAGATAAGCCACTATTTTACCTAGTGACCATCCACATTAGAGATATGTGTCTTTCTCATTAGCAATAGCCTTTGTGCTCTTGATGCACTATTTTCCTACCTTGTAGAGTAAACCATCTTTGAGATATAAGTTTTATTCAATTTTTACAATTACCTATGATATAAGCTCTTCATATTTCTTCCCCAAATCCTTATCGTGTGCATATTCTTCAATGTAAGTCTCCTTTTTAAGAGGATCCAAGTGAATTACCATAAAATTGTTGAAATGGGTAGCTTAATCAACATGTCTACCACAACATTGTTAGTTTCCTTTTTATATTTGATCAATAGATGAACTTTTTGTACAAAATAACATCTATTTATAATTCCTTTCTTTTGTACTTTACTTTGTGCTTATAAACATTATAGATTTTGGTGAGTAGTATTCACAATAATTTATTTAATAAACAAATAATTCCTTCATTTTTTAATTTCCTATACTAGTGTATACAATTCCTCATCATACACAAGATATCCTCTAACCACTAAAGCAAAAAAGGTATAAATAATAACAAACAAGTTTAAAATATTGAAGCAAGATGACACTCATAGCATATTTGATTGCATCCATTTCTCCCTCATATGGCCTTTGTAATTCAAGAGGAGTAAGCACAAGTGCATGAATTATCCTATATTTGTGTTTCAAATGTATTATCATGTTCTTTCCCCAATGAAATTCTCTTAGCTTACTTGCAATTTGATGTAATGGTGCAACTATGAAGGAAAAAAAGGAATAAAATGTATCATAAATTGTGTAGCCCCTATAAAAATTCTAGTTATAGTAGTACTATTTGGTGTAAGCTAATCAAAAATTACTTTAATTTTATATGGGGTATATTCTTAGTTCTCCTCCTTCAACCATATTCCCAAGATAAACCATTTCTTTGCTCAATTAACATTTAATTATATTGCATATTTATTGCTTTTCTTTAAACCTTTGGAAGACTTTCTTAATATGGACATGCTGTTCTTCCTAAGTGGATATTTAAAAAGGTGTTTCAACCTTGCATTCCCAATGTTATGTATATATTATCATTTTCCTCACATAAGAAGTGGGGATTCCATTTTGAGATGGAAATATTTTAAATGAAGAAAAGTATGCAAAATCAATTCCTAAAATAATCTTAGAAGAGACTAATATGCAAATTTTAGATCTTTACAATTATAGAAAAGAGAAACATATAACACATAAACACAATTATTCAACAACACACATGTATACATGGGGAATTTATTTTGAGAGAAAACCCCATACTCCAAAGCATGGGCCAATTTTATAATTAGAAACAAAGGTTACAACACAATCTCAAGGACATGCCCTTATAGGGGTACCACAAACATATAACTCTAGAGTTGTTTTAGTAGCATAATAGTTCCTATAAATCAAACATCAAAACATCCATATTAAGCACTTAGTAAATAGGAGAAGAAATATATTAAAATATCAAATGGTAATTTATGAATCAATGAACTAAAATTAACTAAAATGTGGCAACCAAATTCTGAGTTAAAAATCCATAACTTTGAGGCTGGTAAGGTCTATTTTTTTCAGCTTGTTGCCTCTTTTTTGTCACTAATTCATTACCAAAATTTTCAATACAGACTTAACCTCACACAACTTATTTGATGGTGTAGTTGAATTATATGGCCGATTGGTAGATGTAATGGGGATAGGAGCTAATGTGGGTTGTTGGGGTGGACATTCCAGGAATAGGGGCATTCACAACTTTGGGCCTATTTTCCTTGTTTGTACTAGACAATGTTTTGCTTTGATGGCACTTTCATATGTGTTTGGAAAGTTTGTCCCTCCCATAGATTTTACGATTACAACTATATCACTATTGAGTGCCCTCAAGTAGTATAGGAAGGCATGATTGGGAGATGATTTTACTAAGGTATGGATTCTATCCCAAGTTTTCTAAAATTTGAAGCTAAAGCCTGCCATGAATTCATGGGTAGCTCTCTTAATTGTTTTTAGTTGTTCTACAAGTGATAGATAGTCACTTTTATCTTCAAATTATTCACAAATATTCTCACCTAACTCATCCTAATTGTGAATAGAATTAATCCTTAGATCCCTATACCACTATAATGTTTTTCCTTTTAAGGATGTAGCCAAGAGTCTAATAGATACATTTTCTTCTATGATATTGTGTATAAAGCATATATATTGGCCATATCTTGAATGTGTTCTATTGGGGTGGTAGTTGTTTCACCAATGAAATAAAACATGATTTTTAAGGAATTCACTAGTATGTGATCCCTCTAAGCTAGCACAAGGAGGCTTCCACCATAAAAGATGGCAAACACTTAAGTTCTAGGTGCAACCATTTGAAATAGCATTCTATTTATATGAATAGTAGGTACCCTAGGCTTTGATAATCTATTGAATGGATGTGTAGATTGAGTCCTAGGAGATTATTTTTAAAAACTTATATCTCTTCTCTTTAGTGGAGATAAATATTGTCTATTTCTTCTTCTTGAAGTAGAAAATGATAAGTAGGTGTATTGGAAATTACCTCTTGAAGATGATCTAGTATGAATCCTTGGCATAAAATTTAGTGTTTGATCTAGAACTAGGATTTGTAGAGTTAGCTAGCAAAGTCTCCAAGTACTTGTAGGATGCCTCTTTTAAGTCCAAAAATGCTAAGAGAAACACTAATTTCTTATAGAATGTAGAGATCATTAATCTAGTCCCACTAGGTGTGCTAGAAACTATTGTCACTTGGAATTTCACCCTTACCAAACCTATTGTTTAGTATTACAAAAAAAAAATCGGATTGATCTTCAAGTTTAGAACCCTTGCAATGAATATAAAACCTTTGAAGAAGATTGGTTTCCTCTCTAATTTAGATGCAAGAGTGTTGGACTAACCCAACACTACATAAATCTATAGTTAATCATATTCTACCAATTTTATAAGGAAAAGGGTAAGAAGGAATGCATTAAAATGGAAAGGTGGTGGTGATGCACTTAGATTAAATGTGATTCTTCACATCCACTATAGCACAAAGAACCAATTAGATTTCCTAAAGAACATACATAGTTTTCTATTCCACAACCCTTAGAGGTGTGTATAGAGGTTGGAGCTTGACAAACACTATGAGGGACTTAATCCCATAATTAGAATCTACAAAAAAATTAAGCACAACATAGAACCATAAATGGATAGAAATACAATCATTCAAAGAGAAAGGTAAGAAAATTTTACATGACATGTCAAAAGTAAGAAGAGGTATTTAAATGGTAATTTTCATTGATACAAAGGAATTGGTCTTGTTTTACAAAGTAGATTTGTAGAGGTGCATATCTCTCATGGAGAAAACAAAAAAAATAACCCTTGACAATGAGGCTTAACAACCTTTTATTCAAAAAGAGGGATTTTAGAAGAGAGAGACATGGCAGATGAGCATTGAATGAACTATAGAGAAGCCCACAAAAATTGTGATCTAGAGGAGAAATGTAGTGTGAAATTTCTCTAAAAGACACTTGTCATATCTTCATTAATTAACCATGGGTTGTGTGTAGAGAAACTCTTGTCAAATCTACTAGAACTTATGGCCCAAAGATGACAACCCGACACAAAAACTCTGCAACCCAATAAATGAAACATGGCACCACAAATCTTCTAAAAAATTATTACAAATACCTTAAGTTCCCTTATGGATACTCCAAGGATCAATATTTGGTAGCTACGAGATTTGTTGTAGCATTAATGGTGCCTTTTGGGTATCATTCCTTGAAAAATGACCTTTGGTGAGAATCCAACCTCTATTTGAATATCACTTTGTGGGGAAAAGGTTGACATTGGGCTAGTAGCCTCCATTGGTAATAGGATACATGATCTACTTCCACTTTGATCTAGTTAAAATGTAAAGCTTTAATGATGAAATAAAAAATAAGGAATGACTTTAGGTGGGATGACACCAACAAAGGCTATGATGATGTTAACATGAGATGGGAAGGTAGATAAATGAAATCTAAATGGATATCTAGAAGCATTCAACTGAACTATATTGGATGAATTCATTTGAAATGAGGAATTTTGGATGTAAAGGTCTACAAAAGAAGCTTGATTATGATATGGTAATAAATTAGGCTCCATTAGAGCCATGTGAGACTTTTTCTGGAAATTGCACCTTGCAATAATATCCATTTCACAACAAAAAACCAACAAATCTAGATAGGATTGAAACTCCCACAAATGTGGAACATTAGTTTTTGTTGGGTTCATGCAGGAAACCCATTAGAATATAAGCATATGAGAATTTTACTTCCATCCACCCGCAAGGTCTATACTTGGTTGATTTAGCTCCATAGGGCCAAATGGAGAAAATCCATCAACAACAAGCCCATGCAATTTGGGAACCTCTATTTGAACTACAATTTTTCCTTTAGATTAGTTTACTTAGAAATCTCTATAAAATTAGATGTGCTAAGAATTCTTGTAAAACTCATCTTGTATGACAACATTCATCGAGCCCAAGCGGGAGGATGGCCAGTATCCTCTTGAAAACTCATACTTATTCAATTTTGTACCTTTCTTCCTTTGTTGGGAAAACCAAGTGAACTACAAATTATGGGAAAACTTGATCTAACTGGACTTCTTTGGTTGGAAGGAGAATACCCACAAAAGCATAACTTAGCCAATTTATCTAAAAAAATCTTCAAATTTGAAATACGGATACCCATTTGGGCCTTGTACAAGATGGAACCCTCAAAATACACAAAAACTTAGCTAATTTTGGGATCTTTTCCATTTAGGTAATTAACTAAGGAACAAACAAAGGGAGGCAATCAAATAGAAACATAAAATCATGAAATATACCTAGCTAAGATCTCTTAGATTAGTTATAAGCAATTGGCCATAAGGTGAGCATAAAATTTCAATAGTTTGCTCTATTGTTGATCATGACACTATGTGTGCTATATCAAACATTGATTGTCCCTATACATTTTGGACTAGACTTTTAGAGATTCATTGAAACCCTCATAGCTCCCCATTCCTATAGTATCCTATTATATGTTATCTCATTCTCCTTGATGATGTAGATTGTATACCCTTTGATGATGATACTTTAGAGGAGATTGAGTATATCACAGGTCTTGCATGTTCTTATGGTATATAGGCTTGTTGTGCCTTGTTGTCACTCTTCAAATAGATCTACCTAATATCCATCTTATTTTTTACTTGATTAGCTTGGTATCATCACATTTATGGCCCCTATTGATGCAATGCAAAAATACATTCATCCTCTTCTAGATAGAACTGCCTAGGATTCATCTCTAGTAGGCATATCATCCTTTTTGTGGGGTCTCATATTATATATTTGGAAGATTATTTTAAGGACATTCATATCCTTTTTCAAGACAACCACATAATTATGTTTATCCCACCATCATCATTGTCTTTGGAGATTGGTCTACATTAGTCTTCACAATATTCTGGACTGACATCACCTCATTCTGACATGTGAAAATTTGAGCAAATTTCAAAGGAATCCATCATTTGGATTTGCAATCACTAGTCAATATATTTATTTATAATGGGAAATTTTTTGTTTTCATGTAGTGGATCACATTTTGTCTTCAGGGTTTCATCGTTAGCACATGAGCTCTTTCTTCATGGGGGATTCATATCCTAATTTTATCTCTCCTAATGGGGGAAAATTTATTGTACTTGTGTGGTAGAAGTAGTCCTTGAGGGATCATATCAAGTCCTCCTTTCCTTCTTTCACTAGTTCATTTATTTCATTTTCTCTTTTCGAGAGGAGTTTTTTCCATGTTGTTTTCCCCTTTTCTTTGGTTATGAGAGATTCATTTGTTTGTACATGGGTACCTCATCAAGCCTTGTAGTTGTGACCCATCCATCCATGCATCCATCATTTCATTTATCATTAGGTCTTCATCTTCTCCCAAAGTTGTACTTTAGGAGGTGTTAGAGTAAATAGGATAATCCCTTAACTAATCAATTAATCATTAATTAATTGTTAGGTCTCCTTTTACTTTATTCACTTAAGCTAAACTTAGGAGTGGTTTTTTTATATTTAGGCCATGTTGTCGCATAACATAGGATGACACTTGTCATGATCTAATCTAATCCTCACATACAGTTTCATTTACGAAATTATTTTTTTCTTTTATAAGAATTCATTCATTGTAATCATTTATCCAATTGTATTTATTCAAATTAGTCAATACATAAGAAATCATGCTTATTTGGATTAAATCTCTTCTCAAGGTTACATAGCACAATCATGCCTTTTCTCTCCATGTAATAGGTGGTTCAATTAGTTGCATACCCAAACAAGTCATTCTTGATGGGCATAATCATTGTTGATTATCCAACCAAGTGGAGTATGCTTCTATCTAGAAAATGGGTTGTCTCAATTGGTGGTAGTATACAAAAGGACTTATCTTATGCTATTATTCCAGTACAAGGTGAGGTGATCAAGATACACAAAGAAAGTTTATAATTTCATTGAAGATAAGTAGAAAACAACTAATGAAGTGCACTATATTGATGTTGCACCTGATTGCTTCATTATATTTGGTGATGAAGAAAGTCTTAAGATTGATATGTCTCCCCTTCCCTCTAGTCCAATTATAGATACAAATGACTTGTGGACCATGTTCTTTGATTGTGCATATTTCAAAGATGGTTTAGACGCTAGAGTTATTCTTATTTCACCTAATGGAGAATCTTTGAAATATGTACTTAAATTAACATTCAATTATACCAATAGCATTTTAGAGTATGAAGATCTACTTTCAGGATTGCATGTTGTAATCAAGCAAGGGATTAAATGTATATAGTATTTCTTGGAGAGTTATAACTAATTTCTCTATAGGTGAAAAATATATATAGATCAAAAAACATTAGATTCCTTCCCAATATCAATTCAACATTGAGGTCCTTACTAGACCTAGCATACCTAATAATATTCTAAATTGGCAAGTTTTTAATGATAATCAACATATTTACAAATTTATGAACTACATGGATGAATTGACAACCAATTGATTGATTGAGAACCAATAGTTGAATTTGAAGATGGAAAGGAGATTTTGTTGGGAATTGTGCTAGCTCAACTAAAGACTAACAAAATTCCCAAAGGGGTGTTGGAGTTAGGATGTTTGGCGATGTTCATCATTAGAAAAGTAAGAGCCAACCAAATGATGAAAGCAATGTTGAAAGTGTGAATCTTGGTTCTAAAACTAGTTTCACTAGTACAAATATAAAGTTGGTAAAGAAAAGAATGTTAATAGTGTTGCTAAAGACATTCAAGAATTTTTTTGCCTCATTGTATGATGAGCTAAAAGGATATGGATAAGATATTTTTTAGCATACAATTCTCCTTTGATCTAATACAAAACCTTTCCACCAAAAGAAAAGGTCATTCAATCCAACTCTTTCCCCTAAGATTTAGAAAGAATTATGGAAGCTAAAGAAAGGGGGTATTATCAAACCATTTTGACATTAAGAATAGGTGTCCAATCTTATCCCAATTAGGAAGAAGAATGCATAGATAAGATTGTTTAATTTTATAAAACTTGAATATCAAATCCTCAAAGATAATTGTATGATTCTTAGCATAGATCACCTATTGTAGAAAATCATTGGATCAAAATTGTTGTCCATGATGGACAGATTCTTATGGTATAACAAAGTGATGGTCAAGGAGTTATTGTAACACAAGATAGCATTCACAACTCCTTGGAACACTTATGTTTATGTGAGGATACCATTTGGACTAAATAATGTAGGGTAAACCTTCCAATGCTCCATGGACGTTGTATTCATGGGCCTCATAGATGAAATCATGGTCATGCATCAAGATGATCTAACAACCCACTCCAAGGATAGAAAAGATCATTGCAAACACTTGAAGCAAATATTTAAATGGTGCCTTGAATATGGGATTTCTTCGAATCTCAGAAAATATGTATTTGGTGTTGAAGAAGGTACACTACTAGGGAAATTATGTCCAATGATGGGATAATGATAGATCCAAAAGGAGAAAGCAATTGGCCTTATTCCGATGCCCAAGATAGTTAAAGGAGTGTACTAATTTTTTGGATAAATCAACTTTTTGAGGAGATTCATACCAAAATTTGCTAAAAATACTAAATCAATCTCCAAGATGATGATGAAAGATAACTTAGTTACATGGAGTGACGAACTTATTGAGGAATTTGTGAAGATCAAAGATGAAATCAAGGAAGCATCAATCTTGGTAAGTCCAAACTATCTAAACCATTCTAACTCTTCTCATTCTCCTGCTATCATGCTATTGTTGTGCTACTATTGAAGAATAAGGATGGATATGAGAAGCCTATTGCATTCTTCAATAGCTATTTACAAAGGGTTGAACTGGAATTTTTAACAATAGAAAAACATGTTTATTCCCTAGGCACAATAGTCAAGGGCTACAAGACATAGTAGTAGGAGCAACCATAATGCATATGTACCTCACACAACCATTAAAGATATCCTTACTCAATAAGAAGCCTCCAAAAAAAGGTGCAAATGAATCAATAAGATCCAACAATATGATATTGAAGTTAGAGGCCAAGGTTTGGTTAAACTTATGGTGAATGTAAATATAGAAGTAGTTGAAGTCAATAAAATTGATATTGACTATGCTTCTAATTGTTGTGAATTAGAGAATGAATAAGGATAGTATCTTCTACCTACAAAATATGAGAATTCCTTCTAGCAAAGAAATCTCAATCTATAGTCCCAAAAATATGTGTTGATCTATGATAACCTAATGTGGAGAGATCCAAATGCATTATTACTTTAAATACCTTAACCAAGAATAGTCTAGCAAGGTGATAGATGAATTTCATTAGGGAATTTATGGACATTTCAAGGTCAAGACTACACACAAGATCCTTAGGGTGAGATTCTAGTGGTATAATTTATTCAAGGATGTGGCTAGAAGAGTGAAAAATGTTGTCTACCAAAGGTTTTCAAACAAATTAAAAAATTTAAGTGTTCTTCCTCTTATGTCTATGACTGTGGATGCTCCCTTTGAGCATTTGAATGTCTAGGGAATAGATGCCAAAATGTCAATCAATTTAGGAATGCTTATGTATCAACATTTGTAAGATATTAATGAAACAAAAAATGTTGCAATCTCTCACAGGGTAATGAAATTAATAGAGCTAGATAAGAGTAGGGTAGGTACATGTAAAGAGATCTTGTCAAATAAGCAAGTAACAAAATATTTGTTTGACAAGAAGGCACTTCAAAGAAACTTTCAAGTTGGAGATTTAGTCCTCATGTGCAATGCTAGATCTGAGGACAAAGGAAAAAATTAGAAGCTTGATCCTTAATGGCTTGGGCCACATGAAGTTTTTAAGAAGTATGGTGATTATGTGTACCATTTCAAAAGTTTCACAAGAGATTTAATGGGCATGCTCATTCATGGTTAACAATTGAAATGTTATTTGATGTGAACAATGTTGGTTCTACTTTGTAAATAATGTGTCTCATCTTCTTAAAACATTGTTGTGTCTTTGTGCATTCATGATCCTTGTTTGATCATGACAAAGTGTATTGTCCCAGAAAATTGTGCATCTTTTGGTTTGTTCCCAAAGATAGCTAGATTCTCACTATGCAAGCAAGATACACACATCCATAATCAAAGCTTGTTGGGACATAATCCTACAAGTGTCAAATTTTACTTGAGTCCCAATTTCTTTGTGCATTTAGGCCTCATTTTTCCCATAGCATATAACCAATTTGAGAATACTTTGTATGGATCTTTAGTTGTCAATTTTGTTGAAGTGTTACACTTTGTCACACCCTATATGTCTATCATATGTTAAAAGTTGCAAGAAATCCAAAAAATTCTCAGTGAGGGATGTTTTGAGTCATTTCTCTGAGTTTTTTTAAATTGTTGAACTTTCAGACTTTCAAGGTTGTTCAAATCTTGGTATATCATTTTTCTTATCTTTTTCTTCCCTTTGTCCTTCTCAAGGTATTGGAATTTGTCTTGGCATACCTATTCCTTGGCACCTTTGAGCTTTGAAATCCCAAGTATTTGCACTAAGTCCTTTGCTATGCTAGAGTTTTAGATTTCCGCCTACTTGAGTATTGTTTCTTAGGTACCCTCAAACTCTAATCCTTGATACACTTCACTATGTTCTCTACTGGGATCAAAAGTTCAGACTTTACCATACTTGATTACTGCACAATGATCACCCCTAACATCCTAATGCTTCACTCTTCAAAAATTCTCGAAGGATGGTTGTTAGACTTTGAGACTTGCATGTCCCAACATGTCAGTCAACTAAATTCTAATACCTCAACTCCTTAAACTTTCAAAGTTATAGTTTCAAACTTATCCTTTCTTGGGTACCTTATTGTGAGTATGCCTAACTCTTGAACCCCAATTTCCCAAAAAAAAATCACTAAGTACTTTGTTGGAGTCAAAATTTTAGCCTTACCTTTACTTAGGTACCTATTTTTGTTGGAGTCAAACTTTCAGCCTTACCTTTACTTAGGCACCTATTTTTTGGCATGCATGAAACTTAAACTCGTCGATAACTTCAAACATCTAATTGGAGTTGGACTTTCACTCATTCCTTTACTTGAGTCTTTCTTCATGAGAATCTCTAGACCTCGATTCTCGATTAATTCCCACATGTATACTATAGAATTTGGAGATGCAAGCATGCCTTCAAAGTGGTACCAAGTATGAGTCATCTTTGAATATTGATCCTTGACATTTCCCACTATCCTATCTCATCAGGACTACTTGTTTGTGTAGCATCTAAGTTTGACCACTTCCATATGGTCAAAGTTGTCTTCTTAATCATCCCTTTGCTCATTTAATTCATTTTTTTTGTCGGTATTAATTAAATCACTCATTTAATTAATATTTCATGTCTTACATAAAGTTTCCAAAGTATTTAATTTAATAAATATTTTTCCCCTCTTTCCTCTTTAAATTAAATAAATATACCACTTTATTTAATTTAGTCATATTATCTTTTGGAATTTTAAATTTATTTTTAAATTCCTCACTTTCTCTCTCATTGTCACATCCTCCAACTTTTGTAAGTTGGTCTCTAATCCCTCTTAACATTTTAACCCTCTTTCTTAATCATAATTAACTTATGATTAAGATGTGCACACTCCTAATCATCATTAGGGTCACATCCTCCATCATTTCTCACTTGCCTTTAACCTGTCATTAATCTGTTTAATCAAATACTTGCACAACCTTAATCACTTGATTAAGTCAACCTAATCCCCATGTTATTTATGGAATGTGTCCTAAGTCAACTTTATTAAAAGCTTTCTCTTTTTGAAGAAGACACTCCATTCCCTATGTGAATTTTTAATTCACATTTAATCCCCCAATGCATTCCTTGGAATTTAAAATTCATTTTCTCATCCCCATGAGGATATTTGAAGAATTTTTAATTCCTCACATGTCCTCTCACCCACATGGGGACAAGGACCTCCTTTATGAGGAGATCTTGTCCAATCCCAAGGTACTATTTAGTACCTCCATGTCATGTACCCTATTTCCACCTCATGTACACATCATCTCTTACAAGCCACTTCACATGCCACATGTCAAGATGTGAGGTTTGTGAGTTCTCAACTCACCTTAACCCTACATCTTGATCTTGGTGGCTCAATCTCAGCCATCCATTTCCCTAGAGAGTTCCAAATTCTCTATAAATACCCCTTCTTTTCTATCATTTAGAGAGAGATCATTCATGCTAGCCAAACTCTTGCAAACAATTTCCTTGAGCCATACTTAGCCAAATTTGCACACTTGCATCCATTTTCACTCATCTTTCCATCCTCATCTCATCTCATAGCTTGCATCTCTTGCTATCCAAGGAGCATACAAACATCGAAGATCAAAGGGCCAACCAAAGGGACAATTCAACAAGGTGAAATCTTTCATTTTGCTTAGTTTAGTTAATCTTTAGGCCAATATTAGGTGTAGGGTGTTTTTAGTTGTTATTTGCACTCTTTTGTTTGCTGCTCTTTTTCTAACACTTATTTTTGCCCTATCATAGTTTGAACTTCTCATCTACATACCTTAATGGTATGAGATCCTTGTCATCTCTAACACCTCGACAGTAGTTTGAGTCATGAAGTATCCTCAACCTCTAAAGTCTTAAACTCTTATGCTTTTCACTATTCAAACCTACCTACCACTTTACATGTCCTAGAGTGTCAATTATGACCATATTTGATGTTGCAACCTCCATAAAGGAGTTTTTCCCACCCAGAAATAGTTATTCATCATATGGGCACAAATTCACAAGCAGATTCAGTGGTTAAAAAGGAAAATGTCCCAAAAACACCATAAATAATATGATGAATCTCTACAACTACCAATCAAATTTGTTTTCATTCAAAAAATATTTTTTATTCCAAAAGCACAAATTCAAAGGGAATAAAGAATGAAGGCACCCACGTTTTTTATGTTGTAGTCAAATTTTAGACCCAAAAATTCTAACACCATCTCCAAGCCACATTTTTAGTAGTTTTGGGGGCTCTTTTCTACCTTGTACACTCTAATCGATGAATGTGGTTAATGCTCAAAATAATCATAATCATAAAGATATGGATTTCATCTTCTAGGAATCTTTACATATCTTGAAAAGGCAATTTTTGCATGTTGATATTAATGTGATGATGTCATAGGCTTAGGTGACCCCTATAAAGCAAGACTACCACATTTATTTTCAAGGGTCACATATAAGTTGTAAATTTATAAATAGAAGCTTTTTTATTCATTTTAAGAGTTGGATTTTCTATTTTTCATAGAATGAAATTGCAAAGTGTTCTAGGATTTTAAAAATGTTAGTACATTCACCATTTGAGTTGTGTATTCTAGAAGTTGCAGAGGTAGCTATTGAAGAAAATATTTGTAACCACATGTCTCCTTGGACAATTGTTGGCATTTTAGAAGTTTTTTTAGTATAGAGGTGTGACAAGTGCGCTTTCTTGTAAATTTTTCTTTCACCACATTCGTTGATGTGACTGTAACAAGAACTTGATAAGTGTTGCAACACTTTAATGCATTACAATTTGTTATTTGTGGTGGTCTCTTTCCTATTATAGATGAACATTAGCAACTTTGGAGAAGGATCATTAAGTAGATGTGGTTGTTGCATATCATACATTTGTTATTATTTCTTGTTTGTTGTTTATGATGGCCAAATGTGACTCTATGACTCAATAATGTATTGGTTTTGAAGACACTGACCCTTCACACACATTAAAAATCAACAAAATCATTTACTAGTGATTGTGGCAATTAGAATAAGATTTACATATGTTACTAATGGTTTGGTAATACAAACCAAAGTACAATTATTAGCAACCTTAAACTATCAAACTGATGCAAGGCGGATTGGTAATTGACATCAACCAAAAACATAGCTCAGGTTTGAGTTTCAGTTTTGTGTGTGTTTGGTGGTTTCTTTTGACATCTCTCAGCTATTGGAGTGAGTGGCATATCAGATTTTGCAATTTTCAATTTTTATTGTACTTTGGCTTCACCGAAACAATTGTTTCAGGAAATCGGTGAGGTTTCTTGGCAAACCATCTTATAGACAGATTTTTGACTCCATCCTAGATTTGATTACGAAGGTTTTGTAGTCATCCAGTTAACGGTTTTTGAGAATTAATCATTCCGCGACTTCAACTGGTAATTTGGCAAGTTTTAAAATTTCAAAATTTGTGAGGTTTGAGGCAGAATGGCTTAGCAGGAAGCTAGATAATTTTGATATGCACATCTCTGCAAGTTTTTGGAAGAATCCAAGCTCCTACTAAGAAGTTACATCAGAAGTCGGTTTTGTTCCATGTATTCATTTAGTAGGTGACAGAAAGTTGTTGTTGGTATATGTTGGCACTAGCAATGTTCTTAAGGTGTCATTGGCACTGCGTGCTATTTCATGAACCACATGGAAGTTGAAATCTAGCCTCGTGTTGCCGATATGAAATTTGAAAATTAATAATTGACAATTTTTCAATGCCAAACTCAAAATATATTTTGCAGATTTAAAAGGATGAAAAGACAATTTGGCGTGGAATTTTAGAAGTTTTTGGATGTTAAAAAAATAAGAGGAAACGTCATGTTGGGACGCCTCTGGTTTCTAACATATTTTCATATTTATTATTTTCTCTCTGGTTTTTGTTTTGGGAAGAAAACATAAGAGATAATGAGGTGCTACGCAAGAGAGAAGTGGCAGCCATCTGAGAAAGAGAGGCGCTTGGAAAAGAAACAGGTTTTTCTTTTAGAGCAATTAAAATATAAAACAAATGAATGCAGAAAAGAGGTGCCGCCAGGAAGAGAAACGATGGAAAAAGGTTGAAAATGAGACAAAATAAAAGGATAAAAATAAGAGATGGCAGGAAGATGAAGGAGAAGAGGGGAGAAGTTTAAGGTAGAGAAAAAGTTGCATGACAGAATACAAGGGGGGCGATACCATGGAAAAGGCAGATTAAGGAAGAGAAGAGTGTTGCGTAAGAAGTAGAAGTGGAGAGGAAGTGGAGTGGAGAGATTCCAGAGGCTGTGCAGGGTAAAAAGAATAGACAGGCCACCACAATGGGAATCAACATATATGGCATACAGAATGGGAGGGGTCACGAGTCATGGGAGGATAACATGTTTGTATATGAGAACATATAGTTTGCGTAGGGGCAGAAAAAATGTGCCAACATACAGCTTGCTTGTGAAAGGCCATGGAAGGCATAGATGTTTTAAATAAGTTACAAATTTAATAAGAAGCTTTTGAGTATTTTGTTGCAATTTCAATCTGTGAATTTGAAATCGAATGTTGAATGCAATTTGAAGTAGTTAATTTCCATTAATTGGAATCAGATTTGGAGAATGATATTGTTTTCATCAAATTTGATTTTTTTTAGTTTTCGTCACAAACTTTTAGAAAATCATGTTCAATATGTTTATACCTTGTCAATGTGTAAAAAATGTGAACTGAAATCATCTTGGAGGGTATAATACTATTGTTATCTATAGGTCCATGTGCAACGTAATATATCGATTATATTAGAGGTCTTATGTAGCTAGTTAATCTTGACTTAGTGGAAATATAGTGGTCAAATGTACATCTGGGTATAGTTGTCAATTATTGCAATCGTGTTATATTTTAACTAATTTAAAAACATATAAAGGGCACCTTTAGGGATACCGTTTTGAGTCTAAGCTAAGCTCAAGGTGCAAGAGAGATTACCCATTCTCATTAAGTTAGCCTTTAACCATCCCTAGTCTATTAATGAACCCATATTTTACCTTCTTGATGACAAACCTCTAGCCTTAAAGTTTAAAAAAAACAAAAAAAAAGTTCTAAGATTGTGGAACTTGTAGTTTTGGGACCTAACATCGATATGGTAAAAGGATTAAAATTAGGAGGTAGTCCATATTGAGGAACAAAATTAAGGGGAAATTGGGAGGAAGAGGCATCATAAGCTGGGGTAATGGTACAAGAGGATGTGACAATAGATAGAAGAGGAATGGTAGATACTATTCAAAGAGCTCGGGAGGGCCACCTTAGCACCAACAACTTGTAAGATCTCTTATTGAAATGGTTTGTTAATGAACAAGATGTGAATCATATTTTCTAGTTGTATCAGATTTTCAACATTAGATATATGTGCAAATTCTTGTTAAACCACTCGTTCTTTGTGATCGTAATCTGCATTTTCGTGTTTATCAATTGGAGGAACAATGCATATATATGGTGGGTAAACCATTTACATTGTATTAAGCCATATGAGGATTTAATCATGCGTTCATTTGTAAAGGGGGGTGAGGTAGAAGACACTTTGGCCTATGAATAATACTTGGATGGATAGGAATGTTCTAGAGGTTGACAAAAAATAGAAAAATCAATCAATAAGAAAATATCAAATTAGTATAAATGTAACTTTAGTCCAACACAAGGGTGGGTAAGGTAGGAAATAAGATCAAGAAAATGGTAAGCAAAACCCTAAAAGAGGTAAGAGTAACGAATGACCACACAAAAACACAACCAACCCCTAATTAGATCAAGAAATAAAATACTTAGAAAATATAATCCAATGACCAGTATATATAAGGAAAAACTCTAAGAGGTGTAAGATAAGTCATATCTACTAATTTAGGTAATAAAAATAATCACACTATATAAATAAATCTGTGATAGTTAAATACATGCAATCAATAAGCAAAGAATTAACTTAGAAATAAGAGTCTGGTCAATAGTTGCAATTACTATTCTCAAATTAAATCTAGGGAATTAGGGTATTTATCTCAAGAACTATGTAAAAACACTATTGGTGTCATGCTAAATGCATTCAAAAAAGTCAAACAATTAATATCCCTTGTCTCATGGATGCATCAAAGTATGTGCAATCTCAAAAGTTCTTATGGTTCAATCTTGAGTCCTATGAGGTGAATCTCAAGCGTCCTGAGGCGAATCTCAAGCAACACAAACTTAATCTAATGCAAAAGATTGATATGTGCCACACAAAAATGATACGATAGAATGTACTTCAAAAAACCCTCTTGCCTTCTCTTTCCCAATAGTTAAATGCATCAAGATAGTGTCTAGGGGTACTGTTAGGGAGACTACTAACTCAATATGTGAAGACAACACAATAGTGATGAGGAATATTGAAGACAACATCCACCAACATTTAGAGGCCCTATATCCAAATGGAATTCTTTTATCATTTAAAAAATTGAGGTGTACTCTAATGATTATCCTTGTAATTATTCTATTTTCTCTTAATTTTTGGATGATGTGCCTTTAAATATCAAAACATAGCAACATGTTGCACAAATGTGTACCAAGTTAGCTCATTACAACTACTAGAAAAGGGGTGGGAACATTGGAATTTGAAACTGAAAATTGAAATTCTAGGGCCATTCTCACATGCCTCGGGATTGATCTTGAGTAACACAAAAATAAACTATGCAGATAAGTGCTAATCTCAAGGAATGGTCAAATATATGGAGGTAAGTGCAAATAAAGGTGCAATAATGAAAGGTGAAATAAGAAATATATGGAGAACAAATGTGAATGGGAGTAAATGGAGATGGATATGCCTGAAGCTATAAGCTAAAACTAGTACAAGAGCATCACTCGTCGATTTATAATTGAATTAAGTCACTCCCATCAAAACAAAACCAACACTAAATAAGAAATGGCATGGTATTGCTAATTTTAGGATTACATGCCTGAATACCGAGACAACTCCTTTACAGAATAGAAAGCACCAATGATACCTTTGAGTTCATAAATATTTTTTAATATAAAAATAATTTTAACTAAACCTTGTGTGATAAATTTATACATGATAGGCCCAATCGCCTTCTATAAGTATATTGGTGCCTTGATATTGTTCTTAAGATGATCAAACTCCCCTCCCCTTTGCATGGCCTCCTACCTATCGTCCATCGAGTATCGAACAGAGCTACATAGATGCATTATCTAAGTTTATATTTCCTGACTTGTTGAAGGAGCATGAAATATTCTTCATTCTAATCTAAGTTGTAAATCTGACGTCTAATATTTAATTGATCAAATGGAGTCGAAATATGGGCAACAGATATTTCTAACCATGCATTATAGTTATAGTTTTCGGAAAGAAATCCTAAACCAGTTATTGTGTACTTGGGCCTTGAATCAATAAAATGGAATGACATTCGAAGGGTAATTTCTGAAAATATGCATTAATAAACTTATTATTCCCCTTAATATAAGATAATTATTACTTTCTGTAATCCAAGGCCTTCTCCAGACACTAGCTATGGGTTAATTTTTTTCTAAATAATCTGAAGCTTTACAAATTAACACAAATCTCAAGCATAACGAAACTCTGGTGTAAGTTAACAAATCTTTGAAGGCTACCTTGCCTTGCAATCAGATACAGTAAATGAGGCTCTGTAAATGATCTTAATAAAAACAAGTGGAACATTGAGTCCGTCCAATACATTAACCTTGATATTCTAGCTCAGAATAAATCTATATCTCTTCTGAAGTATAAGCCTTTTAAATACAAGGAAACAGTGCTACGTAACCTTCATAATGCAATGTACTTGCCTATACATATTTATATTTAAGTCTGCAGTCATTCTCTCTATAGAGTATGATGAGACTGTTGAGAAGATTTCTATAATGCATATATTTTTTCATATTCAGACTTACACATATCAGAGTCTGATAATGAGTAAACTGACCATGAGTTTGACCTACTTTTAGTGGACCTTCTGATCTTCCTCTGAGAATGATCTTTGTACTTTCTAATCTGATGCCTAAACACAAAGTAGCACATGGTTGTCAAAGTTGTTATCATAAATGATGCACCTATTGCTGTTACAGCGATTGCAGCCCACCTGGCCTTGTGACCAACAACAATATGTGCTAATGCAATAAAAGAGACAGAAGTGCACACGCAAGCCAGCCACATGAGTTTGTTAATTACAAAAATCACCTTCCTTTGTGCCTTGGTCTCCCATGCAACTAGTGTTATTTGAACTACCACAACAGCAAGGGATATAAACAAGCCCAGTGAGTCGAAGACAAAAAATACTTGGAATGCTAGCTTACGGACTACATTAGCTTCTCCAGCATGAGGGCCCTGGCCCATGTATTGGCCAGGCACCGCAAATATAGCTGCAAAAGCAATTGCAGCAATAAGAAGAGCAACGACTGTCACAGAGTTAGTGGCATTATTTATCCCCTTTCTATGCAATTTCTTCAGGTCCTTCGCAATTCCAGTGACTCGTTTATCTGTTTTCACAGTCTGCATAAGTTGAGTATGCATGTCATGCTTTATTTCACTAACAGATTTCCTTAGTTCTCTTCTGTCTATCGGTTGGTTTATCTTCCTGCCACTCTCAGCTCCAGCTTCTCGCAACGCATCTTTTATTTCTGATGCATGTTCAGTACATGGCAATTTTTCTGCAATATCAAGAGCCGTTTGTTTTGACTTGTTCAGAGAATTAACATTGATGCCAGGGTTTGACAAGAGCTCTCTTACTATCTGCACCAAAGAAAAGGTATCTTCTCAGTATACCTGAATGTATGCTGCATATAAATTAGGTTAATTTAATAAGAGCAAGACTCAAGATAGTAGTTTCAGTAGAGGAAAAAGAAGACTAGTTGGATATGATCCTAGTTAGACAATTTTAAAGATATTTAAGTTCATACACATTTATTATATAAAGCAAAGACAAATTAGCATCTCATAGAGTATAATATCATGAGATTTTGCCTTATCCTGTTTCTTCTGCTGCTTAATTAAATCAACAGAGAGTTCCATTGTCAACATGCTTAAAACAAACTAGACCTTCCTTGCAAGACTTGGACCATCTGTATTAGCAAACTTGATAGGTGAAAATGGAAATCTAAATTTCTATTCCTAAATCGGAAAGAGAACAGTTATCTTAGTTGGACTCAATAAATAAAAAGCAGTTTTAGGCCAGCTTTAAGTAGTCCAAGTTGAAACTAGCTTCAAGTTTTTCACCTTGCATTAATACTATGTGATATCAACAAAATACAAAATGATCTGTTCTCGAACAATGGGGAAACAACAAATAGTTTGTGCCACAATATAGATGCTGGCTAGTGTTGATGGTGTTTTTATGCACTTCTCAACACAGGCAGTGCGTAGATGCACTACCTCTCTTGAAAGACAATCTCCCACAATCGAGTTGCAGAACACTATCCCAAGGTCTCTCGGGTGTCAGGTCATGACAATGCTTAGATACCTCAGTAGTTGATGTGATTTGCTGGAATCACAAGGCAGCCTTACGGGAATACAAAGTGTGGATGTAAAACACGAAGTAGGATCTTCAAAAGGGGAGTTCTTAGCATGAAAGAAGTTGGGTGTTGGCTATAGGTTCAAACAGCAATCTCGAACTCCATTTAGTTGTTAGATTCAGCTTTATGAGGTATAATGAACCTTGGTGTTGTTTAATTTCTAAAGAAAGTGAAAAAGAGCGAAGGGGAAGGAAAGTTCCTAAGCCTAAAGCTTGCTGCGAACAGTGATAATGGAGTCCCTGCAATGGACAATTCCTTCAAAACAATATCCCACTTAACCAGGGATTTCACAGTATCATGGGAATCGTGCAATCTTCTAAGGGCTGCAGATTTTTATCCTTCATCCACCACATACATGCATGAACTAAAGATAAGTGTTTGAGGCAGCTTAAATCAGGTCCAGGCTAACTTTGCAAAGCTGTCTACCTTCAGCAAACAGCAAAAAGTATGGACTAAGGAGTTATCAACAAAGCAAGAATTTTCATGAACAGCCAACAGCATTCCTAAGATTATCAAATAGCATGAACAGCTAACTAAACAGCAAATAGATCCAAGTTAAACATCTAAGATTGGAGAAATGAATCAATTAACATGAGAGAAAACAAGGAAATGCACCAAGTCAATGCTATTTCTCATATATTTCAGCAGCATGTCTTTACAACAACTCAACTCTCTTTACAAATGAGAGGAGTGCTCTATTTATAGCTTTTCCAAAATCAAATGAATGGCCAAGATTCACTTCCATTGTGTGGCCACGATTCATTACAAACTAGGGTTTCACCTACCCCCAAATAGATTTACAATTAAAAAAAACATCCTTTGTCTTTTCCCTATTTTGTCATCTAGTGGATGACACTATTTGCATTTTCGTCCTGTAGCTGATTGCTGTTTCTTTGGCTGTAGCTACCTTTCTGGGAGGTCTTCTTCCTTGGCTGGGTTGTCTGGTTGCTCCTCAGAGGCTGCGTGTTCAATATGCTTGAGGATTACGACCTGGAGCTTGTCTACCTCGAGGATTTCGCATCTCAATGCCTGGTAGCTCCATTCTTTAACATTCTCTTCCAGCCGCTTCCAGTCCTCGTCATACTTTGAGCCCTGATCCCTGAAGAGCTCTGATTTATCGAAGGCACGGGCAGCGAAACTCAAGAAGTCTGTTGTGATATCTCCAGCTGTCCCGTCCTTCATCCTCTCCTCAAAGTATGACCTAACCTTTTCCGCATCCAACTGCACCGTGGGCATATCATGGCCTGTCATTAGCTTGAGGTACTCGGCACATTCCGCTCGGATCTCCTTGATCCATGCAATATCTGGATCCACCCTGCTTTGGATCTGCTCCATCCTCTCCCTTCGATTGATGAGGTCCCTGCGCCATATGTCCACCAACCAGTGATCCTCCTTCAATTCCAGTTTCTCTTCCCACGTGCCTTCTGGCATTTGGAGGATGGCCTCAACCTTCGGGAAGGTAGAGTCGTAGATAGCAGGGAAGTCAGTGCAGAGCTTTCTTGTGCTTTCCAAGGACTGAACTAGGTCCAGGAACTTGTTGGCTATCTGCACGGCCAAGCCGATCCCTATGTTTCCGACCTTTGTAACCTGCTGGAACCAGTCTTTCGTGGTCTTCTCTAGATTTTTCCTCTTTTCCAGCTTATCTATTTGTTCCTTGGAGAGCAGCTGTGGCGCGGCCGTCGAGGTAGTTGGGAGGTCGTCGATTGAAGACCACTGTTGGATGTAGTCAGTTAGGGCAGCAACCTGCGCCTTTAGTTCGTCCTTGGTGATCTTATCCTGCTTAATCAGATGCACCACCGTGGCCACTGACTCCTCCAGATGTCCGACCTTCTGTTCTCTGGTGGCTGTCCCTAGGTCGATCGTGGAAATGCTGTAACTTACTCCATCCTGGCCAATAGTTGGCGTTGCCACTTGTGCAGCCCGAGAGCCAGAAGCGTCCATAGTTACCTTAGAACGGACCTTAGGCTTCTTCTCCTTCTTTGGTGTGGCTAGAGATCGAGCCAAGATGGCCTCCAATCTCGACCTCGGGTCGCTTAGAACAGGAGTAGTCTTTTCAAGTTGCTTTTCTAGCCAGTCGGGCATGGCAGCCTTGTCCTTGGGTGCCTCATGGCTGCCCTCATCTATCTCAGTCAGGGGCAAGACTTCTGCCTCCTTTTCCTTTTCAAGTCCTTCCTCCTCCCTGGCAGCATCCTCCTCTTCGTCAGAGTCTTGATAGAACACGAGGCTTTTGACGGGTGCCCTGGTAGTCAATAGCTGAGTGGGATCTTCCTTTCCCGCCACCTCTTCTTCCTTTTCTTTGACAGCCTCGGCTCTGGGGCTCTTCACAACATGGACCTCGGCCTCAGTGATGGCATGTTTGGGCTGCTCCTCCGGTGGCTGCCCCTCTTCACCCGGCTGCTGAGCCGACTCTTCCTCGATGTCTTCATCAAAAGTTTGGACAACCTCTTTATCTCCCGAGCCATCCCCTTCATCCCTGCCCTCGGAGGAGCCCGTCTCTTCCTCTTCATAAGCAACCTTGTCAATGGTTCTGCGCTTGTATTCGGGTTGCTCGTAATAGTCATCGGCCTCCTCCTCTACAGACTTCGAAGCCTCTCGTTCTTGTTCTTCTAACTCTTTTGAAATCTGCATGGTGGCCTCCATGGCTGGCGGCCCTGTTGGCAGTTGCGAAGGCTGAGATGTGGCGAGGGCTTGGGCGAGGGCAGCCTGGAGAGCGGGGTCCATTAAAAGTTGCGAGAGCTCGGGGGAAGACTTTGCAGGTGCCGTGTAATGGCCTCGGGCACGCTAGAAAGGGGAACAGGCGATGGTATTGTTGCCAGAGGTAGCGAGGTGATGGGAGACATGGCAGCCGCAGAGGAAGGGGAAGTGGTCATGCTAGAGGAGTCAATATTGATTACGGATCCAGCTGGAGGTGAAGAAGCAAGGTGAACGGAAATGTCCACCGCTTGGGGAGATGAGGCGGCCGCGGTCTGAGAGGTGGGCAGCACACCAGCCGGGGGAGGAAGGAGCAATGGAGGCTGCGTCTCCGTCGTGACTACCGTCCTTTTAAGCTTCTTTGGAGACGAGCCTCCTGTATCCTTGGTTGTTTGTTCTTTGGGGCCCCCGGACTGTGCCATTTCTGCTTCTTTCCTCTTCTGGGACCTGGTGATGGGGGGAGACTTGGAAGTCTCACCAGCTGATGGGGAGGCAGCAACGTCCTCCGTGGCGCTCGGCCCGCTTTTGAGTGCCTCGTATGTAAGAGTTACCCCTTGTTGCTTTAGTTGTTCCACTTGCCCATCAACCCACTCCTTGGTGCGAGTTATGATCGGCTGGGTGATGGTATCCAGGTCCTCGACCTCTTGTTCATCCCAGTCGATGGAGGGGATCGCCAGGTTGGCAACCGCAGGGTACCTCGGGTGCACCAATGTGGATTCATCTTCCTCTAGCTGGTCTGGCACCGGAAACAGCTGTACTCTTCTCAAGAACTGCACCGTCATCCGCATGTAGTGTCTCTGGCGGACCTCCTTATCATCTTTACAATCTGCCCAGAAATCTTCAACATGGTACAGGTGGGCGTACGCTGGCCCTAGCGCCCTTCTGACGTGGCCGTGGGGATCCATTCGTGGGCGAGCCGTGTACCACTCAAGGTTGTACTCCTTGAGTTCCTTTTCTGAGTTACCGGCGCATTGAGATGTTTGCAGCCGATACTGGCCCTGGCCGAGGATCATGGGATAAGGGATCCCTGCTACGTGCTTCTGGCTGAAAACTGCCTGAATATGTTGGAGCTGCCGGGAAAGCTCTAGGAGAATAATCCTATCATTTGGGTATCTGGGCAGCTTGTTCGGCCGTTCCGTGAATCCCTGGGCACGGATGTAAGTAAATTTAGGGAACTGAATGTACAAGAAGGCATACTCCCTCAGGAGTGCCCTGGCGCTGTGAGATACCCTTCTCTCGAAGTCCCCGGCTATCAGTCTGATAATATGGCCTATGAAGGCATCATTGATCCGGCGGTACTCCTTTTTGAAGTAGCGGTATTGTAGCTGAGGGTACCTGTCAAAAGGCTTAAGCCCTCGTTTGTGATCTCCATTCGGCACCATGAAGAGCCCACTATATTGCCTCTTATCCGCCAACGAGTACACCAGGTACGAGGTCATATAAAACTTGTTGCTCTTTTTAACATTTACGAACTGCTCGTGGAAGCAGTTGCTGATGATACTCCCCCAGTCAAACGAGATCTTGGTTTCCACATCTTCATTTCCTCGTATGATCTGCTCAATGTAGTAAGCCATCCACTCCTGGAAGTAGGCGGCTGCTGGGAGGCCCATGACTCTGCTTAGCATAGTCACCAAGTCGTGATAGTCCTCTTGAAAATCGCTGCGGAACAGCTCTTGGGGAACTTTTGCGGCGCTGCCCCGTTTCTCCTTCAACCAGTAAACGTTGATTGACTTCTTGATGTTCAATGGACTGGCATCCCATGCCGCCTGACACTGCTCCAAAGTGGGAACTTGCATATGTGGGAATGTCGGAATATGGAATGTTTTTCTAATTCCTTCCGCGGACATGTCGACAAGGATATTCCCTTCTTTGTCTGCGATTGTCCGGGTATCCGTCTGATAGGCTTCTCGGCAAGCCATTACCAGCTCAGGAGCTATTAGAGACGGCGGGAAGCTAGCAGCCTTAGTGATTCCGCTTTGGCGTATCAATCGTGCATTCTTTGTCTTAGGGTCGACCTTGACCCTCTGGGTGAACTCATCTATGTCCACTTGGCCTATGTTGGTGTCCGAGATCTCTTTCCAGTCAGTCGAAACCTTTGATTGGAGCGGTTCACCCTAAAATTGGAACTTCATTTGGTGTTTGTCGTCTTTCCCACGGGCAGCCCTTCCGAATTTCTTACCCTTGTCCTTTTCGGTAGAGGCCCCTGAAGTTCCTGCGGCCGATTCCATATATCCTGCAGGCAAAGGGTGAAGTTAGCACAAGAAAACACCGAAAATGTTAATGTTAGTCCGTATTGCGAGTATATTATATAACCAACCATTCAAATGCATCATAATTTTAATTCTCTAACGATATTGATTTCATATCAGAGCATTTGACCAATCCGGGCCCGGAGGGCCGGACTTCCCTGGCAGGAATGCTGTCAGGAAGGGAAAACACGAGTGAAAACTCCCGGAGACATCCGTTGGCCAGATTTTAATGTTTTAAGGGGTCTATGATGAAGAACGGCATGATTTAGGACGTGGGTCGAAGTTAGATTTTCAATTTGGACTGATTTGGATCGATTTGGGGAGCTCCGGGGGTTTCAGGCCGGAAGGCAGCCTGGCAAAGGAGTTTTGCCTGGCGGAAGTCCGGTGGGTCGGCCGAAAACAGGTTTACCTTAACAGTTTTATACCGGACGCACTCGGACCGGAGGTCGAGGCTTAGCCGATGTAATTTTGATTGTTTCGAAACAGAGCTCGGAAAGATTCGGGAGAAACCGCCGCCGCAAATGAATAGGATGGGATTAAACGGTGCGAGATTACTGTATGACGCTTAAGCAACAATGGTCCGGACTAGACCTTCCTTGGCGTCGGGGAGAGAACCCGATGACCGGCGATCCATGAGAGGGCCGCCGTAATTTCAAAAGCTAGGGCACGGCGTGGTGAAGGATCCCGAGCCCGAAAGTCGCAACCGGAATGGTTCCGCGGTACGGGCAAGTCACGGAGTTCCGGGGACGAACTCCGATGCCGCCCGAGGGACCCGGGGGACGCGGAAACAGGGGATAGCCGGAAGATCCCGAAGCTAAAACGCGGAAAATTCAGGAAGCCCGGAGGAAAAGGCCCGGAAGGGCTGACCTCCGCTGGGGAGGTTTATGGCTCGGATCCAGACGGCGACGGAGGGCCTCGGGCCCGGCGGCGTTCTTCGCCCTGTGCGAAAAACACCCGCGACATGGACAAGTCCCGGGAGACGAAAAATGGGGACTCCAACGGGCCGCGGAAAATTCAAGGACATGGGTTTGGGGCGCAACGCAGAGAATGTTTATTTTATGAAATTTAGTTTCGTTGCTCAATTCATTTAAACCCCCCAAATGATCGAAAATAACGGGAGAGCGAACGACGATGGCCTACCTCCAACTCACTAAGCGGGACGATGATGGGATGCACTGGCAGAGTTGACGGAACGATGCTGGGGTCGACGATCGCGATGGTGCAGTTTGTAGTGGGCTCCAACTCGGTCGCTGCTCCAATCCGTTAAAATTCGCAAGTTAAAATGACAATGGCGGGCCTCGCTTTATATACCCCATCGGGCATTAATGGTGCATTTAATGCCTCGTACGTCTGCGCCAAAAGTCGGTAAGATTTCAAATTTTGAGTCGGCGGCGGCAGACAAGGCTTCGGGATCCGGGACGTGGGAGGCAGCGGAACAACGGCCGCCGACTGAATTTTGGCGAGGACTTCGAACGGCGGCGGCAAAGATGCGATCGGGGCCCGGAGGGCGGGGCGCCGCATGGGGCTCGCCGCCGTGAGATTTTGCTTTTTCGTGAACGGCGGCGGCGAACCTGGGACGGAAGTCCGGACTCGGAATTCCGGCGCCCGGGGCCCGGGGGAGCAGAGACCGGCCGGGAAACCCGCGAGGACAACGAACGGCAAACGACTGGGCGGGTTCCGGGGGGCGGAAATATGCCTCGGAAACGCCGCCGGGGCGGCAAATGCAGGAGGGAAACCCGAAAGGGGAACCCCAGAGGCCCGGGCCCGAAGAGGCCCAGGGCCGCCCCAGAACGTGAAAGGCCCAAGGAACGCACAAGCCCCCGGAGGGCAGGAAAAACAAAAGGGAAACCATGGTCGATGTTAGAACGAAATTTCAGGGTAATACCGACCGCGCAAAATGCCAAAAAAAGGAGGGGCACGCAAAACGAGGCGCCCCCGACAGACCCGACAAGGCAACAAGAAAAGAGGGTCCCCGTTCCCAACGGGGCGTGTGTGCTGAGGGCACAACAGCTAGCCTACTCGTTTCACACTCAAGTTACTATTTCTAACAATTGCCTGCTAGGACGTTAACAATGAAAACTGCAGAAGATGGAACTCAAATTGAGTAGCAAAGAAAAGATGATTCATTGTGAGAAATACAGCATGTGTGAACACACATGGATACCAAATGGAGGATCCGAATACAAGAAGCTTGGTGTTCTTGTGTAACGAGAGTCTGTGTGACTGTTATAACTTATAGAGAATACTCAATAAACAAACTAATTTCAGAGACACCTATACACAAGGGAAAGCTTTTCTGAAGTACTTACTCAACTGCAAGTCAACACTTCCCAAAAATCACAGCATGTATGAACACACATGGATACCAAATGGAGGATCCGAATACAAAAAGCTTGGTGTTCTTGTGTAACGAGAGTCTGTGTGACTGTTATAGAGAATACTTAATAAACAAACTAATTTCAGAGACACCTATACACAAGGGAAAGCTTTTCTCAAGTACTTACTCAACTGCAAGTCAACACTTCCCAAAAATCAACTTCAAAATATAGAGAAGTGCTGCAGCGGACATGCAGTCTGTGGCTTCTGTATTAATTGCAGAATACAAATTACATTCAAAAATTCGGATGCCCTCACACTACTCTGAATGGCTCCTTATGTAGGCACAAGGAGGCTTCTAGAAAACATTATTTGATAACTTAGTCCAGCAATGATATAGGTCCTACTTTACTTACTAGGTGTTGGTGTCTACATATCAAGTGTTGTACAATATATTCCTAATATGGCATAATGTGCTATTTATTTACAAAAGTACCTGTGTACTTTACATATTCCACATAGGTCATTATAACAATCAGAACAGCCAACTATGTTGTCAAGCATCAACAGTTGCCTGTAGGTTGTACCCATAGATGCTTGTTTTCGTTTTGTATTAATATGTGTTTTGTATCAATATGTGTCATGCTCTTCGTAGGTGGACATCCTTTTTTCCAATTCTTCAAAATTTCATCAATCTCTTGGCTTGTAGGTGAGGCTGTTGAGAAAGTGTCTCAACCTTGCTTTGCTTTTTAATTATTAATTGGCAATTTGTAATTATCTATTAGTTGTCATGAAAGTTGCTAAAAACTATGACAACTTGCAAAGTGTTTTTAATTGTTAAATTAGAAAGAGCATGAAAAAACGGGAAGTTAAATGTGAGTTTGAAAAAAGATAAAATAGATTTTACTAGTTGTATGTGCACATTACTAAAAAATAGATAAAATCACAAGTTGGAAGAGGGAGTTTCTTTTCTTTGTAACTAATGACTAAATGGTTTTGGAAGCCATTCTTGATTTGTCTTTTCTCCCATGCCTATACATTTAGTGATTGAGTTGAAAGGAAAACAAGTTAAGTTGCAGGTTGTTGAAGCCATGAAGTGTTGCAGTGATTCAGAGAGAGAAGTTGTATTGATGTAACTCATTTGAAAGATTAATACAAGTCTTGGATCTCTTTGGGTGTGGAGTTTTTTCTCGCAAGGGTTTCTCCGTGCAATTCTTGAGTTATGGTTTGCATCTTTATTGTAATCTAGTTTCAGCTGTGATTTATTACTATCTATTAATTTGGATGAACAAAATAATCTGCATATTTTCACTGTAATAATTTATCCTGTTTTTTAACATTTGGTATCAAAGCCAAGTTGGCTTGATTAGAGAAGGGGACGCCTTTCTTGGAGTGTTTGATTGGGTTTTTTGCTATAGTGGGAGTGTGTTTTTTCTTGCAGTTTCAGATTCAGTGTGATAAGAGATCATGGCTAGGTCATCTCGATTGGATATTGAAAAGTTCAACGGTACTGGGTATGGGTTTTGGACGTTAAAGATGAAGGATCTCTTGGAATAAAGAGATCAATGGGTTGCTCTTAATAAAGAGAAGAAACCAGAAACTATGTCAGATGAAGACTGGATTAAGTTAGATAAAAAGGCTTGCAACACTATTTGTTTGTGTTTATCTGATTCTATTCTATTAAATGTGTCTAATGAGACTATTGCATATAAATTATGGAATAGAATAGGAGAGATATACCAAACTAAGAGTCTCATTAACAAGTTATTTCTGAAAAGAAAGTTATATTCTCTTAAAATGAATAATAGAGACTCGATTGCAGAACACTGGAATTCATTTAATCTAATCCTAAGTCAGCTACAGTCAATTTATGTAAAGATGGATGAGGAGGATAAATGTATTTTATTATTATGTTCACTATCTGAATCTTGGGATAATCTTATTGTTGCAATCAGTGGTTCTTTTTCAGATGATCTGAATTTGGATGCCCTCATTGCCACTCTACTTTCAGAGGAAATGAGGAATTCAAAGGAGTCTAAAGATGCATTACATGTACGAGGTAGATCTAAGGAGAGAGGTGAAGACAAGAAGAAAGGTGAAAATGATAAGTCTAAGGATCGTTCTAAATCCAAGGGAAGGTCAAAAACACCTGATAAGAGTAGATTGAGGTGTTGGAACTGTGGTAAACGGGGGCATCTCAAAAAGGAATGTAAGAATAACAAGAAAAATAATAATGATTCCTCTACAGATAAATCCTCTGATGATGAAGCTACTGATGCTTTTATTATTTCTACTAATATGACTTATGATGACCCTTGGTTAATAGATTCAGGTGCATCCTACCACATGACTCCTCACAAGGAATGGTTTTCAGCATATTCAACATATGATGGTGGGAAATTTTTCCTCAGGGATAATAGCACACGGAAAATTGTAGGCCAAGGGGAGGTAAAATTGATCTTCAATGATGGAAGGCTTAAAACCCTTAAAGATGTATTGCACATCCCTAGTTTAGCTAGAAATTTAATTTCTTTATCTAAAATGAATGATTCAGGAGTGCATGTTACTTTTGAAAAGAGTGGTTGCAAATTAAGCAAAGGGAATTTGGTTTTAGCTAAGGGTAATAAGTGTGGCACCCTATTTAGACTTCATGCTTCTACTTTCTGTAACTCTGTTAATATAACTAATAACTATGTATCATGTAAGTTATGGCACCACAGGATGGGTCATATTGGTGAAAAGGGTCTCAAAACTCTCATAAATAAAAAGATGGTTGATGGTTTGTTAGGTTACTTTGTTGATTTTGATTTTTGTGAACATTGTGTGTATGGAAAGCAAAAATAGAGTATCATTTAAATCTGGAAGTACTAGGGCTAAACAAATTTTGGAGGTAATTCATAGTGATGTCTTTGGTCCTATGGATGTACCATCTATTGGAAAGTCTCGCTATAATGTTTCCTTTATTGATGATTATTCTAGATATTCATGGGTTTACTTTTTGAAAGAGAAATCTATTGTTTTTTCTATATCTAAAGAATTTAAAACACTTGTTAAGAAACAAACAAATAGAAAAGTAAAGGTTTTAAGAACAAATAATGGTGGTGAATTTTGCTCTATGGTCTTTGATGATTATTGTAAGCATGCAGGAATTGTTAGGCAGAAAACAACTCCATATACCCTACAACAAGATAGAGTGGCAGAGAGGATGAATAGGACTTTAATGGATAGAGCCAGAAGCATGTTGAGTAGTGCAAAGCTTGAACAACACTTTTGGGCTGAAGCAGTTCACACTACATGTTATCTGGTCAACAGGTCACCTACTTCTACTCTTGTTGATAAAACTCCCTATGAGGTATGGACAGGTAAACAACCATCAATTTCTCATTTTAGAGTTTTTGGCAGTGAAGCATATGTTCATGTTTTAAGCTTGACTTCAGAGCTAACAAATGTGTTTTTGTGGGTTATGGAGAGAACGTTAAGGGTTATAAGCTTTGGGATCTTGTAGCAATGAAAATGATATATTCTAAGGATATAATTTTTAGAGAGCTTAAGGAATTTAAAAATGATGAACAATCTCATGTAAAGCCTACCAAAATGGTGCATTTTGATATTAAGGTTGAACCACAGAAAGATGCACATGTAGACCAACCGCAAGAAGATGCACATGTAGACCAACATGATGAACATGAAGGGGAAGAAGAAGGATTAGAAAAAAATTATGAAGAGGAACAAACTAAGCATCTTGTTACACCTCTAAGAAAATCCACTAAACAATGTAAACCTATTGATAGGTATGGATATAGTCCATCTAATTTTCATTGTGTTTTTGTTTTATCTTGTGCTGACAATGAGCCTAGATCTGTGAAAGAAGCCTTATCTTCAGATGAGCATGATTATTGGTTAGAGGCAACAAAAGATGAAATAAAGGCCTTCAACAAATGTGACACATGGGATCTAGTTGAGCTGCCTAAGGGGAGGAAAGCCTTTGGATGCAAATGGGTATTTAAAAAGAAATTTAAAGCAGATGGTAAGTTGGAATGGTACAAGGCCTAGTTAGTGGCAAAAGGCTACTCCCAAGTTGAGGGAGTGGATTTTGGTGAGATTTTTTCTCCTATGGCTAAACTAACCTCCATTAGATACCTTTTATCTATTGCTATTGCTTTTGATTTAGAAGTAGAGAAAATGGATATTAAAACAACTTTCTTACATGGGGATCTTGATGAGGAAATATTTATGAAACAGCCTGATAATTTCATTGTGAAGGAACAAAAACACTTGATTTGTAGGTTACTGAGATCTTTGTATAGTTTGAAGCAGTCACCAAGAATGAGGTATCAAAAATTTGATGCTTTTGCATTGAATCATGACTTTATTAGAAGTGAAGATCATTGTGTTTATTTTAAATTTATTGATGATCGATTGTTAATCATTGTCCTATATGTTGATGATATGTTATTTATTTAGAAATGATAAGGGAATGATTGGGGAACTTAAGTGTCAGTTATCTAGTACATTTGATATGAAAGATTTAGAGGTTGCAAAATATATCTTAGGTATGGAAATCAATAGGGATTGGGTTAATAGAAAATTTTGGTTAAATCAAAAGAAGTATGTTAACCTATTTTGTAGCGTTTTGGCATGCATGATTGTAAACTAGTTAGTATTCCCTTTCCAGTTGGCACTAAGCTATCTCTAAAGCAATGTCCTAAAATAGATGATAAACTTGAAGAGATGTATAAAGCTTCATATGCTAGTGTTGTAGGAAGCCTTATGTAAGCTATGATTTGTACAAGACCTGATATTGCCCAAGCAGTGGGAGTTCTCATCCAGTTTGAGCAAAATCCAATCACAAGGCTTTTTTGTACCTAGAAATGTTCCTAGAGCACAATTTTTGCTACAAGTTACAAGGTGTAACAAGGAGGTGCACCAAGAAACAGATAAGGCATGTGCCTAGTTTTATAACAACCTCTTGAAAATGGTGAAGGGCCCATACTTAAAGAATTCAGTAAGGACATTAATATTTGTAGGGAAAGGATACAAAGCGCCAACTTCAAGAAAATTAAAATGGAAAGTTGCTCCAAAATGCAAAAGTCAATTCTAGAAGAACAAAAGAGGCAATGGAAAAACTTTGGATGTACTATTCTTTCAAACAGATAAACAGATGGAATTGCACCCTCATCAATTTTTTAACTTCAAATGGTGAAATGGTTTTCTTGAAGTCAGTTGATGCCTCTAACAAAGTAAAAATAGTAGAAACATTTAGCCTACTGTGGAAGAGGTTATCTTAGAGGTGAGCATAGAAAAAGTGGTGCAAGTTGTCAACGAAAAATGCAACAGTATCGTGGCAATTGGAAGATTGCTTCAAGAGAAACATTCATCGCTCTTTGGACCCCTTGTGCAGCCAATTTCGTTAACCTTATTTGGACAAAAGAAAAACTGATTGGGTGACACTAGTTATAGCTAATGCCAAAAACATCACAAAATACATTTATAATCACACCAAGGGGACAAAACTTGTACATCTGAGTGTCACAAGGTTTGAAACTAACTTCTTAACATTGCAAAGCATTACTAGTTTATTGACACCATTGAAGTAGATGTTTGTCAAGCATGGTTAGACAAAGCATATTCAAAAAAGATTGTGGAAAAAAGGACAACAAAGACATTTTTTTACAAAACCTTACAAAAAGAGTTGCAAAGATTATCAAGGTGACTTCATAGTTCTATTTCTATTTCAAATTGAATCCTTTATCTTCAATTTTTAAAAGCAATTACTTTAATTGTGAGTTTGTAACTTTAATTTGTTTGCAGATGTTTGTGAATCAATCATGATTAGACTTTCAAAAAAGATCGATGGGAAAAAGAATGACAAAGACAATTTTTAATAATACCTTACAAAAAGAGTTGCAAAGATCATCAAGGTAATTTCAAACTTAAATTTATATTTCAAATTGAATTCATTTATTTTAAATTTTTTTAAAAGCATCTACTTTAATTGTAAATTTGTAACTTTAATTTGTTTGTACTTGTAGGTGTCAAAGCTTTTGGTTTTGCACTTGATGGATGGGGATCAAAACTCAATGGAACATTTATGAGGCCATGGATAGGGCCAAAGAAGCCACTCCAAACTATATAAGGGGGATAGGAATAGATTTGATCTCATTTGAGAGATCACATATTGAAAGTAGAACAATCAAATCCACTAACACATTCATGTAGTAGAATACTACCTCAACCCCAAGTTTTTTTTCTCTAAAACTTCACAAATCTTAATGGGAAGGTTATGGAGGGCCTATCAATACATACACCTGAGGCTCTTTTCTTCAACACTAGCTATCTAAGGGAGATCCATTTAGACACTAGATAACAAAAATTTGAGTCTCTACTTGTATCTTAAAAGTTACAAATTACAATTAGTATTATTGCTTACTTACAAACCTTTGAATATCTTATTTGCAAGTTATTGGTGGGAAGATTAGAGTGGAAATACCCCAAATCTTCAAAAGCCAACCCTCTAAATTTTGCCTCAACTTTGTAGGGCTTCCAAATGTGAGTGCACTTGGAATTTGTTTCAGTCTATTTACACGAAGAAATGCAATAAATTGACTCAACAACATCTCAATGACCTAATTTTTCTACAATGCAACCTTCAATTTTGCACAAGATGTTAATGTTATTAGCAGCCTCGGGTCTCTTACTTCCAGCCCACGAATTTAAATCAAGCAATAAATAAAATATAGCCATCGGCTATTTCATTTATTGGAGACGACTTAAGTGAAGAGGCGCTTCACTTGGATAGAGAAATAATATTTATTTATTAATAACAATTATTATTTGTTAAGGCCGACAATCCTTGATAATCGCGCCATTCCATTTGGGTCATGTTCTTTGGTGGCCGACTTTGTATTGTGAAGAGGCGCGTCTCTTCCCACGAATTGTATTTATATGAGATCACTCCATTCATATCATCATCAAGTTAAGTTCATCCATTCCATCTTCAAGTGTGATTATCATCTACAGCAGTTCGTCACTTATCAAGGAGAGTTTGAGTTCTTTATTTTGTATTTGCATCAAAG